>OZ004705.1:127677378-128877378 GCA_963924515.1 Vespertilio murinus | reverse complement strand
GATGGTTGTTGACATTACTGGCCCCATAACCTCACATTTCCTCCATGGAATTGGTTGGAGGGCAAAATCCTGGAGAGGATAGTGGTTGTGAGGCTTGAGCGGGGTCCTGGGCTGGCTCACAGCAGTGTGAACAGGCTCCCGCTGGAAATAAGCATGAGATGATGTTTTGTAGGGTGCATGCCTAGGAGCAAGAGTCTGAGGGACACTAGGCTGGTCACGGTTGTTCTGAAAGGATGAGGCTAGAACCCTGCCTCCTTGTGGGACAAGGCGGAGCTATCCTCCATTTTGTGGCCGGACCCTAGCCCTAACCCAACCAATCAGGGTCATATCCCCCCCTGTATAAAACCCATTGAGATGTTACATTCTCTCTCTCTTCCACCATGCTGTCGGTGTGAGTGGAACGGAGCCCATGCTAGCATGGAAGAGGCTCTTTTGTTTATTGCATCGGACTCGGCTCCCTGGTGGTCCTTGGGGATCACGAAGTCTGGGCATAACATATGGGGGCTCGCCCGGGATTCCCAAGACCCCAAGGGACTCCGATCCGGAGAGCCTCACTGGCCACGGTGAGTGTGTGTGTGTGTGTGTGTGTGTGTGTGTCTGTGTGTGTGTGTGTGTTTGTTAGCTGGTTCTGAAGGGATCCCTGTGGGAAGCGCCCAAACAGCCTAGTGGACGCACTATAGAAGGCTTGGGCCGGAGTGGTCAAAAGACGTTTTGATCCTCCTGAGGTGGTTGGCGTGAGGCCGTACTTGGTGGGAGTTGGAAGCTGTTTGTCGGGCCCCACCCCCGTCTGTTCCTGTGTTCTTTGTATAACACTGAAGATGTTGATGGAGGGAGTTCCCCTTTGTTGGTTGTTGTGATTTTCTGTGTTGTGGAGGTTAGTGGAGACGCCCTGACCTCCCTGAGTCTGGAGACCAGCGTGGGCTGTCTCAAATGCGGGAGAAGTTTGGAACTTTTCCCGGGTAGCAGCGTGAGGCGGCCCCATGTCGGATGGGGCTGTGGAGCGCGGCCGGGGGTGTGGGACCCTCAGCGACGGAACTGGGAGCCGGCGGGCGGCGCGGTGTCCCAGGATGGAGCTGGCAAAGCGGGTGTGAGGCCGGCGTGCTGGCGCGGGCCCCCTGGTGGTGTTGGGTCTGGGGGAAAGTCTCCCGCGGGCCCACAGGGGCCAAGACATCCTGGTGGCGGCGGCAGTGGCAGCGGCTCTGGATGCGAGCCGGGCCCTTCTGGTGGATCAACCAGGCTTTGGCCGGCATCCTTGCCTCCTCCGGGCCCTGGTTCCGCGCGGCGCCTAGCCTCTGCCGGCGCCTAGCGAACGACTAGAGCTGATGCGGACCAAGGAGGTTTCATAGACGAATTTCTGTGCTCATGTAAAGAGAAAAGGCCGGTTCAAAACGAGTGCGCATAGTTTTGGGCCGAGCTTAAACTCTTTTGTAGATACAAAAATGAGCTTAAAAGATGATAGAGGTGAACTGGGAGATAAATTAAAGGTGATTCCCCAAGGCATTTTAAGCTAAGCAACTTTTGAAATTCCTTCCCTGAGGCAAGTAAACAGCAGGAAATAGAAGTTGCCTCAATTAACATTGCCTCAATTAAATAGGGAGTGGTTGGCTCTGACCTTCCAGAGCTTCAAGGTTGATCAGCCTATTCTATTAGCAAGACAATAGTTGGTTTCTGGCACATGAAGTCTAGAGAATTGCTTTTAAAATGTATAATTATTATTGATTTGGGAAATGCTAAGTATTTGATTTGCTACCTGAAAAATTTATTTAAAGTTCTGAAAGTTTAAGTTCCCTTGCTATGAAGAGGTTTTAAAGCTACACCTTATTTTTAATAGAGAAAGGGGTGGGCCACTCTTCCCACCCAGAACAGGTAATCCAATTCCAGCCAGCAGCTATCTTTAAAGAATGCTCATTTGCTTTGAATGCCTTTTGCTCAGTTTCCCAGAGCAGAAAAAAAAACACACACACACACAAAATGTGGTTTAAAATTAATTGTTAGATTTTATAAAGGTTTATTAATGGGGAGCTGCTGGATGTTTGACTTGCAAGCTCTAAAAATTTTGGAATTCAGAATGAATTGGGAAAAATTATATAATTATGATAACTAAATGCTTAAAATATAGCAACTTGTTTTTGAAACTTAAATAATTACCTCTTTAGGAATTTTACAACAGGTGATTTATTTACCAACTGATTTTAAAATTTGTAATTTTATTTAACAAAGCCAAGTTTAATTAAAATCAGAATTACTCTGAAAGAACAGATACATGAACCAGTTTTACGTGATGATGTATATTAAAATATGCTAAACATAGAATTAGAGCAATAATCTATGTGATGCTTAAGCCCTATCCAGTTTTATACAGACCTACGTGTAGTATGCCTCTTGTGAATAGTTTAATTTGTTTGTTTTGCTTTATTTATAATCACATTGTAAGCTTGAATTTAGGTTTATACCTGCATTTTGTATTTTGTGCATTCAGTTGTTTATAATTTATTTAGAATTGTGCTAAAACAATGTGAAAATGATTATTTGTATTTAACCCCTGCTACTGTGTGGACAACCTTCACCGATGTTCTGGGGAGGGCAGCGCTTAGAGATGCAGATAGGCCTGTATCTGTAGGAAAAATGTAGCATTTTAACGTTTAAAAGTTAGATTTCTGTAAAGGTTGTAGAGAGAATATCCTGACAGGTTAATTAGAAATTCCCTGGTGGACACTGGGGCAGCCTATTCAGTCCTGACAGAGCCAATGGGACCCAAACATCAGTTCAGGGAGCCACTGGACATCAAGAAAGGACTGTGAACCTCGGAAAGAACACGTGCTGGAGGAATGCAGCTACTGAAGTTCAAGACTCAGCGCCTGCCATAAGCCTTGCCAGATGTCGTGAAGCCTTACGTGAGTGAGGTAAGGAGCATTGCCAAAAGAATTCTCACTCAGACTCTAGGTCCCTGGAAGAGACCTGTTGCCTAAGAGGCTAGACCCTGAGGCAGCAGGGTGGCCAGCTTGCCTCCCGGCAGTGGCCACCACAGCATTGCTGGTGAAGGAGGCAGATAAGCAGACTCTGGGCTAGGAGCTACACTGGCCATCAGCCCTGCTGGCCTGCTTCCAGATGATAGTCCAGAAGAGCCCATTTGTGACTGCATGGACGCAGCACTGCCATCATCAGAGGCAGAGGTAGTCACCCTAGACCATACCATTTGAGCATAGAGACACTGTGCCATCCACAGAGAAAGTTACCGACTGCAGCCAGAAGGAATTGGCTGAACAGAAGTGAGCCACCGAAAGACCAGATGATGGGTAGAGCCTCCAGATGACAAACTGTTGGTCCCAGAGACTCTAGGTCAGAGTTGCCCAGTGACACCAGGTTGCCCACTTAAGTGTCACCAAGACTTCTGAGCTTCCTTCTGTGGGCCAGAGTTGCTAAAAGTACTGTCTGTGCACAGGTAAATGCTAAGCAAGGTAAGGGGTTCGAGGGGTCCTCCTAGGAATTCAGGTCCCAGGAAACTTTCCCAGGAGAGCATTAATAAATGAATTTCACAGAGAATAAGCCACTAGCATTTAGGTCTAGTTTTGGTAGAGCAGGACTCTGAAAAGAGGTTTGACTAAAATCGGTGAAGATTGGACCAACCCTCTGTCTTTTCCCCTTTTTTGGGCCAGGTGTACCCTTACTGGGATAATTTCCTTGCTTTTTGAGAACCATTCCCTTGCTCAAGTCCTTACAGGCTCAGCAGTTTGCTTGTTCCAGATGCACTGCCAGTGCCCACCGCAGACCCTGCAGCCTGGGAACTCAGTGTGGATAAAGGCCCAAGGACTCAAAAGGATCCTGAGCACGCCCACAGCTGTTGAAGTAGATGGCACCCAGACCTGGCTACATGACTCCCAGCTCCTGCATGGCCTGGATCCTGGCAGCTAGTGGCTTCACCTGTGAGGCACGGATTCCTAGCCTGAGCTCCACGCAGGCCAGGAGGAGACTTGATGCCTGCAGGAGAGGAACTGAACAGTACTGATGGGATCTGTGGTACTAAAGGTCTTGGTCGGATGAGTCAATGGTTTGACTCTGTGCACATAAGACAAGGGGGGAATGAAAGGGTGAGGCTAGAACCCTGCCTCCTTGTGGGACAGGGCGGAGCTATCCTCCATTTTGTGGCCGGACCCTAGCCCTAACCCAACCAATCAGGGTCATATCCCCCCCTGTATAAAACCCATTGAGATGTTACATTCTCTCTCTCTTCCACCATGCTGTCGGTGTGAGTGGAACGGAGCCCATGCTAGCATGGAAGAGGCTCTTTTGTTTATTGCATCGGACTCGGCTCCCTGGTGGTCCTTGGGGATCACGAAGTCTGGGCATAACAGTTCAAACCTGGTCTGGCTGAGTTGGTAGACATTGGCTGAGCTGATCTGACAGAGCCTGTCATAGATGCAGGAGTTGGCTGGGATGAAGTGACTGAAGCAGGTTTGGCAGGGTTGGTCACAGCAGATTGACGTGATGCCTGAGTCTGTGGCCTGCGAGGAACACGTCTAGCTTGAGGCTTGGCCATGGTTGGAAAAACCAATGGCACCAACTTGACCTTCCCGGGAGATGGCAGCTGGTCCTGGGATGGAGATGAAGACCCTTTGTCACTACGTCCATGTAGCTTCTGGCATTTGACTTGAGTTATCTCAGGACCTTTGGCCTCCCCCTGAGAATCCAGCCACCTTTTGATAGCTGGGCGTGGCTGGGGGCCTTTGGGGTTACTTAAGTTTCCCTGGGCCCATGAGGAAGACAGGTCAGCTTTCTTATCACTCTTTTTGCCCAGTGCATGGAAAACCTGCGCAGACTCCAGCATGTGCATACTAAGGTCACTGCGAGGCTTTTTGATGGCCTCTTGTGGCAGCTCAGGGGGACTTTTCCTCCTCTTCATCTTGGGAATGGTGGGCTTCTCCTCTGCCTTAACTTTGATCCCTGACTGCTTCCTCTCCTCAGCTCTCTTGGAGTAATTTTCTTTGTTTCTTTTGGTGTTTTCCTGTCCCTGGCTTTTAGTTTTATTTGTCTTGCTTGGTGAGCTTTCTCAGGTTTGCTGTTAGAATGTTTGGTCATATTTGCAGGAGCCTTGCCATCAGGTGCAGCATTGCAAATAACTACTTCTCCCACAAACTCACAATCTGGGCTCTTGGGCTTGATCTTGGCCTTGGGAGCATCACTGATAGGCTCAGAGGCGTTATGTTTGATCTTCCTGCCTTGAGCAGAACAAGCCTTTCTGACCCTTGACTTTTTTTGCACCTCTTGCAACATGAGGCCTCTGGTGGCTTTGGTTTTGTTCACCTTGGAACCTTGGGGCTGATCAAGGTCATCCAAGGAAGTTAAGACCTGTGGAAGTTGAATACCCTTCACCAGTGTAGCAATGTCTGCCAAACTATCATTAGATTCAGTCCCATTTTCAACAGTCCCTTGGTCCTGACCACTCAGGCTATTCTTTCCCAAAACAGAGTTGTCACCACCAGGCTGCTTCTGTGGGTCAATCGGATAAATGCAGGCCAGGACCTGAGGAATGCCAGGTATTTCTAAATGGAGCACTGGAGAAGCTTGGTTTTCTCTTGGGTTCTGGCAGTCATTCAGATGTTTGGAAAGCGTGGTTTTAATATATTCCACATTCTTATTCTCTTTCTGTTCCTGCCTTGGAGCTGGAGGCAGTGCCAGGAGATTACTAGCACTCTGAGCTAGAGATGGCATTGCTATGTCCCGACTCTGAGGTGGTGGGTAACTCTCAAGTACCTGGATATGTGTGTTACTGCAGGACTTGAGGAATTCTGGAGGTGGCAGATAAAATATTTGGCCTGGAAGTTGCAATGCCTGGGAAGTCTCCATCACTACAATGGAATCAAGGGGAAGTCAGTCAGTCCCTGTTAATAAGATGCTTCCCCAGCACCACCAATGAAGCAGTCATGTGCCTTCCAGCAATGGGAAAGGCATTCCTACAAGCTCTTTTGCAGGATCATGAACAGCGCCGTGTGCTAGGACATAAAAGGCAACTGTTCTGTTTCTTAATGGTGACCCTTCAGTGTCATTTTTTTCATTATTTTCTTTGCATTTCACAAAGTTGTTAGAAGTCAAATAAAAAATAAAAGTGATTTTTCAAATAAGTTTCCCACTCTCATATGTAACCCATTTAATTCTCTCAACTTTCCTGAGTGAATAAATACACTTCCCACCATGGAATAAGACAGGGAATGGGGCTCTTCCTGGTGAAGTATATAAGCAAGGGGAGACCATAGCCCACTTGCTTTGGACAAGATGTTGGGACATGAGTTCCTACCTCCAGGTGTCAACTAAGGAATGTTAAACAGACACTGGCACCATAATGTTCTGAAATGTCTTAGAAAGAGACAAAGGCAATAAATTAAGAGAGGTTATTTCAGGGGGACTAATCAGGTAGGGCAGTGGGAGGTGTGGTGTCCCTTGGTATGCTCTTGACTTCTCCTACATTTTGCATCCAAGGCCGCTACAGTGCCCCAAATCCACCTCTCTAAGGTGTCCTCATGAAGAGTCTGACAGTGGAGGGCACTGACTGTGGGTTGCACTGGTTAAAGTCACAGGACTTATATACAAGTTGTCCGAGGACCCACCACTTCCCAACTGCAGGCTGACCCTATTTTGAATGCTACCTTATTCCTCTTCCTTGTTGCTGTTTGTACTCACCTTGGACGCCTGTCCTTGTGATGGGTTGAGGAGGCACAGAGCAGCAGATTCCAGAGGTGGAGACTGATGCTATCACATTTGTGGGCTGGGCCTCCTTTCGCACCATGACCATCCGTGGGCCAGCGGCAGAGGCCCTGCTCTCTGTGTAACACACAGAGCCATAGGACTGCAGGTAGGGGCAACTTTCTGCACAAAGCAGAGGGCCCTGATGATAGTTACACAGGTGGCTTCCCTCCTGGTAGGGAAGTGGCAAGCTATGGCCCTGATTTGGAATGTGAGATGGTGCCTCCTGAGCAAGGCTGACAGAAAGTGGTGGATGCAGAGGAGCCATATTATGGATATCTGAGGTTTGGTCACACTGGGACGCCAGAGACATGGAGGAGACAGCTGTGTCCTGGTCAATGACAGTTACAGTGAAGTCTCTGAGTAATGGTGACTTGTTTTCAATGCCTCCTGTGAGAGCCCACTCAGAAACCCCAGGATTGGAAGCAGCTGGAACTCCAGATAACACGGTTGTGCTAGAATGTTGGTAAAAGTAGGCACCACCCATGAGAGGTTGGAAAGGGGTGCCAGAGGCTGATGGCAGGTGCCATGCTGAGGTGATGGCTGGAGCAGAGACTCTGTAGAAATTGCAGACACTTCCTGGTAGGGAGGCTGCATGGCTCTCCACAGGAAGAGAGTACTGCTGAGACTTTGAAATTCCAAGGAAAGGTGCATTTTTGAAATTCTCTGTAGGGAATAACAGGATGATGAAAAATATCAAAGAGATTGATAAACAATATGTGTGAAAAATAGCATTATTTTAAGATGGTTGCTATCAGAAAGCCGTAAATACCAATACTCACTGCGATATCAAAACTCAAAGTTTATCCTCTCTGTAAATGCTGGTGCTCCCCACTTGGGCAGTAATGTACTCAAGACCCAAGTGGTGTGGTTCATTCATTGTTCTCTAGGCTAGAAGCAACTGCTCACTGACCTATCCCGCCCTTGAACCTGCAATAGTATTGATTTGTATGCTCTTTCCTAGAATCATAACATTATAAGAACCAGGAGTCTTAGAGAACCCCTGTCCTGACAATCTCTTTTCATGAGGGAGGACACTATGGCTCGGTTCTCTCCCTATGTTAGTATTAGTATCTGGTCGCATAGCCTAAGCATCTCGACTTCCTTTCTAGAACTCTCAGCATTACACTGCCCACATCCAGGAGCAATAAATAGAACTTCTGATGCAAACGTTTGTTTGTCCATTAGCAACAGTACATCTATCGCCATTGGTACATTCTGTGGCTCATTTTGCCTGCACAGTTTACATGCTGTTCTGGAGAATTCAGATAAAGCTGAATCCAGTTGGTATGTTTAGAAGTTTATTCTCACTCTCTTCAAGCCTGGGTTTGGATCCTACCTCAAAATGACTATATGAAAGTGAGAGAAACTCCCTGAGAAAGTATCTTAGGTTTGGGCTCCTCATTTATAAAGCCATAATAATGATGGTAACAGTAATAATTCATGTATATGTGATGTATTTCGTACGATTTGTATGTTATCTAATAAAGAGGGAATATGCTCATTGTCAATCCTGCCCTCAAAGATGGCTGTGCCCACAGCCAATGAGGGAATATGCTAATTAACTGCCATGCCCCCCAAAATGGCGGTGCCCAGAGCCACAAGATGGCGGTGCCCAGTCCCCTCAGCCCTGCCACTCAGGACCGGCTCGAGGTACAGGCAAGTCTCGGATGGCAGCTGCCCAGCTGCTCAGGGCTGCCTGAGGCTCAAGTAACCAGGGCCAGCTGAGGCTCGCTCTAACGGCAGTGCCAGCAGCAGAGATGTGAAGGGGCATTGCCTTCCCCTGATCACTAGGTCGCCTCCCACCCCTGAGGGCTCCTGGACTGTAAGAGGGAACAGGCTGGGCTGTGGGACGCCCTTCCAGTACACTATTTTCATGCACTAGGCTACTAGTAAAAGATAAAAGTTCTGAAAAAACAAAGAGAAAAAATCAAATACCACATATATCACAGGAATAAATCAACTTGAGTATAAATAGTGGCATGTAGCAAACATCAAATCCTGATAAATTTACTTTGAAATGAAGTTCTGTTTTATAAATGCAATATCATAAAATAAATAGTGCCTATTCTATTTTAGTGAATACTGTTAACCAGAAGCAATCCACAATAGGTGATTTTAAATAAGCGTCTGGCACAGGGGTGGGCAAACATTTTGACTCGAGGGCCACAATGGGTTCTTAAACTGGACCGGAGAGCAGGAACAAAAGCAACCTAACCATGCTGGCACTCTCATCTTGGGCTGCTGATGAAGGAGCAGAGGAAAGAGCAAGAGAACCCTCTGCTATTTTGGCTCCGCAGGCCGGATAGAATAGCCAAAAGTTCGCATCCGGTCCGCGGGCCATAGTTTGCCCTTGGCTGGTCTAGCCAGTACATATGGACAGAGAATATATATCACTAAATATTGCATAACAAGCAGAACAATGCAATCAATGTGGCTGTATATGTGACTTCAATATATACAGACCTATATTTCAGTAAAAACTGGTTTAAAGCATAGAGGCCAATAAATGTAAAGGAATTCCATTATTGTGTTCATTTGTGTTTCTCTGAATATTCCCCAGCAAGTAACAGATACTTAGTCTATTATTAATATATATATTTCAATTAATGTAACTTCATAACACAGACAAAAGAATCATCGAAATATATCATGAAGGGTTTTATATTTTTCTTAAAACCTAGATTATCATCATCTTCAATATCTGAGAAAGGGAATCTACCAAAGTCTTAAAACCATCATCACTTGATTCCAATTAAAAAACTTAATGTCAGAATTTTCTAGAGAATCCATAAAATGGTTTTTAGAGAAATGTGAGCTTAGAGATATGGCGCTTCATGTTTTCTTTTTCTAAATTGGGCAATGGCTGTGTATCAGGGTGCTCTCTGTGTTAGGAAAAAAAAATAACTGTAAAGATGAAGAGCAACTGTGACTTGGAAAATTCTTATCACATAAAGGATGTAGTCTTTGTGATCCATTTAGGATATATCTTTTAAAGTCTTATTATTATCTTTTTTAGTAGAAAAAACATTGTCATAGTTTAAAAATCAGAATGAATTGAAACACTGAAAATTCTGTTATTTTCAGTGCCATAGATCAGTGGTCGGCAAACTGATTAGTCAACAAAGCCAAATATCAACAGTACAATGATTGAGATTTCTTTTGAGAGCCAAATTATTTTTAACTTAAACTATATAGGTAGGTACATTGTTATTAACATAATTAGGGTACTCCTAAGCTGGCCTTTGTTAAAAACCCAAGGGGCCAAAGAGCTGAATGTGGCTCACTAGCCACAGTTTGCCAACCACTGCCCTAGATAATCATCACCTTTCTTAAGATTTTGTATATAAGACACATCATTTCTGAAATACATTTTTAAATGTTTTTATTCCAAACTGTCACATGTCACATTGTTCAGACAGGCAATGAAAAAACAGAGGAAATATGACTGTTTTGACACACTGCTTTGGCTAGTGGTGCCCTAATCCAGCCTTACTTTCCTTCCCAGTCTATCAATGTAAGCATTTGCTCAGGTCCACATTATTTTGCCCTACTCTGAGCGGATTTCACTCCATGCTCCTTCTGCTTTCATTTAAACTCTTTGGTTCCCTTCAATATTCTATTCCAAACTACCCTTTTTACTCTTCAGAGCTCTTCAATGCTCTTCTTCTTAATTATTATGTTTTCCCCTCTTTCCTGCTTCTATTTCCCCCTCCCTCCTGGTTCCTGTGGGCATGTGCCCCTGAAAGCAATTCTAAATTTTTACATTTATATGCTTGCCTCCCTATAGCCCAGTACTCCGTATTCTCTCTCACTATTTTACCTGGTCACCTAGTTTGTATAGAAAATTCCAAATCCACATGAATATTGTTTTGGAACAGCACTCAATTTAAAATACTAAAGTTGAAACCTTGGTGGTGGGAGATTGTTACACACGAGATATCCTGTACATACACATATTGTTAGTTTCCTACATGACCTAGGTTTTCATTCTATTGCTGTTGAAACAATGTCAAGAAGTGTTGATTTTTATTTCAACACGAGTGTTCTTTAAGACTCAATATTAGAAAAGGAAGGGCTTAGAGTCCACAACCAATCTAATGTCCTAATGTAGCAAATGAGGAAAAAACAGATATTGTTAGAGTCAATGAATTGTCCCAAGTCACATTGCTAGTAGATGTCAAAATCCAAACTGAAATTAGGTCTGCAGACTTCTAGATCAATATTTCCCCAAGTTATTCTATTCTCTTTTGCCTCTAATGCTAAATTTAGGGGCAAACAAACATCTAATGAGAAACTTTAAAAAGGTTCTTTCCTTACCTGACATGGTCAGAGAATAAGAGGTGGAAATATCAACTCTAGATGCAGAGGATGAGGTTTTCTCAATGGCTGAAGCCAAAGAGCACATGTGTCCAGTACGAAAGTCACTGGTCCTACTGGACACTGGTCTCTGGTCACAAGTTACTGGTCACTGGTCAGTTGCGATGATCCAAATTTGTTTACAGAGAACTCCATGGGCAACCCAAGATTCTACCAGGTGGTTGTAGGTTTGGTGGGAGAATGATGTCACGAACAGGCAGTTTAAAGGGATGAGAGAGCCAATCAGAAGGTCAGATTCCCAACAGAAGACAGGATTGGCTAGAGGGAGCCATAGGGGAGCTAAACCAACACCTAAATGGCTGATCTCTTGAGACAGATGTGCTGGTGCACAAGATAGTTGTTCTATACTCGCTTTCCCAGGCTCTTGTGTTAGGGGAATAATTTCAAAGTTTGTTACAGACATTCATGAACATAATTAACTAGTAATTACTTATATTTCCTATATTATATAAAATATATGTATTTCTAATATTGTTAGAATGGAAAGGAACATCTAGGTAGCACAATTACAGTTCTTCTGAAATCATTAGTGAATTTATGACACCATCTCATTAGTGAATTTACCATGGATTTTGAGAATCAAAGGAAAGAATTAAGATCATTTTGTCAGTTGGTTCAAAAGTAAAATGAAATTTCTTGAGTGCATTTTGTGCAGAATTATGGGGTCCACATCTCTTCTCTTGTAATTTCTTCTCCTTGAATCGTACCTTCCCTGGGCTGGGCTGGACCGGGCTAGGTTGACTTGCATCTCCTACCACTCTCATTTTGTCTCCTTCTTCATTGTAGGCATTGTTTGTAGACAAGCTTTGATCCTGCATTCTGACACTCATGGAGGTTACTTTCTGTCCACTTCCAGCAGCAGGGTCTTCTTTGTAGTGTCTGCTGCTTCCCCTAATGGACTCTGCCCGTTACAAGCAACTACCATAGAGCTAGGAGTCAGCTGACTGCAAACTTTTCCTCTTCCAGCCTTTGGTTGCACTTCTTCTGCCCATAATGTGCTCCCTCTGGATCCTTTGGCCATATAGGTATCCTGCCATCCTGCTCTATCATAGGTGAGAGGCAGTTATGATATTTTCCTTTATCCTTCTCTCATAAAGTGTATCCAGTGTGGCAGTTATTGCAGTCTCCTCCCCCTTTGCAAACAGCTGCTGTAGAATTTTGAGCCTCTAGGATTCTCTGTCTGCCATGCTGGGGTGCAAGACCAGGCAAAAGTGAGGAGGAGAATGGTTAGAGAAACACAAGTCCATTCTAAGAGAATAGGGGACAGGCTGAGTGAAATTGCAGAAAATAAAAGATATTCATGTGGATATTTTAGGTTCTGTGAAAAATAAGTTGCCACATTTTAGTCTCATTTTGTATTAATAAAGTAGACATATCTAGTCCAGCCAATGCAAAAAAGTATTGCTCACTGGCTATTTTATTTTATTTTATTTTATTTGAATGATCTTATTTCAATTTTATTAATTCATTTTCTTTTTTTCCACCACCATTTTTTTAAATTAAGGTATTATATGTGTACATTGCTTACCATTGCCCCCCCCCCCCGCTTGACCTCCCATACACGCTCTCCCTCCCCAGAGTTTTGTATTCATTGGTTGTACTTATATGCATGCATACCAGTCCTTCAGTTGATCTGTTATCTCCCCCAGATCTCCCTATCCTCCCCGCTGTCATTTGACAGACTGCTTGTTGCTTTACTGTCACTATATCTATCTTTCTGTTCATTAGTTTATAATATTCTTTATTATCCATAAATGAGTGAGGACTTCTGGTGTTTCTCTTTCATTGACTGGCTTATTTCATTCAGCATGATGTTCTCCAATTCCATCCAGGTTGCTGCTATTGATGAGAATTCTTTTGTATGGCAGCATAGTATTCCATTGTGTCGATGTACCATAGTTTTCTGCTACAATCATCTCCTGATGGGCACCTAGCCTATTTCCTAATCCAAGTTATTGTAAATTGTGCTGCTATGAACATAGGGGCTCCCCCTGGTTCCACCGCTCCCTCAGGGGACAAGGCTATCCCGGGGCACACGGCTCACCTGGGTCTCACCCCTCACCCAGGGCACAAAGCTCTCCCCGGGCACAGAGCTCACCCTGGTTCCACCACTCCCCCGGGGCACAAGGCTCCCTTGAATCCCACTGCTCCCCCAGGAGCACGAGGCTCTCCATGGCACACGGATTCCCAGGGTCCCACCGCCCCCCCTCCTCCAGGTCACACGACTCCCCCTTATCCCACAGCTCCCCAGGGGCACAAGGCTCTCCGTGGCACACAGCTTCCCAGGGTCCCACCGCGCCCCAGATCACTGGACATTTTAATCTTAAATATAGTTCCATTTTTTTATGTCATATGACCTCATTTATTTAAGATTTATTTAAGTCATTTGTGTGTTTTCAGAAGACAGATTGTGTTTTTTATTTTCTTTTTTTAAATTTAATAAATCTTTATTGTTCCAATTATTACAATTGTTCCTCTTTTTCCCCTGCATAGCTCCCCTCCTCCCAGTTCCCAACCCACCCTCTGCCCTTACTTCCCCCCCCACTGTCCTCATCCATAGGTGTACTTTGTGTCCAGTCGCTTCCTGCACTCCCTATGCCCCTTTCCCTCTGAGAATTATCAGTCCACTCCCTTTCTGTGCCCCTGATCCTATTATTTTCACCAGTTTATTCTTTTAATCAGATATTTTATTCACTTGATTTTTAGATTCACTTGTTGCTAGACATGTATTTGTTGTTTATAATTTTTTTCTTTACCTTTTTCTTCTTCATCCTCTGCTTAAAGAATATCTTTCAACATTTCATATAATACTGATTTGGTGGTGATGAACTCCTTTAGCTTTTTCATATCTGTGAAGCTCTTTATCTTCCCTTTAATTCTGAATGATAGCTTTGCTAGGTAGACTAATCTTGGTTGTAGGTTCTTACTATTCATCATTTTGAATATTTCTTGCTACTCCCATCTGGCCTGCATAGTTTCTGTTGAGAAATCAGCTGACAATCATATGAGTGCTCCTTTGTAGGTAATTAACTGTTTTTCTCTTGCTGCTTTTAATACTCTCTCTTGGTCTTTTGCTCTTTGCATTTTAATTATGATGTGTCTTGGTGTGGTCCTCTTTTCATTCCTTTTGTTTGGGGTTCTGTGCACTTCCTGGACTTGTAAGTCCATTTCTTTGACCAAGTGCGGGAAGTTTTCTGTCATTATGTCTTCAAATAGGTTTTCAGTATCTTGCTCTCTCTCTTTTTCTGGCACCCCCATAATTCTGATGTTGGTATGCTTGAGGTTGTCCCAAGAGCTCCTTACACTATCTTCAAATTTTTGTATTCTTTTTTCTTTTTGTTTTTTGGCCTGAGTGTTTTTTCTTCTTTGTATTTCAAATCTTTGACTTTATTCTTGCAGTCCTCCAGTCTGTTATTAGTCAGTGTGTGTTTAATTTCTAGTTTGTCCTTTTTCATATCCTTTAGGGTCTTGCTAAATTTATTGGCCGTTTCTGCTAAATTCTTGAATAACGTTATAACCATGGTTTTGAACTCTACAATCCAGTTGTTTGTTTTTCTCCATTTCTTCTGTTTGTGATCTGTTTCTTTGTCTTCACATTTTTGCTGCTTTCCTGAGTTGATAGAGTGTCTTTGTGTCCTGGGTGTCCTCCAGGGCACAGTGGCTCAGCCTCCCCAGTTACCTGAGGTGGACGTGGACACTCTTGGTGCACCCCTTTGTGGACTGTGTGCTCAGCCTTGTTGTAGTTAAGTCTTCATTGTTGTTGTTATCACTGGGAGTTATTGACCTCCAGACCAATTGGTTGTGAGGATCAGCTGTGTCTATGCTGGGAGAACTTCTGTGCTGGGGACACTCTTAAGAGAGAAGACTTGCAAAATTGCAAATGCTTTGTACTCAGCTTGGATGGGGTGGGGTTTCAGGGCATAGCAGACAGCCTTGATTTCTCATCAGCTCTGTCCGATGAGGCCCCTGGGTCTCGATGTCCCTTGGTAATCAGTGCAAGCACCCCTGGGAGAAAGGCGCTTTTGAGCTTTATCCGCTGCTAGAGAGTCCAATTTCTCCCCGAAAGAGTTGGGGTTTCCAGAAACTTTCCCAGAACTGGAGTTCAGCACAGTCAGGAGTTTCCTTCTCCCTCCTGCTTTAGAAAGCCAGTTACACACTCTGCCACCTGTGCATTCAGCAGTCAATCCTCTCCACTCACGTGCCTCTGGACCCGAGCCTTCTGCAGATTCCGAGTCTCAGGGTGCTTTCTCTTACCCTGATTGTCCAGATTCTCCCTGAATGAGTCTGGTTTCTCAGCATCTCGCCCAGAACTGGTGTTCTGATCAGTTGGGAGCTTTTTGTCTCCCTGTTGCTTTAGAGAGCCAGCTGCCTTTGCACACAGCCCTCTGTCCTCTCCACATGTGAGTCTCTGTACCTCTGCCTTCTGAAGTTCCTCTGATTCTCAATATGCTTTCCTCTTTTCTTCTAGTTGTAGAATTTCCACGTGGCCAGCTTTCCTGTGGTTTTGGATGGTGTCTGTTTTGAAATTTAGTTGTAGTTTTTATATTGTTGTGCAAGGTAGCAGTTTAGGTGTTTACCTATGCCAGTATTTCCCAAAATATGATACGCATACCCCCAGCGTTACAGGAAGAGTTTGTTTGGGATAAGCGTTGCACTGGAGTTTGGTAGGGATATGCAATGCACCGTGCTTAGCTGCACCTAATTCTACATTCTCATGACTCAAGTCAAGACAATCTTATGAGGCATGAGATGGTTGTTGTGCAAATAAATATTATTTATATTATAACTTTTATTTATATTTTATTATGAATAATTTTATTTTTCATTTATTATTATTTGGTGAATGTACCAAAAATAAATAAATAAATAAATATATTTTTATTGTTGTTAAAATACATCCTCTTTTTTTTGACAAGGGGTACTCAGCGTTATGAAAATTATAGAAGGGGTATACATATGTCAAAAGATTGGGAAACACCGACTATACCGACATCTTGGTTTCTCCCACAGATTGGTTTTATACTTTGTGTCAATGCCCTGGTTTTGTCCACATGTTTTTTCCTAGTCATATTTTTTTTTTTTGTAATTCATCTTTATTGTTGTACTAGAGGAAGAATGCACAACGATTCCTGCAAGAATGGGCCTACTTTCCTCTGGCTGCCATCATGGCCTTTGATGTGGCCAGAGCTGCCTTTCTACTCCGGCCTGGAGCCTACTTTCTGCTCTGGTCCGAAGCCAACTTGTTGCCTTCTTATGCTGCCCACTTTCCAGGAGTGGCTGGGTTGGTGTGGGATGCCTGTGTCATTGCCATGTGCTCTCAGTGCCTGCTTATGTAAATTAAACCACCATGAATGTTGATGGTTTTATTTGCATACTGACTACTGCTTGGCTGGTGAGCTTCATGAAGATATGATCAATTAGAATGTTACTCTTTTATTAGGTAGATTAGAGATGTCCACTTAATTTTCTGTTTTTGTTTCCCACCCACCCCCCATTGAACCCCTACATCTCAACCATGCTGTCCCCCCTTCTACCTTCACCACTACATTTTCCATGGCCATGGGCTATGTATATATGCATACAAGTTCCCCTGTTAATCACACCACACACCCCTACCCCCATTTCCACCTTTCCTCTGAAATTTGTCAGTCTGTTCCATGCTTCTGTGTCTCTAAATCTATTTTGCTGATCAACTTCTTTTGTTCATCAGATTCCACATAAGAATGAGATTACACTTGTCTTATTCTGGCTTATTTAGCTTAGCATAATACTCTCCATGTCTATCTATGCTTTGCAAATGGTATGAGTTATTTCTCTTTTTACAGCCACATAGTATTTGATTGTGTAAATGTACCATAGCTGTTTTATCCACTCATCTGCTCATGGGGCCTTGGGCTCTTTTCCAAATCTTAGCTATTTTAATTTGTACTGCTTTGAACATAGGGGTGCATATATCCTTTCTGACTGGTGTGTCTGGTATCCTAGGATATATTCCTGAAAGTGGGATTATTAGGTCAATTGGGAGTTCCATTTGTTTTTAGGAGTATCTCTACTATGTTTTACAGTGGCGGTACCAGTCTGTATTTCAGCAGCACCCTATTCTTTTTTAAAAATATATATATTTTGATATTTTACAGAGTGAAAGGGAGAGAGATAGAGAGCTAGAAACATCGATGAGAGAGAATGATCGACCAGCTGCCTCTTGCACACCCCCTACCAGGATGTGCCCGCAACCAATATACATACCCTTGACCGGAATCAAACCCAGGACCTTTCAGTCTAAAGGCCTATGCTCTACCACTTAGCCAAACCGGTTTCTGCCAGCACCCTATTCTTATCTTTAAAGATTCCACCATGGAAAGACATGATGCATATTCTTCCCTGGATTAATTTTTCTTAAAGCATCATGAACTAGCTTGTTAGGATTGATTTTGTGGAGAAACTTAAAAAGGGGTCTGTGAAAAAGGACATTGTATTGAGTTATGCTCTCTGCACACAAGCATAAGGAACAGATGTGTGTAGTCAGCAAGACGTAGCCAGGTTTGCCTCTTATTTTTCCCTCTGCTTTGTGCTTTTCTCACTAACTCTCTTGTGACTGAGGGAAGTCAGAGCTGAGTTGCTAATCTAGTCTTTTACATGGGGGATAGAGAGAAGGGGGGGGGGGGCAAAACTAGGTATAAAGTTTATTGAATGGAAAATAATTCAATCATGTATAAATAGTCCTACAATTACAAAGTCTGTGTTTCCATACTCTCAACTGGAAACCTACTTTGCCCCATGTTGTCTATGGAGTAAGCTGGTTTGGGGGAAGAAATCTATGGATCTAGTACCTTCTCTTGATTGTAAGCTTTTAGGGTGCATGGATCAATATCCCTAGGATATTTTATTACCATTGGGTATGAAGTATGTGATCTAAGAGGCCGAAAGTCCACAAGATGATAGCTCCTATACATGGAATCTACAAGGAAACATATTTCATGTATAGGCCAACTTTTCCTCTTATGAGATAAGAGTTATTTTTCAAACATGGTGCATTGTTACCTGAAAGAAATCGTGAGAAGTATTGCAGTGTAGAGATGTGACTGAAACTTATGAAATTTTTCAAGGCTTCCCCCATGGATTCTTGCATTAATTTCTAAATTCCTGATACTAATATGTAAATGAGATTATCACTATGAGCTAAATATCTCCAGTCTAGACCAATCTCTCCTTTTTCTGTGTTCCCATGGAAATCAAGAAAATCCCTAGCTACTGCAGTTAAGCGGCCTGTCACCTGCGACCCAGTATGCCTGCCAATTGCTCTTGCCAGTGGGCATGGATGCTTCCAAGGATTTTCCTTTTGGGCATTACACAGTTGATGTAGGTGTTTAGACAGGGCAACATGTGCAGCCCGGGAACATGCAGGAGACCTTAGCTTGCCCTTAAAGTTAATGTTTAGGCTTCGTCTGATGTTTGATTTCATGCCCCAGTAACCTCTGTATGCTGTGCTCTGAAAGCCAGTTGGCCACCTATGGGCACTTGAAAATAATGAAGATTTTGGAGACAGGCCTCAAATAGAGGCTTTACTCTACTGTATGCAATATGACCTCAGCCCATTGGTGAGCCTCTTGGGTAATGTGACACAGGGATACTGGTCTTTTGTGTTGTGAAGATTACCTGAAGTGGTATATTGGGCCTGAGCTTAGGTGTGGAGTAAATGATCATTTATTTCCCACGTCCTGTTTTGCTTGGGCCTCCAACAGCAGACATTCACTTCTTTAACCCCAGTTATCAGCTGCCCCATGATAACTCTAAGCCCTTGCCACTTATCTCCTAGATTACCTCTGATTTATCTCACTTTCCCCAACTATAATCATATATGCACTAGAGGCCCGGTGTACGAGATAAGTGCACTGAGGGAGTCCCTCAGCCCAGTAGCCTGCCCCTCTCTCACAGTCTGAGAGCCCTTGGGGATATCCAAGTGGTTCAGGGAGCTGGCCTGGGCTGGCAGTCGGACATCCTTAGCACTGCTGGTGAGGTGGGAGAAGCTTCCACCACCGCCACTCCGATGGCTAGCTGTGAGCCTGGCTTCAGGCTAAGCAGGGCTCCCATGTGAGAGCACACTGACCACCAGGGGACAGCTTCTGTGTTGAGTGTCTGCCCTCTGATGGTCAGTGTGCATCATAGCAATTGTTCAGTCAATTTGCATATTAGCCTTGTATGCTATAGGATAAGGCAACCCAAACCTATAGGAAATGTGTCCTGATCTGTTTTCTGAAATATTTATCGAGTGGTCATGAGACACAAGGTCAATCTCCTCAAGAGCTGTTTTACATTTCTCCTGGTCAACTTGGTCAACTTCTGCCCTCTTAACTCTATTCAGATTTTCCTATTTTCATACTAATCTCACATCCTGCTTCTCACTTCTCCCATATATCCAATTCCTGCTTCTCTTTATCAGTCCATAACATCTCTCCCCTTTTGGCCTTTCTGGCCATGGCCCACACTCTTTTTCCCCACAGTGCTTACCACTGGTCCCTCATTCGCCCAACCAACTTTCAATTATTTCCTTATCGTGCAGCCTAAGATCTCCATACCCACCAAAGAAAGAGCACAGTTAACAGCATCTCAAAACTCAAAATGCATCTTTATTACTAAATGATAATTTATAATATTTATTCAGTTTTACTAAGTTAAAAATATATCAAGATTGAGAAATTCATATCTACCTATCTATAGATCTATCAATATATCAATATATCTATCTATCTATGGAAAAACAACATGTACCCAAAGTGGCACCAACACTCCCAGCATCACTTACATCATATAGCCATAGAACAGAGAAATGTCCATTTCTTTTTCCCTTTCAATGAAATGCTGCATTTCCCCTAATTTGGCAGCATTCTGACGCTCTAGTTGAGCCTTCCTCTTCATGGCCTCTCGATCTGGCCTCTGCTCATTTGTGATGGGTGTTGACATTACTGGCCCTAGAACCTCAGATTTTCTCCATGGAATTGGTTGGAGGGCAAAATCCTGGAGAAGATAGTGGTTGTAAGGCTTGAGCGGGGTACTCGGCTGGCTCACAGCAGTGTGAACAGGCTCCCGCTGGAAACAAGCATGAGATGATGTTTTGTAGGGTGCAGGCCTAGAAGCAAGAGGCTGAGGGACACTAGGCTGGTCACGGTTGTTCAAACCTGATCTGGCTGAGTTGGTAGACATTGGCTGAGCTGATCTGACAGAACCTGTCATAGATGCAGGAGTTGGCTGGGATGAAGTGACTGCAGCAGGCTTGGCAGGGTTGGTCACAGCAGATTGACGAGATGCCTGAGTCTGTGGCCTGCGAGGAACACGTCTAGCTTGAGGCTTGTCCATGGTTGGAAAAACCAATGGCACCAACTTGACCTTCCCAGGAGATGGCAGCTGGTCCTGGGATGGAGATGAAGACGCTTTGTCAGTACCTCCATGTGGCTTCTGGCATTTGACTTGAGTTATCTCAGGACCTTTGCCCTCCCCGTGAGAATCCAGCCACCTTTTGATAGCTGGGCGTGGCTGGGGGCCTTTTGGGTTGCTTAAGTTTCCCTGGGCCCGTGAGGAAGACAGGTCAGCTCTCTTATCACTCTTCTTGCCCAGTGCATGGAAAACCTGCACAGACTCCAGCATGTGTATACGGAGGTCACTGCGAGGCTTTTTGATGGCCTCTTGTGGCAGCTCAGGGGGACTTTTTCTCCTCTTTAACTTGGGAATGGCTGGCTTCTCCTCTGCCTTAACTTTGTTCCCTGACTGCTTCCTCTCCTCAGCTCTCTTGGAGTAATTTTCTTTGTTTCTTTTGGTGTTTTCCTGCCCATGGCTTTTAGTTTTATTTGTCTTGCTGGGTGCAGCTTTCTCAGGTTTGCTGTTAGAATGTTTGGTTATATTTGCAGGAGCCTTGCCACCAGGTGCAGCATTGCAAAGAACTACTTCTCCCACAAACTCACAATCTGGGCTCTTGGGCTTGATCTTGGCCTTGGGAGCATCACTGATAGGCTCAGAGGCGTTATGTTTGATCTTTCTGCCTTGATCAGAACAAGCCTTTCTGACCCTTGACTTTTTTTGCACCTCTTGCAACATGAGGCCTCTGGTGGCTTTGGTTTTGTTCACCTTGGAACCTTGGAGCTGATCAAGGTCATCTAAGGAAGTTAAGACCTGTGGAAGTTGAACACTCTTCACCAGTGTAGCAATGTCTGCCAAACTATCATTAGATTCAGTCCCATTTTCAAGAGTCCCTTGGTCCTTACCACTCAGGCTATTCTTTCCCAAAACAGAGTTGTCACCACCAGGCTGCTTCTGTGGGTCAATGGGATCAATGCAGGCCAGGACCTGAGGAATGCCAGGTATTTCTAAATGGAGCACTGGAGCAGCTTGAATTTCGCTTGGGATCTGGTGGCCATTCGTATGTTTGGAAAGCGTGGTTTTAGTATTCTCCATATTATTATTGTTTTTCTGTTCCGGGTTTGGAGCTGGAGGCAGTGCCAGGAGATTACTAGCACTCTGCACTAGAGATGACATTGCTATGTCCCCACTCTGAGGTGGTGGGTAACTCTCAAGTACCTGGATATGTGTGTTACTGCAGGACTTGAGGAATTCTTCAGGTGGTAGATAAAATATTTGGCCTGGAAGTTGCGATGCCTGGGAAGTCTCCATCACTACAATGGAATCAAGGGGAAGTCAGTCAGTCCCTGTTAATAAGATGCTCCCCCAGCACCACCAATGAAGCAGTCATGTGCCTTCCAGCAATGGGAAAGGCATTCCTACAAGCTGTTTTGCGGGATCATGAACAGCGCTGTTGCTAGGACATAAAAGACAACTGTTCTGTTTCTTAATGGTGACCCTTCAGTGTCATTTCTTCATTATTTTCTTTGCATTTCACAGGATTGTTATCAGTCAAATAAAAAATAAAATTGATTTTTCAAATACGTTTCCCAGTCTCATATTTAATTAACCCATTTAATTCTCTCAACTTTCCTGAGTGAATAAATACACTTCCCACCAAGGACTAAGACAGGGACGGGGGCTCTTCCTGGTGAAGTCTATAAGCAAGGGGAGACAATAGCCCGCTTGCTTTGGACAAGATGTTGGGTCATGTGGTCCCACCTCCAGGTGTCAACTAAGGAAGGTTAAACAGACACTGTCACAATAAATGTTCTGAAATGTCTCTAGAAAGAGACAAAGGCAATAATTCAAGAGAGGTTATTTCAGGGGGACTCATCAGGTAGGGCAGTGGAAGGTGTGTTTTCCCTTGGTATGCTCTTGATTTTTCCTGCATTTTGCATCCAAGGCCGCTACAGTTCCCCACATCTACCTCTATCAGGTGACCTCACGAAGAGTCTGACAGTGGAGGGCACTGACTGATGGTGGCAGTGGTTAAAGTCACAGGACTTACATACTAGTTGTGCGAGGACCCACCACTTGCCAACTGCAGGCTGACCCTAGTTTTGAATTCTCCCTTATTCCTCTTCCTTGTTGCTGTTTGTACTCACCTTGGGTGCCTTTCCTTATGATGGGTTGAGGAGGCACAGAGCAGCAGATTCCAGAGGTGGAGACTGGTGGTATCACATTTGTGGGCTGGGCCTCCTTTTGCACCATGACCATCCCTGGGCCAGGGGCAGAGGCCCTGCTCTCTGTGTAAGACACAGAGCCATAGGACTGCAGGGAGGGGCCACTTTCTGCACAAAGCAGAGGGCCCTGATGATAGTAACACACCTGGCTTCCCTCCTGGTAGGGAAGTGGCAGGCTATGGCCCTGATTTGGAATGTGAGATAGTGCCTCCTGAGCAAGGCTGACAGAAAGTGGTGGATGCAGAGGAGCCATATTATGGATATCTGAGGTTTGGTCACACTGGGACACCAGAGACATGGAGGAGACAGCTGTGTCCTGGTCAATGACAGTCACAGTGAAGTCTCTGAGTGATGGTGACTTGTTTTTAATGCCTCCTGTGAGAGCCCACTCAGAAACCCCAGGATTGGAAGCAGCTGGAACTCCAGATAACACGGTTGTGCCAGAATGTTGGTAAAAGTAGGCACCACCCATGAGAGGTTGGAAAGTGGTGCCAGAGGCTGATGGCAGGTGCCATGCTGACGTGATGGCTGGAGCAGAGACTCTGTAGAAATTGCAGACACTTCCTGGTAGGGAGGCTGCATGGCTCTCCACAGGAAGAGAGTACTGCAGAGACTTTGAAATTCCAAGGAAAGGTGCATTTTTGAAATTCTCTGTAGGGAATAAGAGGATGATGAAAAATATCAGAGATTGATAAACAATATGTGTGAAAAATAGCATTATTTTAAGATGGTTGCTATCAGAAAGCCTGAAATACCAATACTCACTGCAATATCAAAACTCAAAGTTTATCCTTTCTTTAAATGCTGGTGCTCCCAACTTGGGCAGTAATGTACACAAGACCCAAGTGGTGTGGTTCATTCATTGTTCTCTAGGCTAGAAGCAACTGCTCCCTGACCTATCACGCCCTTGAACCTGCAATAGTATTGATTTGTATGCTCTTTCCTAGAATCATAACATTATAAGAATTAGGAGTCCTTAGAGAACCTCTGTCCTGACAATCTCTTTTCAAGAGGGAGGAAACTGTGGCTAGTTTCTCTCCCTATGTTAGTATTAGTACCTGTCCCATAGCCTAAACATCCCAACTTTCTTGCCAGAGCTCTGAGCATTACACTTCCAACATCCAGGAGCAATAGAACTTCTGATGCAGGTGTTTGTTTGTCCATTAGCAACAGTACATCTAGTGCCATTGTTATATTTAGCGGCTCATTTTGCCTGCACAGTTTACATGCTGTTCTGAAGAATGCACATAATGCTCAATCCAGTTGGTATGTTTAGAAGTTTATTCTTACTCTCTTTAAGCCTGGGTTTGGATCCTATTTTAAAATAACTATAAGTGAGAAACTCTCTTAGCTTTGGTCTTTACATCAATACAGTCATAATAATGATGATAATAGTAATAATTCATGTATAAGTGACATATTTCTTATGAATTATATAAAAGAAAAAAGTTCTGGCAATACAAAAAGAAAAATCAAATACAACATACATCACAGGAATAAATCGACATGAGTACAAATTGGGACATGTAGCAAACATCAAATCCTAATGAATTTACTTAGAAATGAAGTTCTGTTTTATACATGTAATATCATTAAAGTAAATATTGTCTATTCTATTCTAGTGATTACTGTTAACCAGAAACAACCCACAGCAGGTGATTTAGAAGAAGCTTCTAACCAGTACTATGGACAGAAGATTTATCACTAAATATTGCATAACAAGCAGCACAATGCAATCAACTTTGCTTTATATGTGCCTTCAGTATATACAGACCAATGTTTCAGTAAAAACTGGTTTTAAAGCAGAGAGCTAAATAAGTGTAAAGGAATTCCATTATTGTCTTCATTTGTGTTTCTCTGAATATTCCCCAGTAAGTAATAGATACTTAGTCTATTAGAAATATATATTTCAATTAATGTTACTTCATAACAAAGAAAAAAGAACCATTAAAATGTATCATGAAGGTTTTTATATTTTTCTTAAAACCTAGTTTATCATCATCTTCAACATCCAGGATATGGAATCTACCCAAAGTCTTACAACCATCATCACTAGATTCCAATTTAAAAATTTAATGTAGGAATTTTCTAGAGAATCCATAAAATGTTTTTTAGAGAAATGTGAACTTAGAGATATGGGGCTTGATGTTTTCTTTTTCTCATTAGGTAGCTATGACCTAAAATTGGGTATGGCTGAGTGTCAGGGTGCTCTCTGTGTTAGGAAGAAAATAACTGTAAAATAAAGTGCAACTCTGACTTTGAACATACTTATCACATAAAAGATATAGTCTTTGTGATCCATGTAGGATGTATCTTTTAAAGTCTTTTTTACTAGACAAAATATTTTCATGGTTTAAAATTAAGAATGAAAGAATTGAAACACTGAAAATACTGTTATTTCCAATGCCCTAGATCAGTGGTTGGCAAACTCAGTAAACAGAGCCAAATATCAACAGTACAATGATTGAAATTTCTTTTGAGAGCCAAATTTTTAAACTTAAACTATATAGGTAGGTACATTGTTATTAACTTAATTAGGATACTCATAAGTTGGCCTTTGCTAAAAACTCCAACTGCCAAAGAGCTGCATGTGGCTCGAGAGCTACTGTTTGCCAACCACTGCCCTAGATAATCACCTTTCATAGTATCTTGTATATAGGAAACATCATTTCTGAAACACATTTTTAAATGTTTATATTCCAAACTGTCACATGTCACATTGGTCAGACAGGCAATAAAAAAACACACATAGGAAATGAATATGACTGTTTTGACACGCTGCTTTGGCTAGTGGTGCCCTAATCCATCCTTACTTTCCTTCCTAGTCTATCAATGTAAGCATTTGCTGAGATCCACATTATTTTGCCCTACTCTGAGCTGATTTCACTCCATGCTCCTTCTGCTTTCATTTAAACTCTTGGGTTCCCTTCAATATTCTATTCCAAACTACCCTTTATGCTCTTGAGAGCTCTTCCATGCTCTCCTTCTTCATTATTATGTTTTTTCCTCCTTCCTGCTTCTATTTTCCCCTCCCTCCTGGTTCCTGTGGGTATGTGCCCATGAAAGCAATTCTATTTTTTTTTACATTTAAATACTTGCCTCCCTATAGCCCAGTACTCTGCATCCTCTCTCCCTATTTTGTCTGGTCACCTAGTTTGGATAGAAAACTCCAAAGCCACATGAATATTACTTTTGGAACAGCACTCAATTTAAAATACTAAAGTTGAAACCTTGGTGGTGGGAGATCATTACACACGAGATATCCTATATATATACGTATTGCTAGCTTTCTACATGACCTAGGTTTTCATTCTGTTGCTGTTGAAACATTGTCAAGAAGTGTTGATTTTGATTTCAACATGAGTGTTTTTAAAACTCCATATTAGAAAAGGAAGAGGTTAAAGTCCACAAGCAATCTGACATCTAAATGTAGCAGATGAGGAAAAAACAGATTTTGTGAGAGAATCAATGACTTGTCCAAAGTCACATTGCTAGTAAATGTCAAAATCCAAACTGAAATTAGTTCTTCAGACTTCTAGTTCAATATTTCTCCAAATTATTCTATGCTCTTTTGCCTCTATTGCTAAATTTAGGGACAAACAAACATCTAATGAGAAACTTTAAAAAGGTTCTTTCCTTACCTGACATGGTCAGAGAAGAAGAGGAGGAAATATCAACTCTAGATGCAAGCAAAGAGGTTGTCTCAGTGGCTGAAGCCAAAGAGCACATGTGTCCAGTATGAAAGTCACTGGTCCTACTGGACACTGGTCACTGGTCACCAGTTACTGGTCACTGGTCAGTTGCGATGATCCAAATTTGTTTACAGACAACTCCATGGGCACCCCAAGATTCTACCAGGTGGTGGTAGGTTTGGTGGGAGAATGATGTCACAAGCAGGCAGTTTAAAGGGATGAGAGAGCCAATCAGGAGGTCAGATTCCCAACAGAAGACACGATTGGATAGAGTGAGTGGTAGGGGAACTAAACCAATACCTAAATGGCTGAGCTCTTGGGATAGATGTGCTGGTGGACAAGACAGTTGTTCTATACTGGCTTTCCCAGGCTCTTAAGTAAGGGGAATAATTTCAAAGTTTGTTACAGACATTCATGAATCTAATTAACTAGTAGTTACTTATATTCCCTAATATATATATATATATATATATATATATATATATATATATATATATATATATATAATTGTTAAATGGAAAGGGACATCTATTTTGCACAAATAGAGTTATTGTGAAATCATACCAGTCCATCTCATTAATGAATTTACCATCGCTTTTGAGGAGATAAGGAAAGGATTAAGGAGGCCATTTTGTCAGTTGGTTCAAAAGTAAAATGAAGTTTCTTGAGTGCACTTTGCGCAGAATGATGTGGTCCAAGGCTCTTCTCTTGTAGTTTCTTCTCCTTGAATTCTAACTTCCCTGGGCTGAGCTGGGCATGGCCATTTTGTACTTGTATCTCCTACCACTCTTATTTTCTCTTCATCTTCATTGTAGGCATTATTTGTAGACAAGCTTTGATCCTGCATTCTGACACTGATGGATGTTACTTCCTGCCCACTTCCAGCAGCAGGGTCTTCTTTGTAGTGTCTGTTGCTTCCCCCAATGGGATAGCAAATACCAAAGGGCTAGGAGTTAGCTGACTGCAAACCTTTTCTCTTCCAGCCTTTGGTTGCACTTTTCTTGCCCATCATGTGCTCCCTCTGGTTCCTTGGGCGATATAGGCATCCTGTCATCCTGTGTTCTTAAAGGGAGAGGCCTTCACGATATTTTCCTTTTTCCTTCTCACATAAATATATCCAGTGTGGCAGTTACTGCAGTCTCCTCCCCCTTTGCAAACAGCTGCTGTAGAACTTTGGGCCTCTAGGATTCTCTGTCTGCCATGCTTGGGTGCAAGGCCAGGCAAAAATGAGGAGGGGAGAATAGTTAGAGAAAGGCAACTTTATTCTTGCAAAGTAGGAAACAATCAAGGTGAAAATGTGCAGGACAAAATTGATTCATGTGGATTTTCCCCATTTCTGTGACAAACAAATTGACACATTTTGGTCTGACTGTGTATGAACAGAACTATATATATATATATATATATATATATATATATATATATATATGATGTCTAGGGCAGCAACTGCAAGGAATTCTGTTCACTAGAGAGAATAATCTTATATTTTCACTTTCTTTTATGTCATATTACCTCATTTGTATAAATCATTGGTATGTTTTCTGAACACAGATTGTTTTTATGTTCTGGTTTTGTTTACATGTATTTTTCCTGGTCCTATTTTTAAAATATTTAATTTAATTTAATTTATTTATTTTTAAAAATACATTTTATTGATTTTTTTATAGAGATGAAGGGAGAGGGATAGAGAGTTAGATACACTGAGAGAAAAGCATCTGTCAGCTGCCTCCTGTACATCCCCTACTAAGGATGTGCCCACAACCAAGGTACATGCCTTTGATTGGAATGGAACCTGGGACCCTTCTGTCTGCAGGCAGACACTCTTCCCACTGAGCGAAACTCATTAGGGCTTAAATATTTTATTTTTAATTTATCTTTATTTGTGAAAGTATTATAGATCTCCCCCACCCCCTTTTTTTTTTCAACTACACCCTCCACCCATACCCGACCCTCCCAGGCCTTCACCACTCTACTGTGTGTGTCCATGGCTATGCATATCTATATATATATATAAAAGCCTAAGCTACCATCCGACCATTTGACCATTTGATCAGTAGCTATGATGCACAGTGACCATTAGGAGGCAGACGCTCAATGCAGGAGCTGCCATGCTGTGGTGACTTGACAGCTGAGGTTCTCAGGTGTCACATCTGGAACTAGAGAAGAGGGAGTCCAATTCTGGGGTGCATCATCCGGGACCCTCGGGGGATGTTGGAGAGCCAGTTTTGGCTTGTTTCCTCAGCCCTCTACTATGTATATAAGTTCCCCCATAAATCAACTCCCAGCAATCCACCTAGTCCTACTTTCCACTGGAATTACACAGTATATTCCATGCTTCTATGTCTCTGGTTGTATTTTGTTCATCAGTTTATTTTGTTCATTAGATTCCACATGAGTGAGATTATGTGGTACTTATCTTTCTCTGACTGGGCTATTTCACTTAGCATAATATGCCCTAGGTCCATCCATGCTATTACAAATGGTAAGAGTTCTGTTATTTTTTCAGCCATGTAGTATTTCATTGTGTAAATGTACCACAGCTTTTTTTATCTATTCATCTGCTGATGGGCACTAGGGCTGTTTCCAAATCTTAGCTATTATAAGATTTAGTGCTATGAATATATGGTGTATATATTCTTTCTAATTGATGTTTCTGGTTTCTTACGATATATTCCTAGAGGTGGGATTACTGGGTCAAATGGAATTTTCACTTTTAAATTTTTGAGGAAACTCCATACTGTTTTCCACAGTGGCTACACCAGTGCATTCCCATCAGCATCCTACTCACATTTTTTAAGTTTCTATCATTATAGTACATATTGCATGTTTTTCTCTTGATCAGTTTATTTTGAAGCATCATAAACTAGCTTGTTCTGATGGATTTTGTGGAGAAACTTAAAAAGGGGTCTGTGAAAAAGGACATTGTGGTGAGTAATGCTGTGCACATAAGCATAAGGAACAGATGGGTACATTCACCCTGACTTGACTTGGGTTGCCTCTATGTTTCTTCCCCTGGTTAGTGCCTTTCTCACTCACCCTCTTATGACTGTGAGAAGACAGGGCTGAGTTGCTAGCTCTGTCTTCCACAGGGTGGAGCAAAAGTAGGTTATTGTACAATAACGAATAATCATCATACAACTATAAAGTCTGTGTTTCCCATACTCACAGCTGTAAACCTACTTTGCCCCATGCTGTCTATCGATTAAGCTGGTTTTGGGAAGGAAGTCTATGGACCTAGTCATTTTTCTTGACATAAGTTTTTAGGGTGCCTAAACCAATCTATCTCGGGCTTTTTTAGTGTCAGTGAATAGAAAATGTGTAATGCAAGGTGCCAAGAGCCCACAATATGATAGTTCATACAGATGGGATCTATAAAGAGACATATTTAATTTATAGACCAACTATTCCTCTTATGAGATAAGGGTTTTTTCAAAGATGGGGTATCTGAGAACAAATTACACTATAGAGTTATGGCTTAAACTTATAAATGTTTTCCAATGTTTTTCTCTAAGCTTCATACCTTACATTGCCAACTTTTTTGATACTGGTATGTAATGTGATATAACAATATGTGCTAAAAATCTGCAAACCACATCAGTTTCTCCTTTCTGTATGTTCCCTTGGATATCAAGGGATCCATAGCTATTATAGATTAGGATGGGTGGCATAAGTTTGAAGGAAGTGTTGTTAGATAAATCCTGGTAGCAGTAAAATGTTTACATGTTAAATTAGCCCCAACATACAAAATTCTACCTAAATAAATCCTAAATTATGCCATTCCTGGTGCCCATCCTCTATAACTATTTTCTCTCCACAGTTATAGCCATTTAACTTTAGTTTGTGAGCTCAGATTCATCTTAACCTCTAAAAAATCTTAAATATAGGAGGAGGAACCTAAAGAAGTTTAGTTCAACACTCTGAAACTTAGCATCTAGCTCTACCCTGACCCAAAGTCTTTTTTTAAATACCTAGGCTATTGTCTTGTCCCATAGACACACTTCCTGCATTTTGTACCCATTAGGATAATTAGAGCTTGTTTTAATCAAACATACCTAGTCCACTTACTCCTGAGCTCTTTATTACTCTCACTTTTGATTTAACTAAAGACAGGAATCCCTCAAACCCCTGATGGTACTTGGAGCCCTACCAGATATTACTAGATTTTATAGTGTCAACAACTACTGAGCTGCTTGGTGCTCCAAATATCCTTTGCTCTTATATTTTCCATTCCATTGTACTACATACCTAGTAAGACATTATTTTATCACATGTTGGATCCATTCACATTCAAAGATCTACTCTTCTATAGTTCCCATACTTTCTGTAATTTCTGTTGTCCCTAAATATAGATTTTCTTGTGTCAAATATAACTGAGTCTGTTCCCATCTCAAGCTTGTGTCATTTAGCAAATAGGAAGTACAAGAATGACATAATTTAGGGTTTGTTTATGTATTGTTTTTGTAGCTTCTGATAGGTTAGTGCCGTAGTTTATATATTGTCAATTCTATAGATATTTGTACCAATATTTTAGCCACTAGTTGTCCATTATATATTTTTCATAAATTCTAAAGGAATGTTTTATGTTTTAGCACCAAATTTGAATGTGCCTAATTATAAATTTGCAAACTGTGCTATGCTAACAAAAATTTTAAACATCCATGTACTAATATTAACCCATTTTTAATTGTGTGGAAGCTTTCAGAATTGTAAATGTTTGTGGATGTAAACTTAGTTAGAATATGATTCTCAGATAAAAAAGAGAAATAAACTTTTCACCTAGCAATACACATAAAGCAATAAACATGTACAGCACAGTGTAAGTCTGCTTGAAGGCAGTGCTGGCAGCTCTTCCAAAACAAGTTGTATAAGTCTCTTGGAAGCCCCCCTTTTCCTGTCATTATATACTCAGTTCTTTGTTTTTTTTCTTTAGAACACAATTTGGATTTCCATCGATATCTGTGTATTCTGAATTGCAATTCCTAAGATTCCCAAATAAAGCTTCTATTTATCTTGCAGTTTTGGTCCAAATGGATTGACATAATATGGTGTAAGAAGTGAGATACAGAGTGACTTCCATCCTCCTCCAATGCCTTCATAGATTTGATTAAGGTACTTAAAAAAAAGTATTTAAAGCTCAAAAGATAATTACAAGGCTAATAAAATGTGTGAATCCTCCTCAAGGATTCCAATCTATGCTTTCTCGGCAGTAAGGTTGCTCCAAGGATCCAAAGATTTTCCCACATTTCTAACAAAGTATTTCAGAAATTGATCTAACTATTGGAAATGTGGTAACCAAGGCCCTGGTAGACACCAGAGCCACCTTATCAGTTCTTATCCCCATCAGCCTCACCATTCCCCCTCCTCAGAGTACTGAAACCATGCAAACAGTGGAGGTTTTCAAGCAACCCATAACTGTCTCCAAATTCCTCCCAGTTCCTTTCATCTTGGACCTATTCAATGAACCTACCAATTTCGTTTGGTTCCTTCTGCTCTTACTCATCTCCTAGAATGAGACTTTCTTGAAAGCTCACACAGCCTATATTTTTTTCTCTTAGAAGGTAGAAATATTCTTACATCTTGAACTTTAAAGAAAAGTTATCTTTATTGTTGAATGCATTAAAGATGTCCTCCTCCCCCACCCCCCCACCCCCTTTTACTTCCTCCACCCTCCACAGCTGCCCCAAGGCCTTTACTACATTTAAACTTAAGACCCTCAAGAGGGCTTGTTCATGGACTCAGTCATAGCTATTCTAATTTTTTTTCAGTCACCTTAACTGACCTAAGTTCTCTTTTAGATTCTCTTCCAAATAAACATTGGTCAAAAAAAAATGCCACTGACATCAGTCACATTTATTTTGTACCAGGGATGAAAATTCAAATTGACAAAAATAAACCTCAGCCCACCATTTGTCAATATCCTTTAAATGCAGAGGCCATTAAAGGAATCAGACATATCATTAAGGAATATCCCAACCAAGGCCTCATCATTCCTTGAATGAGCCCTTGCAACACTCCTGTTAAAAAATCTTATGGGAAGGCATAGGGATTTGTTCAAGATCCAAGAGCCAGAAATAACATAATCATACCTCAACACCCAGGTGTACCTAATCCTCAACCTTACTCTTATCCATACCATTAAAAAGTAAGTTTTTTCCCAGTTACAGATCTTTTTATCATATATATATATATATATTTTTTTTAATTTTTTACAGAGAGGAAGGGAGAAGGATAGAAAGTTAGAAACATCAATGAGAGAGAAACATTGACTCAGCTGCTTCCTTCATGCCCCATACTTGGGATTGAGCCCGCAACCCAGGTATGTGCCCTTGGCCGGAATCTAACCTTAAGTCTGTAGGCTGACGCTCTATCCACTGAGCCAAACGGGTTAGGGCTGGTTACAGATCTTTATAAGTACATTCTTCAGTGTTCCAGTTGATTCTGAAAGCCAATTATTATGCACTTTCACACACAAAGGACAATAAATAATATACTTGGACAGTAATGCCTCAGAGCTACACTGAAAGTCCAACTTACTTTTCCCAAAATTTGAAGGCACATATTGCCAACAGTGAATTCCATACCTGTCCACTCTTTTATAATTTGTGGATGATTTCCTCCTCCACTCATTTTCCGAGTTAGTATCCCTAGGAGATAGCCTCCACTGAAAAGGAAAATGGGGGAGGTGGGTGGGAGAAGGGGGCTTGCCACCAAGTTCAGTATCTGGTTGAAACTGTAGTCTTACTTCCCCATTCTGACTGACCTGGGCGGAGCTGCAGAGCCTAACCCCAGGGCCCTGCCACAGCTGGCTTGGGCTGAGCTGTGGGGACCCTTAGGGGCCCGTCACAGGACAAGATATATAGGTCAGAGCCTCCCCACGAGTTCAGTTCAGGCTTTGGAATTCTGCTGGACTAGCAGATCTGTGAAATAAAGGTTTAACTTTCCTCCTTCAGAGTGCTGGCTGATCGTGCTCCCGTGCATTCTGCCACAATACCACCTCCTTTGAGAACTAGCAAAAAAAAAAAAAAAAATGGGGAACATAAAATATTTAGAGAATCTTCAATCAGTAAAACTCAAGCTAACTATATGGGACATTTAGTTACTGATTCTTCTCTTGGATTCTTATAGGATCCAGAGCATTTTGACTTCTCCTATTCCCAAGACCAAAAGACAACTCAGGGGGTGCTTAGATTTGGTGAGATATTATAGAAATTGTCTTTCTGATTTTTCTGTCATGGCTCAACATTTATATTTTCTTCTCAGGGTTGACCAGAGCCCCTCACATGGACAGAGGAATCCCTGTCCTTCCTCTTCAATGAAATAAAAGGCAGTGTTTTGTTATGCCCTAGTATCCTGAACCCCAAAGACGATCAGGGAGCCGCATCCGATGCAATTGCAGTAAGCCTGTATTTATTTCGGACTAGTCTGAGCTCGGTCCCACTTACACGGGAAGAGAGAAAGAATGTAACATCTCAATGGGTTTTATACAAGGGGGTGATGTGACTCTGATTGGTTGGGTTAGGGCTAGGGGATGTGACCCTGATTGGTTGGGTAAGGGCTAGGGTTGGAGTTGGGGGCTGGCCCCACCCTGCCCCTCACCCCAGGCCAGGTGGGTGGGGCCGGGGCTGAGCGCACAGGAACCCAACACCCAACACCTAGAGGCTTCCATTCCCGGGGTCCCACCCCACAAAATGGAGTCCGGAGCTGCCTCCCCTCCCCCAGGGAAGGAGCACACCTAGAGGTGTCCCGCTGGGGCCTGGCACATGTGTGCTGGCCCTGGCTTTTCATTTTATCATCTGCCTGCTTTAGAACATCCTAATTATCAATTGCTGTTTTTCTTTTGTGTCCATGAAAGAGAGGAAAATGCCTTAGCTGTCTCAACCGAAAGACATGAAAGCCAACACAGACCCATTGGATACTATAGTCCACAATTAGATCTGGTGCCTCAAGGTCCCCCTCCTTTGGTGAGAGCCATTGTGTCCCTTGCCAATCTACTACAGCAAGTGGAAGAGCTAATAATGGGCTTCCCACTGACTCTTTATGTGTCTCTTTAAATGGGAGCTTTTCTTAACTCCCATCATACTCAGCACTTCTCTGTTAGCAGACTGATCTCCTATGAAGTTGTTTTATTATCGTTGTCTAAAGTGACTATTGCTCACTGTTAGACTCTACTACTCTCCTTCCTGTGCTCTTCTTATGAAACCCCTTAAGCTGCCTGACATGAACACACTAACTCCTCAGATTGATTTACAGGAAACATCTCTTGAAAATGCTGAATTAGTTTGGTTTACTGATGTTTTTTCCCTAAAATACAAAACAGGCCACTATCAAGCAGGCTATGCAGTTGCCTCTCTAAATAAAACCATTGAGGCCAGTCCAATGCCCTGGGCAACTTCTGCTCAACATGCAGAGCTCTGTGTATGACTTCAAACGTGCAATTTGGCGAAAGGTAAAACAGCTTACATTTTACTGACAGTGGGTACACCTTTGATGTGGCCCATGACTTTGGTATACTCTGGAAACAGAGAGGATACTTGACTTCTTTCTGACAAAAGATAAAAAACAGCTCTTAGGCTTTAGAACTCTTAAAGGCTAGTCAGCTACGTAAGTCCTTAGGAATCACAAAAATCCCTGGACATTCAATAGCAAACATGGAGAAATTAGAATTAACCATTTGGCTGATATTACTGCTAAGTTAGCAGTATTAAAGCAGTTTGAGCCCCTAATGGAAGTACCGGTGCTACAAGCTAAAGCAACTGGGGATTTTGAAAATAATGTTATATTGAGTGATCACTTTGTAAGTTATATAGACATCTAATCATTGTTGCACACTTGAAACTAATATAATATTGTATGTCAATTGTAAATGAAAAATTAAGTAAGTATTTAAAGAAAAAAGAGCCCAACTGGCTCAATGGCATGAATCAGGAGGTCACGGCTCGATTACTTTTATGGGTACATGCTCAGGTTGCGAGCTAGATCCCCAGTGTGGGGCATGCAGGAGGCAGACAATTAATGATTCTCTCTCATCACTGATGTTTCTATCTCTATCTCCCTCTTCCTTCCTCTCTGAAATCAATAAAAATATTTTAAAAAGAAAAAAAAACACAAGAAAAATGCAGGCATGTTAATTCTCCAGACTATCTCTTTTCCCAGGTTGCAAATACTCTTGGTAATAATGCCAAAATTTCATAAAATGTGAGTATCTCTCAATATAATTTTTCCTGACCTGTGTTATACAGAAAAAGTTTATTTTACATCAAACTAAAAATAAGATTTTAAATAAAATAAGAGGAAAAAGTGTCCGAAGTGACAACAAAAAACCCTCACAAATGAATAATAAAAGATAACATTCTAGAAGCATAGCATTTAGCTGTTCAACAAATTAGCAAGAAATTGTTAGAACAAGGCTGTAAGTTTGACCCTAGAAGAAACTTATAGGTAGAGCCAAATGTTCGACCACTTCTCCCTGATTGAATGCAACATCATATCACAATATGCATATGACTTACTCATTGGAACACTGACAAAATGGTTTTATGGGGCAAACAATACTACTGGAAACGATCTCCAAAGATAATTTCTCAGGTGCATCCAAAATGCCAGACCTGTCCAAAGCACAATCCAGGAAGGCCCATCAGACTTCTGTGGGGCATTTAATGGGGCATTTCCCCCTGCCTTTCATCCCCTTGAGGTCTGCAAAATGGACTTCATTCACTGCCTCCTTCTCCAGGATACAAATATGTGTTGGTAATGATTTGTATGGTTTCTCACAAGGTGGAAACATTTCTATGTTACAGAGACCCAGCTTCAGCAGTAAGTAAAATACTCTTGGAAACGATCTGCCCCACTCAGAGAATCAATCCCCTCAGAGCTCCACAGTGACCAGGAAACTCATTTCACAGTTTCCTGATTTATTTAAAATCTTGTTTTTAGCTTGATGTAAAATAAACTTTTCCTGTATAACACAGAACCAGTTACACTAGTACAATCTGCTTGTAAGTTCCAGTAGATATTGCAACATTTCCATTGTGCTTATCATTCTCTGTCCTCCGGTGTTTTTTGTTCTAATGTTTTTTTCATTATTGATTAAGGTATTACATACATATCCTTATCCTCCGGTGTTTTAAAACTGAATAATGTGGTAATCAAAATTCAGTTTGCAAAACTGATGCAATCTGTTAATCTGCCTTGGCCTCAGGCTCTTCCTTGGCGTTGCTCACCCTAAGATATATTCTCTCTAAGTGATGGCTCAGTGATGTAGGTCCCTTCCATCTTGTTGCATAGCCCTTCAACACATGGTCTCTAAGGTCGATGTGAATGGGAAGAGAGTTCAGGAAAGGCACTTGACTACTTGAGACTGCCAAGCTCTGAGTGTTTCATGTGTCACTTTCACTCACATCCTTTAAACAGGATTGATCACACAGCCAATCTAGGTTCAAGGGAGGCTGGGATACAGAAGTCCAGACAGGTATCAGTGCACACCCATAGCTTCTGCCAAAAACAAACAAAAAACGCAAGACCCAAAGGAGTGCCATATCTCATTATGACCAATGTGTTAATGTTGACAGAACTAAGACCAGATTCTACATAAGATGACCTCTTGGGTTAATGTGGTCTATGGCAATATTGGAAGCCTTTCACGGCCTGAGCATTCCGCCACCCTTTTTTGCTCCTCCCCACCTGGCAGTTACCACCCCAATAAAACAAAGCTATTTACAGTTTCCCATGCCCATTTAGCCTACATCTTTGCTCTTGCTTCCCTTAACATAGGCATGAACTTATTCTTCTACTTCTTTACTCTTTGTCTACTGTTCTTTCAGTCTTAACAGAAACATCTGTTCTTCCAGGAAGCCAATCCCAAATTCCTGATGCCTCACTCCCCAAACTGGGTTAGGTAGCTTTCTGCGCTCCCACATTGTCCTCTCTGTATCTCTAACATCATAGGTGGTAAAGGTTATATCATTATTCATTTATGATTCTATCTCTTGCTCTAGATTGGGTACTTCTTGTAAGCAAAGGACATCATTTAAAATGTTTAAATTAGCATACAGTAAATCTGACATCTTATGTACAGTTAATGAAGTTTAACAACTGTATATTTATATTAGAGTTCCAATTTTCCTAGTTCAAGGTATGCTGAATAATTTAAGCTTATGTTATGAGACTCTGGGTCTTGTTTAAAACCTGTGGAATGTTGAGACTTTTGTTTGAGCACAAAGCCTGGTACACAGAAGGGACTTAACAGATGCTCATTGACTAAACAAAGTGAATGAATGAATGAAGGAAGGAAGGAAGGAGTGAACAAATCAAAATTGTGTGATTTATTTACAAATAACACAGGAATCAATACTATGTTTCCAAAGAACAAACTTCTGAAATCCATGGCATGGTGGTCTCCTCTCTTCTCTTCCTGGATGAGTGAGGAATACTACACAGAGAGGGTCTAACCAAAGTTAATGAAAAATGATTTTTCTGGTTGAATCTTTTAAGTCATATAGCATTTTTAATAGTTAGAGTAGCTATGTCTCTGTACCTATTATAAAGCTCAGGTATGAACAGACTCTGTACCTCCCTTGTTTGTTCTGGGATTAAAACAAAATAAAATGAAACTGACAAAGTACTTCCTTTACTTGCACATATTTATAGTCTAGTTACCACCCAAAGGGACTGAATTGTATGTTGAAAAAGAACACATGTGGGTCGTTGATGTTCCTTCATCTCCTTCTAAATAGTCTGCATATAAATTATTGGATGCAATTACAACCAGAATGCTAGAAACCACCAACTATGTGTGGATTTTGTTGTTGTTGTTTTTAAATTTATCTATATTATTGTCAGTATTACAAATGTCCCTCCCCCCCCCCATCTTGATCCTCTCCTTCCTGCTTCCTTCCCCTCCCTATTGTCTGTCCATGAGTCATACATATATGCACATGAATTCATTGGTTAATCTCTTCCTGCTCCCTCTCTTTCACTCTGAAATACATCAGTCTTTTTCATGCTTCAATATCTCGGAATCTTTTTTTGATCATCAGTTTATTTTGTTCATTAGGTTCCACATATAACTGAAATAATGTGATATTTGTCCTCTGACTAGCTTATTTTGCTTAGCATAATACTCTCCAGGTCTCTACTTGCTGTCTCAAAGGGTAAAATATTCTTCTCTTTTTGCATCTGCATAATATTCTGTTTTATAAATGTACCACAGGTTTTTAAATATATATATATTTTATTGATATTTTACAGAGAGGAAGGGAGAGAGATAGAGAGCTAGAAACGTCGATGAGAAACATCGACCAGCTGCCTCCTGCACACCCCTTACCGGGAATGTGCCCTCAACCAATGCACATGCCCTTGACTGGAATCGAACCCGGGACCTTTCAGTCTGCAGACCGACGCTCTACCACTGAGCCAAACCCGTTTCGGCTGTACCAAAGTTTTTTAATCCATTCATCTACTGATGGGCACTTGGTCTGTTTCCAGATCTTAGCTATTATAAATCACAGTGCTGTGAACATAAGGGTGTATATATTCTTTCTGATTGGTGTTTCTAACTTCTTAGAGGATATATTCTTAGAAGTGGGATCACTGGGTCAAATGGCAGTTTCATTTTTAATTTTTTGAGGAAACTGTACACTATTTTCCATACTGGTTATACCAGTCTACATTTCCACTAATAATGTACTTTTTTCTCCACATCCTTGCCAGCACTTGTTTTTTGCTGATTTATTGGTGATAGGAATTCTAGCAGATGTGAGGTGGTACCTCATTTATGTTTTAATTTGCATCTCTGGTGATTAGTGACATTAAGCATTTTTCATATGTCTTCTGGCCATTTGTATATCCTTTTTGGAGAAGTGTCTATTCAGGTTCTGTGCCTACTTTTTAATTGGATTGTTTGTCTTCCTTTTGTTGAGTTGTATGAGTACTTTATATATTTTTTATATTACCAGATGTATCATTGGCAAGTATGTGCTCCTATACAATGGGTTCCCTTTTCATTTTGACTCTAATTTGTTTTGCTGTGCAGAAGCTTTTAATTTTGATGTAGTCCCATTTGCTTATTTTCTTCTTTTGTTAAAAAAAAAAAAGCCCTGTGCATTTGAATAGTAGGCTCTTTGTGTCTGCCTCTTTAATCCTAGGCCACTCTGACCCCTGCCTGTAGAACTTAGCTGATGAGTCCAAAGTGAAATTGACTCTTTAGCTCCTCTTTTCCATTCTTGAATTTGGCTTTGACAGGGAACACAGGAGTCAATGGGAACTCTATATGTGGATGGCATTCCCAGGAGAATCAGGAAGAGACTGATGATGCATGATATAACACATCCCAAGGGACTCAGCATCCCTTTTAATTTTGTAGCCAAGTGAGGAATTTTGAAAACTGATGCTGATGAGGACAAAATTCCCATCATGAGCTAAACAGGGTCCCTGGCATGGAGGAAACATGAGCTTCTGAGAACCAGGATACCATTCTCTTTACATAGAGACCATGCTGACGGAGAAGGGCACCGGGCCCAGAAGATCGCTCACCCTTTTGAGTGTGCTCTCATGCGCACCTGACCCCCTGTCTGAAGAACCTTTTCACTCGGTCTGATTCCATAAGAAGGAGTTGTCTGTCTGCTCTGAGTTATCAAATGCCATTTTTCTCGGAGGCTGCTTTTCTCTGCTTCCTTTTTGTTCTCCCTGGGAGCTTTAGCTTTTTGAATGGCTTTTTCTGTCCCAGTTTAACACAGGTATGAATTGCATCCATATCAAGAGTTCTCACTTATGGCAAGTTTGGCACCAAATGGAGAAGTTAAAACCCTCTACAAGTCAAACTCAGGTCCAGGGGGATTCAGGGAACCATTCACCCACTTTGGCACAGTGGTTTTGGTTTTATCCAAACTTTGTATTACTTACTACAACCTGGCATGTATTGGGGTATGCAAGAATTTTTATTGACATGGGACTGGTCTGGCCACAGAATCCACTCATGCATGCACCCTCCCATGCAATCCCAAAGGCCAGTAACCTATATGCCCCCTGGGTCAGCTATTACTTGGCCTGAGGTAACTACCAGAGATGGCCCCGTGGGGGCACGTTGGTCCTCTAAAGACCTGGTCTCCTTTGGAGGAGCACCCTCCTCCTTTTCATTCCAGTTGCTCCTGGGAGTGTTTGTCCTTTCATCTACATCTGGATTCAGCTCATGGAAAAGAGAAGGACACTATCTATGTTGGGGTTTTTATTTTTCCTTTATTCATTCTCTCCTCCCCAATGCGGAGAAAAGCAGATGAGCATCACAAATGCATCTTCACTACAAGTACTGAGAGTCCCAAAATGCCCTTTCATTGTAGAGGTGTCCCCCTTGTAAAAACTGCACACGGACAGCATTTTGGGGTAGGAAATTATAATAGAGGGATAAAAAGAAACACCACAGAAGTGTTTCCTAATAAAAAGACCAGGCTTCTCAGCCACTTCCCTCTGTTCAGCCTCTCTGAGACTCAGTTCCTGCTCACTTTCATCAAGTATTGCTTCCTGGGTGCCAACAGTGCCCTTAGCAACCAGCTTACGTTGCTTTAAGGAAAGTGTTCTCCTAAATAAAGTTCAAAAGGAACATGTATCCCAAACAGACTAAAATATTCTAATGGACAATTTAAACAGCTCTCTTAAAGGGAAGTATATCTTGATACTGCTTCTTAGGGTGGCGTCCTCTAACTAGCCTGAATGCGTATGTTTCGTGATCCCTGGATAATAAGGTTTTCGTGAGTGACTTTCAGAATTCCCTTCTCAGACTCTCTGAACAGTGGTTCCTTGCCAGGCAGGCCAGTCTCTCCCAGTCCTAGCCCTGTAAGCAAAGTCCTTTTCTTGTATGTTCTTAACCCCATGTCTCTACAAACTCTTTTTCCCATTTTGGGGGACAAGTGTAGCAGTTATAAACCTCAATCCACAAATTCGGGAATAAAGGAAATTTAATACTTTTTCTACACGTCACCTTATTTTCTAAATCAACCTCCTCCATTTCATCTGATGGCAGGAGATGAATCTGTCAATGTGGGATCTACACACACACACACACACACACACACACACACACACACACACACCACTAGTCTGGGCCACTGCCTCTCCATGCTGGTGTCCACTTAAGCAGTGTCTGCTCCTGTGCAGGCTCCTCTAGTCCTGGCTTGTTCTCAGCTCACTTCTTTACTACTTTGAGGTGCAAAGAATGGGTCTTCTCTTCCCATACCATGCTGGGAAGGTGGAAACCTCCAAGGGGCTATCTAGGGCACATCATTACATCTCTGCTGTTCTGGAGTGTAGTGTTCTCTGGAGCTGTTTCAGGCCTGTATTCAGGACCAGTTACATCATTTGCTGGACCCAATACAAAATGGAAATACAGAGCTGGGTGGAGGTTGAGGGGTCAACTCTCCCTCCCACAGGCCCCAAGTGCCAACAGCAGACGATGATCCCTAAGAGGTTGCAAGCATCACACAGCTATGCTTAGTCCCTGAGTTGAGGGTGAGCATAGACCCCCTCGGAGTTGCACACCTGTTAGCCTGAGGCCAAAAGGGGGCTGCCTAGAATGCCACCCCCAGGTGCCATGTAGTGTGTTTACCAGGCCCTGACACCCCTCCCCCCGCCACTGCACCCAGGTCCATGCCAGCTGTGGAAGGCCAGGTGGGGCCTTTGGCACCAGGGGGCAGGGGAGGGAGTGGTGGACAACCCAACCCAGGAGACAGTAGGAGGCAGGACTGGGCAGGAGCCATGCCTCCAGGCCCTGGTGCACAGACCATTGTCCTGTCAAACTCTACTCTGCTTTACAAATCCAGATGCACAGATAAAACAATGAAGAATTTCAGGACAACCACAGCAGAGCATTAAACCCATGTGACAGACCCTTCTGGGTGTAGTGCCCTGTGCCACAGCACTGGCTGTACACCATGACACTGTCATGCCTTGTACCCAGATGCATGAGGGCCACAACATAGCTCTCATTTCTTGTCCTATATCATCCCTTCCCTGGTACCATGAGAATAGGCCAGTTCTGGCTCTTGTCTGGAGTGGAGTTGGGACAGTAGGGTAGAGAGAGGAAGTTAGTTCCTGGTGTAATAGGAATTATTGGGGGGGGGGGTGCAACAACCCTATAATTGTATTTTTAAAATGTTTTACCAGCCCCAGTTGGGTGCCTCAGTCGGTTGGATCATCATCCCCTGCACCAAAAAGGTTGCGGGTTTGATTCTCAGGGCACAGACCTACTGTACGTCACAGGTTTGATTCCTGGTTGGTTATATATGGGAGGCAACCTATTGATGTTTTTCTCTCACATCAATGTCTATCTCCATCTCTCTCTCTCTCTCTCTCTCTCTCTCTCTCTCTCTCCCCTCTCCCCTCTCCCCTCTCCCCTCTCCCCTCTCCCCTCTCTCCTCTCTCCTCTCTCCTCTCCCCTCTCTCCTCTCTCTCAAATCATCCTCAGATGAGGACTTTTTTAAAAAAAATGTTTTCCCACCCACAAACATCTGCAGATCCAAGCACTCATGGATTCCTGGCTGTGGCCCCACGTCTGACTCACAAGTGGGCTCCCTGCGGGACACAAGGGGCCCCTCCCACCATTGCCCAGCTGCCCCTCAAGCTCAGCAGTTCTCTCTGCTGGTGTGTGGGTGTGGGTGCTTAACTCCTAGGACTAGGGCAGAGCAATGTTGAGGTTTATGTCACCTGGCCGTGCCCTCTCAGAGTTAGACTTTTCAATCTAAACGCACTCTTCAAAGGACACTGTTGTCCAGATCTGCAGCATCAACATCACTTGTGATCCTGTTAAAAATGCAAATTCTTAGGCCCCACACCAGACCCACTGTAACTGAGACTGAGGAGAGGGAGCCCAGCAGTCTTTTGTCACCAGCTCTCCAGTGGATCTAGTGCACAATGAAGTCTGTTGGGTCGGGGACACTTCTCAGGACCTTTGGAAAGTTTTCACTGCGAGTGCTCACTGGCAGTTCAGAGAATTCTGAGAAGGTTCAGCACCTCTGAAGTGTGTCCTCTAACCACATGCTGCAAAGTTTGGGAATCCCTGAATTAGAAATGTGCTCTTTTTTGGCTCTTTTATTGTTCTTTTTGAGAAAGTAAAGGTTCTATTTGGTAAATTCACATAAAAGTATCCATGACATCTGTCATATTCTGCTTTCCGTGGCTAGGAAGGGAGAGACAGGACATCATAGAAAGGGGAAATGGCTGAGCAAAGGTAAACATTGCCCAGGGCTGGCATTTTTGTTTAGGGTTGGCATTTCTAAAGCCTATGAAGTCACGGGTCAAAACATTTATTTTAAGTAGTCTCTACAGCTTAGCAAGGGTGGGAAACCTTTTTCTGCCAAGGGCCATTTTGGATATTTATAACATCATTCTCAAGCCATACAAACTTATCAACTTAAAAATTAGCCTGCTATATTTAGTCAATCGTTTAATTAACTCATCCCTAATGCCTTGGCAGGACCAGACCTAATGATTTCATAGGCCTTATATGGCCAGTGGGTGGGATGTTCCCCTCCCCTGGCTTAGAGCATCATCCCAATACGCCAAGGTTGTAGGTCTCACACACACACACACACACACACACACACACACACACACACGGTCAGGGCACATACAAGAATCAACCAGTGAATGCTTAAATAAGTAAAATAAGAAGTCTCTTTCTCTCCTCCTCCTCCTCCTCCTCTTTCTCCTCTTCCTCCTCTCCCTCATCCTCCTCGTCCTCCTCCTTCTCTCTCTCAAATCAATAAATTTTTTAAAGAATTTAAAGTTAAATAAATAGGCAAATAAATAAAATAAGGGGAGATAATGAAAGAGTTCGGATGAGTACATGGTAGCTGAAAGCTCAGTTCATATGCTGCCACCAACTGGCTAAGATCTTCAGTTACTTAAACTCAGTTTCTGTAGAATGTGGTGGCAGGCCATCTCCAAGACGTTATTTCAATTAGGATTTGGTTGCAAGTGCAGAAAACCTAACTCGAAGTGGTTTAAACCATTCGAGAAAAAGATAATCTGTTGGCTTTTGCAAATGAAAAGCCTGGAGATAGTTCTGACTTCAGAAACAGCATGGTCAGGATTCGGAAGAGCCCACAAGAACCCATTGCTCTGCGTTTTACTCCCCTCTGCTCTGTGTGTCGGCTTCATGTTCAGACTTTGCAAGTTGGTGAGATGGTAGCCCTAGCTCCAGCTAGCATGTCTGCATGGTTGAAGTCTGCATCCACGGGCACACCCAGCAACCCAGACAAACCCACGGAGGGAGATTGATTGGCTCTGATTTGCCTCCCTTGAGTTATGTGTCTGTCCCTGAACCCGTCACTGACCACAGGAGAAACTGGTGCTTTGGATTGTAAGCGAAGCCTGGGTCACACACACACACTCCCTGGAATGGGGGTGGTGGGAGGTACTGTCAGTGCCATAAAAACCACAGGGACTGAAGGTGGGGAAGGGTGGTTCCCCACAAACATTGGAGGCTGTTACTGGAAATGGGGTAAATGGATGGCCAAGAAACCACATGCGTCCACCACTAGGACCTTAATTCCAACTTCTGTAATTCTGTGAGGTCCTCCCGTGGCTTGGAGTGCTGGCATAGAAAGCCACCTTCCCCCTGCCCTCCAGATGGAGCACAGACTGGGCTTGGGGGGGGGAGGGGGGAGGAATCCTGCTTCTAATCAGAATGGCCAAACTCATGCCCTTCAGCAGCCCTGACTAGAAAGGCTGCCCCTTCTGGTAAACCAGTCAGGCTTCTCCTTTCCTTTTCTTTTCTCCCTCCCTCCCTCCTCCCTCCCTCCCTTTCTTCCTTTCTCTCTCTCCTGTTCCTCCCCCCCCTTCAGTCTCTCCCCAATCCCTGCCTTAGCTCTCTTTGAGCGTCTGTTTCTCTCTATCCTCTCTCCCAGTTTCTCTTTGTTTCATTCATTATTTGTCTTATGCTGTTTCTTCTTCTTTTTTTAATCTCTTAACTACCTGCCTGTCACTTTCTCTACCTGCCAATTTTATTCTTAGTGTCTACTTTCCTTTCTCATCTGCATTTGTCTCTATTTATCTTGCTGTCTGAATTTGACAGTTCTTACTGCTCCAGACAGGACTTTAAAATGTTCACTAATGTTGCTTATCCCATATGTTCCCTAGCCTAATGGTAGGCAAACTGCGGCTCACGAGCCACATGTGGCACTTTGGCCCCTTGAGTGTGGCTCTTTCACAAAATACCACGGCCTGAGTGAGTCTATTTTGAAGAAGTGGCATTAGAAGAAGTTTAAGTTTAAAAATTTTGGCTCTCAAAAGAAATTTCAATTGCTGTACTGTTAATATTTGGCTCTGTTGACTAATGAGTTTACTGACAACTGCCCTAGCCAATAGACAAACAGTTCACAAGGAGATAGGAGTGACCTTGAAAAGAGAGAAATTTAGAAAAATGAAGCATTGATGGGACACTTGAGGTATAGCACTTACTAGTAGAGTAAAGGTTTATTCAAATCAATCACACACACACACACACACACACACACACACACACACACACACACACACATTAAAATCACAAGCTACCTTCAAGTAGACACTGGGCTTTTCCATCACAGTTACAGTTGGGTTTGGTTGAAGGTTTGTTTTCTTAGTTAATGAATCTTAATTGAGTAGCCACTCCCTGGGTTTCAAAGCTGTTTGGATATCTGTAGCTGATGCACAATCTCAGCGCCAGAGTCTTCTAGTTTACAACGGGCAATGAAGGAACTGGCCTTGCCTTAGACTTTCTATATGATTCCCACCCCATGGAGAGCTCAGCCCCTGTTTTCTTTCTTTTTTAAAAAATTTAAAATCTTGCCCTAGCTGGTTTGGCTCAGTGGATAGAGCATCAGCCTGCGGACTGAAGGATCCCAGGTTCGATTCCAGCCAAGGGTACATGCCTGGGTTGCAGGCTCAATCCCCAGTAGGGGATGTGTAGGAGGCCGGTCAATGATTCTTTCTCATCATTGATGTTTCTATCTCTCTCTCTCTCTCCCTCTCCCTTCCTCTCTGAAATCAATAAAGAAATATATTTTAAAAATTCTTTTAAAATCTTTATTGTTGAAAGTATTACATATGTCTCCATTTTCCCCCATTGACCCCTCCCCAACCACCACCCCCTGCCCCAAGCCAGCATATGTCCCCACCTCCCTACTGCCTTTGTCCTTTGGTTATGCGTATATGCATGCATCAAATCCTTTGGTTGATCTCTTACCCGCCCCCACACGAACCCTCCCACGCCTTCCCTTCGTGGTGGTCACCCAGGTCCTGCTCCTCATCTCTGATGCCAAACTCAATAAGGGTTGACATTGGCCCTTCTTAACATTAATCTGGTTTTGAAAGCTTCCCAGGGCATTCTAATTCAATAGGAGACATTGCTGGGTTTTGAAGAATAGAATGTGACATTTAAAGGAAATATTTATTCAACAGTCTTTGTACCCAGATTTATTTCCATGCACATTTAAAAAATTTGCTTCACATAGCATGCTGAACTACGTTCGGATCTTCTAAAGAGTGTGTCTTCATTTAGTTGTGCCTCCATTTTTAGAGGTTGATGCGTTACATTGGCTTCTGTAGTCACTAGCATAGCCTTTAGACTTCTACAATGTAAATGGCAAAAAAGGGTAGAAGGTCATAGGACTTTGGATGTTGTTGCTGCTTTCCAATTTTAACACTCAACTGCTCTGTAATGGACAGCAAGTCTTCAGCCTCTGTGAGTCCCACTTTCCACATTAGTAAAATAAAGAGTAACGGGTGCCTGGCACAGTGTCTGGTACTTAGTAGGGACTGGGTAAATGCCTTCATTTATATCAGAGAGTGATGCTCGGCTCTGCCTGCCCATTACCTATATGTTTGGGAACATATAGGTAAAATTGTATACTCTTAGAGCACTAGTTAAGTATACAATTTTACCTATGTGTTCCCAAAAATTCTAGTTTAGCACTTCTTAGTTGGGATTCAGGAATCTGTATGTTAACAACTCCACCAGGTGATTCTCATCGTGAGAGAAGTTTGGGAAACACTGCTATAAGCTCATCTAGACCCATAAAATGTGCTTTATTTGGTCAAGAAGTACATGTGAAACATTCACTTTAACAATATGTATTGAATATTTTTCAGGTACTGGGAGCCATGCTAAACCAGAAGTCTCTATCTTCAGAATGTAATCTCTAACATCCAAAGGCACACCACAAATAAAAAGCCATGCTTTGTAAAGCAAAATAAAATACAATGCAATACAATAAGCTTCCTTCCCTTAGAAGCTGATACATTTAGGCACACACCCTGCCCAGTTAATTCTCTGCTGAATATCAGCTCTCTTTCTGCCTGGCTTGAGGATCTACGAGGAACCACAGTTGAGAACAGGATGTTTGTAATGAGGTGGGAGGTTTACTGGAAAATTCTCTGACGAGAAAATAATTTCAATGGTCAACATGACAAAAATACATTGGGCTAACAAAAAACAAAAAAATCAAGCTTTGTTCTTAGTGAGGCATCCAGTTTTTAATTTTTTTTTAAAGTTATGTGTGTACATTCCTGGATTTCTTCCTCATTTTGATGATACTCTTGGCACACTCTGGATATGATATGTGCTTCTGTTTTCCTTTGTTCTTCACTCTGCATTGGTTGTTCACAGTCTGGAAAGGAGATGTAACCTCGGTATGGAGATGTATGAAAGGGGATCAAATCCAAGAGAGGCCATCGAAGGCTCCTCTCAAATCTTTATCTTTAAGCCACTGCTGTGAGGTTCATGTGCAGTATCTCGTGTCTGGTTCCACCTCCTGTTCTTCCCCCACTACTCTCTGGATCCCCACTCTCACAATCTGTGCTTGGGGGAAGATTACCTCAAAGTTTGTTTTCTGTTGGCCCATTCTTCCAAAGCTGCTCCCAAAAAATTGAGACTTAGCTGGTTTGGCTCAGTGGATAGAACATTGGCCCCTCGGACTGAAGGTTTTGGGTACAATTCGGGTCAAGGGCACATGCCTTAGTTGCAGACTCAATCCCTGGCCCTGGTCTGGGCGCATGCGGGAGGCAACCAATCGATGTGTCTCTCTGTTTCTCCTCTTCCTTCCACTCTCTCTAAAAAATCAATGAAAAATACATTCTTGGATGAGAATTAACCAACCAACCAATAAACAAAAAATTAGAAATTGGAGAGATGTAGGCCAAAGGATACAGTTTTCAGTTAAAGACGACTAAATTCTGAGGCTTAACAACAACAACAAAACACAAAAAAAAGAATTTAAACTGGGATCTAACACTAATGACCTGTCTGATGGGAAAAGATTTAGAGCCAGAAGGCCAGGGTCCAGACTTAGCTTTATTCTTTACTTCTATGTGAGACCAAGTAAGCATATAACTTCTTTGAATTTTCATTTCCTCATTTATAAAATTAGAGATACTAATATTGTTATTTTGTAAATCAGTGAGCTGAATGGCAGACGCCTTAATAAGCCAAATTAATTAGGAATCTTTATTACACTAGCGGACTCAGAGGAATATTGTTTCCAGAGTCTGAGCAAAACAACAAGGAGGAAGTTTTCCCTTTATACTTTTCTAATGTCTTTATCTCCTAAATATGTGGCTTCCAGTGCCTTTTGCAAGTTTTCAAAAGAGCCCTATGTATGCTTAGTAGATATCTCGCAGGAAGCCTGTAGCCTTGAGTACAACACAGTTCAGTAGCCATGAGTACAGATTACTAAAAGACACCTGGTATGGGGGTAGCTAGGGATGGCAGCGGAGCGGCTTGCAAGGTCAGACAGTTGAGCTTATTTTCCTAATCATTAGAGCAAGCGTGCCCAATAATAGAAGAATTAATTCACAGGACAAAGGACTATTTATGTCTAGTGGAAATTTCAAACAGTGGTTTTTACAAAGTAGAGGTTACTATGCTTCAATATGACCTCCCTTGAAGATTATTGTAGATTTAGTCAACTACGTGGGCTTACATCATGTACAAATGTCCAGTGCTATTTTTGTAACACTCTGAATCTGTTTTATTTTTTATTCTTTTAAAGTTTGGAAGCATTTCACTTTTAATATGAAAAAAAATTTTAAATGATGACTGAAAAGAACTAACTAAACGTTTTCTACAAACGTTAGCTTGCAAACCTCCCAGCACACACCTTAGTGCAACCCTGCCCTTTCTAATAGGTAACCCTGAACACTCCCAGAAGGAAGTCAGATTTCAAAACACTTTACTTTGCTCTCTTCTCTTTTCCCTGGTAATTTATTACAGGGATCTGGCTGGGCTCACGGTGAAGTCTGCTGGCTTTGCAGTGGGTGACAGGGGCAGAAACGGATCTTGCCTTTACTAGTAAACAAAACATAAGGAAGGTCAGAGAGTTGGCCTTTGGCTGTGAGACCTCTGAGTGCCGACCTCCCTGCCCACACCCGGGGGAGCACTGTTCAGAATTTGACCCGAATCTCCACTGTCAGCGAAGGGACCCAGCACACACAGCAGCTGGGATCCAGATCAGTGCTTCCCATGGGGGCAATAAAAGCAAAGGCCACCACAAAAATAAGGAGAAATGGCTTTCCAGGTACTCTTTCATAAAGAAGAATAGAAACTGCAAACAGTATTTTCATCATTCATTATTATAAAGTGTTCATGATGCTCCAGGGAGATAAAAGGTGAAGAACTCTCAGCCCTCCCACCCCACACACCATCATCTACCCATAGTCTCATATAAATTCCCCCAAAGAATGTATCTGCCTCTGAAAGAAGCAGTGTTCTCTATCCTTGTCTTCTGTGGAGTTAAGGGAAGACAGTAATACTTATTGAGCTTCTGGCACCTGTCAGTGCTTTTTCGTAGACAGTATTTAATCTTCATTGTGACACTTTGGGGATGTTATTCTTATGGCTATTGGTGTAGAGACCCAGGGTCAGAATGATTAAGGAATTTATTCAAGCCCTGGCCAAAGTGGCTTAGGTGATTGGGCATTGTCCCACCCACTGAAAGGTTGCAGGTTGAATTCCAATTAGGCACATGCCTGGGTTGTGAACTGATTCCCGGTAGGGGGCATGCAGGAGGCAGTGGATCAATGTTTCTCTCTCTCTCTCTCTCTCTCTCTCTCTCTCTCTCTTTAATACATTTTATTGATTTTTTACAGAGAGGAAGAGAGAGGGATAGAGAGAAACATCGATGAGAGAGAATCATCGATCAGCTGCCTCTTGCACTCCCCCTACTGGGTACATGCCCTTGACTGGAATTGAACCTGGGACCTTTCAGTCTATAGGCCAACGCTTTATCCACTGAGCCAAACCGGTTTTGGCTCTCTTCCTCTCTTTCTAAAAAACCAATAAAAAAATCTTTTACAGAAAAGATCATGTAGTAAATAATTGTTTTTTAAAAACCCACAGCATTTTAATCCTAATCTACCTCATTTTCCCTTTAATTCATCTTCTAAAACATGAATGGAGAAAAGTATAGCATGAACTATCACTATAGTTCTTCAGTTGGTGAAATAGCAAAAAATACTGAGCCTATTTTAAAACCAATCAATCACTCCTGGTTCTTTCCTCCTAAAAGGTAATGTTGACTAGTAAAAATCCCTAAGAAATGAAGCCCTGCTGGTATTTGAAAGTGACCACATTTTTCCGTGGGTGTCAATGGGTCAAACTCTGACATTCCACTGAAATCCCCGGGAAGGCTAGAAAATATTACCATTTCTCAAACCATAAGACTTGTCAGGGGGGAAAATACAGCCTTTCATTAGGAAATGAACACACAATCATTCTTGGCTTGCGAACATGTCAGTTATGATGTGTGTCTTAAGCAATTTACTGCCAGTAACTGGAGTTAGCAAATGATTACTCAAATATGATAGCTTGCTCATTCTACTATATTTTCTACATTTTTTGTTTTTGAATATTTACATGAACAAAAATATTTGGTTTTTTTTTATTTTTCCCATTTTTATTAAATCATAACTTATATACAGTGACATGACAGACATTAAATATATGGTTCAGTGAGTTTCAACAGTTGCATACATCTGTGTAACCCATACATCATCATGTTACAGAATACTGCCAGAACCCCCAAAATATCTCTTGAGTCCCATGCCAATCAATCTCCACCTGCTCCCACCTCCACAGGCAACCACTGTCCTGATTTCTTTTGCCCTAGATTGGTTTTGGAGATTTCAGAACTTCACCTAAATGGCACCATACAGATGTACCTTTTTGTATCTGGCTTCTTTCGCCCAGTATAATGACACTGGGCCCATGCATGTGTTGTGCATATCAGAAGCTGTTTTTTGTTTGGTTGGTTGGGTTTTTTTGTTGAGAAGTATTGCTTATTCATTCTCTTACTGATAAAGTTGTTTCTAGTTGATTGCTATTCTAGTTGTTGAGGCCAAAACTGGGAAAAGAGAAAAGAACAAGTTAAAAATTTTTGAAATCTGATTTTCTTTCTAGAGTGTTATGAATAAAGCTGCTATGAACATTCACACACAAGTCTTTCCTATGTCCAATGTTTTCATTTCTCCAGGTAAATACCTACAAGGGCATTTGCCGGGTCATAGGGTAGGTGCATGTTTAACTTTATGAGAAACTGCCAGACCAGTGTTCAGAGCCGTTGCACAGTTTCCCGCTCCTGACAGTCATAGATGAATGTTCTCGTTTCTACATCCTCAACAGCGTTCAGTGCTATCAGTGGTGGCATCTTGCTGTGGCTTTCGTTTGCATCTCCTGGATGACGAGGGTGGTGAACACAATTTTCATGTGCTTATTGGCAGAGTGGGCTGCTTCGGAGCATGGCTTCCCTGCCTGCAGCCGACCCAGTCCGCCCACCGTGCTGGTGAGTAGCTGGTGAGGCGCCTTCCATTTGCGGCCCCAACGAGCCTTTCACCCATCAGTCCCTCCTCCGTTTAGCTGGGCTGGAGCCTCTGCCAAGCCCCCGAGGAAAAGCACTGCTGCCGCCATGTGGAGTTTAAAACTACAGTGGAACTGGAGCCGCCGGAACCACCGCTGCGAATGAGGGAAGCCCACCGAGAGCGGAGCTCGCTCCGCACCGGGGCCAGGGAGTGGGCTGCTTCAGAGCATGGCCTCCGCTCCAGGCCTGCCTGCCTGCCGTGGGAGCGAGGGAACTGAAGCTGGACTTCAGCTGCACCTTCCGCTCCTGCCCAGAACGAGATGCCTTGGAACGCGGTCTCCACATCCGCAGCCATCTCAGCCCGGCCTCCATGCCTGCAGCCCTCCCAGCCCACCCGCCGTGAGCGGTGGGTCCTGGGGGACCCATGTGCCCCGGGTGAGCCGTGTGCCCCAGGGGGCCGTGTGCCCAGGAGAGCCGTGTGCCCCAGGGGGACATGTGCCCAAGGGGGGCGGTGGGACACAGGGAGCCATGTACACCGGGAGAGCCGTGTGCCCTAGGGAAGCGGTGGGACCTGGGGGGAGGGGGCGGTGTGAACCGGAGGAGGAGCCGATTCTATTCGTGTGGTCCTGAAACATTTGGACAGTCTGAAGCCATTAGCTACAGAACACTCTGTTGTATTTCCCTACAAAAACAAATGAGAGTGTCCCACTTGAAATTCATATACGGAGAAAAGGAAAAGAGAAGGGGAAAAAAATCTGAGGAAAAGAATAAAGTGGTGAATATAGTAGAATCAGGGGCAAAGAAGGAGAGTGGACTGATAATTATCAGGAGGATAAGGGGGTGGGGAAGCAATGAGAGACTGGATTGAAATCGTATAACCAATGGATGAAGACAATTGGGGAGAGAGGGGGTAAGGGCAGAGGGTGGGAAGGGAACTGGGTGGTAGGGAGCTTTGGGGGAGAAAAAGGAGAAACAATTGTAATAATCTGAGTAATAAAGATTTATTAATAGATAGATAGATAGATAGATAGATAGATAGATAGATAGATTGGTTTGTCTTTTTATCATTAAGTCATAGGAGTTGTTTATTTATTCTGGGTACAAGTCCTGTGTCAGACATGTATGTTGTGACTATTTTCTCCCAATATATAGCTTGCTTATTTAATGTCCTAGCAGTCTTTTGATGAACAGAAGTTTTAATTTTTCATAAGTCTATTTTATCAATTTGTTTATGACTAATAAACAAATTGATAAAATTTGTTTATTAATCATAAATGATTTGTTTATAATTGATAAAATTATAAACAAATTTTATGATTTGTTTATAATTGATAAAATTGACAAATCACTTTCATGATTAGTGCTCTGTGGGCTGACAAAAAAATATTTGCCTAAATCTAAGTTGCAAAATACGCCCCCCCCCTTTTTTTAGAGGCTTCATGGTTTCTGCTTTTACATTAAAACTATGATCCATCTCAAATTAATTATTTTTCTTGTTTTAATATATCTTATTGTTGATAGTATTATAGATATCCCCCCCTACTCTCCTCCTCCCAGCCCCTATCAGTACCCCCAGATCTTCACTTCCCTGTTGCCCATGTCCATGGGCTCAAATTAATTTTTGTGTTTGGTGTGAGGTATGAACTGCAATTGATATTTTTCTGCACAGTTAACCAGTGTTTTAGCACTATTTGATGAAAATACTTTCTTTCTCCATTGAGTTTCCTTTGTACCTTTGTCAAAAATCAATATGTGTGGGTCTACTCTTTTACTATATTCTAATCCAGAAATCTGTTTATATTTATGTCAGTACTGTACTCTCTTGATTACCATAGCGTTAGAGCAATCTTAAAGTAGTGTACATCTACCAACTTTTATTTTTTTCCAGAATTACTTAATCTATTTTAAGCCTGCTAAATTTTTATAAAAATTGTTTTGTCTATTTGTTAATTTCTACAAGAAATCTTCTGGTATTCTGATTTGGTTTGTGTCAGATCTTTAGATCAGTTCTTGAAAAATTAACATCATAAGAAATAGTCTTTTCATTTGTTCATCTTCTTTGATTCTCAGCAATATTTTGTAGTTTTCAGAGTATGTATTTCATATGTATTTTACTGAGTGCATACTTAAGTATTTTGAATTTCTCATATTATCCTAAATGATACTGAGTTTAATTTTTCAAATCTTCATTCCCTAATATGTAGAGATACAATTGAGTTTTGTATACTCACCTTATATCCCAAAACCTTCCTAAACTTACTTACTAGCTCCAGAAACTTTTGTTAAGTTGTTTAAGATTTTCTATGTACATGATCATGTCATCTGCCAGTAAGGACAGTTTTATTTCTTTCTTTACAGTTTTATGCCTTTTGTTTCTTTTTCTTGTCTTATTACATAATTGAAGACCTCTGGTAAAAGTATCTAAAACCTTTACTAGGAGGAGTGAGTGTGCATATGTGTTCTGATCTTGATCTTATGGGGAAATGTTTTAATCTTTCACCATTAAGTATGTTGCTGGCTATAAATATCTTTTATAAAGTTGAAGAAGTTTCCTTTTCTTGTGTATGCTGAGAGGTTTTATCATGAATGAGTGCTGAATTTTGTCAGATGCATGTATAGAGCTGATCACATGATTTTTTTTCTTATTCTGTTACTCGTATTAATTTGTATTCAAGTGTTAAACCAACATTGCAATATTTGAATAAAACCCATTTGATCATGAGGATCATTCAAATTGCTGGGTTCAATTTGCTAAAATTTTGTTAAGCATGTTTACATCTATGCTCATGACCACATTGGTCAGTAATTCTCCTTTTTGTATTTTTATGGTTTGGGTATCAGAGTAATTGTGGTCTCATAAAATGCATTTGTAAGTGTTCCCCTTCTCTGTTTTTAAAAAGAGGTGTGTATGATTATTATTTCTTCTTTAAGTGATTGAGATAATTAATCAGTGATGTCTTTTTATGTGTATGAAGGAATTTTCCCTTCTTGCAGGAATTACAGTCCTCCCTGACTAGTAAATATTAATGTAATCACTATAATTCAATATTAGCAAAGACTAATACAATGAGCAGCAGTCTAGATAAAATAATTAGTAGCATTACTTGTACTTACTTCAATTCTGATATGCTCTCTTGTATCAAATACAAAGTAGTGAAGTTACCGGTAGAGTTATTCTGCAAAACTCTGACATGCTCCAAGAGTGTGTGTTCCGTTTCATCCATCATGCTTATTATAAGAGACTAGAAGTTTGAAAGTCTTGCATTTTTCAGAAAGGTTATTGCATAAATGTGCCAAACTTTTCTAATTTAAAAAATGTGCTTATGTTCCTGATATCTTGGCAGAAATTGGGAATTTCCCAGTAGGGGATACAAGAGCTTTGCCATTGCATCTGTACCTTCCATACGACTTCATCCTGTGACTTACCGTCGTGGGATTAGGCCACGTAAAAAACAGACATTCTCCAAAGTGACACAGAATATCCATGTTAAGTGGGGGGATTATTAGGCTCATCTCTCTCTGCATAAGAAGCCATCCTGGACACTAACACTTTGCTTATCAGGACTGCTCTGTGCCTAAACTACTTTCTTCAACAAACAATCAAATTACTTCAACTTCCTTTTTGGAATTAAGTGAGAATAATAAACAAATGAAATGGAATTGAAAACCACTGGGCCTGTGCTTCTTGGGTAGATGAACTAGTTTAGCCTGTGCTCCCTTGAAGCACCCCACCTCACCCTTTGGACCACCCAAGATCGGAAGGTTACATCCCACTCCTGGGTTCAAAGGGAGACCTCCTCAGAGCTAGGGATTACCTTGGCTATCCCAGTGTCAACTTTGAAGCAGCAATAGATTTTTTAAAAACAAAAAAACTCCTCCTGGCATTACAGATTGTTATATTGACACTGTAATTAAGTGTAAGTTACATCCTTCGAAAAATCTTAAATGATATTACAAGGTGAAGGACATGTTAAAACATGCCAGCACTGGGAAAGACTGTCTTTTTAAAAAAACATGATAGCCTTAGCTGATTTGGCTCAATGAATAGAGCATCGGCCTGCAGACACAGGTTTGATTCTAGCATGTACCTTGGTTGCAGGCTCCTTCCTGGCCCTGGCCCTTGTCCTGGCCCGGGTGAGGGTTCATGCAGGAAGCAACCAATCAATGTGTTTCTCTCACACTACTGTTTCTCTCTGTCTTTCCCTCTCTTTTCTACTCTCCTTAAAGATCAATGGAAAAACATCCTCAGATGAGGATTAATAACAAAAAAACAAACAAAAAAACAAAAACATTATAATATTACTATAGGCCTGGCTCACGAAATGTATGCAGTCCAGGACCTCTGGCTCCTAACTGCTCACCTGCCTACCTGCCCTAACCACTCACTTGCCTTCCTGCCTGATCAGCCTAACTGCCCTCCCCTGCCAGCCTGATCCCCCTATAACTGTTCTCCCTTGCTGGCCTGGTCACCCCTAACTGCTCCTGTTAACCTTTTTTAAAATCTTATCCCCTTTATACACAATTGTATTTGACTTCCTTGTTGGCTTCTCCCTCTCACACAATTTTTCTCTTTCCTTTATGTAACACTTTTTCCTGCTGTCTCATCATTTATAAACTTTTCTTTCCTCCTTATTTCCTACTTCTGTGCTATCATCCTTCTTCCCATCTTTCTCCTACCCTCCCTACCTCCCCACATTTCTTCTTTCCTTTATCTTTACCCCATCCCTCCCTCTCCCCCCCAGTCTCCCCGCCAGCCTAATTGCCCCAAACTGCCCCCCCTGCTGGCCTGGTTGACCCTAACTGTCCCCCTTCCCCCCCACCAGCTGGTCACCTCTTACTGTACCCCCTGCCAGCCTGGTCACCCCCAACTACTCCCCCCTGGCCTGGTCATCCCCAACTGTCTCCCCTGCTGGCCTGGTTGTCCCTCACTAACCTCTCTGTTGGCCTGGTCACCCCACGCAGCCTTCTTGTTCAGTCATTTGATTGTCCCTAACTAATCCCCTGCTGGCCTGGTTACTCCATGCAGCTGCTTGTTCATTTATTTGGTCGTCCCTCACTAACCCCCCTGCTGGTCTGACCGTAAGCAGCCAGATTGTGAGGGTGTGATAGTCAATTTGCATATTATTTCTTTATTATATAGGACTAGAGGCCTGGTATGTGAAATTCGTGCACTCAGGAGGATCCTTCAGCCAGGCCTGTGCCCTCTCCCAATCTGGGAGTTCTTGGGGGGTGTCTAACTGATGGCTTAGGCCTGATCCCCATGAGGATGGGGGCTAAGCTGCCAGTTGGACATCCTTAGTGATGGCACTGAGGCGGGAGAGGCTCCTGCCACCACCACTTTGCTTGCCAACCATGAGCCTGGCTTCTGGCTGAGCAGCACTCCTCCTGTGGGAACGCACTGACTACCAGGGGGAAGCTCCTGCATTAAGCATCTGCCCTCTGGTGGTCAGTGCATGTCATAGCAACTGGCCATTCCACCAGTCAATTTGCATATTAGTCTTTTATTATATAGGATGGTATCTGATATATTGCCTGCAGATATAATTTACAAATACTTTCTCCTATGGATTGTCTTTTTTCTTTTTTTTTAATTTAGTGATTTGGGAGAAAGAGAGAAATATCACTTTGTTCCACTTGTTTTTGTTATAAAATCTAAGAAACTATTGCCTGGTCAGAAGTCACAAAGATTTAAACCTACATTTTATTCTAGTTTTATAGTTTTACTCCTACATTTATATCTTTGATGTATTTTGGCTTAATTTTTGTATATGGTATTATATAAGAGCCCAACTTTATTCTTTTGCATGTGGATATCCTATAATTCTGTTTCTGATTTCACTTTTGATCACCAGCTACAATTCTGCACCCAATTCCAATGTATTGTTCTTTCCTGACACCAACAACCAATTCACTGACACTAACTGGGTGTCCTACAATTCAGTTCAGTTCTGACACTGTCCATCTCAATATAGCATTAGATTCTAAGTCCCACAGTCCCATGACCACCCCTCCACTCACTTGATTCCCATAGCCTCTCTCCTGGGCTTCTGTTAATTTGCTAGAATGGCTCATAGAACTCAGGAAAACATTTGCTTATATAACTCATAAACAGCCGGGTGGAAGAGATGCACAATGTTCTCACCTGCTTTTTCATATAATTTTAGGTTCGCTTGTCAATTTCTACAAAATAGTCAGCCAGGACCTTGGTTGACTCAGTATATAAATTTAGAGTATAGTTAACAATTCTTTAACAATAAGTCTTCCAACTCATTAATATTAGATGTTTCTGTTTATTTAGGTCTTCTATTTCTTCTAATGATGTTTTATAAATTTCCATGTACAAGTCTTAGGCCATCAGTATTTTTTAAAGCTCTTCAGATCATTATAATATGCAGCCACTGTTGAGGATCATTGCTTCATGTCCTGACAGTTGTCCCCCAAATCACAAATCTGAACTTATCTGTCCATGTGTGGCCCTCATAGGGACAGGAAAGTAGGGTTTACCTTGATCAGTATGAACCACTTCTGAGAGATGTTTATTTCATGACATTTCATAGGACAAATCTAATCATAAAATTTAATTATATCTTACAGAGTGTCCTAGCATTGCAAAATCTTGAGAGTCCTGAGAATTAATTTGTGCTGGCCCAGAGGAGTGATATTCTATCCTGTTTTAATATCTGCTAAAACTTAATGTTCTTTGAGCAACCTCATCAGTAACCCATTCCCATGTTAACGCACTTTCTTCTCTGAAAATATTCTCATCCCCACCTCTGCCTTCCTATTTATAACCAGATATTTAATGCCTTGGGCTTTCTATCCCATATGCACCAAAATGATGATATGTCTAAATTCTGATTATTACAACTTAAGGTCATTTCTCAGTGGATCTCAGTAACATCTGTTCACCATTTCTAGTACAAAGACTAGGAAGCCTTTGTTATTTGCTTTTGTGTTGTTTGTTTAATTTGGTTTAGTTCATTTTTTTTCCCTTTTGGCTTTTGACTTTGCCCTAACTCTGCTTTTAAAAATAGCCTTTAAAATTAAAAAATAAATTTTAATCACAATACCTTTGTAGGAACTGGGAGTGATAATATTGAATTTACTCTGATTTTTAAAAATCCTAAACTGATATAATATTTCACTATTATCAATAAAATATGTTTCACAGTTAATTGAAGCTGAGATCCTTGGTCTAGATTGATGGTCTCCAATTATTTTTTGCATGCTCCCTTACCATTAAAAAGTGTGAGTATGGCCATCCCAATATATGTATACATATATAGTTATACTTATAGAATACACACCTACTACTGTGCTGATATGTTCTGTACACAGATGAAAATTTTTTTAAGGTGATATGAAAATAAATATAAATTTAAGCTCTAATATTTTCTTGCTCTGTCCATATGGATTGTATTTATTGGCAAGTTTATTTTCCCCTCCAACTTCCAACAAAAATAAAACAGGGAGTTATTTAAGGGTCCATCAGGGAATACAGTTTCTGGCCTCAAATTTTGCTCTGAAGTAAAGAACCTTAAAACTACTAAGGAGAGGGGCAGATGTTTGCTTATGTGTATAATCTATGCTGTGTGGGTGTTAAGACTGTTGGTTCCCTGCAGAAGGTTAGATTTGATTGATGTAGACCTCTCCTGTGAACTCTGGGAAGAAGATGAAAATGAGTCATATAGAGGCTTGGGCTTTTTCTTTTATTTCCTCCTTTCTTGGCATTGAAGGGACAGCACAGAATTTTATGCATCTCTCAAGGTGTTTTCCTTTTGACAAAACACTGAAATGACGGGCCTTTATCAGTTGTCTTTAACACAAGGTGTGTCATGAGAGTCTTCATAGAAGTATCCATTTGATTTTTGATCTGTTCTGTGCTTTGTTGTTTTTATTATTTAAGTTTTCAGTTTCAAGTGAAGGGAAATTGCAGTCAACCACAGAAGGCTTTTATTTCATTCTCAAAGGAACAGAACCAATGGCAATGCATTTACTTTCCTTGCTTGCTTTTTAAAAATAAGATTTTCTCCTCATTATAAAAGACATATGTGTGACTATAAAAAAATTTTGGAAAATACAAAAAGCAAAAGAAAATTACAATTTCCTATGTTCCTATTAACTAGAGAGAGATAATACCAAGCTAGTCTTTTCTTTCCATAAAAGTAATGCTTTTCAAAATTAAAATCATATTGAATTTCCCATTTTATTTTATCCTTTCTAATACCTAAGCTTTATGAGTATTTTTTCATTTAGATTTTTTAAAAACCATAGTTTTAGTGACGGCAATTATTTCAAGTTACATTATAATCCAATAATTCTCTTATGATCTATACTTAGGCTATTTCTAGTTTTTTGTGTGTGCTTTATTTTTTCTCCAACTTTATTGAGAATTAAGTAACAAATATAATTATACATATTTAAAGTGCACAATATGATATTATATACATATACATTTTGGAATGATTACCAAGATCAAAATAATTAGTTAACTTTTGGAGTGTGTGGTGAAAATACTTAAGATGTATGCCCAGAAACCTTCAAGCATACAATACTGTGTTAACTGCAGTCACCATGCTGTGCATTAGATCCTCAGAACTTATTCTTCTTTAACTGAAAGTTATATCCTTTGTCCTACATCTCCCCCAGTTTCTAATTTATTTATTTATTTATTTGTTAATCTCATCTGAGGATATTTTTTTCCATTGATTTTTAGAGAAAGTAGAAGGAAGGGGGAGAGAGACAGAGAGAAAGAAACATCTATGTGAGAGAGACACATTGATTGGTTGCCTCCTGCATGTGCCCTGAGGCTGCTGATTGAGCCTGCAACCGAGATATGTGCTCTTGATCAGAATCCAACGCAGGACCCTTCAGTCTGAGGGCCAACATTCCAACCACTCAGCCAAACTAGTTAGGGCAATTTCTAATTTGTTGAGGATAGTGTAGCAGTAATGAGCATCCTTACAGGTCTGGCTCTGTGGACAGAGCGTTGGCCTGTGGGCTGAAAGGTCCCAGATTCGATTCCAGTCAAGGGCATGTACCTTGGTTATGGGCACATCCCCAGTGAGGGGTATGCAGGAGGCAGATGGTCGATGTTTCTAACTCTATCCCTCTCCCTTCCTCTTGGTAAAAAATCAATAAAATATATACATTTTTAAAAAGAGCATCCTTGTATGTATGTTTTATTACATCTCATTTTTTGCTTAGATCCCAAAAATCCAAATTCCTTCCTCAATAAAGAAATTGAGCATTATTACTAGTTTTGATAATATCATAAAATTACTTTTTAGAAAGCATTCACTGATTACAGTCCTATTAATGATATATAGAAGTTCACTTTACACAACATGATTACGAGTATTAGCTCTTAACATTCTCTCGAGGAATTGATTGGGAAGGATCATGAGAGAGTCTTCTGTAGTTTTGGAAGTGTTCTATAACTTGATTTGTGTGGTTTCATTTTGTGGGTTGTGTGTGTGTGTGTGTGTGTGTGTGTGTGTACACATGCCTACTTGTGCATGTCCTCAAAATTCATTGAATGTTACATGTAAGATTTCAGTCCTTAAGTGTATGTATATTATTTCTTAATATGTTTTTATGTTGTATTTATGTTTTTTATTTAACAACTTGATAGATGGGAATAGTATATCTGTTTGTTTGTTAGTTTGTTTTCATCTTACCGGGTGGGTCATTATGCTTGAAAGATGGATCACCAAATTTTTTTGATTAACCATCAATATGTTTTTGGAGTTTGTTTTCTTTTTTAACAATTTGAATTTTCCACTCTGGTTTAATGAGTGAAAGTCTTATTGGCATTGTGCCTGTAAATCAACATTAATTCTCCTTTGGTAAATGCTACTTTTGAAAGTTGTAATCATTTTCTCTTTTCATCTTATTCATCGCTTTGTTCAAATGTTTTGTTATATTCTCCAGATAACATCTATAAAATATTTTAAGAATATCAAAGCTTTAAAACGCTAGCTGCAATGTCAGTTTTGGTAGAATAGTGCATCTCAAACTTGAATACATGTACCAATCCACCTGGGATTCCTTTAAGAAAACAAAAAAGACACAACATAAAATTTACAATTTTAACCATTCTAAGTGTTAAACCATTTTAAGCAGTTCATAGTGGTTAAGTACATTCTAATTGTTGCACATCAGATCTCTAGAATGTTCTTAATCTTGCAAAACTGAAACTTTATGCTCATTGGACAACTTTCTGTCTCCCCATCCTTCCAGCTCCTGGCAACCACCATTCTGCTTTCCAGTTCTGTGAGTTTGACTATTCTAGATGCCTCATATAAGTGGAGTAATATAATACAGCATTTGTCTTTTTGTGACTGGCTTGTTTCACTTAGTTCAATGTCCTCAAGAATCATCATGTTGTCTCATGTGCCAGGATTTCGTTTTAAAAAGCAGAATGATATGAAATTGTATGTATATGCCACATTTTGTTTATCCATTTATCTGTTGATGAACACTTGGGTTGCTCCCACCTCTTGGCTATTGTGAATAATGCTGTAATGAATAGAGGTGTGTAAAAATCTCTTGGAGATTCCGCTTTAAAAAATTATTTTTTTCTAAGAAGCCTGTCTTTTTTTTTCCTCCTTTGTTTTTGTTTTCAAATTGATTTTGATACAGAGAGAGAGATTCTTTTGTTTCACTTATTTATGCATTCATTGGTTGTTCCTCCTATGTGCATGCTCAAACCAACTGAGCTACCCAACTGGGACACCACTTTTAATTCTTTTGGATGTATACTCAGAAATGGGATTGCTGGATCATGTGGTAATTCTATTTTTAATTTTTTGAGAAACCTCCATATTATTTTCCATAGTAGCTATACCATTTCACATTCCCACCTATAGTTTACAAAAGTTCCAACTTCTCCATACCCCCACTAATACTTCTTATTTTCCTGTTTTGTTTTGTTTTTATAGTGGCTATTTTAATGGGTATAAGGTATGATTTTGATTTGCATTTTTCTAATAATTAGTGATGCTGAGCTTCTTTTCATATGCTTGTTGGCCATTTGTATAGCTTCTTGGGAAAAAATGGCTATTCAAGTCCTTTGTCTATTTTTAAATTGTCATTTTTATTGTTGAGTTGTAGAAATTTTTTGTATTCTGGATATTGATTCCTTGTCAGATATATGGTTTGCATATATTTCTCTCATTCTGTACATTGCTTATTCATTATGTGAATTGCTTACTTTGATGGATCAAAGTTTTAAAGTTTGATGTAGTCCCATTTGTCTATTTTGTGCTTTTATTGCCTATGCTTTTGGTGCTATATCCAAGAAATCATTTCAAAAAGGAATGTCATAAAGGGTTTTCTTCTGGGAGTTTCATAGTTTTAGGTCTTACATTTAGGTCTTTAGTCCATTTTTAAAAAATATATTTTATTAATTTTTAACAGAGAGGAAGGGAGAGAGATAGAGAGTTAGAAACATTGGTCAGCTGCCTCTTGCACACCCTCTACTGGGGATGTGCCCGCAACCAAGGTACATGCCCTTGACCAGAATTGAACCTGAGATCTTTCAGTCCACAGGCTGACTCTCTATCCACTGAGCCAAACTGGTTTTGGCAGGTCTTTAATCCATTTTGAGTTGACTTTTGTATATGGTGTAAAGTAAGGATCCAACTTCATTATTTTGCATGTAATATTCAACTTTGCCAGCATTATTTGTTGAAAGAACAGTTCTTTTTCTTTGAATGGTTTTGGCACCCTTGTTGAAAATTCTCTGATCATATATGTGAGGGTGTATTTCTGGGCTCTCTATTCTGAAATTTCACTGGTCAACATGTCCTTCTTTAGGCCAATAACATACTGTTTCAATTATTGTAGTTTTGTAATAAGTTTTAAAATCATAAAACATGTGACTTTCAACTTTGTTCTTTTTTTCAAGATTGTTTTGGGTACATGTGCTCCCTTGAAATTCCATATGAATCTTTTCGATTTCTGCAAAATGCATCATTGATATTTTAATAAGAATTGTATTACATCTGTATATTATTTATGGATAGTACTGACATATTAACAACATTTTTTCTTTCAATCCATGAACATGGATGTCTTCCCAAGCTTTCTCTCATTTATAAGTTTTTTTTATATCCTTTGTCTTCTATAGGTAGTGTTAATATCTTTCATTTTCAATGTTTATGAATTTTTTATATATTAAGAATATTAAGTTACTATCATATTGTGGCAAATATTTTCCCCAGAAATTTGCCATCATTTTATATATGTTTTGGACTATAAATAAGGTCAAATTCTTTTTAAAGTAGATTAGATAATTGTAATACCTCTTTTGAAAATTATCTGTTCATATCTTTTACATTTTAAAAGATATATATATATTGCCAAAACCGGTTTGGCTCAGGGGATAGAGCATCGGTCTGCGGACTGAAGGGTCCCAGGTTCGATTCCGGTCAAGGGCATGTACATTGGTTGCGGGCACATCCCCAGTGGGGGGTGTGCAGGAGGCAGCTTGTCGATGTATCTCTCTCATCGATGTTTCTAGCTCTCTGTCCATCTCCCTTCCTCTCTGTGAAAAATCAATAAAATATATTTATTTAAAAAGATATATATTTTTAAATTTATTTCAGAGAGGAAGGGAGAGGGAGAGATAGAAACATCAATGATGAGAGAGAATCATTGATTAGCTGCCTCCTGCATGGGCTCTTCTACTCCCCCCCACACACACACTGGGGATTAAGCCTACAACCCAGGCATGTGGCCTCAACCAGAATCAAACCTGGGACTCCTCAGTCTGCAGGTCAATGCTCTAGCCATTGGGCCATACCAGCTAGGGCTTACATTTTTTACTAGTTGATCTGCAAGAGTTAACTTTATGTTGTAGTATGGGCTTATCCGCCTAGCAGCCCTGGTTAGAAATTGCTCTTTCCTCCATCCTTATGGTTGCAGCTGGGCAGCCATGGTTTCCCAGTGAGCTTCTGACCCTCACCTCCATCCTGTTCTTTTTCAAGTTAACTTATTATGATTTTTTTATCATTGTTACTAATTTATAATTACACAACTGAGCATGAGTATATCTGCTTATAAAAGTAAAATAATATACATAAAACTGAAGGCCTCACTTTGCCCTCATCCCCTATCCCGTCCTCATCTCCAGCAGTGACCACTTTTATCAATTTGCCATGTATCTTTTCAGGGCTTTCCCCAACCAATATATTTACTCTCAGAAAAGATATAGAGGTTAGTTTCATTTTCTACTTTTTAATACTTAAGTATTGTCAAAGTGTACACATTAGTCTGTAGTTTACTTTTTAAAAATATATATATTTTATTGATTTTTTACAGAGAGGAAGAGAGAGGGATAGAGAGCTAGAAACATCGATGAGAGAGAATCATCGATCAGCTGCCTCTTGCACACCCCCTATAGGGGATGCGCCCACAACCAAGGTACATGCCCTTGACCGGAATCGAACCCGGGACCCTTCAGTCTGCAGGCCAACACTCTATCCACTGAGCCAAACAGGTTTCAGCTGTAGTTTACTTTTTTCACTTAGCTGGATGACAAGAGCTAGCCTTCTGAGTACTTATTAGTACTTACTAATACTTCCCTCTTTCTTATTCCACAGTAGGACTACACTATTGTATTAGCCATCTCCATTAATGGGTATTTAGGTTGTTTCTGGGCTTCTGCAATCACAAACAATGTTGCAATAAGCATATGTGTTTATTTCCTAGGGTGGGTGATAAATAGTAGAATATCAGCCAAAATATTCTGATTTCTCATTGAATTCTTAACCTATTGGCAATATCTCGGATCATTTTCATTCTTCTTTTCCCCTATTAAATAATAAAAGAGCATTAAGACTCCGCGTTACCCTCTCAGGCTTGCATTGGTTAACAAGCCGATCTGGGTCGTTGTTTTCTTTACTGGGCAGGATGATTCCTGGAAACCTCATGTGAGGGAGCTGCTGCTGTTTGTTTGTTAGCCGGTGCCGTTTGGTTTGGAACATTTCTGAAGCTGTTCAGTTCCTGCCGTCTAAATGAATGACTGTTTCTGGGTGCAGGTTGGTTGGTGGTTTTTAAATCCTGGGCATGGGCCTGTTTTTGGAGGACTCAGTTCTGTGTCCTTGTGTTCCTCTGTACAAGGGAGCCTTGTGCAAGGAACCATTCATTACATCTCTCACATGGGCCATAGGGGAGACGCCGTTTTACTCCAGCCCACTCGTTATTACTCAGGCAAGGACCTGAGTTGAAGTCAGTGAGAGAAACATTAATCCTACTCATTTTGCTTGCCCATATTTCATTGGTACAAAACACTCTAAAACATCCTCCTCCCTCTGCCCTGGCGATCCCTCCTTTACTCCTCATTTCTATCCAGTGCTTTCTGTATTCGTTAGGTGCCTAACACTCTCGGCAAAACATGCAGTAGCCTATACATCTGGACTTATCAGCGAGGAAGGTGGAAATATTCTAAAATATTGCTAATTAATGCCGAGTAAATTTCAACTTAATGAAACGTTAAAACTACCTGTGCTTTGGAGTCAGATAGTTCTGGGTTCAAATTCCAAGCTTTAGTTGTTTATAATAAGCAAATATTTGCAATTCACTCTGAGACCTCAAGCCAGTTACATAAACCAGGTGAGTCTCCGTTTTTTCATTGCCAACATGGGTATAATAATAGGTATCTCACACAAAGTCAAGTGAGTATATGAACACGCACTAAGCACTCAACCAGTAGTAGCTATTGTCTTTAAGACAAGTTTTTTATAGGAAATACCACCAGGTGATATACTTACCTCTATGTTGATTTAGACAAATCTCTTATATCATTCTTCTAAGGCTCTGCAGGAGCCTAAATTCTCAAAGAATGGTTCAGTTGGATTTCGCATACTTTCAGGACAAATGCAGGAAAATTGATCAAACATCTTAACAAGATCATTAACAGTAATCCTGAAAAGAAGAGACATTACTTACTAATACTCTCAAATACTTCCTTCCTGATCTATGGGACTGGGGTATCATCTAGATCAGTGTTTCCCAAACTTTTGACATATGTGTACCCCTTCTATAATTTTTGTAACGCTGAGTACCCCTCGTCAAAAAAAAGGATGTATTTTAATAACAATCAAAATATATTTTTTTGGTACATGCACAAAATAATAATAAACAAAAAATAAAATTATTCATAATAAAATATAAATAAAAGTTATATTATAAATAACATTTATTTGCACACCGGACCATCTCATGCCTCACAAGACTGTCTTAACTTGACTTATGAGAACATAGAATTAGGTGCAGCTAAGCACGGTGCAGTGCATATCCTCACCAAACTCCGGTGCAACGCGTACCCCCACCAAACTCTTCCCGTACTCCTGGGAAGTACCGCACTTTGGGAAACGCTGAAATAGCCAAATCTAGTCATGACACTCTGTGCTAAGTCTGTCCAGTATAAAACGGTTATCCTGGTTGTGAGATCTCAGAAGATCTGGGCTAGTCTCTCTCTCTCTCTCTCTCTCTCTCTCTCTCTCTCTCTCTCACACACACACACACACACACACACACACACACACACACACACACATTTATTTGTATCCATTCAGATTCTCTCAGTTACTCAAACTCAACATGTCTGCATCACCGGGCCATTGAATAAATACACTGCTTTTTCTGTCTGGTACACACTTTCTTTAACAGATTGACTAACTTCTATTCACTTTAGATGTTAGATGCAAGGCTGGATTAGGTGTGGTTCTGTGTGCTCCCATCACAACCAGTGCTCCTCTGTCATTGTCATTGCCATGGTCATTTCACGTGCCTGTATCCTTGACTACACAACACGCTCCGTGAATGCAGAAACTGTGTTCACCGTCTCTTCTCACAGCACTGCCATATGGGAGAGAACTAACCATTCTTGAATATATGAACAAGTAGATTGGAGTGGGGAAAGGATGTGTAATCTCAGTATAGTAACCTGACCATCTTTCCAAAGAGAACATTTATAATGAGGAATTGTGGGAAGATCAAGAAATAAGTTTATTCGAGATTTTAGAAGCTCTCAACTTAAGAGTCATTAAGAGTTTGGTCTTTATACTATGAGCAGTGAGGCTATTGAAAGTTTTCACGTCAAAAGATGGTATGTTGAAATAGTTATTTAGGAATATTAATGTGGCCTTGGAGTGCTTGGTGGAGAAAATGAATAAGAGATTGTAAATGAGCAATTAGACTTGGAACTTCAATTTCTCACATATGAGGAAAAGAGCTGACAAATAGATGATAACTGTGACCCTCAAAAAGCTTTCTTAATGGTAAGGACTGTCTGTTTCTTGTTTCTATACATCTCTTAATGCTGAGAACATCTTATTTCTCATTTCTGTACATTTCTTAGACTGATTTCTATCCTTTGCAACCAATGGAAACGGTGAGTCCAGGAATCCACAGTTTTTGTGTTCCATTTTCTTAGAAGTACAAAAGGCAATTCATTCTCATAATAGTCCTAATCCTGAGAAGCAGTTCTTAATATCCCCACTCTTCCTTCTTACCTTTAACGGCAGGAAGAAAATTACCAGATGGCCGAATGAGTCACCGTAGTCATAAAGCCAGGCGGGAATGTCCTAAGAACAGAAGCCTAACCCCCTCCTGACATGGTTATTCAGGGCTGAAAACACGCACTTTCTACGTGCACTAAAAAGCAAACCCCGTCTTTGAATAGAGCATGATGGCACTCTGTATATCCACTCTTCAGCTTGTCATCTAGGTGGAAGGAGATGAAACCCTAATTGCCTGCAGTCTGGGTAAATGGCAGTAGTTGAAAGGAAATAAAAAAACCATGCTGCTGTTAGTAGAATCCTCTGGTGGGTTCTTTTCTGGGAACGCTCTCTTGGGTAAAGAGGTAAAACGTGGTAAATATGGTTGTCTTACAACTAAAGGGAAGGATGCAAGTGAAAAATGGTGATATGTAGCCCACGCTGGGGTTAAGTACATGGTAATCACCCTTCATGTAGGCTTCATGAGGGACCCTTTTTGTAAGGCATAAAGATGTTTACTTTCACATGTACTTGGCCTGGGCTCTGTGGACGTTGCCAGCCAGCTGTGAACCATATGCAGCCCACCCAGACTGCCTCTGGCTGGGTCACCCTCAAGTCGGTAAAACTGGCTGCACATTACATGGGGCAGGCCATGGGTATTCATTCACACACAAATATTTATAGAGCGCCTACTTGTATGACACTGTGCAAAGTCGACTGGAGGTGGGAGAGTGACCATGAATACCAACGGGGGCAAAGCATTCCCGGAGCCTGAAAGGAGCTTACAATCTACTCTGGTAGACAAGGGGCAACACCCGGGAAGAAAGACAGAATACAGTTTTAATAAAACATTATTAAATGGTGGAGGTGGAGGTGTCCCAAGATACTGTGCTGGTACTTTGCCATCTGTAGAAAATTGAGAGGTGATGGGAGTTTGTAAGACAAAGTCAGGGCTCACTGTTTGTTGGAGGGAAGATGTGAGGGAGAAGAAGGAAAGCTGAGCTGGACTGTTTGCTGTTATTATGAAACCTGGCCTGAGGCTGAGGCTAAAAGATGTTGAATGAGTCACCGAGAGATAAAGCAGCGAAACAACAGACTGCCTGGCTTGCACAACTCAACATCCGGTCTGAAAACCTTTTCCTCTGAATGACCAGTTGTTCTGATATTGCATAGCGTCAGCCTTCTGCTGCACCCTTTACTGTGCTGGGACTTTAAAGTCACTGGATTTACTGTTGCAGGACTGGTATGGGCTTTTAGTTGTCCCTATGAATGATTGGTCAAATGCCTGGAATCTTAACCAGCCAGTGGAAGCCATCTCACTCTAGAGTTCTGGTTTGTCAAGGCACATCGGGGGAGATGCCAGAGACCAACAGAACATGCCTGACTTGATGGGTGACCCCAGCCTAAGACTCTGAAACCAGGCAGGTCAGAGGCTGCTGCCGCCTCTTTTGTGCAGAGCTTAGTAAGGAGGAAACACTCAGGTGGGAAACAAAGAATGTTCTCTGCTCAGTCCTTCCTTCTCTAAGCCAGGGAAAGGCCAGTTGGGTTAGAGAATTGTATAAAATTGCCCATCTTCTATTCCAATCCAGAAATTGAGAGAAATTAAAAGGCAATACAAGCTTTCTAACATCATGGTTGTTAGAGAACCTGGGTGAATCATCAGAGCCTTCCTATTTACATGGCCGAGGATGTTGATTCAGCATGCTGAGGAAGGGCATCTCATCTAGACAGTGAGTGGCTGAGATGGGTGGGGTGAAGGGAGTGATTGCAGACGCAAGAGCAAGTCCTCTGAGACAGGTGCCACTGGGTGTCTGTTCATCAGCAAACTCCTTTTCATTCCAGCTTCTGCTTCTCTTGAAGTCCTCCCTACCTGTGTTCCCTTCCAGCCACCATGCTTCCCTGCTCAGCCCTCTGTAATTGCTCATCACATGGCAGTGCCGTGAGTCATTCACCCATATGAGTCTCTCCTTACACAAGGGGTTCATGTCTAAATCGCTTTCATATTCTCAATGCCTACTTTATGCCTGACTCATCAGAAGGACTCAGTAGAAGTTCATTGAAAGAAGGAGCCCTTGGGAATAACAATTGGCAAAGTTGTGGCCTGGGGACATGTTTCTCAAACTGGGATTTTCAGGGTCCTTGTTTCCGGAGAGGTGTCCTGGGACCCACCCCCTTGGGAATGTGTAGAAGGGTGCTCCCAATTGTCCCTTCTTCTATAACTGTCTTTGATAGAAATAGTTCTGCTTTTGTCTGTTTTATATATTAAAGTTCTACATCTTGTTCTGCTTGAAAACAGTTAGAAAACTGCTAGGATCATCTGTAGGTGGAAGGAAGAAGAGCCTTTAGGAATATATGGTACAGTATTAGCAGGATATTGTTACAGGATACTGTTACAGGCAAGTCACTCAGGCATGTCCACGTATGGTCATAGCCTCAAGACTGATTGCAGGCCAGGTGACCTGAAGGAGAAGAAAGGTGGCCAAAGGGATCTTCCAAGTCACTTCTCCAGGGCGTCCCTTTGGTCATTGACTCTGGATTAAACTCCTTAATGTAGCAGACAAGGCCCCACTTTCTCCGCTTGCTCTTCCCACTCTCTCCCTCTAGCTACTCTTCCCTCAAATGCAGCCTGATCTTTCTTACCTCAGGGTGTTTGCATAGCTCTTCTCTCTGCCTGGAAAACTTCTTTCCTCCTTTTCTTTTCTGGGCCATTCCTTCTTCAAGTCTCCATTGAAATGTCCTGCCTGACATCCTACCTCTCTCAACCTAGACCAGGATGGCTCTTATATTCCCTGTATTTCTAATTTAGTGTGCTTATCACAAATGCAATAATCTGTCTAATGTCTGCCCCATCCCCGTTCCCCACTCCCACCCCCAGATAGGTTGTGATTTCTGATGTGAGTGGAATGTCTATTGCTATATTCCCAGCACCTAGTACAGTGTCTGGAAGCTAGGAGGCGCTCTATAAATTCTTGACAAATGTGATTGGCAACCTCTAAGGTGGCTCCCAATTATTCCCACCTCCTAGTATTCATAGCCTTTGGTCATTTTCTTTCATCCTCAGAATATGACAATGTTGAAGGTATGTTAAGTTACAAAAGAGTATAACTTTCATCTTACTAGTTACCTTTTCAACTAGCTTGCTTTGACGAAGCAAGCTGCCATGTCAGAAAAGCACATGTAGCAAGCAACTGAGAGAGGCCTCAGAAAGAGCGGAGGACATTAGTTCAACAACCTTCGGGGAAATGAATCCTACCAACAACCACATGAGCTTGGAATAGATGCTTTCCAGTCATCTTGAGATGAAACCAATCCTTGGCCAACTCTTTGGTTACAGCCTTGGGAGAACCCTTAATGCAGAGGACTCAGCTAAGTCAAGGCCAGACTCTTGACCCTCAGAAACAAAGAGACGGTAAATGTGTATAGTTTGTGTTCTTTTTTTAACCCTAACCCCTGGATATTTTTTTCTTTTTTAATATATTTTATTGATTTTTTACAGAGAGGAAGGGAGAGAGATGGAGAGCTAGAAACATCGATGAGAGAGAAACATCGACCAGCTGCCTCCTGCACACCCCCTCCTGGGGATGTGCCCGCAACCAAGGTACATGCCCTTGACCAGAATCGAACCTGGAACCTTTCTGTCTGCAGGCCAGCGCTCTATCCACTGAGCCAAACCTGTTTTGGCTGTATATTTTTTCTATTGATTTTTAGAGAGAGTGGAAGGGAGAAGGGGAGAAAGAGAAAGACACATAGAGAGAGATACATCGATTGGTTGCCTCCCACTTGTGCCCCTACCAGAGCTGGGGATCAAACCTGCAACCTTGTCCATTCCCTTGATTGGGAATTGAACCTGAGACCCTTTGGTGCACAGGCCAACACTCTAACCACTGAAAATACCAGCCAGAGCAAATGTGTGCCGTTTTAAGCCACTAAGTCTTGGGGTAATTTGTTACCCAGATGTAGATAAAGAGTAAGGTGAATGAATGAATGAATGAATGAAAGCAAAGACCTCACCAAAGAAGGAGAACTTAAGATTGGAGAAGTAGATTGAGGTGCTAAGACAAAGACAATTGTTAAGACTTTCTGTTTGATTAGGTTTTCCCCAGCTTCAGAATCTGTGGTGGGAATCGGGGAAAAACCCTTCCAGAGTTTTTGGAATCGAAGTCCCCAGATCAGCAGACATTTTATATGCCCAGGCACTATCTGACATCACCCATGAGAATTTGTGTGTTTGTAAATTAACACCAAAAATACATCCTCAGTGATGCCAATTTGGGTCCAATTTATGTCAAAATATGTAGTCTGGCTTGTCAAAATATGTAGGCCTTTATTTTAAATAGCTGCATTTTAAATCTTGGTCCAACTGACTCTCTCAGAGTGTCTCTGTCTCATGTCTGTTTGGCTGCAACAGAGTCTCATGTGACTTTGAAAATGGAAACAAATCTTAATAAATTGGAATGGGTTCGTGGACTTTGACTGTGTCTATAGTCCAGATGTAAATAACATAAAATCTTAATATATCTGTAACTATCAGCTTTATGAATAGCTCTCGTAACTTATAATTTCCCAATTCATCTTAAAATGCCAACTCTCACCTTTTCCCTAGATTGATTTCCTTGCTCTGGAGTGATAAAAGGGTGCAAAAAATAATAATGTGCATCAGAGAGCATTTATGTCCCAGCATCCAATTGTAATGAAGGTCTAAAAAGAAGTTCCTCTCCTACCTTTTTAAATCTCATATATTTTTCTGCCCAGTTACACATGTAAAATATAACTGGTTATGGAGTTTCCTCTGGGTTAAGCTTCAATAAGAACTACTAGTTGCTTTAGCACTGGAGCATTGTAACCTGTTCTAACATTTAGAATTTATTTGCTCTCAAATGGCATTTGTTCTTCCTGTCATTTATAACCATTTTCTTAATCTTCTTGTAGCAGTCAAATCCCATTCCAATTGCTCATTATACAAAGCTCATGTTTGCTCTGTGGAAATATATTAATGGCATGATGTACCTTTCTGTATCTCCAAAAGAGAATGAAAGGTAAGAATGAGTTGGGTCTGCCAGAACCGGTTTGGCTCAGTGGTAGAGCGCCGGTCTGCGGACTGAAAGGTCCCGGGTTCGATTCCGGTCAAGGGCATGTACATTGGTTGCGGGCACATACCCGGTGGGGGGTGTGCAAGAGGCAGCTGGTCGATGTTTCTCTTTCATCGACATTTCTAGCTCTCTATCTCTCTCCCTTCCTCTCTGTAAAATATCAATAAAATATATTTTTTTTAAAAAGAATGAGTTGGGTCTGGGTGACTGGTGTCTAGAGGGATCCCCTAGAAAGTTCTAGGGAGTTGTGTAGCTCAAACTCCTGGCCCTTACCACATAATCTAAACTGGGGGTCTTACATATCCAACCCAGATACCCCCACAGCCTGGCATAACTGAGATGGCAAACTTTTCTCCTGTTTACAGAGAATTCCCTACTCAAGTCTGTACTCACTTGCCTGGGATTTGAGAACTTCTCATGCTGCCTTCAACAGCAAATGAGTGAGGCATTATGCCCATTAGCTGCTGGTGCTAGCACACTTCAGAAGTCAGGATGCCGAGAGTCTGCCCGGCTGCTTTCTGTCCAGTCAATTATGGAGCTTGGTGTACGACAGTGGTAATATATCAGACTTTCCGGAACTGTGGTTGTCGTTGAGGGAAAGGGGTGCTGGACTACACCTGGTCTCCTGGCTCTCTGGACATGGAATGTAGCCACAGAGCCCACCTCGTTGGCAAGGAGGTCTGAGCACGCATTTCACCACCACGGAGGCTTTGGGCAGGTGCTGAATCCACTGCTGGGGAAATGTAACTGGTCATGTCTCAATTTGCTAGCCAGGACCTTGGCTCAGAAGTAGACAATGCAGACACACTGGAAGAGCCGTGATCCAGCCCAGCAAATCCTACTGGAGTTTTTGTCTGATCCGACTCACTGAGGGAGCAATGAGGTCCTCCCTCCTTGCTGATGAGTCACTGGTGTCCCCTGGGCCTTGGCGAAGGTGCTTTGGAATTGAGGAAAGACCTCTGAGGCCACAGCTGAACTCATCAGTCATCATCCTTTGTCGGGCCCCTGGACCAGAGGGCAGGGTGGCTTTGAAGGGGTGATTTGAAGGTCTTTCCTCTCAAATATGCATTTGTTCCTAATTCTCACTATCAAGGGGATCTATTGGTCCATTTATGATAAAGACGCTCATGAGTGGCACACGTTTGGGTAAGCTTAGATGGGATGGTGCGAGGGGAGAGGAAAGAGAGTCAGGACAAGGTTGTAGATAAGGAGTCTTCGTGAGCTGATAGAGCCTCAGAGAGGAGCCCTGGAAGTGGGGGCATCTTGACACTGAAAACAGGGGGTCAAAAATAGTCAAGTGGATCCTTAGGAGACACATTCTGTCTGCCCACCATTTGGCCTGGAGTAGGACTATCTGTGCTACTCCAAACTGTTACCAGTTGTCCGTAGCTCCGTATGAAGAAGTTGTTCCTTTTCAATAGAGGAAGCCATGACAATACCGGACACCTGATGGGAAGGGTCATATGTTCAAATGAATAAAGAACATAGAGGAAGGAAGAGACAAAAAGTGCAAATGTTACTTATTTTTGCCTTTGCAGCCAGAGCTTGAAGATAAAGATTATTCAAAACTGACTGGGACTGCTGAAAAGTAGCAGAGATCAGCCAAGATAGTCACAGAAGGCAGAATTGATTCCCAGACAGCGGGGAGGGACCTAAGAAGGGAGCCCTCCTGTAACTTTAGTTCCTCAAACATTAGAAATCACATGTTTGAAACCTGTAAAGCCAACTTTTATCTTTACATATAAAAAATTGCAGGCTGCCGAAACTGGTTTGGCTCAGTGGATAGAGCATCAGCCTGCGGACTGAAGGGTCCCAGGTTTGATTCCAGTCAAGGGCATGTACCTTGGTTGCGGGCACATCCCCAGTAGGGGGTGTGCAAGAAGCAGCTGATCGATGTTTCTCTCATATTGATGTTTCTAACTCTCTATCCTTCTCCCTTATTCTCTGTAAAAAATCAATAAAATATGTTTTTAAAATTGCAGGCAGCCCAGCCGAGGCGCTCCTGTTGCTGCTTCTACCTGTGCCCTTTCTTGTTCACTCTCCTAAGCATGCTTCTGCTATAGTCAATAAATTCTTGCTTGCTTTTCTTAAAGAAAAAACAAAAGCAAGACCTGGTTAGTTTTGCTTAGTGGTTAAAGTGTTAGCCTGCAAACTGAAGGGTGGAGAGTTCAATACTGGTCAAAGGCATGCACCTCAGTTGCAGGCTCAATCCCCAGCTCTAGGGACCACGTGCCACCAATCAATGTGTCTCTCTCACATCAATGTTTCTCTATCTCTATCTCTCCCTCACTTCTATTCTTTCTCTAAAAAATAAATAAATAAATAAATAAATAAATAAATGGGGGAAAATAAAAGAAGAAAAGAAAAACCAAAACAGAAAAAAACAAAACAAAAACCATAACAATAAAATTAAAAAAACAGTGGAAAAAAATATCCTGGGGTGAGGATTAACAGCAACAACAACAAAATTGGTACCTTTAGAGTTGTCCCTTCTCTGTTTCTTAGTCATCTGTTTTGTTGTTTCAGTCCTTCTAAATCTCATTGTTTAGATATCCTTTTATGCTATTTAACAAATCGTTACTGGGTAACCCCATATGCAGAACTAATTGCTACCTGTGGGAAAGATAGCAGTTTCCTAAAATTTCTCTGTGTTCTTATGCTGAGGCCATGATGAAAGAAACAGAAGGGTACAGGGTGGGGGCAGAACAGGTTGACTGTGTGCAGGCCCGGTGCTGAGGAGAGAGGCCTGTGCTGGCTGACCGGAAGCTGAGCTGCACCAGCGCTTCTGGAGATCGGGACTCCCTGGTGCAAAGGAACTGCCATAGAGGCAAAACTGACTTATGCCAGTGCCATTTCCGTCATCACTCCTCCCTCTCCGGTTACTCCCCCCACTTTCCTTTTCTCAAATGTAAGATGCACAAGATCACAGTTCATTGATTTAGATCACCTGCTCAGTGATTGATAAACATAGATCGAGAAGTCACAGATCAAGGACATCATTGCTGCAAATTGGCCTTGCTCGCAGGCATAGAAACTAAAATAAACCAGGGCGTGTTTGGAGCAGCCAGCGGTCAGCGTGACCTCCGGAGGCAGAGACTGGGTGATGCTCACCAACCTGCGCTAGCCTTCCCTCAGTGCCAAAACGCCACTCAACGCTGCCCTGCCCTGTGGGCTTGGTCTGCTTAACCCCAGACTGCCCATCCCCTCAGTTACCTATAGAGTGTACCTGTATACACAGTATCAGCCCTTAGATGTGAAAGATTCGTTTGGGTTTGAGCACCAGGCAAAAGGTATTTCACAGTATAGGATGTTTCAAATTTAACCTTTAAAAAAATAAAAGCACCGTAGGTTCTTTTGTAGAAAAATTGGGAAATACAGAAAAGCACAAAGAACAAATCAAACTTGGCTTTAACCAACTAGTAGTTGTATGTATACCAGTAAAAGCCACCTCTAAGAATATATTTTTAAAGCAAAATAAACATGCAGGTTTTTAAATATATATATTTTGATTTTTTACAGAGATGAAGAGAGAGGGACAGAGAATTAGAAACATGGATGAGAGAGAATCATCGATTAGCTGCCTCTTAGACATCTCCTATTGGGGATGTGCCTGCAACCAAGGTACATGCTCTTGACCGGAATTGAACCTGGGACCTTTCTATCCACTGAGCCAAACCGGTTTTGGCTAAACATGCAGCTTTAAATGGTATTGTTCTATAAGATTGCCCAAGATTGCATGGACTCTTCTTCATCCTTTGCCCTACCCTAACCCAGTCAAGCATAAGACCATTCTTGGTGGGGATTGGGGGTCAGATTCTAAATACAGTATCACAGTCCCTTCCCAATTATTTGGGATTATGCAAGCCACTTCCAGGAAATGCAGTTTCCCTGTTTTGTTGTATTTGGTGTTTTTGGTGGGGGGAGAGATGTGTGGAGGAGGCTGACAAGAAAGGCCCAAGAGTATCGCTCAGTCCAGAGTGATCTCGCGACAGTCAGCAAGGGCAGGTCGGAAACACAGACTCTGGACCCCACCCCACACCTACTGATTGAGGATCTGCATTTTCTCCAGACCCCAGGTGCTTCCAAACTGTGCCCCGGCCTGTGGAGCCCCTTCCTGGCCTTCCGCAGGTGGAACTGGTTGTCAGGGTTTGTGCATGACATTCACACCTCCTTGATGTTGAAACCAGCAGTAAAAATCCCACCTCCAAGGGAGTAAACACCTTTTGCTCAAACCACACACAGATCCCGTTCTTTTGGGGAAACTCTTAATGTGTTACCTTCTAAATGCCCTGAGAATTGCAGGGAGCTCCAAATGGAAGTCAAGGCAGGAGGTCAACCCTTAACACTGCTCCCCCCCCCCCCAGTCCATTCCAGGGTCAGAGCTGCTGTGTTTGCAAGCCCCTTAAAGGCACAGTGAATCATTCACCCGATGGGGGCCCAGAGGGATCCACAACTGAGATCCTTCAATTCTGTTGGGAAAAATCAATAATCATCTTACCCCTTCTCCACCACACCTGCTTTTATTCCCTGCCTCAAATGATGCCTTTAACCTTCCCTGTCCGCCAGGGGGCCCCAGGAGGCACAGGGATTGGTGAGGACCCTAGCAGAGGGGCTAGGATCAAAGACTTTGGGTGCACTTCGCCCGAAACCTAGCTATCAAGCACAGTCCCGTGTATGCCTCAGGATGTATGTCACTCCAGCCTGGGCAAAGCCCCCGGAAGGGCTGCTAACGTTAGGCCTTCGCTCGAAATCACAACCAGGAAGGGGCTCCCAGGCGGCCATCTGTGAAAAGCAGCATTCCCCTTTCCAGGACTGGTGGCCCCATGTCAAGTATCATTCCTGTCTCTCAGAGTCCTCTTCACAAACTTGATCGGTATCACAGAGCCTTTGTGCCTGGGGCACAGTGGCTCCCTCTGGACTCTGGAGATTCTCTCTCTCTCTCTCTCTCTCTCTCTCTCTCTCTCTCTCTCTCTCACTCTCTCTCTCTCTCAGATACCATCAGACAATTCCCCTGGCGCCCGGCCTTGGCTATCGAGCATTCATCTGGCGCCTCTTACCTCTCCACACCTGGTCTGCCTTCTTAAGATCTGCACAGCCTCCCGTGGGAGCATATGGGCCGCCTATGGGGCTCCAGTGCCTGAAGCAACGGGATAAAAGTGAAGGATGGTTGAGAGTGGCTCCTTCCTGGCCTGTGGGGAACTTGCAAATGTCGCTCAATTCATCCTGGCAACCCTTAGTTGTTTACAAGGCAAGCAACTATGGTCTTTCCCCCTCAGAGGTCCTGGACTGTTAGTGTTTTAAGAAACCGCAGGCTCTGGGACTGGCGAGACCTGCAGACCTGCGTTGGAAGCCTGGCTCCCTGTCACTAGCTGGGTGATCCAGCTTTGCCTTCTGAGTTTTTAGGCCTCAATTTGCACTTCGATAAAATGGAGAAAAGAATACCTGCCTCCTACGTAGATGAGATGGTGTTCGTAAAGCACTTAGCACAGGGCCTGGCATTCGGTGAGAGCTCGGTGAACGGTAGCTGTCGTCATTATTATGATTAGTTATAAAACTGGACAGCAAGTCATGCCAGATAACCTGACAAGTCAGCATCCTAACCCAGAAGGCCTGGGTTTTAGTCCTCCATCTGCCCTGAATTAGCCTGTGCCGATCTGTGTGCCTCAGTTTCTTCATCTGTAAAATGTAGGTGACACTGTCTGGTGTTTTGTCCTTGCAGCTAACGTTTATCAAATGCTCACTGTGTGCTGGGTGCTGTTGTAAGTCTTCCTGTGTTCATTCATCTGCTCCTCACCACATCCCTGTTGGACCGATGCGGCACAGCGGCAATGTGACCAGGGTAGAGCAGCGGGGACAGATGAAGCTGAGATTCCTACCCAGGCAGTCTGGCCCCCGAGCCTGCATGTCTGCCTTTCTTACTCTGAAGAATCAAACGGATAATGGTAATGAAAGTGCTTTGGGAGCGGGAAGTATTCTACAAACTTAAGAGATTATTGCTATGTGTCCACGTCTTGTGGTGTTCGGTCTTCAACTGGAATCTTTAACCTTACCTGTTAAAGATTTGTGGGCTACTTTAGGCTTTCCTGAAACCTTTTAATCATTGTCTGTTATGAGTTGAATTGTGTCTCCCCAAAAATACGTGTTGAAGTCCTTGACCCTAGTGCCTCAGAATGTGACCTTATTTGGAAACAGGTCATCAAGTTAAAATGAGGTCATTGGGATGAGCCCTAATCCAATGACGGGTGTCCTTACAAAAAGGGAGAACTTGGACACAGACACACACAGAGGAAGACCATGTGGAATCCCTGGAGACACCAGAAAAGGACGGAGGATTGAGGTGAACCTCTCCAAGCCAAGGAGCACCGAGGCTACTAGAAGACAGGAGAGGGGACGGGCAGGATTCTCAGTGCCTTCACAAGGAGCATGGCCCTGCCAACACGTTGACCTTGGACTGTTCTCCTCCAGAATTGTGACACAAAAAGTTTCTGCTGTACTAAGCCATCAGTTTGTGGCACTTTGTGTGGCAGCCCTAGGAAATGTATACACTGAGCTCAAGGAAGGGGGAGATGAAGGTGAAAAAGGAGGTACATGGAGAGTCAAGGCTGACGGTAATAAGAAGGTGCTGAGAAGGCCAACTACTCCTTGTGTGCATATGTGCGTATGTGTGTGTGTGTGTGCACGTGTGCGCATATGGGAGGGGACACATTTTGACAGATCTCTCTCTGAAGGTCCCGTGAGAGGCAAATGGACAGTCAATCATCATCCATCTCCCCTGAAACAGGTGGGAAAGAAGAATCTTCTCTCGGAACATGTCATTGAACCAAGACTCTTTGTTCTGGGGCAGGAAAGTGAGAAGCAGGGGAGCTAAGTTCCCAGACCAGAGAACCAGTGAGGAGAAGTGGGATTCGAAATGGGCTCTCTGACTCGCAGCCTGTGGCGCGGCCATCCAGCGGCATCCACCAGCGGAGACTTGTTTTGGGTTGGCACACAGGAATTCACTCTTCCTGTCACAGCTCATTTCACAAGATGACATTCTGTTCCGCTTTTTCTTAAGGAAACTTTTGATTGAAATATGATATACAGAAATGTGCATAGATCATAAGTGCACAGGCTCAATGTGCCTACATCTGTGGAAGCAGCACCCAGACGAACCCACAGCCCGAAGCCCTCCTGCCCCTCCCCATCACCAGGGCCAACAAAGGAGCCACTATCCTGACTTCTAACATCACAGATTGATTTTGCTTGGTTTTGATATAAATGGGATTTCACAGTGCTCTTTTGTGTCTGCCTTCTCTCCCTCCACAGTATGTTTGTGAGATTTGTGTGTGTGTGTGTTGCATATGGAACAGTTGGTTCTCACTGCGGTAGAGCATTCTGGTCTTTTGAACCAAATCAAGAGGTCTACAGGGAGAGAAGTGTCCTGAAATCATTCAGGCTGTTCCTTTAAAAAAAAAAAAAAAAAAAAAAAGTGAAAGCAACCAAATAGCTGAGACAACAACAAAAAGAAGCTGGTTAATCTTTACAAATTAGATCCAGTTTATTAGCCATCTATTAAAAGCCACTTTTTCAGATCACTCCCCAACCGCCTTCCTTCTCTGTGGCCTAGATTCCCACAGCCCCAGCTGGGTCACACTGGCTGACCCAGTCTGGACTGATAAGACGGGGTCGGAGGTTAACTAGCTGTGTTCTACCTGGGTGAACTCATCTTGACCTCAGAATCACTCGGAGCCTGGACTGCCCCTCCCTTGGCCAGGAGGGTTTCTGTGCCTTCGGCTGCATCTCATATCTGAAAATTGGGAGTTATTCCCCTGGTCTCAATCGCCCTCGGGATAAAGCTCCCGAAGCCCCAGGCCAGCCAGAGGCAGAACAGCCTCTGCAGAAGGAGGCTGGCCCTCCTGCTGAGTCCCTCCCCTGGCAACCGCTGCTGGGAGTCACTCCCACAGCTTTCTCAGGCCCCGGCCTGCATTCCCAAGAGCAGCTTGGCTGGAAAAGGGGCTGCACCCTCTCCTCTCATCTTTTCCTTGCCAGACCACACAGTTGGCTGCAATTTCTTCATGCTGACCAACCTTCCTGGGGTCTCCCTGTAGCTGGTAACAATGACCTAATCCCAAAATGCAATTGATGGGAGCCCCGATGCAAATCAGCAGGGCTGTTGGTCTGAGCCTGAGTCCATATATGGTGCAGTCCCTGAACCGGGACAGGGATAGAGTGCTGAGTGCAACACAGCTGATTCACCAGCTGTTCGCTTCCCTTCCTAAGCTGTGCCTGCCCACTCCAGTTTCCAGTGACGTCAGCACTGCACCCATAACAAAAGGTTAAGATAGCCAAAGTGCAGGACTTGTTTGAGCCTTGGGGAGGCTGCAATTTACTTGCAATTTACTGCAATTTTTACTTAGTTCTCAGCTCCCCAATTCCTGGGAGGCTGTCCTTTCTGGAATGTAACAGGATAGTAATACAACTGGTCCTTTCTCTTCAGTACTTCTCCCGCTTGGGGGAGGCAGGGACAGAAGTCGGTTACAGCTCAGAGGCTTGCTCTAGCCCTATGGCAGAGGACTGTTTTGAACAGGAAGCAGTTGTAAGGACCCACCCCCGCACTTGCCCTGAGTTGGAGCCTAGGCTATCCTTTGGTCTCCACCCTTAAACAGTGTTTATTTGTTTGGCCTTCTTTTAAGTATGAGTTATGAAACTAAGACATTTGCAGACATAAAAAAAAGAATATTGAAACCTGGGATGCCAGCTCTATTCACAGTTCAATAGTGAATAATCACATTCCTTTTATTAGCATCCTCACCCACCACTCCAGTGCCTATTGCAGCAAAAACCTTAGAACAGACTCGTGTACTGGAGCCAGCTCAAACCAGGCATGTACTAATGGTTCAATTTTCAGGAAATTTGCAAGCCCGTTGTTAAACAATAATTATTAAATATTAAGTTACATAAGACTTAAAAGGAATAGTTTTGATTTAAAAGTAATAATCGAAGCTCATTCACCTCCTAATTAGTTCACTACATTTTACCATTAATCTGTGCTCTAGAAGTTATTCACTTCTATTGTATCTGTAAGGTGGAAATATCATACAACAGGGTGCTTCTGCACAACTCTTCCCAACTCCTCCCGTAATCGCACACTGGGAGCTCGAAATCAGGCTCCCAGTCTGGTGAGACAGGTAGTAAGCCAGGACAAGTGGAACAGGGAAACTGAGCTAGATCACTGAACAATTTACAGCAGATCCAGAAGGCCACCGCCCTAGAGATAACATCTAGGCCTCAGTTGTATTTCAGCTCCAGGCCCAGAAAAGCAACAAAACCAGGTGGCCAAGGCCAGGACCAGCTGCAATGACTAATGACCCCCTGCCCCCACATTGGCCAATCAGTGGTGACAAAGGACCCAGTACTTAAAAACTAAACAAAGGACCCAGTGCTTAAAAACAAAACTAAACAAATAAAAAGCCCAGTGCTTGCTCTCCTTGTGGGGAACGGCTCCCTCCATTCCCTTTCCCTTCTTCACTCTCTTCTTCCCCCTCCCAGGCATGCCTCTCCTGAGCTCTAAAGGACCCCACACAGCTTGCAACCAGGGGAGCACTGGGCAGTGGCAGCTCATCCCAGGCTACTCCCCTGAACCCTGTCTTCAAGGCCCTCTTTCCTCTGACTTCCCAGTGAGCTGCCACGGCAGCCCAGCCTGGGCTCTCCTGTTGCTGCTGCTATGCTAAGTCCTTTCCTGTTTTACTGTGCCCAGCTTTAATAAACATCCCCTCACTCATTTTGTGAAATTTTTCCTACATGAAGTCAAGAACCCACATACTGTCCTAGTTGTATGGCTTAGTGGATAGAGCGTCGGGGCCTTCAGACAGAAGGGTCCCAGATTCAATTCTGGTCAAGGGCTCGTACCTTGGTTGCAGGCTCCTTCCCAGGTCAGGGTGCTGGTCAGGGCCCTGGTGAGGGCACGTGCAGGAGACAACCAATCAATGTGTTTTTCTTACATGGATGTTTCTCTCTGTCTTTCCCTCTCTTTTCCACTCTCTCTAAAATTAATGGAAAAATATCCTTGAGTGAGGAGAAGAAGAAGAAGAAGAAGAAGAAGAAGAAGAAGAAGAAGAAGAAGAAGAAGAAGAAGAAGAAGAAGAAAAAGAAGAAGAAGAAGAAGAAAAAGGAGGAGGAGGAGGCAGCAGCTGGCCAGAGGCAGACACGCTCAGGGCCAGGTCTCCTGTCCAGTAACAATGGCAGTATTTACATGGAAAACACTACAAATCATGGCTTTTCCCCTCCATGCTCCCAGAGCCAGTGGTGAACATTAACCAGCACATATACACTCAGAGATGGGGGAGGTCAATAAAGAATGACTCACAGCTCCCTGCCTCAGGTGCTTAACATGCAGTGTGGGAGGCAGGTCCTTCAAGACCTGAGCTGGGCAGTGTCTCCCCTAAGATGTCAAATGGGGAAGTTACAGGGCATGGGCTTTGAGGTCAGAGAGACCTACATTACATTAGCATCCCAGTTTTGCCACTCATTGGCCACGTCACTCCAGCCAGGGGGTGGATCGATCAGCTCCAGGACAGACATGCCAGTTGTTTTCAGCTGCCTTCTGTTTTGATTGGTCTGGTCATTAAACATTTTCAATATCAGCCATGGTTACAACTAGGACGCTATGCAGACCCCCATAAATCACCCCCATTACACTAGGGCCCAGGCCTGGTCGGGAAGGAGAGACTCAGAGAATGGCACACAGGTTCCCAGCTTCTGGCTGAGCTTCTAGAGCTCAAAACTGGAAAATGCTATTTGCCATACTTCCTCAAACCTCAGGTGCCTTTACTTGTAAGAAACACCATTATTTCACGAACCACTATCAAAGAAAGGTGCTGCTAAATAAACATGGCATGCCATCGATTGTAGGATCAATGTTAAATGAGTAAGATGTTATTAAATGAGAAAAAAGTGTGCACCTTCGAGTCAACCAAATATGATACACTATAAATCTTCCACCAAAGGTCAAGGTTACCTCTTAAGATGCTGCTAGGTCAGTCCAGATGGGCAGAGGAATTTCCAAGGAAGACAAGGTGGGAAGGAGAGAATGAGCTTATGGAGCTCCTTGAAGCCCACTTAAAGGATGCAGCCTTCCTCCTGCAGGCAATGGGCAGTCACTATGGCTCCTGGCAGCGGCGTATGCCCTCTCTGGTCATATGGCCCTGGTATCTGAAATAATATTTATGAATCCATCTGTCAATATAAGAAAGTCCAAACCTGTAGAGAATTTTTTACAAGAGTTTATTTGAGCCAAACTGATGACACACCGGGAAGCATGATCTCAAATGCTCTGGAGAACGACAGTCTTGCACAGGGGAGGGCAAACTTTTTTGACTCGAGGGCCACAATGGGTTCTTAAACTGGACAGGAGGGCGGAACAAAAGCAACCTGACCATGCTGGCACTCTCATCTTGGGCTGCTGGTGAAAGAGTGGAGGGGAGAGCAAGAGAAAACCTCCGCTCTTTCGGCTCCACGGGCCAGAAAGAACAGCCAAATGGGCCGGATTCGGCCCGCGGGCTGTAGTTTGCCCACGGCTGGTCTTGCAGTTTCTTTTTTGCATTTGAAATGATTCAAGTAAGAAAGATGGCATGAAAGTGGGAGAAAGTAGGGTACAGGATAGTTAACCAGATTATGTGCTCTCTTGAAGGTGATTATGTCTCAGGAGCATCTGAAAAGGAGGATTACAAGTGCTATTCAAAGGTGTGTTAGCCTAGATGCTCAAGAACAGTGGACAGGGCTTGCTTACGGCAAAGATAAACCCTTTACTGAACAAGCTGTAGGTTTGGGGTGTGACTACCTGCCATACAGTTAGGAATTGGTGATCCGATCCTACTGGAAGTTACTCTCTGCTACTGAACTTGTCAGGGGTGTTACAGAGCCCCTTTTGCATTCACACACACCTCATAGCAGAGCATGGACTCCCCTCTTGCTCAAGAGAGTTGGACTGGAGCATCCGCTGAGCTCAGCGTTGACTAGCACTGGTCAGTGCCTTCACCCCCTTCCCAATGAGGGTGCACTTGAGGGACAGCTCTCTTTTAAGAAGGAGCTCAGCTATAATCCAGGAACTGCTCTTCTGGATATTTCTCCCAAGAAAATCAAAACACTAACTCAAGAAGACATCTGCACCACCTTTTCATTGCAGCATCATTTACAATAGCCAAGATGTGGAAACACCTTAAATGCCCATCAGTGGGTGAATGGATAAAGAAAATATGCTATATGTTATTCAGCCATAAAAAAAAAAAGAATGAAATCTTGCTATTTGCAATAGTATGGATGGACCCTGAAGGCATGCAAATTAAATAAGTCAGACAGAAAAGTATATATACCACAAGATCTGACTTACATGTGAAATATAACACAAAACAAAACAAAAAAAAACCCAAGCTGATGGATATAGAGAACAGATTGTGGTTGCCTGAGGCAGGTGGTGGGAGATGGAGGAAATGAGTGAAAAGGGTTAAAAACTATAAATTTCCAGTTATAAAATGAATAAGTCATGGGAATGCAACAACTATAGTTAATACTGATTGTATATTTGAAAGTACCTAGGAGAGTGGATCTTGAAAGCTCTCATCATGAAGAAAATGATTCTGTAACTATGGTAATGTACGTTACATGGACTTACTGTGGTGGTCACTTTGCAACATGTATACATATCATTATGTTGTACACCAGAAACTAATATAATGTTATGTTAATTATACCTCAATTTTTTAAAGGTTCTATTGATATATATATAGATAGATATAGATATATTTTATTTATTTATTTATTTATATTTATTTATTTAATATAGGGGCTTAGATTTACCCACCTTGATGTACAGGGCCTGCCTTATGTCTTCTGAGTCACTGACTGATGGAAAAACCCTCTTTGCACCCACCCGGAACCCTGCCTGGGACCCCAGAGAAATACTTTACATAGATGCAGCCTTAAGGGTCACTGAAGGTCAATAGTGCTGCCCATTTCATCCCAGGACCTGGGATTGGCCCAAGTCCAGAAACTGTAGCGATCTTTCTGAGTACCTTTATACTGTACTCCGAAAGTAGGAAGGAGAAAAAAATCACAGCATCACCTTATGGAAGCGCCCCAAGAAATCACCGCATTGCATAATTTTTCTGATTAGGAAATGGAGACTTGAAAAATGAGCACGGCTGGCAGAAAGGAACCCGCCCAAGGAGTGGCAGAGAAACCCAAACCTCCTGCTGCCCTGGGGCATGCCACGCAAGGTATTCCCCAGGCACGCCTTGGGTCTGCCTTTTCTGAGCCTGAGGCACCTTGGCAAGTTACTTACCACCTCTGGGCTTCCATTTCCTCCTCTGTAAAATGGGGCTAGTAATAGTGTCCACTGCAGAGGGCTGCTGACAGGAGTCAATGCGTAAGTCCAGAATAAAGACTTAAATCAGCCTTCCCAATCAATGTGCTGTATATTTGAAAGTGCCTAGGAGTGTGCTGCAAGAAAAAAATTTAAATATGTTTTTATTTATTTCAGATAGAGGGAGGGAGAGGGAGAGGGAGAGAAACCTCGGTGAGAGAGAAACATCTATCAGCTGCCTTCTGCATGCCCCTCACTGCGGATTGGGCCCACAACCCAGGCCTGTTGCATGTGCCCTGACCGGGAATCGAACTGGTGACCTCTAGGTAAATGGAACGACACTCAACCAACTGATCCACACTATCAGGGCAGAATTTTTAAAACATGTAATATCCAACTATTTAGTTAGGGTCACTGACCTCTTTTGTCAAATTAAAAAAAGAAAAAAAGACAACAGCCATCCACTGTGAATGAATTAAAATTACACCTTTTTTTTTCTTTGTCGAGTCAGCAAAAAAACATAATACATTTTTTGTGTGCCACAGAATTTTAATAATTAGTTTTATGTGTGCCATGAGACAAAAAAGGTTAAAAATCGCTGGCTTAGACAATTGCCTGCCAGCCAGTAATTGCTCCTTAAGGAGTGATCCTTTCTGCAGTTGTCACTGTTTCTGTAGTTACTCCACACAATCTTAGGCTGCCCTCCTCACCTCACTCCCGCTATCACACCGGAGGGCTGAACTTTGAGACTTAGGGACGGGAGGCATCTGTGGAATTTGCTCCCCTTGCTAATCTGGCCAAGTCAACAAATCATCTCTGTCCAACCCAGGGGTGCCTGTGGAGAGGTTAGGTCACGACACAGACCAGCTTCGTGTGAGGGGCACCCGGCGCCGATGGAGGGAGCGTCCGCAGCCCCGCGGGGGACAGGAGGAGGCTGTCTGAGGGCTGGGCAAGCCAGCTGCGTGGGGAGGGCAAGGAGAAGGTGCGGGAGCCGTGAGGAGCCTGGGTGGGGGCGCTTGGCATGTGAACAGCATGCAGAGGGCCAGGACAGGGGACGTGATGGGGGCCTTTATGGCTGGAAAGGAAGGGGACTCAGAGCCCATGAAAGGAACCATTTTCTGTGGTGCTCAGGAAGGGCCTCTCGCGGGGGATTTCCTACGCAGGGCTCCAGGCCTTGGCTGCCTTCCCGGGGAAAGGTGGTGGTTTGTCGTGAGGATCTCGCACACTGCCCGGCTTCAGCTCCGGGGCCGATGGTGCCCACTCCCGTCTCTGGCACCGCCGGTCTCCCCGAGCCCTGTTCAGCCGGGAACAAAATGCCCTTTGCTTGAATCACACACTTCAGACGTCTTAGTGCAAGACAGGGACACTGAGGTCACGGCAGGAGGGGAATAGAAACTATGAATAATGCTATGGAACAGAGGGGCCTGTTTCAAAGACATGGGCCCTCGGCACAGGGCTTCAGTGTGGCCCAAGGACTACTGGCAGGCCCCAGCCCGTGGCTCATGCTGACTTAGTCCTTCAAAGGAGCTCAGTGTGGTCTAAGGCGAAACCCACTTGGAGGGAAGAATTTCAAAATGATTTAAAAAAAAAAAAAAAAGCACAATCAATGCCCTTTTCCTCTTTCTCCCAACCCCAATCCAAAAGTACAGTCTACACTATTAAAAATCACATCTCAGAAGCAGCGTGGGCCTTCTGACAGCTCTGCCAAGATTTCCGAGGAGGCCGGTGGCAACGCGTGCCATTTTCATGTTGTTTAATGAGTAGATGGAGCCCTTGCACACCTGTTCGGGCGAGATGATGATGATACTATTACTAGAGGCATCTGGCTGCAAACACAAACGACCTCCTGTCCATATTCAGCCTCATTTCCTCTTTTTCTCTCTCTTGGCTCTTCACTGTCCTGTGTCTCCCTTATTCTCGTGCTAACTTTCTTGCTGTCACTTTTCCTCTTCCCTCTTCATTTCTTCCTCCTCCTCGGGGCCCTCCCCAGCTGACAGAACCTGTGGGGCAAAGTGAGGAGGAGAGAGGCTGCTGCGGAGGTGGTATGGCCAAGGGCCAGCCGACAAAGTTAGGAGAGAGGAGAGAGAGTCTGGGTCCCTCCTCACAACCCCGCTGCGTCCTCCTGTAAAAGCCCTTTCCAACTCCAGCCCAGCCACAGAAACATCTGGACCTGTCCCATGTCCAACCTCATCAGCAAAGAATCAAGAGAAAGCAAAGTGGCCAGCTAATTCCCACTAAAGAAACAACAGATGGAAAAGGTTTAATGCGTTTAACATCCAGGAATAATTTGCATCATAACTGGACACTCTCTGGGTACATAACTGATTTATGAAGGAATGAAATTTTAATGTTGGAATACAAGCACCAAAAGTCAGAATGAGGGGGTCAATTCCAGAGTCAAGGAGAGCCTTCCTTGTGTTTTAAAAATCATTCATTCATTCATTCATTCATTCACTTTTATTAATAAATATTCACTCAGCACCTACTGTGTAGCACACCATGAAATTATTACTAAGGCAGATAGATGGGAAGCTATGATTCTAGTCTTTGGGGCCTTAAAATCTATCCCAAGACAAAGTTCTATCCAACTCAAATATAGATTTGATCATGAACTTATCTACTGGGTGAAGCGGAATCCTTCACTGTGGAATTACCTTGGGCACCAATATAAAGATTCCTGCATATTTTTAATTCTCACCAGAGGATATATTTTTATGTATTTAATTTGAGGAAGCCAGAGAGAGAAACATTGATATGAGAAAGAAACATTGATCGGTTGATCAGGGATCAAACCTGCTACCTAGGTATTTGCCCAGACTGGGAATAAAACCTGCAACTTTTTGGTGTACAGGACGATGCTCCAACTAACTGAGCCACCCGGCCAGGGTGAGATTCCTGCATATTGATGCATTAGTCCATCCATGCATCCATTCTTCCAACATCCAACCATCCCCTTTCCAACCCTCCATTCACCCATCTATTCATCTGCTTATCTATTGAACCACCCATTCATCCCATACTTACCTACTTACTCATTCCACTATTTACCCACCTACCCTCCCATCCATTCACCTACCTACCACCCATCCATTTATTTATCCACCGATCCATCATCCTTCCAAGCATGTGGTAGGAGGTCAAGTATAGCTTCATAGGGAACATTATTATGATAAGGAGTCATGCAAAGACAGAACCCAGTAGTTGCCTATAGTGTCCACGCCTGACAATTCACGTGTGAATGAATGGCTCCTGAACACGGGGCTGTGATCTGAGAAACAGACAGGATGAATTTCAAGGGCTGGTAATAAAGGTTCACAGGGAGGTGCTTAAATTTAATCAAGATGGTGCCTACCTTTCTCCCCTGTCTAAGAGAGCTGCCCAGAGACTGCAGTCAAGAAACAGTATGTCATGGAAAACTTTCTCTTTTATTTCTTCTTTATTTCATTTATTTTTTCCATCTCCATTTATCCCCCCTACTCCCTCTTCTACCTTCTCCGCCCCCCCCCCCCCCAAAAAAAAATCCTTCTTTCCACCACGGTCTTGCTACAGAGATTTTCCTTCATGTGATGGCCATTGAATCGCACAGATGTCATTCTGGAAACCACTGCTTTCTTCTTGAACATAGAAAATCAAGGATAAGCTTTTCTGTGGGCAGCCTAAGTTCCCAATATACCATCCATTAACAGATACCCCCCAAATTAGAGGTCTCGGTGGAAATGGGTGCCTGGAATTGTTCCCTTGTTCCCCAAATGTAGTATTTCAGTTGAAGTTTACTCATTTCTAATGTTAGTTTGAGCTGCATCTCTTTTTAAAAATGCTCCCCTCTTCCCATCTGAATGTCAGGTGCCACAGTCTTCTGGAAGGAATCTGCCTCTAGCTAAAAAACAGCTGGAAAGAGGAAGCAGGGGCAGTGGTTAGAGCCCTCCACTGTCTGATTCCCAAGTCTTACGCTGTCACTGAGTCACCAGCTGGCATGAGACAGGGGACTTGGTTTACTGAATTATTGCCTGCCTGCTAGAGGAGAGCAGGCATGGGATCTAGAGCTGGTGCTGGGAGCATTGGGTGTGGAGGAAGAGGCCTTTGTTCTCACCCCCACTCACCAAACCCTTATTAACTGCAGCAAGTTTTTGAACTTTGCTTTCTCTGTCACTAAAATGAGGGGAGAGGATGTATGATCTTTAAGATAGTTTATAATACCTGGAATCTTAATTCTACTCACTCTGGTACTTAATACATAGAGTTGATCATTTAAATATATATATATATATAAATTATGAGAGAGAGAGAGAGAGAGAGAGAGAGAGAGAGAGAGAGAGAGAGAGATCAGTTTGTTGTTTCCCTTATTTATGCATCCATTGGTTGATTCTCATATGTGCTCTGACTGGGGATCGAACTCACAACTGTGTTGTATTAGGACAACACTCTAACCAACTGAACTACCTGGCCAGGTCATGGAGCCGATCCTTTTTAACATCTTGCTCCTCTAGATGAAAAAAATTTATCTCCCCAAATCATCATGACACATAATATTATAGCAGTTTGCTCTCTATGTCACTGTTTTAAAATGTAAATACAATAGAAGCTACAAGTGGTCACTAGAATGACACGATTAAAGTAACAAGCTTTGGTTCTTCATCTTTAAAATCACTGTGCTAACATTATTTCAAATTTTTGGTTCAAATGCAGGGTTCTGTAGTACCTTTGGGTTGGAGATATGACTTGTGCTGGGGGTAATCTTGGACAATTCCAGTTGGATATAAACTTGCTTAAAACAAATGTGTGCATCTGAGACCACGCATATCAGGGTCACCTGTATATATAAGAGTTCTTAGGATTAACTTGCATGTAAAATGCTGCAATACCTATTTAAAAATAAATGATAAAAATGTGCTAAGTTAAATCATATATATATATGATTTAACTTAGCACATTTATATATACACATATATTATATATATTATATATATTATATATATTATATATATTATAGATATATAAAATTCAACAGTAACTACAATTGCTTAGGATTTAGACCAAATGATTTGGGGGAGGGGAACTAACATTGTTTAGAATTGTCATGGTAATGACAAAAAAGCATGGTAATGATAAAAAAGCAGACCATTATTTAGTCAGTTTTATCATCTAAAAACCTTTTCAATTGTGAAATAATTTTAGGTTTACAGAAGAGTTGCAAAAATAGCATACACTGTCCCCCAATACCTTTCACACAGCTTATATAACTATAGTACATTTATTAAAACACAGAAATTAACATAGATACAAAGATATGAACCAAACTACAGACTTTATTTGGGTTTTCAGCAGTATTTCCACTATTCTCCTTTTTTCTGTTCCAGGGTTCAGTCTAGGATACTGCATTGCCTTTAGTGGTTTATTGTTGCTTTACATTTTCTTATAGATCATGCAAGCCCTTGGTGCCTGCTCCCACGGCTGCCACACCCACCACCCTGCCCTGGGCACATCGCTGATTCCACCAAAGGCTGTGGTACTGGGGGCAAGAAGGTCTGATGCTGTGATGTTTCATCCTTTGGCGAAAGATGCTCCTGAGCCCGACAACGAACACTCCACTTTGTCACGTTGGCCATCCTTCAGCCAGACACTCCAACAGTGACTGTTGGGTTTGTGACCTTTGCAAGGCTCATGTGCCTAGTGTGTAGAAACCAGAAAGCAAGGCTTGTTTGGGGGGGAAATGTTGTTTTTTCGGTCTTCTATGAGACAATGAAGCAAAAATATAGAGTAAAAAGCCCTGGCAAAAGCACAGTGCAGATGCTTCTGGATGCCTCTCCATGCCAATGCTCCTCTTCTTTCATGCCAGCGGAATTTCTTTAAGTTGATAAATACTTATTGAACTTTACTGTATTCCAGGTGCTGTTCTAGGGACTGTTGATTGAAACGAAACAAAGATCCCTGTGTTTGGAGCTTGAGTTCTGCCAGGATAGGGATGAACAAGGTTTCATCATAGGTTGTGTTGAACATGGGAGCTATTGACGCACGGGGACAAGTTCGCATTTAAGCCTCCAGTGTGCTTCCAGAAGCCACCGTTGGCCCTTGTTGCAGATATTAATTACATATATTCACCCATGAGAATTCTTACAGCAATTGCACCATTGGAATTTTAATTTTGTTCTGGCAAGGAGTCGCTAGGATCTTCAAAAAAGTTGGAACTCTCTTCAGCTCCTCTGAGGATGCCTTCCTGGTGAAATTAAACCAATCACACCAGTTTCACTCGCCTTGCCAATGACTGATTTAGAATGTTCATGTGATACAATCCTAGCCAATGAGGCACGAGGAGATTCCAGGGTTTCTGGGAGCGATTTCTTCACACTTCAAAACGCTCTTCTTCTTTTGTGTCTGTGAGTGTTGAATGAAGGATAGAATGCCGGGAGCTGCTGCAGCCACTTTGTAACCGTGAGGGAAGAGCCTGAGAGAAAAGCAAACACAGTGGCAAAGTGGGAGGATATGAAGACGCTAGTCTTTGACGATTCACTTATCTCTGGAAATGAAGTAATGCAGGACATCTTGTTATGTGAGAAAATGCATTTTCCACTTTGGGGGATAGAGGTCACGTTTATGCCAACCAAGGCACCTTTGCACTTATGGGTTATACATTTCAAATTGTTCTTAGATCTTACTTAATCACTCATTCAACCAACACTTGATGAGAACACACCATGTGGGACACTCAGTGTTGTTCGACTATGAGGGCGAGTGGCTGGATTCCTGCCCTGAACGGCCACGCTATCCAAGGGGGTAAAATTCATAGACAAACACTGATTGCAGGAGGACCTGCTGCTACCTGAGAGGTGGCACAAGGTGCCTTGTGCACACCTCCAGCCTGGTGCCTTGAAAGACTGCTTTGGGAAACAAGCTTTGGGTACCTGTTTTTTTCTCTTGGAGGATGGTTACCTTTTAGACAAAGGGCTATGAAACAAGGGAATGCAGACACAGAGAGGGGCAGATGGCGCCCACCTGATCAGGGCCATGCTTTAGGGAGTCTGAAAGGCTACAATATGTTCGGGCAAAGGGAACCCTGTGCTGACCTGATGGTCTGCGTCCTGGTTCAGCTACCCACTCATTATGCGGCCCTTGGTCATTCCTGTGTCTCAGAACGGCTACAAGAAGGGGTTGGTAATGACCGTCTTGCCTCCCTCACATGGCAACCAGAAAGTGCTAAATAAATAAACATGAGAGGTTATTATCTCCTCCATCTCTAGACATGACAGTGACAGTGTGCTCACCCATTCCTAGGGTCCTGGGCAGTCTCTGAGGAGTTTTCCTTCTGCCTGTTGGAGTCACCCTCTAGTCCCCTCCTTGGTCTCACCAGTGACCTTCTATATTTCTAGCACTTTCAGTATTTCAAATCCTCTCTTTTTTAAAAGTTTTTTTTTTAAAGCTTTAAATAGCCAAAACCAGTTTGGCTCAGTGGTAGAGTGTCGGCCTGCCAACTGAAAGGTCCCCGGTTCGATTCCGGTCAAGGGCTTGTACCTTGGTTATGGGCATATCTCCAGTGGGGATGTGCAAGAGGCAGCTGATCGATGATTCTCTCTCATCGATGTTTCTAACTCTCTATCCCTCTCTCTTCCTCTCTGTAAAAACTCAATAAAATATATTTTAAAAAATAAATAAAAAGCTTTAAATATATTTTTATTGATTTCACAGGGAAGGGAGAGGGAGAGAAACATTAATGATAAGAGAGTAATATACTGGGGATGGAGCCTGCAACCCATGCTTGTGCCCTGACCGGGAATCTAACCATGACCTCCTGGTTCATAGGTCAGTGCTCAATCACTGAGCCTCACCCATACCAGCTGGGCGCTCACTCTCTCTCTCTCTCTCTTTCTCTCTCTCTCCCCCCCTCTCTCTTGTTTCTTCTCTGTCTCCAAACATGATCCAATCTCAAAAAATATAATTTAAAAATCCTTTCTAAGATCTTCTATAACCTCCAAACATCATCCACTTTCTTTTTTCTCACCAAACTTCTTGAAAGAATAGACTACTTTCTCTCCTCCTTTCCTCACCTTCTACCCAGTGTGAAGCCCATTCTGATATCCAATCAAGAGTGGACTCTCAGCATTCTCCCTCCAGGAACAAGCTTGCAGCCTTCCCCTCCCTTTTGTCTTTCCCGCGGGAACTTCACCTTTACCTTCCTCTCTTCTAAATTCCAAGGGCCCTCCTCTTGCTTCTGTAACTTGTTTACTGATCCCATTTCTTCTACTACTCACTTCTTCTACTTCCGTAACTTTCTAAAGAAAATTTTATTTATATATTTAAAAAAGAGTGGGCTCTCAGGGGCCATGAGGCCTGCCTCTGGAGGCTTCGTCTTAGTCTCTTCCTGCCTGACTTAACCTGCTTTGTGAAATGCATGTGTCATGGTTTCCTCCACCCCACCCTTTTCCTCCTCTTTTCCTTTTCAGTGTTGGGGTTCCCTAGGATTATGTTGACCTAGGGTATTTTTTTGTTCATTCAACACACTCACCAGGGAACACTTAACCTCATGGGTTCAACAGTCCCTTGTAGAAGGACCACAAATACCTTTCATTCTGGTTTTCCCTCCCTAAATCCAATCCCACAGCTTCCAACTGACCTGTGAAAGCGTTGATTGGATGTCCTGTGACTCCTCAAGCCCAGCTTATTCAAGCACGTCATCATCTTCTCTCTTATGCCTGCTCTTTCTCTGTCATTCCATTTTTTTTTTCATGGTTGCACCATCTTTTATGTCATGCTTGCCTAAAAATGTGGCTCCTCCAACTCCTATGTCCTATATAATAAAAGCCTAATATGCAAATCAACCAAACTGTGGGAATTGGGAACCACCAGTGGAACAACAGGTCGCTATGACACGCACTGACCACCAGGGGGCAGACACTCAACACAGGAGCTGCCCCCAGGCCTCAGGCCAGCCAAGGTGGGTGCCAATGGGCACCCACCCATTGCCCCACCAGTTACCCAGCAGAAGGAAGCAACAGTGGGGGGGGGGGCAGAGGGTGCCGGCAGGGGTTCCCCACCCCCATCACCCTGCCGGTTGCCCCACAGATTGGCCCTGATCACTGGCCAGGCCTAGGGACCCTACCTGTGCACATCAACAAATCCAATAAATTAACCCTTGAAATGCCTCTGAAATAATTCATCTCCCTTTGATTCTTATTGAACTGTTCTCTCCCCCCCCCCCCCACCCATGCCCCCCAACCCCTTGACTGTTAATTTCCAATTGGGATTGGAGATGGTTTTGAAACTAGGATGTTGAGATGGCTGTGATGGCTGAAGTAGGCATTTAATACTTCCTCCATGGGGTTTCAGGTAGTGAAATATCAAACCATGCATCTGAGAAACCTATGTCTAACTGTTCAATAACATTTGAAAGGGCCTAGGGCTGACCGTCAGCAGTATGAGCACAGACTAACCGGTCCCGTTTACTTCACATTTCTCATTTATGAACGTGGAGGTGTAATGCCTGTCTCCCAGGACTTTCAGCCTAAACTCTTAATCTTAAGAGGTTGACAAAAAAGGTCCCATCTTTTACAAGAAATTCCCACTACAGCATCCTTTACAAATAGTTATTGGGTAACACTAGGTAATTAGTAGGTTGAATCATCTAAAATGCTGGTATTCCAGTATTGATCTGTAATGAAACCAATTTCATAGGGTTCAGCCAAATAGATGTGGCTGCAGTTTGAAAATTTAAACACCGAGGAATAGAGTGGAGAAATAAAATGGAGTCAATCTGAATTTCTAAATGAAGTAGTTTGAGGTTTGAGAAAAGGATTCTATTTTTGTTTTAACGAGCCTGAGAACTAACCTGTTGATCATTCCAGTCCTGCATCAGTGCCTGGATATACATGAAACCTGCTGATCACCCCCTGGAGGACTAAGGAAAGAATATTCACTTATCCAGACCACTCTACATCCATCCTCCAGACGACCCATCATCTAGAGCAGTGATTTTCAAATGGTGTGCCACAGAACTTTTAAACATGCAATACCTGACTATTTAGTCAGGGGCATTGACCTCTTTATCCCTTAGGTTATTAAATTAAAAATGACAATGAGGGTTGCTGGTCCAATTCCCTTGTCAGGACACATATCTAGATTTTGGCCTTCATTCCCAGTGGTTGGGGGGGAGGGGGAGCACTTAGGAGGCAGCCAGTTGATGTTTGTTTTGCTCTCACATTGATGTTTCTCAGTGTCTCCCTTCTTCTCTTTCTCTAAAAATCAAGTTTTAAAAATGACAACAGCCAACACAACAATAGCCATCTGGTATAAATAAATCAAAGTTACTTTTCTTTTGTCAGATTAGCAAAATATATATTTTTTTGGTGTGCCGCAGAATTTTAGTGATTAGTTTGTGTGCTAGAGATGAAAAAAGTTGGACATCGCTGATCTAGAGGATGACCATTCCAGAGGCTAAGAATGAAGGGCTGATTCTTCTCAACAGCGTATTAGCCCAGCCGGTGTGGCTCAGGGTTGAGTGTTGACCTATGAGTCAGGAGGTCATTGTTTGATTCCCGGTCAGGGCACATGATTAGTGGTTCTTGCTCATCATTGATGTTTCTCTCTCTCCCTCGTCCTTCCTCTCTGAAATCAATAAAAATATGTTTTTAAAAATGTATTTTTTACTATAAAAACCCTCAGCTTTTCTTTTCTCTCCAGGAACACTCTGGATATTGCTCAATTGTGTGTCTAGTTTGCAAACCCTAAGGCCCCTGAATAAATCTTTATCATTTATTTCGAGCCAAAGCTTCTTGATTGATTTAAGCTCAGATGGAAAAATTGAGAGACGCTCCAGAGTTCTTGATCCTGTTATTCTTGATAACACTAAGGTTCAACTGTAAGAAAGGTCAATCTTGAAGTTAAATGAAGTTCAGGCCAATACTAGCTTTACTCTCCCACTCCCTTAAGTTAGAGACCAAAGGCAGTATGCTAATTACTGAGGAGTTAAGAAACTTAAGATGTAAGATTTATCTAGGAACCCCAGTCTCAATCACATTTCACACTGTACCGTTTTTTTAAGAAATCATATTTACTCAGAAGTGCAATAACTATAGACTTTAATAAAAGGATGAATAAGGATTTAATAGTTCTTTTTTCATATTGTTTTTGTACATCTAAAAAGTGATTAGTTGACTTCATTACTGGTGGGAATAAATCCACTATTTGCCAATATATATTCATTTATTAAAATACTTTTTGTGCCGAAACCGATTTGGCTCAGTGGATAGAGCATCGGCCTGCGGTCTGAAAGGTCCCAGGTTCGACTCCGGTCAAGGGCATGTACATTGGTTGTGGGCACATCCCCAGTAGGGAGTGTGCAGGAGGCAGCTGGTTGATGTTTCTAGCTCTCTATCCTTCTCCCTTCCTCTCTGTAAAAAAAAAAAAAAAAAAAAAAAAAAAAAAAAAAAAATCAATAAAATAAATAAAATTAAAAAATAAAATACTTTTTGTGCTTTCCCAGATGGCTTTTAAAAACACACTATTAAATAGAGACTTTCAATGAGAAAGTCCTTCACTGTTTATTCTTCCACTTCTGCAGACCAGTTAATCAATATGGAAGGAAGACTTTGGCTAAGACGTGTAAAGCTAATTTACAGGAGTGCAAGGGTCTCACAAGTGAGAGCAAAACTGCACCCACCCATTCCCTCGCCCTATGTGGAACCAAGGCTCCCCACGGGCAGGGTCTGGGTGCTGCCTAACCCCAGCACTAGGAACCATGCCCAGCCCCCTGCCCGCTCTCCACACACACCGGACCAACTGTCCGTTCATTTATGTTCCACGCAGAGCGCAATGGCCAGCGAGAAGGCCGGCATGGCAGCTTCCCTCCCTCCCTCCCTCCACGGAACCGGCGCCGCCGCGCTCAGCGCCCAGGGCTGAGGCCCACAGCCCCGGACGAGCCGGCGGCCCGCGGCCTCCCGGGCCTTCCCTTCCCGGGAGGAAGGAGCGGGCGCCGGGACCGGGAAGCCCAGGCCCACTTCCTGTCGGGTCAGGACCGGCCGGGCGTCCGCGCCCCTCGCGGCCTGCTGCGTGCGCGCGGGGCCGGCGGGGCCGCAGCGCCCGGAACGCGGCGGGGCGCGGGGCCCGGGGCGCGGGGCGCGGGGCGCGGGGCTCGGGCGGCCGGCGGCGGGGCGGGCCGGGGCGCGGGGAACCCAGGCCGCGCTCGCCGGCCCCGCCCCCGGAGCGTCCGCGGCGGCGCGGGGGTTAAGCGCGCGGGGGCGGGGCCGCCGGGAGCCCGGCGGGCGCGCCGAGCGCGGGCGCGGTGGGGAGGGGGCTGCGGCCGGGGGCGGTTCCGGGCGGCGGGGCGGGGGCGGGCGGAGGAAGGGGGCGGGCCCCAGAAGTTGTCGGGCGCTGGGCCGGCGGGCGGGAGGGCGGACGGGCTGCGGGCCGGCGGGCGGAGCGGGCCGGGGCTGGGCAAGTTTGCGCGGCGGCTCGTGAGCGCAGGGTGCGGGGCCCGCCGGCCGCGGCGCGCCCGCTGCCATGGCTTTCCGCAGGAGGACGAAAAGTTACCCGCTCTTCAGCCAGGAGTTCGTCATCCACAACCACGCGGACATCGGCTTCTGCCTGGTGCTCTGCGTCCTCATAGGGCTTATGTTCGAGGTGAGCGGGGCTGGGGTGGGGGTGCCCTTTCCCGTGCGCCGCCCGCGCGGAACCCCTGCAGGTCCCCGGGGTCCCCGTCAGAGCCGGGGCGCGGGGCTGCCAGCACGTTATAACCCCCCGGCTTTGTACACTGTACCCCCCCTTGGTCTCCGAGTCAGCCCAGACCTCCTCTTCCCCCCCCCCCCCACCCCTCGCCCCAGCTCTACGCCTTGCCAGCCATGCCTCACTTTGCCGACCCCCTCGGGCACCCACCGTATCCTGCAGCTCTCTCTCTGCAGCCCCGACTCCTAAGCCTGGCCTCGAACCAACCGCAGTGCTGCCACCCTGGCCCAAATAGTGGGGTTTCCTTTCTGGCGTCCGGGAGCCAAGCCCGGAGACTCCCAGACCCGGAGTCATTGCACAACTAACTCCTTCTCCCGAGCCGTGGTTGCCAGCTCTTCTGGGCTTTTCCAGCGGGAGGGACCCCGACCCTCTCCACCTCCCGCCTGGTTGTCTGGGTCTTCTGCCTCTTCACGTGTGGCCCGTGGCCCCATCCCAGCAGTGCCCATCTGCTGTCCCTCTTGCCCACCTCCTACCCCCCCCTTTTTTTTTTGCCCTTGCCTAAAAGGCCAGTTTTCATATACCCACTATCACTCTGGATTACTCCTTCAGCTCCATCTGTGGTGAACCCAGAGCTTCTCCCTGTTACAGGGACAAGGAGAGGGATGGGATACCCTCTAAAAAGAGGCAAGATGATTCTCTCTATGCTATGGGGGTAGGGGGCCGGGAAGAGAAGGGGCCCTATAACTCTCACCCCACCCCCACCCCCTTCTCCCACCCTCACCCCCAGCAAGGTACTAAGCAGGGGCTCCTACTAAGCCGGGAGGGGTCAGATCCAGGGGGTCTGGTGGGAAAGACCCAAGAGGGAATGAGAAAAATGGGATACTCAAAAGTGAGAATAAACTGGAGGAAAGTGAGCGTAATAGGGCGTGCTGTGATCTATCTCGTCACTATCTATGGCACTCCCCTCACTCTCACTGTGGTCTCCGGTGAGGCCGGGCCTTGTCCTCCTTTCTGGGTAGGGTTGCTTATCTGCATTCTCAGGAATGGCTTAGGAAGCTGTAACCATTTGTAAACTGCCTTGGAGATGGAGGATTCCTAACGGGCTCACCCCCCCCCCCCCCCCCCCGGTCTCTTGGTCTGGGTGCCCATCCTCTCCACTCTGAGATTACAAGGGTCCTAAATGGCCAGTGGGGCTGCCCTCTAGCTGGGGACATTCTTGTGGTGGCTGAGTCAGGGTTCGATGTATGAGTGTGCCCTTGGAGGGTCTGTGGGAAATAAATCCGAGGCTCGGATGGGTCCGTCTGCACACCAGCTTTTGGTAGTATTCCTTGACTTCAACCCCTCCTTCCCACCCTCCCTCCCCCTCTCCCCACAGGTCTCATTGGTACATTGGAAAGGGCTGTACCTGTTAGGGTCGTCCTGAGGCCCCAGTGCTGTCTTTGTCACTAGTCTGACTAAAAAAAAAACGAAGTGCAGCCTCAGTTTCCCCATCATTAAGAGGTTAGCCAAACCTCTTTCTCATGTGGTTATTGTAAAGTCTAACTGAGATCATGTAAGCAACAAAAGCCATGACCGATGCTACAAATATGCAAACAAGTCGCTTGCTCCCTGAAGCCCTGTTGTTATTTATCCTAATAATAGCTTAACGAAGTAGGAGAATTGGTTTCGTCCCGCCAGTACCTTCTGTCCTGTTTGTATCTATTTGCTGTCCTCCATTCGAAGAGGCCTCCTCCTGCCATGTCACCAGTCTTGGAGGGTGTGGTTGGAAAGACACACGTGACAGCTGTAGACCTCATAGCAGCACGCTCTGCAGCCGGCTCCTGCGTAGCCTCTTGGCTGTGCTTCTGGCACTGGTGGAGGTCCGAGGCTCAACCTCCTTTAACCCTGCTCAGAAAGAGCTGCCTCGTGTTGGAGCGTGGTACCTCCGGCCGTCCCTGCCTCTCGTCTTGGAAAGTCCTACGCATTAACCTGGCACTCTGTGGGAGTTGGAAAGTGCTAGGAGCCCTTACTCCCGGTACCCCACAGAAGAGAGAGAGCGAAAAAACACACACAAAACTACAAGAACACTTCCCTCCTCCCCCTCCTGGGATGGGACTGGGGAGTGTGGAAGGGACCTTGGCTGAAGTGCAGGAGTCTCCTTCTCCAGAAGGTGTGGAGAAGGTGCATTGTGGGGTTGCCGGTGCATGCTGGTCTGGGAGAAGGAGGGCTGTGCTGAACCTCCCTGATGGAGAATGTGCTGGGCACATAGTAGGTCTACACCTACCAACTGACTCTCCACCGAGATGGGTATTTTGAGGGAGCTCAGATTTTCCGAACTCTGCTCTCCCGACCAGGTGAGAGCAGACACAGCTCAGTTACTTTTGGGGACCTCAGAGGAACACCTGTGGGCATCTTCACATGTGGAGGACAACCAGGGTGGCACCTCAGAACCAGCACAGGACTTACTAACGGACACGTGGGGTCTTCTGGGTTCTCCCCTGGAGGTGTGTGTATGGGGGTGTCTGTATATAGGGATTCTTATGGGGGAGGTAACTCCAGCACGTAACACTTATTCCTAGAAGTGAGGACAGGAGGAGGTGGAAAGGGAAGGAGAGATGAGGAGAGAGGAGAGGACAGCAGGCTCTTGGGTTTCTAACGTGAGCACGGCTAGGACTCCTTCATTCAGAAGCTGAGTCAAGAAAACTCATAATTCTTCCCACGAAGAGCCAGTCCCCTGTCCAGCCTCTGCCGGTGAGCTGGGCCCCTATCCCACCCCGGGCAGCCCAGCCCATGTGTCCCAACTGGTCTCCGTGTCACTCCTGCCCGGCCCTTCCTTCCCAGCTCACTGGTTAGCTCGCCATCATGTAGAGCGGCTTTCGTTTCTCCCTGGAGACCCCAGGACTTCAGTTCTGTTCCTTGGGAGATGATGACTCCAAATTCCTTCCCTTGGCATCACTTCCTTTCGGGAACACATTCAAAAGGGTGACTCTCCCCCCTCCTTTGGGGTAGTTTTGGGCCATCCTAAGCTTCCTCCCCTTTCCAAGGCTGAGGGTAGGTTCCCTCCCCAGAATTCAGGTTTTCGTTCGGTCCTGCAGGCTGTTTGGAATAGAGCTGTTCTGTGCAGCCACAGCACTTGGCTAAAAAATGTCAGGAATGTGGAGCTTTATTTTCCCCTTCCTTCTCTTCCAGCTTTCTCTTTCTTAACTCTGCTTTCCCGAGAGGTGGTGCAAGGGGAGTTTTCCACTCCACCGTCCAGCCCCTCAGCCCCGTCCTAGGGGCAGTGGGGCCTGACAGTCCTCCGTGGTGTGGGCGGCCAGTGGGGTGTGTATGGTTGTGTGTGTCAGATTTAAAAGCAGTCTCTCCCCCCCCCCCCCCTTCCCTTGGCTTTCCAGTGTCCCTTTGAGTGCCACGTTTCAAACCGAAGCAGGCAGGGAAGGAGAGAGAGAAAACTCTGACCGGGGAATGGAGAATGAGGAAGAAGGGGTACAGGGAGCAGAGAGAAAGCCACTAATACATTATCTCTAAACCGTCCTTGTGAGACCCACACGTTGTTTGTTTATTTTAAAGCTCATTTGCAGGCTCCGCTTGGCCCTGCAGCAAGGAAATGTTTCTGAAATCCTGGGCCCCGTGGTTTGTTTGGTCTGCGATGACTTCAGGGGTTGGGACCGAGAGGAATCTTGGGGCAGTGGCTGGCGTTCGGCTTTTGTCTTGGAGCCAGGTGTGGCCGAGCTCCCTTCCCGAGGGAGCTACCTTCTTCCCGCACCAGCAGACTGGCCCGTAGGATGGTGTGTTTGCCGCGCGTACAGTGGAGCCCGTTGCATCACGCCTGTTAGCACGTGGCTTCCGTACACATCCTCCCAGGCATGCCCCCGGGTTTCATAACCCGGAGTGAGGCTGCTGGTCCCTTCCCTTCAACGTTTGCGTTAAAATAGCCCCGCTCATGTGGTGCTAATGCCGGGCGTCCGTGGACATGCGTCGCCTCCCTTTGGCTAACCTCTCACGCGCTTTTAAAGATGCTCCTTTGCCAGCGTTGGTCGTTCCCGGCTTTCTGCATCTTCCGCGCCAACCTCTGACTTAGCGCATTAGTAATGTTCCGGAGAAATTAGTCAGGGGAAACCGGGAAGGGTCGCCGATTCTCTTGGGTGCCCTTGTTCTGCGGTTAGGTTTCTGCACACCTCGCTCGGTGATCTGAGTGAGCAGCCGAGCAGAACTTTGGAACTCGTTTCTCTCCGGGCCGCGCCTCGAGCGCCGCCCTGTCCTGTGGGGTGTGTAGGGCACATCGGGTTGTCCCCGGTTCTTCCCTCGGTACAGCGCGCCGTGCAGACAGGTGGTGGTAATCAGTTGGTGGTGTTTTGGGCCCAGACCGCAGGACGATGACGGACACCTGTGTGAACGCCGTGCCCCGGGCCGGCACACAGACGCCCCATCGAAGGTCCCAGCAGCCATGATGATTGTGTCTGGCTTCGTTGTTGGGTCTGTGAGTTCACAGTCTACCAGCAGACTGGCTGGTGGGACGCCCCGGCTGTATTTCATGTTGGATGTGGCCCGCTTTGTCCCGAGGCCTGCCCGATCGCTTCCCCAGTGCTGACCGTCCGCTTCCCGAAGGGTGCAGTTCTACGCGGGGGCCCCCCTTTTCCTCAGGGAGCCTGTGGTGTGGTTGCTCCCCACCTGTCTCCTCTGCCATCGTCTTATTGGAACCCCGGTTGTGGCCGCGGGAGGGTCTCGGTGCGGCCACGGTCAGCTGTGGGGAGGAAGAGCAGCCATGAGGAGGCCGAACAAGGGCCACCTTTCTCCCGCTCCCTCTGTCGTCTGAACCTCCACGCTCGCTCCTGGGGGCACTGTCCAGGCGGGTCGCAACAGAGCGCCTCAGTCCGGACTGTTTGCCGAGCGGCGCGTGTTGCTATGGTGAAAACTTCGCCCTGGCAGGCATGCGCTCCTTTTTGATCCGCTTCGTCTCGGGCAGGGGCCCCAGAAACCACCCTGTGGCACAGCCGATGTCCCTCCCGTTCCCACCCTGATAAACGGCGAGGCCAGAGGGTTGATAAGACCGGATTAGAGTTTCCAAACTACAGAAGTGCTTTCTAACGAGCGAGCGTGCCATTAGCAGGCTTTGGTGGGAAACTTTCCCCGATGTTATCTCTCCAGCCTTTTCATCCAGCGCCGTGTATCTGGTGTCCGTTGGAACCTAGTGGTTAAAGAAAGGGGAAGAAAAACGGTAAAACGACCAACGCGGCGGCTCCGGACACGGCCTCTTATTTCACGAGCAGACCTTTCTTTATCTGTTATGCAGCCCGATGCTTTGACTCCGTTTACCTCCGCTGTCTCAAATGTTCCCCTGCAGAAGAGAAGCAAACCTAACCCAGTCACAGCTGGTTCATGTTGTGAGTTAACTGTGTGGCTTAGAGAGCTTTGCAAGAGGCTTTTCTGGGCAATGGAGGTTCACAGCTTCCTTTGATTTTCAGCAGAGGAAGTGCAGCAGATTGTGAGTGGGGGGCTATGAGTCTTCTAGATTCCCCCCCCACCCCCCCTCGCCGTGCCCCCAGGTCCCCCCCCCCTCCCAGAGAGTCTGTGGGAGCCCAGGGTTAGGTGAGGCGCCGCTCTGCGGCTCTCCACCCAAGCCACGTTGCCTCTTGACAGCTTCCCTCGTTTGTCTTACGGGGTTGGCAACACTTCACATCTGCGAAATGCTTTACTAGCTTCACCCTGTAATCTGGATGGTTTATGGGGGTTGTCATGCCCATCCAGAGCCTGGCTTCTAGAGGAGAGACTTGGCCAGGGACCATCCGCTCCGAGTTAAGAGTCGGAGCCAAACTAAGAATTGAGCTACGTCTGGCTCACATTTACAGCTCAGCCCGGTGCTTCCCCGGCTGGGGCGTCTACGGAATGTAGCCACAGGCTGCTTTATTTTTCTTTGTCTGAGTGGATACTGTTTATTACCTGGAAGTACTGTCTGCGGGTCATTGTTCCACTTGGAGGCTTTTCTGCCTGCCACAGTCATTGGCATTTGCATCTCCCCGAAAGAGACTGCAGGGAGTGACCCAACTGTGTGCATCACACGCGGACATAAGGCAAATGGGCAGAGCCTTTACCAACTGTTAAAGTTACCCTGTTATTAGCCAACATCTGTGTGGGAATGGCTGCCTCTGGCTGTTTTATTTTCACTGCCCTCATCACCAAGATGCTGTTGTGGATAGCTCAAGAGCATAATATTGTCCTCCTAGTTTTACATGTTTAAAGAAGAGAAAAATACGACCTACCCGCCCCCCCCCCCCCCTTGAGAGATTTGCCCAGGACATTACTGTGAGGTTTGTTTTTTTGTTTTTTGTTTTTTTTTTTGCAAATATGGGGCTCGAACCCACATCTTCAGTGCATTTTCTACACGCCCGCCCACTGGGATTCTAGACAATATCTTTAAATGCCAGTGTAAGTGTAGAAGCCTCGAACATGAATTATCTTCCTTAAGTGGCTGCGTTCATTTATTTGGCTGCTGCTTGTTGACTGCCTGCTGTGTGCCTGTGCTGACCTCGGAACGCAGGTGAATAAGGTGGGGTCCTTGTTCTGGAAGAGGTCACAGTGTGGGAGCTTAAAGCTAATAAACTACTTGTGGGTGGGAGTCAGGTCATGATGTAAGTGGCAGGTGCATCTTACAGACTTACAGACCGCTGGGCCTTAACCTCAAGCTGTGGCTATTGGTGGGAAGGGGGTGGCTTATAGAACTGAGACCTAACACCCTGGGTGTGGGGTTGTCAGTAGTCAGAGGACAAGAGTGGTGGTCACTCCTGGAAGTTTTGTGAAGCACGGCTGGTACTCTGGTATTTCACAGCTTTGTGAATAAGCGAACTGACCAAAGGCAGTGCATGCATGTGCACACGCGTGTGCGTGCATGCATGTGTGTGTGCATGTGTGTGCTCCTGCACACAGGTGCAATTTCTAGTATTTAGGAGGTCCTCATTGCTTCAAACCTTGATTGAAGTTTTCTTAAGATTGTTGCCATCAAACTCCAACACGGTCTGTAATGTTCCTTTGGGCTGGTGGAGGTGACGATCGCACCTGGGGTGAGAAGGACCGAATCCTCGGAGCCTAATTGCCCTGCCTTTGAAGAAGGGAGAGAGTTTCTTAATAAAGCTCCTGAATTCTGCAAGGGCAGAGTGTTATTAGCTTAATGAGTCTGTTCCTTCGTGTTTGTTATAAATGTGTAGATATTCTCTTTTTATAGAGACTTTTTAGTGACTCATCACCCTTTGGAAGACTTACGTGGCTTTTGGGGAGGGAGAAGGGTGTGCCTACCTCAGATGAAGGGTAGAGATTTCGTGTTTTTTTTTTTTTTTATTGTTTTGTGGTTTTTTTTTGTTTTTTGGGTTTTTTTTTTTTACAAACTTCCCCTCCTTCCTCGGTTGACCTCCCTGCTTGCTTTGAGGAAGGCCTAGGACCCTGTTAGTGGACACGTGTTTGCAGTCTGGTTTGTGTGCCCGCAAAGACAGCCTTGGGAGTCAGTGAGAATGTAGACTGTGGCCCCGGGTTTGGCGATGCCAGGGGCGTCTTATCAGCCTCTTTTCCGGAAGGTTAAGCACCGTCTGGGAGCTCCTGACCTGGAGCAGCATTCCTTGGATAAACAGGCCTTCCCTCCTGCAATTCCTGGAGTCCTGCAGGAAGTCACACCGGCCTGCCTCACAATGCCTGGCTTCCTGCTGAGAGTTCCTCCGAGTTGGGAGCTGAGTTGAACTTTTTAGCCCTAACACTTCTAGAGTTTTGAGTGTGTTTAGTTTGTATTCTGACTTTGTTCTGGAATAACTTTTTTTTTTTTTAAGAGAGGGAGAAAGAGAGAGAGAGAAACATCAATGATGAGAGAGAATCCTTGATCGGCTGCCTCCTGCACGCCCCAAACTGGGGATGGAGTTTGCAACCCCAGGTATATGCCCTGACCTGGAATCAAACTGTGACCTCCTGGCTCATAGGTTGACACTCTACCACTGGGGCATGTTGGCGGGGCTGTATTGGACCAACTTTTGACCTCAGTGGGCAAGGACTAACTTGTTTGTATGGATTTTCTGACTGTTGTTTGGAAGAGGGATGTTGAGGGGGGAAGGAATGATGGATAGCTAATTTTTTTATTTAATTGCAGTTTGAACTCTGGTTGGGCATGAAGTGTGAACTTGTGCTCCTCACCAGGGTCTTCAAGGCATGAGCAGCGGCCTGGGCATGGAGGCGTGTGGTGGCAGGGGCGGGGGGGGGGGACTTTGTTCTTCCCCAGGCTCTGCCACTAAGTAACTGTGTGTCTCTCGCCAGCCTCTGTACCTCTTGCCCCCCATTTGCTTCCTCTGGGTGTCGGTGTCCCGTGGCTCAGTCATGCCCTCTCAGCCTGGGTGTGCAGACCAGGGCTGGGCAGTGGATATAACACATAGGCTGCTACTCTGAAGTTGGGAGCAAAGGGAAGGAGGACCTTCCCCCCAGCCACAGAGATCAGGCTGAGTCAGAATAAAGCTGCACCTCGCTTGGGTTGGTATCTCAACTTCAACTCTTGGTTTCATTTCTTATTTGAGTTGAAGTCAGTTTCTAGCCTAAATTTGGGTTTGACATACGATACAGCTTAGCTGGAACCAGTGTGGGGAAGGGGGGAAAATCACATAATTAGAAAGGAACCGTTGAGGGTCGGCTCGGTTTGTGGCTTCCATCTAAGAGGCCCTATGGCCTCTGCAGGGCTGACCAGGGGACCCAGGATGAGCCAGAAGAGGTCACTGCCCTGGGCACCATGGCCCATGCCTTCTGCTCTGCCCGGTCAGGTTTTACCACACCAGTTCTCTGAATGTGGTCTGGGGCCCTGGGTTTGAGCATATTTCCATATTCAATGACATATATTCCCATCACACACACACACACACACACATGCATTTATCGGTGGCTTCTTATTTCCGTTTTCCAGATCAATAGGGTGAATCCAGTGTCTGAAACCTGACCTGTGACCTGCCATCCCCAAACCACACTCCCAACAGTGCCCCCAAGGCTTTGCCTGGCCACTCACACTGTGGCTTCTGCAGGCTCCCACGGCACCCGGAAGGCCTTTTTACCTGCACCGACCAAAGGGCGTGCTTTCTTCTCAACACTGTGAGAAAGAATTTAAAACCGTGCATGCTGAGAGGAGATGCATCCGTACTTAATTACATTTTTCCAAAGCCTGGTTTCAGGTGGGAGTTACCCATTATGTTCCACACACCACAGTTTTGACCCACCCAAAGCAGCCTTCACCTGTGCCATCGAATAGCCATGTTTGACTATTTACATGTAAATGCATCAAAATGAAATGGAATTAGAAATCCAGTTTCTCAGTCACACTAGCCACATTTCTGGTGCTCAGTGGTGTAGATAACAGAACACTTCCATCATCACAGAAAGTTCCATTGGACCATGCCGGTATGCACATGGCTTTCTGAGTCAGGGATCCTTGCGGAATGGTTCTGTCGGGGAACCATTAGAGGCCATGGGTCACCGTGGCAAAGGTTGTGGCCCTGGAGCCAAGTTTAGATTCTGATTTGCCATGTCCTAGCGGTGTCATCTTGGTCAGTTATGTAACCTCTCTATGCCAGTTTCCTCAGCAGTAAAATGGGGATCATAATATGTCACAGAGTAGTTGAGAAGATTAGAAAGGTTAATGCAAAACATGTTAGAAGTGTTTGCACAAATACAGCATTTCAAGGGAGGCCTGGTCCAGGGGAAGAGCCCAGAACCTATTGTTCTTACTGCATTTGAAAGGGTTGGAGTGACTCCTCGACTACAGGGAACCACCCTTTGTGGCTGCCCATCCATTTGGAACATAGCTGAGAAACGGATGCAGAGGGGAGGCTCCGGAGCAGCCAGACAGTGGCCCTAAACCTGCGCCCTGACGCCTGAGGCCACACCTAGGTTAGTCTCCCACCTCTGCTCAAAGCCCACCTACATTTCCTTACGTGGCATTATATGTGGCTTGGTTAGGCTTGGTTATCTGTTTCCCAAAGTTACAGAAGAAAGAATAAGTTAATACAGAATACATATGCTGGGGAAGGTAGATGGGTGGTAGCTGACAGCTGGGAGGGCTATTCATTATTAAATACTTAATAGTTGTGCCAAAACCGGTTTGGCTCAGTGGATAGAGCATCGGCCTGCGGACTGAAAAGTCCCGGGTTCTATTCCGGTCAAGGGCATGTACCTTGGTTGCGGGCACATCCCCAGTAGGGGGTGTGCAAGAGGCAGCTGATCGATGATTCTCTCTCATCGATGTTTCTAACTCTCTATCCCTCTCTCTTCCTCTCTGTAAAAAAATCAATAAAATATTTTTTTTAAAAAAAATACTTAAAAGTCGTAAGAAATGAAAAAGCAGGAGTACCAGGTGTCAGAATATGAGCAAACGGCGTCAGTAGATTTTGAGGTTATTATGATAGACTAGTACAGCACAGTGTTTGGTTTATTTGTTTCATGAAAAAGGAAAGGTATGCAGTATACTCAGAAAGATTTTTAGGAAGATCTCCATCCATAGTGATTAATGTTAAAGTTTTAATACCTTTAAATATCCAGCCCCAGAAATTTCTGGCAAGCCACCATTACAGAGCCCCCTAAAAAGGAAGGCAAAGTCGGCCTGCTATGCAGTGTACTTTATTACCCAAGAAATGTGAAAGAAACTTTTATTTATTTTTTACTTTCTTATCCAGTCTAGGCAATATATTCATTCAACACTATTCAGCCACTCGGCTATTCAGTTTTCTTCTTTTAAAATCACTCGGTAAATATAGGTGCTCCGTGCAAGTGTATTTCAGACTCTGAAATCTGAAATGGAATCCAGCTAACATTTAGTTTGTCAACATGAGTTGTTTTACTGTGGTCATTTTTGGAGTTTCAAAACAAAGATAACGAGGCATTTCTCAACCCATGTCCCTTGAGTGTCTTCGGGTCCGTGTACTTCAGATAGTCACTGACCACTGACCACTGACCACACCGTTAGCCTACAGCTGAGGCTCAAGGGATAGGCGTCTGAGTTGACTCTGATCTTTTGCCTCCGCATTCTATAAATATTGGTTAAACGGTGCTTTTGTGCAAGGCATTGTTCTAGCTTCTGGGAACATAGGAAAAGGAAACCGTCCCCGATTACAGGGAACGACCTTACCCACTAGCAAGGGAGACATGCAGCAGGACCCAGGAGAGTCCCTGGACGGTGAGTACTCCGGTCGGGCCGCCATGCTGGTTTTCTGGGCCCAGCACACAGCGGTGCTCACGGAGGAGCGGTCTGCCAGAGCGGGTGCTTTGGGCACGGGGAGGAGGGGCTCCTAGCTCAGATTGGGGTGGGGTGGATGCTGGCTAAGGCCAGGGAGAGAAGAGGGTGTGGGGTGGCCCTAGACAGAGTGTCAGCTGGTCCTTGGGAAAGCAGAGAGGTGAGGGGGCTGGGGCTGGTGGGCAGCCCTAGGGTACCCAGTAGGCTGGGTCATAGGATGCTCTGGAGGTGGGCGAAGGGGGAGGAGAGGGAAAGGGGAGGAAGGGCCAGGTCACCGAGGGCCTTGCAGGTCATGCCAAGGAGTTGAGTCTTTATCCAGGAGGTAATTTTGGACAGAAAAGTGACACGACAAGTTTGCTCTGGAGACCGTGAGATGGGACAACAGTGTGGTCGGGAAACTGTGGCGAGGATCCACATAACTCTCCCCCCTCCCAACTTCAGTTTCTAACCCCCAACCAGAAAGTATGCCCAGAGACCCCCTCCAGGAGTTCTCCGGGGTTGATCCAGAGACTGCTGACCCTGCAAAGCCTCCGCCCCATGCCTGCGATGCAGGTGACTCAGCCCAGCAGCGAGGCCTGTTAACGCTGGAGGGGGAGAGAGCTTTGCCTTAGACCCGCTGCCCCTGAGGGTGTGCAGGGAGGCAGGGTTGCCCTTGCACATGCATATCATTTTATTTTACCACATTGTGTTGCCTTTGCGTGACTTTAGCCTTTGAACGTATTTAAAATGTATTTTTTTTTTGCATCTAATATGATTTAAAATGGTTTAATAAGTAGGGCCTCAGCTAGGTGGAATATCTTTTTCTCCACCTTTTAAAAAATCATCTTCCAAGGATATGTTTTCATTGATTTTAGAGAGACCAGGTGTAGGGAGGGAGGGAGGGAGGGAGGGAGGGAGAGAGAGAGAGAGAGAGAGAGAGAGAGAGAGAGAGAGAAACATCGATCAGTTGCTTCCCACATGCACCGCAACCAGGGATCGAACCTGAAACCTAGGTATGTGCCCTTACTTGGAATTGAACCTGTAACGTTTTGGTATATGGGATGCTGCAGTGGGAGGGTCAGGGAAGGGAGCATAACCCCCCAGGGGCCTTAGGGGCGGTTCATTTTAAAAATGAGGCGACTGGGCTGGGGCTGGACCTGAGGAGCATTGGCCAGGCCGATGTGCAGTGAGAGGACATGTGTAAGGGACAGAGATGTGTGTGTCTGTGGTGTGTGCAGTACGTGGCTCCTTGTTGTTGAAGTAGCAGTGTTTCCCAAAGTGTGGTATGCGTACCCCCAGGGGTACGGGAAGAGTTTGGTGGGGGTACGCGTTGCACCGGAGTTTGGTGGGGACATGCACTGCACCGTGCTTAGCTGCGCCTGATTCTGCGTTCTCATGAGTCAAGTCAAGACAGTCTTGTGAGGCGTGAGATAGTCCGGTGTGCAAATAAATGTTATTTATAATATAACTTTTATTTATATTTTATTATGAATAATTTTATTTTTTGTTTATTATTATTTTGTGTATGTACCAAAAAAGAAAAATAAATATATTTTGATTGTTATTAAAATACATCCCTTTTTTTTGACGAGGGGTACTCAGCATTACAAAAATTATAGAAGGAATACACATATGTCAAAAGTTTGGGAAACACTGAAGTAGAGGATGAGGGGGAGGGAGGAGGTTTATGGAAGAAGGTGATGGAAATTGAATCCTGAGTGTCAGGGGGGGTTGGGGCCATGGAGGCCCAATTTCAAAAAGTTTGGACCTGTTCCTAAGCTTAGGCAGTCAGGAGCCCTTGAAAATTTCTGAGCTCAGGAGAGACTCGATTAGGTTTGTATGAGGAAGGCCCGGGCACTGTGAGCCCGCCCAGAGGAAGGGGGCTTCCCTTTTTCTTGGTTTCATCCTCTCGGTGCCTGACAGATAGTTGATGTGAACTGATTGAGGGCACTCCAGTGAGCACACAGGAGAGTGTGTGGCTTGAGTCACCATTCTGCTGCTGCTGCTGCTGCTGCTGGCCATTTGCAGGTTCTCTATGCACTTCTCTTCCGGGCTCGCAGGCAACCAGGAAGAGATGCGTGTGAGCACATTCGGAATGCTGGCCCCGTTAGCATGTGCATGCAGATAGAGAACCCATTATCTCAGCCTTGAAAGCTTAAAGAAGAAGTTTTTTGAATAGGTAAACTTTGGCAGTACAGTCACATCGTTCAAAAATCAAAATCATATAAAAAGAACACACTGAGAATTGTTCCCTCCCCAGCTCTTCTCATCCAGCTCCCCTCTCCTGCCCCCCATAACCACTTTTATTAACTTTTTTCCCAACCTTCTTGGGCTTATTTATGAAAATACAAGCAGCTGTAAATATACGATGGATTTTACATAAACGTGTGTGTGTGTGTGTGTGTGTGTGTGTGTGTGTGTACCCTTTCTTAGCCAAATGAAGTATTAACTGCACTGGTCAGCACCTTGCCTTTTTTGGTTAACAAAGCATCCCAGAGATATTTCCATGTCAGTGCACAGAATGTCCTCATTTGTGTCAAGGTTGCATAGTCTCCCATGGTGCAGGTTCACTGTGATTCGCTTAAACAGTCCCCTTCGATGAGCTCTTGGGCTGGTTCAGTGTTTTGCTCTTTTAAACAACTAGAGGTCCAGTGCATGATATTCATGCATGGTGTGTATGTGTGTGTGTGTCCCTCAGCCCAGCCTGCACCCTCTCCAATCTGGGACATCCCTCTCACAATCCAGGACTGCTGGCTCCCAACCACTTGCCTGCCTGCCTGATTATCCCTAACTGTTTCTGCCTAACCACTCCCCTGCCAGCCTGATTGATGCCTAACTATTCCCCTGCCAACCCAATTGCCCCTAACTGCCCTCCCCTGCTGCCTGGTCAACTTTAACTGTCCTCCCCTGCAGGCCTGGTTGTCCCCAACTGGCCTCCCCTACTGGCCTAGTAACCCCTAACTACCCTACCTCACCAGCCTGGTCATCTCTGACTGCCCTCCCTTGCCAGCTCAGTCCCTCCCAACTGCCCTCCCCTGCTGGCCTGATTGTCCACAACTACCAACTTCCCTCCCTTTCCGGCCATCTTGTGTCCACATGGGGGCAGCCATCTTTGATCATATGGGGGTGGCCATCTTGTATGTTGGGGTGATGGTCAATTTGCATAGTACTCTTTTATTAGATAGGATGCTATGATAAATAGCTTGGTGTGTGCGTCACTTTGTACCTATGCAGGCGTACCTTGTAGCATATTTTCCCAAAAGGTCAGGATGATTGGGTCCAAACGTAAGTGCCTTTGTATTTCTGATAGATACCAACCAATTGTCTTTGTCCTTTTAAAATGCTGTGTTGAAACCAACCAACATTGGAGCCAGCATTAGTTAGCCGTGGACTATTTGTTATGCATCCTCGAAGATACACACATATACTGAGAGCTTTACCACCGTCTGCATCGAGCCGTCGGGTTCTCAGCATCTAGCACAGTGCCCCACGCAGTAGGAGTCCAATACTCGTTGGATGTTTAAAATGGCATTGTTGGCACGTTTGGATACCTGGGCTCTTCTCCATTGAGTGGTTATCTTTCAGCCCCTCCATGATGCTTCTCCCATACAAATCCTTCCTTCGGGACACTCTCCCGGTTTTCACTCGGTCGCTGTTCCTTGTTCCCCGGGTCACAGACCAGTTTTTCTGGAAAGCCTTTCTTTGTGCTAGACAGTGCTGACTCTGCCTCAACGCCCCGAATTCCCTGTGCTTCCCCGACACAATGCTAGTGCCCCCACCTCAGCGGAGTGTGGCGGTGCCACTCTTCACGGCTTGACCCTAGGGCAGGGAAGGTCTTGCTCACCACGTGTCTCTGGCCCCCAGCACAGCGCTTGGCCTTCTGGTGGTTCTCATGTCTATTCTTTCAGTCAATAAGCGGTACAGTAGAATTGCTAGTTGACAATTTTTCCATATTTAATTCATCCATCATAAAATTCACCACTTAGAGTATACATTTCAGTGTTTTTTTGCTTGTTTTAAAAATATATATATATTTTATTGATATTTTACAGAGAGGAAGGGAGAGAGATAGAGAGCTAGAAACGTCAATGAGAGAGAAACATCGGCCAGCTGCCTCCTGCACACCCCCTACTGGGGATGTGCCCGCAACCAAGGTACATGCCCTTGACCGGAATCGAACCCGGGACCTTTCAGTCCGCAGACTGACGCTCTATCCACTGAGCCAAACCGGTTTCGGCCATTTCAGTGGTTTTTTTTAAAATATAATTTCAGAACATTTCCATTACACCTCCCTCCTCCCCCCAAGAAACCAGTCAGCACTCACTTCCCATTGCTCCCCCACTCCCCAACCACTAATCTCCTTTCTGTCTCTTTGGATCTGCCTATTATGGACAGTTCAGGTAAATAGAATCATAAAACCTGTGGACTTTGGTGACTGCCTTCTTTCACTTTGACATAATGTTTTCATGGGTCATCCGTGCCGTAGCATGTACAGTAAGTACTTCATTCCTTTCTGTGAGTGAGTAATATTCCACCGCGTGCCAATGCCCGGTTTGTCTATCCGTTCACCAGCTGACGGACATTCGGGTTGCTTCCACCACGTACACGGATAGCACAGCTGTGAACATTCTCATGCACGCTTTTGTGTGGTCATCATATTTTTAATTCCACCTGTGAGTAGAATTGCCACCAGATATTTTTCATATGGGAAAGGAGCCAGCATTGAAACAGTATCAAACAGTTTGCCTTTTTGATCTGAGACTTATATCTCAGGGCCAGCAATGCCAGTATTGCTCTTTATTACCCAGGTTTCCCACAACAGTGCTGGCTCCAGAGACTGTGGCCTGATAATCATCTGAGGCTTAAGAGGTCAACAGTGTCAGAGTTTATACAACAGAATTTACTGAATTTCTACCCCGGGCACTATACCAGCTCTGTGGAGATGCCAAAATACCCAGGACACAGCTCTTGCCCTGAAGTTGTCATTCCTTTGAAACAGCCTAAATATCCATCTATATTGAACCGATTAAGTGTGGTAGAGCCACACAGTAGAATCCTTTAGAGAAGTTGAAAAGAGGATCAAGTCAATATGTATTGACATAGACTGATGTCTGAGAGAAAAATAGGTTATGGATGAGTATGTGTGGGATGAGCCCATTTTAATAAAAACATTTGTTTGTATATGCTCAGGCGAAACCTGGGAAGAGCACAGCAGCCTGTCAGCATTGTTCCTAGGAGGTAGGCATGGAAGGCTTTAGCTTTCAACATATGTTCCCCTTAAACATTTTTACGCCAGGTCTGCATAGCATTTAAATTCCCTTAGGTCCCCCCAATTCTGTTTCCGAAAAAAAGGAATGTGAGATAAGAATTGTATCTGCATCACTAGATACCAACATGGGATATAATACATATCAGCACATGACTAAATGCCAAGTAAGTTTATGGTTAATATAGAAATCTCCCAAGCTGTGTAAGCCCAGAGGTGAGAGAGCTTTCGGGGAAGCTCATGAAAGAAGAGTGCGTCTTGGCGTGGACCTTAAGGGATTGTAACATTTATACCGCACTTCAGCGTTTATAGAGTGAAAGATGACACGTGTACTGAGCGTTCTTACCTGGTGCAGAGCACTGTAATAAACACTTCACCTGTTTCTCTCTCTCAGTCCTCACAGTGGATAGACACGATGATTTCTCCCATTTTACAGCTGGGAGAGCTGAGATTTAGAAAGACTAAGCTGACCAGGCTCCCCTCGCTCTTAAATGCCAGAGGCAGGACTCAAAGCCTGTCTGACTTCAGAGTCCGAGTCCTATGCTCCACTTTAATGGGAGGAGGACTAAGGCCTGAAGAATTCAAATATCTTGCCTGAGGTCACACCACTAGTAATTGGGGAGCCAGAATCTGAACTCAGGGTATTCCAGGTAATTCGTCATCTCTGTGACACGGTTTCCAGGCAGCGGACATCCCGGGGGCAGTAATGGGAGGCTGGGAAGCTCCGGGTCAGAGCGTATGTGGAACTTCCTGCCACACCCCCTTTCTTGAAGATCACGTACATTTACCAGGCCAGTGTCCAGTGTTTCTCAGATTTATCTGACCCTCTCTTTCAAGGGTAGGAGTAACATCCCTCAGATCTCACTTGTGAAATGCAGCCTCCTCCGTGCTTACATAAGGAGGCGCGAGTGAAGGTGGTTCCCGAACAGCTTCCCGTCTCCTTAGTAGGAAAGAGTGTGAGAGTGTGGGCCCCTAAGGCTCAGGTTGGAAGGCCGTGAGGAAGCTTGTACCTGTTGGAGCTACTGAGTGGAGTTTCCTGGGTGGATTTGGGGCCTCATGTCTAACCATCTACACATTTTTCTGGCTCTTCCTGGAAGAGGAGACTTTCTGGAAGTCATTTTGCTAAGTTCTACCTGGAAAAACCTACTATCATATTCGCCATCTCTGTGACTTCTCTCAGTGAGTCATGGTTCTCTTTTGATAATAACAGTTTCATGATTCAGCCCTTCCCCACACTTGTGTTGTTGTATTTGTTTGTTTTTTAAAAAATAGGATTTTATTGATCTTTAAAGAGAGAGGAAGAGAGAGGGAAAGAGAAATAGAAATATCAGTGAGAGAGAAACATCATGGATAGGCAGGCTCCTGCACACCCCCTGCTGAGGATTAAGCCTGAAATCCCGGCATGTGCCCTGACCAGGAATCAAACCAATGACCTCTTGGTTCATGGGCTAATATGCTCAATCACTGAGCCACGCCAGCTGGGCCCCCACAGTACGTGCATGCAAAGTACTCAACCCGAACTTCACCAAATTTCACGTAGTGAACATTAGAAGTTTCCAGGTGTCACCACCTTTCCCCCCGCCCCTGTAATATGTGCTATTTTTTTTTAGTGTAGTAAAATATACAAAACATAAAATTTAGTGTCTTAATCATTTTTAAGTCTACAGTTCAGTACTATCAAGTACGTTCACATTATTCCTGCGATCAATCTCCAGAACTCTTTTGAATTCATTCCGTAAACATTTATTGAACACCTCCTCCATGGGACCTGGAGATGAGAAATGTGTGCTCCCTGCTCAGGCTGACAGGGAAGATGGATAAGAAAATCAGTGGTGCCGAAACCGGTTTGGCTCAGTGGTAGAGCATCGGTCTTCGGACTGAAGGGTCCCAGGTTCGATTCCGGTCAGGGGCATGTACATTGGTTGCAGGCACATCCCCGGTGGGGGTTGTGCAGGAGGCAGCTGGTCGATGTTTCTCTCTCATTGACGTTTCTGGCTCTCTATCTCTCTCCCTTCCTCTCTGTAAAATATCAATAAAAATACATTTTTAAAAAAAATAAAATCAGTGGTTACGGCAGTGTGGCCTGAGTTGTGAGGTGCCCCTTACGGGACTGGATCTGGATCCCAGGGGGACTTCTGCCCTCCGGATGGGACACCATCACCTCCCATGCGGGGGCTCCTTCTCTTTGGCTTCTTGCTGCTGGTTCCTCACCCTGTCACTCCCTGGAGCAGCTGTGCCACTCTGCTCTCCAGCCCAGGGAGAAGTCCGTGGATTTTGCCCATGTGAGAGCCAAGCTCTGTAGCTGTGCCCACGTGGCCTGGGGCGGGGGCAGGGTGGGAAACGGGCGCTGCTGCCAAACCCAGGACTTCACCAAACCCCAAATCAACCGTTTGCCCAAATATAGTATCCTAGACCTTCCACTCGTCATGTTTAAGCTAAATATACTGCCCCTGAGCCTGCAAGCTCAGCTTTCTCCAGAAATGCCCGCCTTCTGTGATTCTTCCTAAGTGCCTTTGATCCGTTTTCCTTCGGGGGGGAAAAAAAATGACCATGGTGACGTGGCCGAAGTCCCAGACGAGGGGCACATGTAACACTAAACAGACCGGGGAGGACTGGCTCCCTGTCACGCTTGGTTTTCGGCATTTCCCTGGAGACCTCTTGAAAGCGAGAGACAGCGTGGCATTCTTGTGTAGTACACGGAGCTCCTTACAGAGAAGACGGTTTATTGTGATGACTAACTCGCAGGCTCTCTTTCTCCTGAGAAACAGACGGCAGACTCGAGGCCTTAGTCATCTGGATGTGTACCCCAATTCTCCATCTCCTGCTGCCAGAGTGTGCTGGACTTACAATTCCCGGGAAGCACTCAGGGGCTGAGAGCAGGCTTGGCATTCAGATGACCTGATTGTAGATGTATACATCTTATATATCCTTACCAGGTATCCGTGCCCCAAGTTTTTTTTTCCTCAGCAAAATGGGAATGAAAGCATTTGTGCCTTTTTCATTGGGTTTTTTGGAAGGATTCAGCGATAATGCATGCACATCACTTTCCACAGAGCGTGGCATCCCGTAAGGACTCCGTCGATGTTAGTTACTCAGGAATGTTAATGAGTTAATTGCATGACTGTTGCAGCCATCCCTGGGCTGCCATTTTTTCTGTGCCTCTCATTTTCGTGCTATAGTTCTGTGGAGTCTGTATATCCATCTCGCACCAGGTACACTTTTTACACTCACACATCGTGTCTGGGCCACCAAGACCATTACGCCAAGTGCAGATTGAGTTCATTTCCTTGGTGAGCTCCGGCGTGAGCCCCGCCCACGGCTCTCCCCAGGAATGCCCACCCCCAGGTGCCTCTCACCGGTTCCCTGTCTCAGAGACAAAATGGCTTAGTACTGTCTTCCTTCCCCACTTGGAAGAAAACTATGACATTAAAATAAGTGAAGATCAACCACTTGCAATGTTTCACCCTGACCTCACTGTCATTGCATTTTTTTAAAAATAATGGGGATCTTTGCATTTTCCAGGTTAATTTTTTTGTTGAAGGACTTCCTTTGCTGTTTGAACACCACTTTTATAAATAGACTTCTTTCAGGCTCTTCCGCATAGCACTGGTTTAATGTCTACTTGGTTCTTACGCCCGGTCATTATGGGTTTTCATGATTGTAATAAAAACGCACAGACTAAATTCTGCTTTTTCTCCCCACTCAATGTTACATCCAAATACTTTGAGATGCTAGTATTTTAAAAAGATGAGATTATTCCTAAATGCTTACTGTTAGAGAATTTTTTAGGTCAATTTAAAGTGGAGACATAATTCCGTATGCACTGTCATAGGTGACTTCCAAATCATATGGTTGTAGTTTGTTTTTTCTTTTTTTTAAATAAAGCAGATTACAGAATGACTTATTGTGGTGGCCATTTTCTGTAAAAGTTTTGATTTGCTTTGTTTTTATAAAAAGATATCTCTGATGATAATCATCAACATATAAATAAGTGGTTTTCTCTGTGGTAGAATTTCAAATATTATTTTTCTCCATATATTTATCACACGTGTGGGGTGTGTGTGTGTGTGTGTGTGTGTGTGGTATTCAATGAAATGTATAGCATTTTGATGATCAGAAAAGGCATGTTAAAGCTACTTTCGTTTGTAAATGGAAAGAGGGGAGGTTTGGGGTAGTGACAGGCTGTTTGCAGAGCAGGAGAGGTGGATGGATGGAGCATGGAGTGGAGGTGGGATGCAGGAGAGAGGGAGAGAGGACACAGGAGCAGGAGGAGGGGGCGGCAGAGCGGCCGGGAGGTGCTGGTGAGGTCAGTCCTCGCCCTTGGTGCCAGAGATGTCACTCCCACCTACGACACATAAAAGCTTTTCAGAAGCCTTTTGAAGAATGTAGCTCACAGGGTGAAATGGGTATATTTTAAACCAGAGAAGGCTATATACAAAAAAAGCATCAAGAAAAACGCAAGTCAGGATTGACTAGAAGTGGAAATGAAACTTCTCAGTTCCAGATAGAAACTGAACAAGTCACATGAATGAAATGGCCTGTGGTAAAAATGTAAGCTTTAGAAACAGCAGCTGGAAATGTCAAGTGTCAGTCCTGACACAGCAGCCTGTTGTTGCCCCGTTGTGGGCTGTGGAAACGGGCCACCCAGCCGCTTTTGGGTGAGACCTGTTCACTGGGGACTCCACGGGGCCTCCCTACCCTTCCAGGGGTGCAGTAAGCAGGGGTGGGGATAGGGCAGGCCGGTAACATTGGGAAACTTCTGTGACATTATGGGACTTGACTGCCGTGAATCGTCTCGGGACTGACAGCCTGTTGCTCAGGGCTGATGAGCGGGGCAGGTGACCGTGTTCCTGCCCAGGCCGTGCATTTGCCTGCTCTCTGGTGGGAGGCGAGGCTGTAGCTCCTGGATTGATGCAGGTGGAGAGGGGAGGGATGGGACAGTGGGGCCTCCAGTGGCTTCCCACCTGGAAGATACACAGGAAATGATACATGACAAAGCCAAAATTAAAAATAAGAAGAAAAATGACTGATTGTTACTTACTGAGTACTGGGATGTTCCAGGCCTTGCGCTAGACTTGACCTTCTAATCCCCTCAGCAGCCTTTTTTTTTTTTTTTTTTTTAATAGGCTAGTATGTGTCTCTATACCGAGCAAGCTGAACAACACCATCTCAGATTTAGTGAGGGCAGAATTGGGATTTTAACACAGGTCTTTCTGCATTCAAAATCTAGGCTCTTGGCCATGGTCCTCTCCTGCCTCTCGGCGAGGAGGTACAAGTAGTTGGTGCTCCAGGGGTGAGGGAAGGAAGCAGCATGGGCGCAGATGATGGGATGGGGGAGAAGGCTTCCAGAAGAGTAAGGTCAGAGCGCTGGTCTTTGAAGGAAAGTCAAGTTAGAGACACAAATGAAGGCAGGGCAGAGGGCTGTTGTTCCAGGCAAGAAAATGTGTTCAGAAGTTCTGAGGAAGTAGTTGATAGATGAAATGCTACAAAAGTTCTTGGGCCGAGACCAGTTTGGCTCAGTGGTAGAGTGTCAGTCTGCGGACTGAAAGGTCCCAGGTTCGATTCCGGTCAAGGGCATGTACCTTGGTTGCGGGCACATCTCCAGTAGGGGGTGTGCAAGAGGCAGCTGGTCGATGATTATCTCTCATCAATGTTTCTAGCTCTCTCTTCCTCTCTATAAAAAATCAATAAAATATTTAAAAAAAAGTTCTTGGGCCCTATCTGCTTGGGAAATAGGTTTCTTTGCTGCAGGACTTGTCAGAGCCTTTAATGTGGTAGTGATGTATATCTGCACCAAGCGTATTTGTTGACCTTGGAGAGTATTTCATGGGATAATATTCTAGTATATCCTTTAGAACATCTGGGCTTGTGGCACTGAGTTTCTTTGGGAGTTGTGATAATCATGGGTGGAGAGGGTGGAGGTTCAGTAATGACAGATTAAAGGGAGAGTATCCTATAAGCAGTGTGGATCATTAAGGGGGTGTCTGCTTATTTTGCCAATAACCTGGCCATCCCGTCTAGGATGGTGGGAGGGGAGGAAGGAGAGTTGACTTCCGAGGCAGAGAATCTAGCTAGAAGCCATGGGACGATGGTGTGAAGCTCTATGATGGCACTGAGAGCGGAAATAGTGGATTTAGTAACATAATAAAGGAAAAAGCCAACAGGTGGCTATAAAGGAAGGTGGGGAGTTCTTGACCACAGCCTGGGTCATGGTGAAAAGTAGGGATGTCTCCTGGCCCCACTTTTTGAAATACACAGGTTTGCTTATATAATGATACTGAAGTTTTGGTGCATAAAATTCGTGCACTCAGCTGGGGGGGGGGCAGGGAGGAGGAGTCCCTCAGCTCAGCCTGTGCCCTCTCACAGTCCAGGAGCCCTCAGGGGATGTCCGACTGATGGCTTAGGCCCGCCCCCCCATGGGGAATGGGCCTAAGCAGTCTGTCAGATATCCTTAGCGCTGCTGTGGAGGTGGGAGAAGCTTCTGTCACCGCCACTGTGCTTGCCAGCCATGAGCCCAGCTTGTGACTGAGCTGCGCTCCCCCTGTGGGAGTGCACTGACCACCAGGGGGCAGCTCCTGCGCTGAGCATCTGCCCCCTGGTGGTCAATGTGCGTCATAGCCCCTGGTCATTCTATCGTTTGGTCAATTTGCAAATTAGCCTTTAATTATGTAGGATTGGATAGGATAGGGTAGGATAGGATTGGAGGATTAGCTAGTGTTACCCCCAAAATGTAATTTTTTTAAATGATGCAAAGTGATTTTTGGCATGTGGAATGGGAGTTGATGATGTGCTATCCAGGTGAAGGTGCAGGGCTGACCACCAGGACAAAGACATAAGTAAGAAGAATAGATCTGAGTGTCACGGAAATACACACCCATTGTGGCAGGGATTTCTAAGAGGCGAGAAGGGCGAGACTGGAACCCTGTAGGTGAATCCCTGTCCCGGAAGCGTGTGGAAGACTCTTGGAGGCAAAGGGACTTGAGAAGACCCTCTGAAAAGGTGAGGCCTGGTGACAGATGGCAGGACGCCGAGCCTCCACATCTGGTTTGTGGCTGAGCTGCCCAAGGACAGGTCTCCTGCCCCCACCAGTGCTTTTCTCCATTCGCTCCTCAGCGCTGCCTGCTTCCTCTTCTCAGTAGTATAGATAGCATCTGGGGTTCAGATATTGCAGGTGCTTCCAGAGGGCCTCAGCTGGCCTTCCCAGCAGGTGTGGCCCCCAGTGCCCTTCAGGGCTTTTGACTTCATTCTCTTCTTGTCCCCCAACCCCCTCCCATCCCAATCCCGTCCCTGTGCCCTCTGCAGGGGCGCCTAGTGGCTGGTGGTCTTGTCCAGTGGGCTGCCTCCTCTGAATCCTTGCCCTCTGGGCTTTGCCTGGGGAGCCGGGAGTCTGTCTGCAGGGCGGGAGGCCAGGATGGCGGCCTGGGCTGCTGGCTATCTGCGCTCTCCCCGCCCTTGGCCTCCGTCTGGGGCTGACCGTGGCCCAGGGCCTGCTTGTCAGCACGTGGCTTGGGTTTCCGTGTTAACGTTCCCAAATTGGGATTGCAGAGGATTGAGTGTCCGTGCCGTCTGATCACGCTGAGCCTTCTCAAGCAGCCAGCTGCGAACCTTTCAAAGGGCTGTGTGTAATTGCTCTGGGGTACGCGGGGGTGGGAGTGCAGGGGGACTGAGATGGGGACAAAGAAGTCAGTTTTTTGAAGGGAAAAAAATAAATGAGCTTAACAGCCTTGGGCCATTTGGGTGGGGCGTGGTGCTTGGGCACACTGAAACTCTTTCCTCTTCCCCTCATATTTTTCCACTTGCAGAGGCCAGAGCCTTGCTGACCCCTGCAGACCCCCCTCTGTGTAAATACAGCCTCTGTCTCCCACCCCCCACCCCCCTCATTACGCATGCCTTTAATCTGACCCATCTCCAGGTCCCCAGCTGGCAGAGACTCAGCAGATTCCAAACCCCAGCTGGTGCCGGAGTGTTTACACGGGGCGGGGAGGCTTGGCAGACAACCCGCCCCCGGGCTACTCAGCTGTAGGGAAAGGTAGAAAGACACCCCGGAGATAAGTGGCCCGTTTGTTTTTGGACTCTCCCCCTCCTTCCCTCGCTCTCTCCCCCTCGTGCCCACCCTCACTCCGATTCCTGCTCCGTCCTGAAAAAAATAGAAGGTAAAAGAATCCCTTTGTGTCCCAGGAGAACGGGGCTAGGGACTCCCTGGCTCATCCCTTCCACCCAAGTAACCCTTTCTGCAGCGCTCGGGCACACACAGAACAAGAGCCTTTCGCTTCGCTAGAACGGATGAGATGTTATTTAAAAACATTATTTATCAGTATAAAGTGAGACCCCATTCACAGTGGGTATTGCTCTTCCAAAATCAGAACTGAAAGCTGTGTGGCTGGATGTTCACGAGGCCGCGCCCGGGATTCATGACTGCAGCCTCAGGTCCCTGGTGTGTCCTCAAGGGTGTGTGTCCCCCACCTCTGCCCTCAGAGGCTCCTGAGACCCTGCGACAGGTGGTCACTAGCCCGTAGTGGGGGCTTGTCTTGGTCCGGGTCTCTGAGAAGCCAGTCCCAGGGTGTCCCGCACAAAGCAAGCCTGTTCCAATCCTCGGCGTCAGCACCGTGGGTCATTTGGGACTTAGCGGGCCCTTGGGAAGTATTTGTCTGTCCGCCTCCCCCCGGTTCCTCAGAATGTAGGGGAGGACCTTTGCCGACTTGGAGTGGCCTGTCACTAGTGGTTGTAGAGATCAGGTTATTTTCAGGTGGTGGTAGTATTAAGCCTTTTATTTGAGGAGCACAACTTCATGAGTCAGGGTCCCACAAGAAACAGATGGGGTCATTCAGGAAAGGTTGCTGAAGGCAGTGTGTTAATGTTATGCCCAGATTTCGTGATCCCCAAAGACCACCGGGAGCCGAGTCCGATGCAATAGCAGAAAGCCTGTATTCCATGCTAGCACGGGCTCTGTCCCACTTACACGGACCGCGCCATGGTGGAGAGTGAGCTTCTACAGATCAAGGGGATTTATAGGGGTGGTGATGTCACTGCTTTGGCTGACCCTGATTAGTTGGTGAAGGCTAGGGTCCTATTATACAATGACATTCAAAATGGAGGATCAGGAGTTAGCCCCGCCCTGCCCTTTCAGATAACAGGGGTGGAGACAGGAGCAGAGGAAACAGACCCAGGGTGGTAAAACACCCCACCTCTTGCAAAACTGGGGCTATAGCCAGAAGCCTGAAGGGATGGGGATGGAGTAGATAAAGAACTTCTTAAGAGGTGATGTAATTAATGAGAGGGTGAGGGAGAGAGGATGACAGTGAGATAATGCAAGCCAGCTGCCGCCCAAGGAGAGGAGAGGACCCTCGGTAGGATCCAGTCCCTGCCACATCTGCCCAGCAGGGAGGCGCCGGTGAGAACACTCTCTGCTGTCTAACCGCCATCGGATTCAGGTGGAGCCAGGGTCAGGAAGCCCATCGATGTACTCCATACAGGACATCCGTAAAGGTCATCCTCTCTGTGCTCTGGGACACAGAGCCGGGCCGAGTGGGCTTGGAGGGGCAAGTGGAGAGTTATCCAGCTCCGTAGCCTTACAGCTTCTGTTCTATCTCCTCTTTGAATCCTGCCTCTTTCACACCCACAGGCCATCGCAAAGGGTGGCACAGTGAGAGTGGTGCTTCTGATATTCTACACATTGGCTTTTTAGACAGATGTTTCCTGATTGCAATAAGCCAACTAGTGGAGCACAGCTGCTTTAAGCTACTTATTGCCTTGATCTCTGGTGAGATAAGGATCACCCTGGATTCTTAAAAGTGACAGCACGTTAAATGCCTCCACTTCCATCTTTTGGGGCTAGTTCACATCATACTCAAGTACCACTTAAACCCATTTCCTTCTCCTACCCTAGTGCTTTGCACACTCAGCCCCCAGGGACCACGCCGGTTTTTAGTGTAGCATTAATGGGATTCTAATCACCATGTCCAGTTACCACTAGTCTTTGAAAGTCTGTCTCCAACAGGAAATTACTTTCTTGACAGCTTCTCTTGAAGGAGCTTAGACTGACTTGTCCAGTGGGTAACTGATAAAATTTAATTGGTAAGTTATGGAACATGGGGCAGCTTTTAGAGTCTTGTGGCTAGTTACAAAAAAAAAACTTTGAATTTTTATAGCATTTAGCAATAACAGAATTGCCCCTTATATTCGCAGGAAGCGATTGTTTCTTTATCTGGGCTCCAATCGTTTTGGGACCAGGTTTGAAACGCACACTATGCTGGAATTGAGGACATCTCCATGAACACAGGAGACAAAGACGGTTGACTTTGGGGCCCAGTAGCTTTCAGAACAATCGAATGAATGGGTGAATGAATAAAAGCTTTCAGGGGTCTGAAGGCTGGATTTGGTTTCCTCTTCCCATTTTAGACTAGCTTGTTTGAAAAAAATGGAGACAGCTGGGATCTAAAGTTGGCCCGCACTGTGGATGGTCCCCCGAAGATGCCATGACTTCATTAAGCTAAACCAGGGGTTTCAACCTGTGTGCCGGGAGAACTTTCAAAGCATGCAGTATCTGATTATTTAGCAAGGGGCACTGACTTCTTTTCCCTTATCAGGGAACCTTTTTTCGGCCAAGGGCCATTTGGATATTTATAACATTCGCTTAATATAATTCACCTAATATAAGTTTACATTGCTATGGAAGACACTCCTAAATTTATTGAATTTTTAGTTCCGCCTGCCATTGGCTTGGCAAGCTCCAGACCATCTGATTTCATGGGCCACTGGGTCGTGAGGTCACCTCACCTCTGGGGCCCGTTAGCTGTGTGCCTCTGGGCAAGTGTCTTAAGTTTTCTGAACCTCACTTGTCCCGTACGGCAGGCCTCTGGAAGGATTCAGTGAGGTAGTTGCCGTATTTAAAGCAATTCCTGGCACACGGTAGGAGTCAGTAAATAGCAGTAGTAGTTGCTTCTAGAGTTGGAGGTTAAACGAGGTCATCTTAGTTGGTGGTTAGCACGGTGCCTGGCAGTTAATAAGCTAGCTCACATTAGTGGTTCCTTACAGGGGCATTGGGGTCCCAGGAGTTAATCATGTGAAGTGCCTCAGCCTTGCCTGGCTTGCTGTCCGTGTTCAATAAAAGGTGTTAGCTTTATCACTTCTGAAGTAAGGAAGCTGGACTGCGTGGATGGCTTAGCCCCTGAATTTGGTGTCTGAGCCTTTGAGGGAAGGAAGTGGATCTTATAATTTTGAGCATGTCCTGTAGCATCGTGCCTTGCCCAGAGCACGTGCCCAGTAACTATTTTGTGATTGAAGAATTATATATATTTTTAAATTGTTTTTCCAGAGACAGTGCAAAAAGAAGACATGTTTCTGGGGTGTGAAAGTATCTTACCAGCCAGCTTTGTACACTCCCATCCACACATGTGCATGTACACACACACACACACACACACACACGCACATACACACGAAAACACACACACAACTAATGCTTTCCTTGACACATCTGTGGCCACTGTAAGATCCCAGAGGGAACCGTGGACCCTCCCCTGTGGCTCGATGGCAGTCACTGCAGGCCCTAACTGTACACCCTGGCCCATGGCCAGGTGCTTATCTGTATGTCTGCAGGTTCTGATTCTGAACCCCATCAGTTTGACCAGAGACAGGAAGGGCTGATAGACTGACAGGAAGCTGGCGGTCTTCTGGCGACCTTCTGGCTCACACTCAGACAGCGTCCCGCCTTGGAACCTGCAGAATAGCCATCCTCTTGCCAATCCCGCTTGGGATGTGAATGGGGGTGAAGTCGTGCTGAGGGTGGCAGTGTGGTGGCACTGGTTCAGAAGAATTCATTCAATAGGTAACAGAAACGTTTCCTAGCCCTGTTGTGAATATAAGAGGGTCAGGGAGTATGTTAATTTTGTTTTTATCCTCTCTCCCCAAGTCCTTCCTTTTCCTCTTCAACTTCCTGTTTTCCTCCTCGGAATCACATCAATTCCAGAGGGATGAATGGAGCATCTTCTCTGTATCTGGACAAGTGTCAGGACGTCAGAAGGAGCAGAGACTTTGTGGAGCGGGAGGCAGGGTGCCTCCGGGGAGCTGCCAGGGCCAGTGTGTCCCCTTCCCCCGGCCACCCCCTCCTGTGGTCCTGGATCTCACTTCCTGTGTCCTGGATCTCACTTCCTGTGGTCCTGGATCTCACTTCCTGTGGTCCTGGATCTCACTTCCTGTGGTCCTGGATCTCACTTCCTGTGGTCCCGGATACCCCTTGACTTGCTGTATTTCTCTCTGGTTCCCCTCTTACTTTCCTTTATACCCAACCATTTTTCTCCCCCACCTCCCACCCCCTCAAGAACGTGGCCTCCCAAAGCGGCATTCCTGTCCCCGGTCTCCACTCTGCCACGTCCCGTTCACCGTGTCCACCAGCGTCTGCTTTCTCCTTCCCGCCAGTGATCACTTAGCAAGGTCCCCAGGGACCTTTGGTTCCTGAATCTGGTGGACTCTTCATGCCGCCATTCATTCCACAAATACTTACTGAGGCACCGCTGTGTGCTAAGCACCTTCCAGCCACGTGGGACCCATCGGAAAAAATAATCTTAAGATCACTGCCCCTGTGCAGCCCACATGCTGGTCCCAGGTTGGCTGGTCCTCCCCGGAGTGCTCTTCCCCTGGCTGCCTCGGGGGGAGGGGGAAGTGGGAGATTCTGTTCCTTTTCAGTCTTCTCTCCCCCCACCTTCCCTCCCCGGCCCTGGGCTGCTGCTCTCTCGGGTTGGTGACCCCACCATCCACACCACTCCCTGGGTAGCCACCACCGCACCCAGCGCATTTTATTTCCCTCGTGTGCTTGTGCATCTGCTTCCTGAGCAAGGCCAAGCACCGCGCTGGAGCTCCCCTCACCTTCACTGACTGAGCCACTGAGTCTGCTGAGACCCGCCCAGCGCTGTCCTGTGCTGTTGCTGCCTTTGCCCATGTCGGGGCCTGGTTATGCCTTCTTGCAGCAGCCTCCTTCCTAACGGGTCTGCACGCGGCCCGACTCTCCTCTCCTTCCCCAGCCCGTCCTCTGCACCCGTCGCAGAGCGAGCTCTGTGGTGGAACCCTCGTGCTAGTCCCGCCTGAAGTCGTGAGTGGCCTCCTCCCACATGTAGGATCAAGTCCAATTTTTATACCTGCCATAAAAGGCCCTTCATAGACCTGGTTCCTGGCAGCTTTCTGGCCTCATCACCTTTCACACACACACAGACCATTCCTTTGCCCTGGGAGTCATGTTTCTCCTACTTCTTCCCTTGGTGCATGCAGCTAGCTCCCTTCCTGCCCTCCTTTGCCCTGTCTGTCCCTCTGGGACACAGGTCAGGTAGAACCTCCTTGTGGTGGCGAGGAGAGGGGACTCCGTCCTTGTCTCAGTCAAGGAGATCCCTCTGGTCTTCTGAACAGCCTACAAGTACGCTCTAGTGATGACAGTGTGCTCACTGGCTTGACTGACTGGCTCCGAAGTGTTGTGGGGCCTTTCTTGCCTGGGATGGTGTTTGGAGTGGAAGGGTAGAGGCATTTTGGTGCCTGGCAGTCGAGGGGGCAGAGCTTGGAAAGCATGGCTGGGGTCCTGTGGGGTCCCGGGATGCCAGGCAGGGTCCTGCTTCCCTCCCAGGCACGAGGGCGTCATGCAGGACTGTGGAACAGGGTCTCCGGTGTTTTAGGAAGGTGGTTCTGTAGTTTCTCCCAGGGCAGTCAGGGAAGGTGGCGGAAACAGGACGTGAGCATAGTGCTTTCGTCTACTCTCTGCAGGCCTGGGCCTTAGTTCCTGCTTCCAGTGCATGTCCAGGAGGGGACAGAGCAGTGGCCGCTGAGTGAGAGGAACAGATCTGTGCTCCCTCTACAAGGCTTTGGCAGGGAGAGCCTTTCCTCTTTCCCTCCTCCTCTGCGTGTGTTTACGTGTGTCCTCCCATTCTTCTGCATAAAGATGATCTGTGTGCTTCATAGCCGAGGCCTAATATCGCTAGTGACCCAGGCAGTTCCTCTAGTTCAGCAGGCCCAGGGCGGAGGACACCTGGCCTCAGGCCCTTGCTCCGAGGCCCGGATTCATCAGGAAGTGGGTTGTTGCACGTTGAGCCTTAGGTGAGGGTGCCTGCACACTCCGGGGATCCTCAGGAAACCAGCCTGTGAGTTCAGACTGAGGTTTAGCCCCGCCTCTGATGTTTGGTTTTCTTCCAGGGATGCATTTCCCCTGTGTGAGGCCACATTCAGCCTCCTGGGGTGCTGAGAGGCTGACAAAAGCACCATGCATTTTCACATGGTGTTTGAAATACCACTGTCAATTAGTAAAGTGAAATTTTGTAGTAATTTATATTGCTATCTCTCTATCTCTGAGAGAGAGAGAGAGAGAGAGAGAGAGAGAGAGAGAGAGATGTCTTGGCATACAGCATTTAACAAATCAGACATTTGACTGATTTGACTGGACTGTTGATTGGGTTTAGGGATATGGGGGGACTGGTTTGTGGCAGAGTGTGGATCGTGTTCATCTCAGGTCGTGCCTTTGGGGCTAGAGTTGTATTTTCTGTTTATCTGTAGCACATTTTTTTTTCTGGCAACTCTTGCCTTTTATGTTGTTGTTTTCCTTCTCCACTTTGAAGATGATTCGAAATATTCCCTTGTGAATAGTATTTGCTGACAAACAGGGGTATTTGAGAGCTGGATGTTTTTCATTAACGTTCCTGGCCTTGGTTTAAGGCAGTGGAACCAAATCATCGTCATTAGGTGCCGCTTATCAGGCGGCCCCATGCAGGTGGTCCTGGGCAGGTCTTTGTGGACTCACCCAGCCCGGGCCGGGTGCCAGCCCAGAATGGGGTTCGGTGCCTGGAGCAGGATGCATTGGGTGACGCAAGGTGGTAGGAAATAAAGGAGAGTCAGAATCAAGATGCACGTGGCAGTGTCCCTGGGACCGACCCCACCTTCCTGCTGTGTGTGGAGTAGGAGGGCTCTTGGTGGTATGAGGGTGACACCGCGGTGGTGATTGCTGGGACCCATCACCCAAGGGGGCCAACAGAGATCACCCATCTAAACTTCCTTCCAGAATGGCTTATTTTCAAAACTCGTTTATTTGCCTTGCAGCCCTGTTTGCGCAGTTTAAATAAGGGTGGAGGTGGACCCTGGGTTAGGGCCTGACACAGACACCGGAGGATCTGAAGGCTCCTGTGCAAACAGGCCTGGTTTATGGCCTCCCGAGGCGGCGGCGTTGCTTTGCTCCGACTCTGTGAACTCAAAGTTCATTTTTCTAGCAAGCTCTCACCCACACGCCTGGTTCTTCAGTCCAAATGTGGGCATCGACAAGCTGATGTTCTGAGTAGGAAACATCCCAGATGGTAGAGAATAATTAAAAGTGGTTGCAGTAGATCACTGTCTGCCTACTCTTTTCTTTCCCGAGGCGTAAACAGGCAAATGTAGGCAAACGCACCCTGCCTGGTCCAGCTTCCCCAGGTCTTCCTCACCCCTGAATAGTCCTTTATTTCCCCGAGAACCGGGACATGCTGGGTTCCTTGGGGCCCCGGCACCCACCCTGCCGACAGCCAGTGATTAGTGACTGGCCGTCTTAGACACATCCGTGATAACAAAATCCCCCTCTCTTTTTGTTTTCTGCCTTATGGAGCTGACGCGTCTTTAGAAACAGCAGCCAAGATTCTTGACTGTGATGTGTTGGTGCAGTGGTTCCTTTTCTGAAATCAAGTCTAAAATGTTATCTAATCTTAACTCTCCAGAAACCACTTGCAAACTAAAACTCTACATTCTGAAACCCTTTTCCCCCATTTATTATTATTATTATTGTTATTATTTATTTATTTTATTAATCCTCACAATATTTTTCCCATTAATTTTCTTTTTTTTAAATTACTCCTTGCCTGAGGCTATTTTTCCATTGATTTTTAGAGAGAGTGGAAGAGAAAGGGAAAGACAGAGAAATATCAATATGAGAGAAACATGGATTGGCCGCCTCCTGCACACGCCCTCACCAGGGTTTGGGCCGGGAAGGAGCCTGCAACCCAGATACGTGCCCTTGACCGGAATCGAACCCAGGACCCTTTGGTTCAAAAGCTGACACTCTATCCAATGAGCCAACCCTGCTAGGGCTCCAATGATTTTTAGAGAGAGAAAGCAAGGGAGGAGGAGAAACAGAAAACTTCAATGCAAGAGAGACACATTGACTTGTTGCCTTTCGCACAGCCCAATTGGGGCAGAGATCCAGCCTACTATGGAGGTATGTGTCCTTGACCGGAATTGAACCCACAACCCTTCAGTCCCAGGGCCGACACTCTAAACACTGAGCAAGCTGGCTAGGGCTGATTTTTATTGTTAAGATAATGCATCTGAACAGATGGCTTTTGGCCAAAAGTAAAAATAATTTGTCTTTAACAATGTGTGTGTTTTATGAATATCCACAAAGCAACCAGTACTCTGAACTTTGCCATGTGGTACAGGAGAAATACATTTTAAAAACATCAATGGTCTTAACCGTTATTTTCTGTGAGCCCTTCTTCATTTTTATTTCATTTTTAGCTTCCATGAGGACTGGTTTATGAGTGTGCTGTGCTATAAATAAGGGGAAAGCTATTGGGAGGAGGTGAAGAAGAATGAAGTATGTGGTCAAGTAAGGATTCTGGATATGTTGATCCAGGACTCTTTTTTTGAGGAAAAAGATGAGAATATTTATATATATATATATATATATATATACACACACACACACACACACACACACACACACACACTTATATTTAAATAGGTTTTTATTGATCCAGGACTCTTTTTTTGAGGAAAAAGATGAGAATACACACACACACACACACACACACACACACACACATTTATATTTAAATAAGTTTTTATTGATTTTTTGAGAGAGAAACATCAATAAGAGAGGAATATCGATCAGCTGCCTCCTGCACGCCCCCCCCCCCCACTGGGAAATGAACCCACAACCTGAGCATGTGCCCTAACTGAGAAAGGAACCAGCAACCTCTTGATTCATGGGACGATGATCAATCCACTTAGCCACACCAGCTAGGCAAGAGAATGTATATATTTTATTAAGGTTGTCTGTAAGGCACATAGAAGGTCAAGTTCAATCTATGCAAGTATAGATTGCATAGATATGTAGTATTCTTAAGTTATAATTAAGTTGTGGGTATGTACGAAGTGAGGAAGGGCTGGCCCTAGGCCGCCTCCTGATTGTCGGTACGTCATTTACGTCCCAGACTGGGACGAATAGCATTGCAAATTCAATCCTCAGAATTTATATCTTTAAAGCCTAAGTTCAGAAAAGTTCAAAACTCTGTAAGTGGCTCTTTCTAAATTTCTCTTTATGTCAATATAAAGTTTAGACTTTCGGATCGATAAGTATAATAAAGCAAGTAATATTTTATTGTGGCTATTCTGATTACGGGTGTTTCTCATAAATACATGCTGTCCCTTTTTAATCTAATGTAAAACGGAGGTCGTGGCATTAATAGTGAGGCTATTCAGCATTGTGAACATCTTGTAGAGAATCTGTCCTGAACAATGTGTGTGTTTTATGAATATCCACAAAGCAACCAGTACTCTGAACTTTGCCATGTGGTACAGGAGAAATACATTTGTGTGTGTGTGTTTAGCTTTGGTAATTCTTATAGCAGGGCGGGTTTTCAAGTGAGGAAACCAGAATCTCTAGGCATTGCTAAAAGCCACACAGACAGGTACTGTCAGCACTCAGCCCCCTGGCTTCAGGCGCACGGCCCTCCCAGCAGCTTCTGGTCATCCCAAAGAGAGAATTTCAGAAAGTAAGAGTGAAAAGCATTTTTGTTTCCGCTGTATCTGCCTTTTGTTTGGAGGTGGACAGGCTGCAAACCACGTACATCAAGTCCCTGCCGTGGACGCGCTGGTGCAGGTGAGGAGTGGACTCCTGCCTGGGCTTCCCATGAAGCAAGAACTCAGGGAGCACACACGCCAGGAAAGAAGGGCTCAAAGGCTCTTCTATTAAAACACACGCGCACACACACACACACACACACACAGCCTCTTCCCCACCAACTGGGCGTAACTCTCAAATGTTTTCCTGTCTGACCGAAATTTTCCTATCCACCACCTCAGCAGAAAGATGCAAAATCAATTTGGGGGAAGCTGGAGTCGAGACTGCTTGGCTTCCTGAGAGGAGGCTGAGCGGGGAGAGGAGCTTTCAATGGGCTTCTGAGGAGGAAGGAAACGGGCGTCCTCGCTGTCAGTCAGGGGGTCTGGTTCGGCCACACGCTCCTCACTGTGTTCCAGCCCTCAGGCCCTGCTCATGGGACAGTCACGGCTTGGAGCAGAGCTCCTTCCGTGAAAGCAAGGCCCCGTTTGTATGCCACTCTGTTCCGGGTGGCTGGTCTGCCAACACAGCCCTTCCCAAGTGCCAGCTCGTGGCTGTGTCTGCCAGGAAATAAACAGAACAAACCAAACCAAAGGACTGAATAGGATCTCAAAGGAAAGCGATGAGACTGCCCTCATCGCCGATCTCATCTTTTCTCTTTGGTGCCCAGGTATCGCCTTGCAGCGGAGAGAGAACAGACGGGGCATTGGAACCCTAGGTGTGCGCACAGTGTCCGTGGCTGGCGGGCTGGTGGTTAGCACAGGCGGTTGGTTGACTTACTTTCTCCGTCTGTCAGGCGTAGGTGATACCAGACCTCGTCTTCACAAGGTGTCGCAGTGTGCTAATACACTAAAGCAAAGGGAGAGCACTAAATCATGTAGAAGGGGCCACCTCTCTCTCTCTCTCTCTCTCTCTCTCTCTCTCTCTCTCTCTCACACACACACACACACACATACACACACACACACACACACACACACACACACAACTTAAACTCTTGGGAAGACCGCTGAGGAAGGCTGTGTTTTAGGTGTTGACAAATAAATGGAATGAGAGCCTTTTGCAGCTGAGGCTGAAGAGGACCTTTCAGGGCATCCACTCTGACCACTCCGGTTGGCCTCGCCCTTCCCACGTATCTGTAGTGGGGGTGTCAGTACCTGTGAGAGCTACATGGGACAACTTATGTAAAGCACTCAGAGCCGTGCCTGGCACTGTGTGAGCACTTGATAACCTTAACTGCCGGGATTGTAGTTGTTGCTAATGGATGAAAAAACAGGTCCAGACAAGTACAATACTGGCCTTAGGTCACCCAGCTGCCCTGCTGAAAGCCGCTGTTTCGGTGCATCCTTGCTCTCCTGTAGCAAGAGCTCGGATGCATATGCTCCTAATAGAACACGGTGTTATGGCTACACAAGCACGCTCAGGGTCACTTGTGCTGGATGGCCTGTTTTAGTTAAAAGTTGAGTGAAACTGTGTGTGTGTGTGTGTGTGTATGTGTGTGTGTGTGTGTGTGTGTGTGAGAGAGAGAGAGAGAGAGAGAGAGAGAGAGAGAGAGAGAGAGGTGGCCCCTTCTACATGATTTAGTGCTCTCCCTTTGCTTTAGTGTATTAGCACATTGTCACTTTTAACCTTTCACCCACTGAGTCTGGCATTTAAAATGCTATTAAACTCAATAATGTTTCCTATAAACAGCCTTAGAGGGGTAGGAAATAATTGGAATGACATTTTTAATAGGCTTCTGTTTCTCAGCCCTCCGTGCGTGAGGAGAGGAGCGTATTCGGTGCTTTGTCCCTGGTCTGAGGGTGGGAGAGGGTTATGGGGTGAATTTCTGGGATGCAGAGGGCCTTTTAGAGCCCAGAGAGTGGGTTTGTGCTGGAAAAGTCGTGTTGCTTTTTCTGATAGTTTTTTTTTTTTTTTTTTAAATAACGGACATAGTGAGTCCGGGAGCTGGCCACTCCCTCCTCCTTCAGGTGGCTCCCAGACAGCTGAGAAGCAACTCTGTGGCCACCTTAGCCAATGAGTAGGACTGTCATGAATGCATTTTTATGGATCAATCTTATTCCTTGTTGCTCCTCTTTGCCTGCATATATATTTTTTGGTCCTCTCCTGCCTCTCTTTTATTTTGCCGTTGAATTGTATGTGCTGTGCTATGCTGTGCTGTATTGTATCCTACATTTGTTTTTGGAACAAACTTTAAAAAACATCAAATTGAACATTGTAAAACCGTGAGGCCTTGGCGGGCCGGTTCACCTCTCCCCGCCCCGGGTTTAGCGTCTCCATCTGCAAAACATGGGAGCTGACAGCATCGTGCTCTGAGACGTAGTAAAGTGGAGCGGGCACGGCTCCTGCAAAGAAAGACGCACAGCTGGGAATGGTTTCTGCTGCTACTACCAGGGGAAGGGCTGGAAAAATACTGGAATCTAGTACTTTTGCCTTCATCAGAGTCTTAGATCCTCTTCTCTCAGGATCATGTTAAGAAAACATGTGTTAACCATTCACCTGTGTTTACTAAGCATTAAAGTTGCTTCTGGTATTAGTTCATCAATTATGTATTATTGAGCTCTGACCAGGAGGCTCGGTTGGTTGGAGAGTCATCCCATGCACCATACCTAGGTTGCGGGTTCGATCCCTGTTTGGGGCAAGTATGGAGGCCACCGATTAATGTTTCTCTCTCTCACTTTGATGTTTCTCTCTCTCTCTCCCTCTCTTGAAAATAAATTTTAAAAAATACCCTTCAGTGGGGATTGAAAATAAACACATATTGTTGAGATACCTACTACATGCTCAACACAGATACGGAGCCAGGGAGAGGGAGAGAGGACATGCACAGGCGTGTAAATGTGGGCTGAGGGTCAGGAGAGGGAACACACTCCTGGCTTTGTTACTTAATCGCTCTATTCAGTTAACAAGTGCTTGCTGAGTGCTGGCCGTGGACGAGGCCCTGTCTCAGGCTGTGATTGAAGATAATCAAGGCAAGTGAGATTCTTACTTTCTTAAAACTTCTATTCCAGTGATGAGGGAGCTTCAAAACAAGTAAAGATACATCCCCTGAAGCTGTGTACTCACAGTAGGCGAACTTCAGGGTGTGTAAATTATGCCTCGGTAAAGGTGTTAGAAAGGAAGAAAGCTTGGCCCCAGCGCATTTGATCCTCATTTTTCACAGATCAGGTGTCTCCCAGGGTATCTCTTCCCTAAATTTTGTAACTCCCAAACCAGCACTCCCAGTGATTTTGGGGTCTCTCATGGGCATGCACAGAGAAGTGAAGAGTAGCCACTCGATGCGCACGTTCATAGCCAAGGTCCAGCAACATGACGCTCTGCCTTCTTGTCTCAGCTCTCCCGTTAGCAAGTGTCTTTTTTGTGGTCCATTTAGTGCCACTCGTGTGTGTGTGTGTGTGTGTGTGTGTGTGTGTGCGCGCGCGTGCGCGCACTCGTGTATTTCTGCACTTTCTGTTGGTTAGTTTGCTGTTTAAAACGGCCCTCACACCTGGTACTGAACACATGTGTTAGCAAGCATCCCTCAGGCGTCAGTGACAGCACCGTTGCCATGAGTTGAGTGTTCACACTTCAACAGTGTGTATTCAATGCAGCACCTTAAAACAGAGACACACCCAAAGCACGGCTGCGCGTTGATCCACTCAGGGAAGTGTGACCAGAGACTGGCAGGAGCCAATAGGTTTCCTCTAGGAGCCATGGGGCAGTGTTTGCTCATTCAGTGTCCACAGTGACTTCCTGGAACAGAACTGCCGTGAACGCCAAAGTTGGCTGGCTGTGCAGGACTGGACAGGAATGTACAGACAGCCCATATAACAAATGCCTGTCTTCCTTTAAAGAAAAGGCGGGATTCTTCTTCCGATCGTTGGAATAGCGGGCTCCATCCATTTGTATACACTGTCACGGAGGGCCTGTTTTAGTTGGCTGAGCTTTTCAGTTCTAAGCATTCGGGGTAACTCTGTGGTGAGCGGTGATGAAAAGCACTAGTATGTATGACAAAGATTTTATTATGTAGCCACTCGTTTACATGTTGGCATTAGTAAACAACAGGTGGGCCCACACGTTTTCCACGTGACTGTACTTTGAGCACTGTCATGTACGTGACAGATCTGTACCTGGGTCTCTGACACTGCAACAACCATGTGCTAAAAGGGAGATTTAAATATTTAATAAGTTGTAGCTTTGTAACAATTTTTTTAGTCTTTAATTCCTTGGGTTATGTGGTGTAGTCACAGTTCAAGCTGTGATGTCAAAATGAAATGAAATAAATCTCAAATGGATAAATAAATGCAGAGGAAAAGCTCTCAGGGATTGCCCCAAACATGTGGAGGGAGACATGGATATGGGCTGGGGAAAGGAAAGAAATCAAAGAATGTAGTGAATATTGGGTTTTTATTTACATATTTATGAATTGTTTTACTTTTTAAAAAATCCTCACATAAGAATTTTTTTAGAGACAGTGGAAGAGGGTAGGAGGGGGGAAAGAGAGAGAGAGAGAGAGAGAGATCTTGTGAGAGAGACCAGATTGGTTGCCCCCCACATGCACCTTAGAGGGGTACATGCCCTTGACTGGGAATTGAAACCCTTTGGTGTGCGGGCTGGTGCTCTCACCACTGAGCATCTCGGCCAGGGCTGTTTTCATTGATTTTAGAGGGGGGGGGGGGCGGGGAGAAATTTTGATGTGAGAGAGAAACATCTATTGGTTGCCTACGTGCACACCGTGAACCCTCCAGAGAACTTCCTTGGATTGCCCAGAGTCCATTTCTAAGACACATTATGATTCCATGTGTAGAGAGTGGGCATTCAACCCTGATTGCACATTTGAATCCCTGGGGGAGCTTTTAAGATCTCTGTGCCTGGGACACCCCCAACCAACTAAGCCTGACCCTTCTTGGCATCAGCACGACGGCAGGCTCCCCAGAGCGCTCCAACCTGCAGCCAAGCCTGAGCAGCTCGCACGCAGGCCTGTCCTCCTCACCCCCTCACCACAGACCGCTCTGCCCGTCTCTGTCTCAGAACCTTTGCTGGGTCTCTCATAGAATTCACTTAATCCATGCTTCAAGTAAATGTCTATTTCATCTTTTAAAAAATACACATCCTCTTAAAAAGTGAAACGGTTCATCCCTGGCCAGGTGGCTCGGTGGGTGGAGCACCATCCCATGCACCAGATCGGTTCAGTCAGCAGTCCGAGTGGTTGGTGAGGGGCTGGGGCGCTCCAGCAACACGGCTGTGGGAGCCGCAGGAGAGCAATCTGGGTAGGCACACAGCTGGCCGGCGCTTTCTTCATTATTGCTCGAGGTTCAGAGCCCAGGAGAGGGGCTGGTCTCCTGCTCTGGGGAGAGGCTCTGACCCCTTCATCCTTCCAGGAGGATTGTGGTAACCAGAGTGGCCCCACACACCCGGCTCTCACAGCAGGGGAGAGGGGTTTCCTCAGGAAACCCTGATACCATCAAGAAGGGGGATGGATGCTAGTGAGGAGACCCCACGAGGTCCACTCCACTGCACTCCAGCACCTCAAAGATGTGTGTCTTTCCTGCATGAAACCAAGCGAGAGATCTGCGCCCAGGGCATGGAGAGTGTTAGGTATTTTTTTCTTGCCCACCTTCTTGCCCTTCTCCCCTTTTCTTCCTCTCTCTCGTTTTGTCCAGCTTCCTCTGATCTCCCCTCACAGGGGTCTCAGCCTGAGAAGACCAGGTTTATACCCTCCAATGAGTCCTGGCAGACAGGTGGACAGGTAGACAGGCCAGGGATGACCAGTGTGAGCAGAGTGCAGCTGGGGGGAGACCTCACAGCTGGGTGGCGGCCTCAGTGAGGTGCAGGTGTTTGTCAGCTGGACGGCTCTCCAGGAGAAGGCTGTGGTGACAGGTGATTAAGGACAGCTTGAGTGACAGCCTGGGGGAAACAAATATAGTCGAGTGAAGCAGGCCGGCACAGGCTCAGCTTCTGATTTTTTATCCTATTCAGTGAGCAGTGACTGAATACCTACTGTGTGCATGCGGTTGGTTACTTGAGAAGGGTATGGGGACAGGTGAGATGGCACAGCCCCTATCCTGTGGAGTGCCACTGAGAATGATAAAGGCGTGCAGGAGGTGATGCCCAGTGGGGCGTGCCACAGAGCACTTCCTGAAGAAGGAGACTCACACCCTGTCGGCAGGCGGGAAGGCTTCCAGGGGTTACCGTTGAACTGGGTTACGAAGGATGAATGAGCCCAGCTGGGTGTTACTCAGCGGTCGAATGTTGACCCAGGAACCAAGAGGTTGCCCATTCCATTCCCGGTCAGGGCTATGGCTGGGCTAGATCCCCAGTGGGGTATGCAGGAGGCAGCTGATCGATGACTCTCTCTCTCATCATTGATGTTTCTATCTCGCTCTCCCTCTCCCTTCCTCTCTGGGAAAACAATTAAAAAGGGATGAATGAGATTTTGATCTGTAGGGTTTTCTGGGGGATGGGATACAAAGTGAGGGGGACTAAAACATCCCAAAGAAAAGAGTGCATAGTAGTTTTTGCTGAAATACACATACATCTGTTCTAAAGAAGTGGAGGGAGGCAGGGGGCACCCTGAGGAAGGTCTCCAGACAGCAGTAATGAGATTTGGGGTGGGGGTAGGAAACACCTGTGTATATGGATAGTGCTTTGTTTCCCTCAACAAAGGAATGCCATGCCACCCCTCATCTGATTCAACTTGTCTCTGCGAAATTGACAGAACATGGCTACGACAATAGCACCCACGAGGAGGCTCCCGCCTCACTGCACGCAAAGACGGACGAGACCCTGGAGAGGATCAGGGCTGGCGGGTGGGGAGAGTCTTGCTCTCCCATAGACAGAGAAGCCGAGGACAGAGCCTGCATCCGGGCAGCCAGGAGTCCCAGTGACGCACTGATGGGCGCGATGCATCATTTCTGCTTCCTGAGCTGCAGTGTTTCCCCCACAACCCATGGTGCATCCTTTAGACACTTTTGTTCAGAGGAGAAGCAGTGACTCTATTGATGAGGTGTCTCCGGAGGCCCCCTGGGACAGGCCTGGGTCTCGGCTCCTCCCCTGGCCTCCCACGTGCTCCAGGGCAGTGTGGATGGTGCTTCTCGCCCCAGCGGCACCTCAGAAACATTTGGGGAGCCGGACGGAGCAGCAGGGGTGCTACAGATGGCCTTCATCTTCCAGGCAGGGAGAGGGTGGCTCTCTGTGTTTGACGACTTGCTGTGGTTACACAGCCAGCAAATGGGCAGACTGGAGCTCAGGCAGCGGGTTCTCAAGCCCAAGCTTCAAATCCTCACATTGGATCATCTCTCCCCCGCAGGCTAAATTGCCAGAGCACTGATTTGCCAGGTGGCAACCAGAGTTGTTGTTTTTATTTTTTTCCCCACAGCACCACTGAGATTTTAAGTAAACAAATCAGAGAGTGGGGTGTTGTGCCTTGCCCCATGCCCCACAGTAGGGCAGATGCTTCTGGTGCTCAGGTGTGGACTCCGGGCTGCTGCCCGCTGGGTAGTTAACATGCTGGGGGAAGCTGGGACCTCACCCTCTATTAGTTTCCGTCTTCCACAATGCAGGGGACCCAACACTAATTGAGTGAATGAATGGATTCTTGAATGGATGAAAGAATGATTTGTACCCTTAGCTTGTGAGCTGTCAGCTGGCCAAGCACAGCTCATTTCATTCCATCTGCAGTGAGCACAAGTCTAGCTACCACACAGGGCCCAGGGTTGCTTTGTTTGTTTGTCGTGCAGGTATTAGAGGGCTGTCATTAAATGGAAGAGAAAAAAAAAAAAAGCCAGTGCTAACTATGCATTAGGTAAAACCCTTCATTGGAGAGGCCTGTGGTCGGAGAAGGAAAAGGGCCGGGCCCTGGGGGCTGGTGGCAGGCTCCACATGACTCTTTTGATGTGACCAAGAGTCTAAATTGGAATTCTTTTTTATTTTATTTTGCAGGTCACTGCCAAGACTGCCTTCCTATTTATTTTACCTCAGTATAATGTTAGCGTGCCTACAGCAGGTAAGCAAAGCACCAGTCTCCGTCTTCCTCTGGTCCTGCTAACTCTGAAGTTCCCGTGTAACTTCCTTTTCCTGTGTACATGTATGGTCCTTTCAGATTGTTAACCTCAGCACCCAACATCCTAGCTCTGTTAAAGAGACAGCTGCAGCCACATTCGGCCCTCACCCCGGCTCTGCCGGTGGGGCTCTCAGGTCTCAGCACCAGGAACCAGGCACGCTCCTCGTTCTCATTGCCAAGCCCTGGGTGCCCTCTTGATGATAAAGGGTTTTTGTTAGCTGAATCTGATTTTCTCCTCTTCACTCTGTAGTAGAGAGTTGAGTTGTCTGGACTTTAAGGTGAGATTGCTTTCTTTGCCTGGTTCCACTGATGCCTACATAAAGGGCTTTGGGGGCAGATCCCTTTACCCATGGCCTACGGAGAATGTACCCTGTGTCCCCGAAAATAAGACAGTGTCTTATATTAATTTTTGCTCCCAAAGATGTGCTTGGTCTTATTTTCAGGGGATGTCTTATTTTTCCATGAAGAAGACTACGGTACACATTTATTGTTAAATGAAAATAAAGGAAATTTATTACCTGTATACGGTATAGTATAGTACGGTAGTTGTCAACACAAACCAGACAAACTGTGAATCCTACAGTATCAAGAATTTATTCATTTATTCAATGACAATCATGTCATCATCTTCTGGAACATCATCATAACAATCCAATTCCTGAATTTCCTGGTGAATTTCTTGTGACTCCATTTCTTTCAGAATCAGTGGACCAAATCTCTCATGTTTAGCAATAGCACTGTCTTTAAATGAGCACTTCTTGTCAAGGTAGCCTGCTCGAAGTGCATTTGCAATGCAACTGTCAGTGATTTTTCTCCCATGAATTCATCACCCAAGTCACAACTTGTTGCAGTTTAGGTTTCACAAAGTTTCCACGCTGATTTCTCTCCATTCACACAGCAGTGACGTCAGGACTCCGCGTAAGGTCACTGGTTGCTAGACGCCAGTCAAGGCGGCCCTTGCGACCAGTTTATGGTAAATTAATTTTCATTCTGAGACAGAGCCTGGGGCCTTATTTTCATGGGGATGCCTTATATTTCACTCAGAAGGAAACCTGTAAGTAGGTCTTATTTTCGGAGGATGTCTTAATTTTTGGGGTAACATGGTAGCTTCAAATCTTTACTGGACTTGCCTGCCGCCTGCAGTCTCTGCAGCCAGGCCCTGGGGAAGCCATGCTTCTGGGGCAGCCAAGTCAGGTCCTTCTTATGAGAATCAACTAAGGGATGCTGGCAAGTGAGGACTCCATGCTCACGAGAGATGAGACAGGATACACCGAGGCCAGCCCCGGTAGACAGGGAGCCAGGCAGACGCCTGCCCATCCCAAGGCGCATGCCAGCCCTGGTGGGCACTGTGGACTCTCTTGCTCAGTGCCATGCAGTCCAAGGTCTAAGTCAGGCTGCTTCCTCCTAGTTAAAATCCTAGTAACTAGGATACCTCTAGCCCTAGTTCAATTTATTATTTACTGACTTTAAAGTTTCTAAAAATTGTGGTGAAATCAGATAAGGTAAAATTTAACTGTCTTAATCATTTTTTAAGTGTACAGTTCAGTGGCTTTAAGTACATTCATGGTGTTTTACAGTCATCACCACCACCCATCTCTAGAACTCTCCATCTTGCAAAACCGAAACTTTGCACCTGTTAGATAATAACTCACAGTCCCCTTCCCGGCAACACCACTCTCCTTTCTGTCTCTGTGAATTTGACTATTTGAGGTGCCTCACATACTTCGAACCACGTAGTATTTGTCCTTTTGTGACTGCTTAAAATTTAATTTTAAATAAACGTTTTTCCACAATACATTTACATGGTTGCTGCATGACTTTTGGAGGAAATTTACAAAATACAGATAAATACAAGAAGGGGGGAAAATCACAGATGACCCCACCACCCAGTCAAAACTGCAGTTTACATTTTGGAGTGTGGACTCATGACCTGCTTCTTTTACTGTTAGCATGCGGTGACCCTTTTGCCCGTGCCATTAATTGTTATTCCACTCAGTAAGACATTTTGAAAAGCTATAAAGTATTTTTTAATAGGGATTACCACAGTTACCTAGTCTATCTTATACTATTGGATGTTTAAGTTTCTAGTTTTTATTGTAAACAGTGCTGTAGTAAAATTCTTGTGGCTAAATTTTTGTATGTATTTATGGTTATTTTCTTTATTTTTCATGATTATTTTCTAAGGATAAATTCCTATTACGGAATTATTCCTATTCGGAATTTCTGGGTCAAATAGTATGTACATTTAAAAGGTTTTATATATGTATGGCCAAAATATCCTCTGCCATCTAATTCTTAGGACCCATAAATCCTAAGGTGTGGGGTTTTTTTTTGTAAATATAGGCTTTTTTTTTATGTGAGAATGCCAGCTTATTAATTTATAAAGAGATATTCAGTTGTCAGATGTTTTCATTACATTTTTCCCTAAAGTCAATTTACATAGGACGCCAGATCATGACCCCACACAGCTTTATGAATTTACCGTGAGAGAGAGGGGACCACAGCATCTCATGTGCGTGTGACCCAGGCAAGCCTTTATCTGTTTGTAAAACCAGATCACAATCAGAGGGTTGGTTTTTAAGTTTGAAAACTTTCTCAGAGAGATTAGCGGACAAGTGATACCCGACACGCATCCCTTTCACAGCCAGGATGAGAAGTGCAGACTTTATGCTCCAGGGTTGAACTCAGAGCCTCTGAGCATAGAGGGCATCCCACCGTGTTTTGTGTGTGTGTGTGTGTGTGTGTGTGTGTGTGTGTGTGTGTTTAATATATATTTTAGTGATTTTTTACAGAGAGGAAGGGAGAAGGATAGAGTGAGAAACATTAATCAGCTGCCTCCTGCACACTCTCTCCTTGCTATGTGCCTGTAACCAAGGTACATGCCCTTGACCAGACTAGAACTTGGGACCCTTTAGTCCACAGGCCAACACTATCCACTGAGCCAAACCTGTTAGGGCATTCCACCGTGTTTTGGGCGTGTGCCAGTATTGGTCATATTATACCTTTTTGTTTGTTTGTTTGAAATAATTAACTGATTAAGCCAGACAAATGTTTGTGTGCCTCCTGTGTACCAGGCCCTGGGTGTAATGTATATAACGTCTGCTCTCTGACTCACGGCGTTTACCATTTGGTTAGGGAGGCATCGATAATAAAGCAAACAACAAATAATTGTAGTCACAATAAGGGTGGAGAAGAAAATACACAAAATTGCATGGTCAGGAAAAATAAAAGGGTGATGATGGAAGATGTTCCTGAGAGTTGACGTCTGAGCTGCGTGTGTAGGGAGTTGTGCGGGGGCACAGGGAGGCGGGTCTGAGCAGCACTCCGGGCTGAGGGCTCAGTGTGTGCAAAGGCCTCAGGAGTGAAACAAACACCTTGGCGCGTCCAGTAAATGAAGGCCCGTGTGACTGGAGCCAGCTAGGTGTGGCATCCTTCTTGGGCCTACTGAGTCCTCCTCCAGGCTACAAGGCCTGGGGAAAGGTGAAGACACATTAAAATGTATACTGAATTGAGTTTTCAGTTACTGTAAAAAGGGAGGATAAAGTATTGTTAAATAGTCTATCTTTTGTTTAAATCTTGCCATTTGGGGCCATTTGAAATATGACCAGCAAATAACCAAGAGAGACAATGAAATCGGAACAGCCTGCTCAGTTTTGTTTCTTGAGCTCATTAGACGCCAACCCAGTAATGTTTGGTTTGTGTGTACCGGAGGAAAGCACACTTCTTGTGGGGGAAAAAACCTGTTCATAGTAACTGATCTGTTGAGATTGCGAATTTTAATTCCCCTCTTTCCTCCTCCCCCCCCCCCCCCATATATCTCTAAGGCCGATGTGCTTCGTGTAACGGGGTGAATTGTGATCGCTAATGTTTCTTGTGTATATAACATGTGACCGATTCCACTCGATGTTTAGAGCTTGAGTTTCAGCAGGGCAGTGAGTTTTCATGCGCAGTGGCTTCCCGCGTTTGGCTGAGGTTCTCCCGCTCTGTGGAGAACAGCCAGTGGTGGTGCTGAGGACCTCTCTGCTTGTTGGGTTCTGTTCCCTCTCCTCCTCTCCCGTCTTCTTCCCAGCTCCCAGAATTGGTTTACAGGGCTGCCGTCCCGCAAGTACCACACACGGAGTGTCTTACACAGCAGAAATACATTGTCTCACAGCTCCGGAGGCTGGGAATCCAAGGTCAAAGTCAGCAGGGCCACGCTCGCTCGCAGGCTTTCGGGAAGGGTCTGTCCAGGCCGCGGTCCTGGCTTCCGGTAATCACGTGGCTTGTGGCAGCACGAGGCCAATCTCCACGTGGCCTCCCCTCTGCCTGCATGTTGGTCTCTGTGTCCAAAGTTCCCCTCCGAGAGGACATTGTCACATTGGATCCAGAGCCCGTTCTGCTCCCCTGTGACCTCATCTCAACTGACGGCTTCAGCACTAACCCTGTTTTTATATTAGGTCACGTTCTGGGATGCTGGGGGGGGGGGGAGGGGGCTTCAACATGTGAATCTTTTGGGGACACAGTTCAACTCAAAACGGCAGCTATAAATGCAGAAAGACCCTCCATTCGGAGAGAGGACAGAAGGGGAGCTGGCGCGGTCGCGGCAGTGGTAAGCTGTGCCTCCTGGTGGGGCGCCCGCCACGCCAGCATCCTTGCGGATCTCTCTGAGGTCAGCAGTAATGGAGCAGCAAACGTTCCTTGTTACCAAATTCCTCTTCTCCTGATTCCCACTTGCAGCCCCGTTAGGGCTGCCAGACTTAGGAAACAAAAATCCAAGCCCACCCGTTAAAATTTGAATTTCAGATAAACAACAAATACCTTCTTTTGCTGTAAGTGCATCTCAGACTATGCCTGGGACGGAATCACCCTAGGAAATGGTTCTTCGTGTGAAACCGAAGCTTCCCTGGCTGGCCTGTGATCTGTCTGCCTGCCGTACACCCTGCTCGGCGCTGGCACGGAATAAAATGTCGGGTTTCTGGTCCTGCCGTTAGACACTGAGTCTTCTTTCTGATTAAAGTATCACACAGCATCTGGTGTGATGGCAAGCGACCTGTAGCCTGTAAAAGGTCAGCAAAGACCAGGGGTTCGGTCCTTCGCGCAGACAGGCTCAGGCCTGCCTGGCCACCCCCTGACACAGACCAGGCGACTTCCGGCAGGCGGAGTGCTTACACGGTGGCTTGGCCTGGTGCCACCGATACGCTGGCTGGTGTTGGGCAAACCGCTTAACATCTGGGTCTCCATCTCTCATCTGCACAATTAAAGGTGACAGTCCCTGCCTCAACCTGTGTTTCCTGAGGACGGCAGCCCCAGGAGGCCTCCCAAACCCTTGCCACTCACAGTGTTCACAGGCCCACTCTGCAGGCCTCCCCTGGGCCCGTGTTAGAAACCCAGCCTCTCGGGCCCCACCTCACCCCTGCCGTGTCAGAACTTCCCTCCGACGAGTCCTCGAGTCCTCGGCGACCCTGGCTCCAGCCTGAGAGGCAGGGCTCTGAGCGTCCTGGGCACAGAGCTCCACTAGGCTTTCAAACGACCCCATCTTCCACCCCAAAGGTGTGACAGGGCAACCGTCCGTTCTCTTTGAGTCCTGGTGTTTCTGTGTTTGGTCTAGGGGTGAGGGGAGGAAGGGGAACCCCTGGGTGGGTGTGGCTTCAGGCTGGGGCTGCCCCCCATCAGAAGTCACAGGCACGCCTGCAAGGCAGTGTGGGTAGGAGTCCTGGTGGCTGCCGCATTCCTGACCTGCCTGTGCTGCCGCTCCTAGAACAGAAGGATGAGGGTGGGGACCTCTTCCAGGAGAGGGTTTGTTTTGCAGGAATGAAAGGTGACCAGGACCCATCCCTGGCTCTGTTGGTCCCAATGGGCTTTGTAGCCGCCAGCTGCTGTGTGGCATTGTGTAGCCAGAGATGAAAGCCCGCCAACCACCATACCTAGCCGGGCCATTGTTCTCCCAGCTCCTTCTAGGATGAGACACACTGCCCCGTCAAACGACCTCAGACAGATGGTGTTAAAGCCTCATTCCGCCCAAGGCCTTTGTCCGAGGCCCAGAGTGCGGCTTTGTTCCCCGCGCGGGCTGGCAGGAATTAGTCTTGTCTTGTGCTTGTATCGGGTACTTGAAAGATTGGCATCTCCCATCCAACTGAGCCCCCTCTCTGTAAGATGAGCTTGTGAGGGACAGAAAAGGAAGAGACAGGTGGGCAGCAGTGGCCCCGGAGGTGGCAGCCTTACTCGATGACAGACGACACCACCCAGCCCAGACCCGTGGCCTGTGCAGCCGGGGGAGACGTGAGGCTCGCGTGGGCTGGCCCGATGCTTTTACAGCAAAGGGAGCCGAGGTGCGGGGAGTTGACTGACCGTCCCAAGGACGCACCGGTGAGGCAGGGGAAAGGCCGGGCTGCTCACGCCTCCCGCAGCACCAGTCCCCCCCAGGGAAGCTGTGGGGAGGTTGGGTTTGCCAGATGGATAGGCTGGTGGGCAGAGGGGAAAAACCCAGTCAGGGAGGCGGAGATCTGGCTCCGCCCCGGTCTCTCAGGCCAAATAGCCACCAAGATGCCCTCTGGCCCCAAATAAGAGAAATCACGGGCCTGCATTCCCGGAGGCCCTCTGAGAAAGAGGGGTAGCCTTGGACCCAGGACTCCCAGCAGCTCTGGACTTGATGCTTTGTGTTCAGTAAACTTAACTGTCTTGGTACATTCAGCCTGCCATAATGCAAAGCCACAGACCGGATGGCTGATGAACAACAAAATTATTCCTTGCAGTTCTGGGGGCTGGACGTCTGAGAGGGTGCCGGCGTGGTTAGGTGGGGCTCTTTCAGATCACAGGCTTCTTGTTCTGTCCTCACGCGGTGGCAGGGGCCCGGAGCTCCGTGGGGCTCTTACAAGGGTGCTAATCCCATTCCCCAGGCTCCACCCCCTGGCTGGTGCGCCTCCTGAGGACCTCCCTCTCACACCATCACGTTGGGCAGTGGGATTCCCACAGGTGAATTTGGTGGGTGGAGCACAGCCATTCAGACCACAGCACTTATTACTAAGTCTAGCAGGTGTGCAGAAAGGGGGACAGGCCGTGAGAGGGCAGCTCCATGACTTTTCACGCGGTGAACACATCTCTGTTCGTGTAGCCGGCACCTCAGAAGTCACGCCGTGCAGCCTTGATTCTGTCCAAATCCCTGATACAGCCCAGAGAGCTTATCCCGTTCAGCGTGGAGCTTCCAGAGGTTTGAGGAGGCAGAACCCCTGAGTTATTGTGGCTCATTGTTAACCAGACCCAAGTGCTGGGACAGGACTAGAAGCCCGGTGGCGACATCTTTGACCTGCGGCCTCGGTCGCCTCTGCTCCTTCCCTTCTCTAACCTGGACCTCACCCACATTCTTACTTTTTCCCATTCCCCCCCCACCCCCCTGATCATCCCTTTTCTTCTATCTAGGTAGGACAATTTTTCTTACTCAGTTGTTTTTTCTGATTTAATTTTTGTCCTTGATTTAGCAATGGTTTGTTTATATTACTTTTATCCAAGTTTAAAAAACACACACATGCCGAAACTGGTTTGGCTCAGTGGATAGAGAATTGGCCTGCGGACTGAAAGGTCCCAGGTTCGATTCCAGTCAAGAGCATGTACCCTGGTTGCGGGCACATCCCCAGTAGGGGGTGTGTAAGAGGCAGCTAATAGATGTTTCTCTCTCATCCATGTTTCTCTCTCATCGATGTTTCTAACTCTCTATCCCTCTCCCTTCCTCTCTGTAAAAAATCGATAAAATATATTTTTAAGAATAATTAATCAATCAATTAATTAATTAATTAATTAAAATAAGACACACACATAATTTTAGACTTGTTTCATATATGATCTTCAGGAATTATTTTTTCTTTATGGCTTTCTTGATTAAAAAACAAAGTTCACACTTTCCCCAGCTGTAGGCATGGTCTGCCCAGGCCGGCTGTGTGTAGAAGCCTCAAGTGTGTAAACTGCAGTGGAGGCTGAGTGTGGGCCTGGCTCCTAGGAGTTGTAATTTTTTCCCCCTGGATACCAAAGGAAGGTTTAAAACCTCTTACAAAGGAACAGTACTTCAAGAAAACAATTCAGAAGCGAGGCACTTTTATTTCTAAATTCTTTCTAATGCTTCTCTTACTTTTGCTGTGTTTTTTTGCATCATAAAAAATATACTTGTCTTCCCTCTAACACTGTAGGAAATACATTTCGTTCATGCAATATGGGGTCAGAGTGGTAACTTTGAAGATTCCTCAGTTATATCTTCAATTCTCTGAACTGCCTGGAAGGGCGGATCGGGGGATTGGGTGTGTGTGTGAGAGTTTGCTGGGGCTGCCACGGCAGACAGAGGGGCTTCGGCTACAGAAATCTACTGCCCCAGTCTATGGAGGCTGGGAGTCCAAAACCCAGGGTTTTGGGTCCTTTGAGAGCTGTGAGGGGAGGAGCCGTGCCAGGCCTTCTCCTTGGCTTGGGGATGGCTGTCTTCCCTCTGAGGGTGTCTGTCTCTTGTCTGAAGACACTGGTTGTGTTGGATGAGGGCCCTGGCCCTCTCTAAAGACCTTACTTTAACTTGATGACCTGTTTCCAAGTGAGGCCATATCCGAGGTACCGGACTTCCTTTTGTCTTTTTCTTTGTCGGGCGGAGGGAACCACAGTTCAACCCCCAACAGTGTGTGTATGAAAACCACAGTGGTGCTTGTCATTCAGAGGCCACTGGCCACGTCGTCCAGGCTGGGAGGTCAGAGCGGATGTGGCCAGTGGGAGACGGGCCACAGGGGAGGGCAGAATGCTACCGTGTGCCCAGTGCCTGTCCTCGGTCCCTCTCTTTGTCCTGACACCCCAGGAGCGGGCAGACGGCGCGGTGGGTTTAATGAATGCACTCTGTGTGATTGGAGGGGAGTCAGGAAGCAGAGGCCTGGCTGGGAGGCCGTGGGCCTTGGTCCTGCCATCGGTGGTGAGATTAGATTCCTGGCACAGTTACTGCTGCCACCGTCCGTGAACGGGGCTAACACTCGGGATCACTGTGAGGAGTGAATGATGTCACTTATGAGACGTGGCCCCCGCCGTGCTTGGCACGGGGCAGGTGCTAGGCGAATGGCATATAGTTATCTGGGTTGCCCTCCACGAGCCCCGATGGGAGTGTGTGTGTGTGTGTGCTGGATGGTGCCTGTCCTGTTCCTTTACTCTGGTTCTCTCTGTTGATTCATCTATTGCAGCAGCACTTACTTCACAGTTCCTAAGTCCGCTCTCTGTGTTATCCTTAGAGCTTTGTGAGAAATGCAGATGGTATTATCGCCACTGTTCAAAAGGGTCACCGAGGCAGAGCGGCCCTGGATCACATGATGGGCAACTGGCTGCTCCAGGCATGAGCGTCAGGCCTTCCCATGTTGGTCCTGGGCCCCTAGGGGAAAACCAAACAGAACAAAAAACAGCAACGAGGTAGGGAAGACACCACTGTTAAATTTCTATCTATGCAAACCAGGAAGAATTTGAAGATTTTTATTTTATTTTATTTTTTTTAGATTTTTTACTAGAAAATAAAATCTGTACAAGAAGTTGGCGTGTTCCCCCTTTGACACCCCATCCTGTGGGCAGTTACGTCATTCCCTGTGTGTCCTTCATAGTTTCCATTGCACCGTCCAGTGTTTCTTTTTGCAAAAACAAGTCTATCATTGTCTTTTCTCGTCTTTTTTTCACATGGCAAGTAGAATATCTAATGTTCTGTACCTTGCTTTTTCTTTTCCACTAAATATGTATTCTGGGTATCATTTCAGATCACTGTGCAGGGAGCATCACCATTTTCTCCCAAGGTTTTACTGAAGCACATAGAACATGTGCAGCAAAGCACACGTATTTCTTCAGAGTACCACATGATGAATTTTCACACACGTGCACGCCTGTGTAACTAACCATCATCTAGATCAGTGTTTCCCAAACTTTTGACATATGTGTACCCCTTCTATAATTTTTGTAACGCTGAGTACCCCTCGTCAAAAAAAAACTGGATGCATTTTAATAACAATCAAAATGTATTTTTTTCTTTTTTTTTGGTACATACACAAAATAATAAACAAAAAAGATTATTCATAATAAAATATAAATAAAAGATATATTATAAATAACATTTATTTTCACACAGGACCATCTCACGCCTCACAAGACTGTCTTGACTTGACTCATGAGAACGTAGAATTAGGCGCAGCTAAGCACGGTGCAGTGCATATCCCCACCAAACTCCGGTGCAACGCGTACCCCCACCAAACTCTTCCCGTACCCCTGGGGGTACGTGTACCACACTTTGGGAAACACTGCTACTTCAACAACAAGGAGCCACGTACTGCACACACCACACCACACACATCTCTCCCAGCTTCCTTGTGCTCCTTCTAGTCAGAAACCCCCTCAAAGCAACCACCGTTTTGCTTCTGTCTCCCGGTGTGTGTTACCTGTTCTTGGTCTTCCCTTCTCTCTGATTTTGTATAGCAAGGCTTGCTTCATTGCTTAACTTTAGTGTGCCCGAGGAGCACCAGGAGATGTTGTGGAACACGGATCCCTGGGCTCTTCTTGGAGTTGTTGGTTTAGTAGGCCTGAGTAGGGATGCAGGGATGTACGCCTCTGCGCTCACGGGTGATGCTGAGCTGTTGGTCCACAGCCGCACTTTGTGATGTATTATGACTGTGACTCGCTTAACCCGTCCCCTATAGGTGAAAACAACTTGATTTGTTTCCATTAGCTTATTGGTTAGCACAGGGCTGCCGCGCATACCCTTGTATGCGCCTTATTTGCACATAGCAGGTACTAACAATAAGATAGTTCCCAGAAGTGGAGTTTCTGCATAAAAGGGCCGATGCATTTGTACTCTCGATGGAAACTGCCACGTTGCCCTTCCTACGAGGTGGCGCATTTGCGTTCCCACTAGCAGCTGAGAGCCTGTTTCTCCACAGCCTCAGCAAGAGGCATTGTCAAGCTCCAGATTTTTGCCAATCTGATAGGTATAAAATGGTATCTCCTTGTAGTTTTCATTTGCATTTCTCTCTTCTGTATAAGGCTGTGCATCTTTTCAAATGTATAAGGGCCATCTGTGTGTGTTTTTCTGTCTGGGAATTATCTGTTCATATCCTTTGCCCATTCTCTGTCTTTTTATCCTCAAGTTCTAGGAGCTGTTTACATATTAGCAAGATTAGCCTTTTGTGTTTGGTCTGAATTGTAAATATTTCCTCCTAGGTGATCATTTGCCCCTTGATTTTGCTTAAGGTGGCTTTTTTCCTACTTGAATTTGGATTCATATATATGTATGTATGTATACATGTGTGTACATGTATATGTATATATTGTAAAATAGTAAAAATATTTTACAGTATATGCATATTGACAACAAGAGTTGACTGTAGCACAAAAACCACTCAAAAATAAGTTTTACTATCACAGATTTGCAGTGGTGAGGGGAGGACACTGGGCAGAAAAGAAGCCTCTAATTTGTGCATTGATGCTGTTTAAACAGCCAGTTTTTCAGACAAAGGCAGAGCCGGCCTCATGGGCTTGGGCTCTAAGGAGATATGAAAAATATGACAAGTGGCCACCAGCCAGATCAGGTCACAGGAAGGAGGTCAGAACGTGCACGGTGGTATCGAGATAAGATCGGAACCTGTCAAGGCAGGCAGGAGAAGCGCTTACAGGTGACACCAAAGGAAACAGAAAACCATCTTGTAGTCATAGGAAGCAAAACAGGAGGTCAATAAGAATGTCAGTCCCACCCCGCCGCATGGCGTGGTTTGATTCCCGTTCAGGGCACAAGTGTGGGGGGTGCAGGAGGCAGTTGATCAATGATTATCTCTCATTGATGTTTCTATCTCTCTCTTCATCTCCCTTCATCTCTGAAATCAATTTAAAAGAAAGAAAGAAAGAGAGAGAGAGAGAGAGAGAGAGAGAGAGAGAAAAAAAGAAAGAAAGAAAGAAAGAGAAAGAAAGAAAGAAAAAAAGAAAGAAAGAAAGAAAGAAAGAAAGAAAGAAAGAAAGAAAGAAAAAAAGAAAGAAAGAAAGAAAGAAAGAAAGAAAGAAAGAAAGAAAGAAAATTACTCCGGAAAAGGGACAGAGGTCATCAAAAGGACCAAGGCTCTTACTGATTTGTTTAGCTGTCTTTTAAAATTATGATCAGAGATAAGCAAAGTAAGCAGTGTCACTTTTGATGGCAAACGGGATAACTCCTCTATAGTGGGAAGATTATTATTGAAATTGAAGGTGCTCTTTCAAACCTAGATTAATGTCCACAGCGGGGCATATTGATACACTCGGGGAGGGGAGGCGCGTAGGAAGAAGACTCAGAATATTGGCGTTGGGAAGCTGCCAGCGGTCATCTGGGCTAGGGAGTGCAAATTGGTGGCCTGCCGTCAGAATTGGCTTCAGAAGTGTTTTCTTTGGCCGGCTTGGTGTTGGTCCATAACGTGTTTTTAAATTTTTTGGATTAGTTACCAATATTTTTAAATTTTTGGATTAGTCATCAATGTCTCCCTCTTTGCCTTTGGAATATCAAGAATGTGGCCCCTGGGCTGGTTTCCCTCCCAGGGCCGCAGGGGCCGAGGCCCCTTCCCAGCCCCCTGGGACACATGCTCTGCAGTTTTCCAGTCAAACCAATGCATCCTCTCCAGTGCACCCTACCATTGGGACTGCCGCCATTTACCCCCATTTTAACTGAGGTTTTTGTTTGAGTAAGATTAAAGGAGAGTGGATATTCCTTCTGTTGTTATTTGTTTGTTTGTTTGTTTTTAAAATATATTTTATTGATATTTTACAGAGAGAAAGGGAGAGAGATAAAGAGCTAGAAACGTCGATGAGAGAGAAACATCGACCAGCCGCCTCTGCACACCCCCTACTGGGGATGTGCTCGCAACCAATGCACATGCCCTTGACCGGAATCGAACCCGGGACCCTTCAGTATGCAGACCGACGCTCTATCCACTGAGCCAAACCAGTTTCGGCTGTTTGTTTGTTTGTTAATCCTCACCCAAGGATATTTTTTTTTCCATTGATTTTTAGAGAAAAGGGAGGGAGAGAGACAGAGAAACATCAATGTGAGAGAGACAAACCGATTGCTTGCCTCCTGCAAGCACCCAAACCAAGGCCAGGGATGAGCCTGCCAGCAAGGAATGTGCCCTTGACTAGAATCAAACCTGGACCGGGACCCTTCAGTTGGAGGGCTGATGCTTTATCCACTGAGACAAACCAGCTAGAGAAAAAGTGGGTATTATTTCCTAAGCTTGTTCCTCTGTCCTGGTGGAAATATGGAAGATGGGCCAAGAGGGTGTCACGTTGAAGGAAAAGCAGTGGGAAGTGTACCGTGGAAGGCGCCTCCGTGTACTCTGCATGGGAAGGATTTATCTTCAGACGCCTGGACCACTTTGCCCGTTTGTGCTGCCCACCTGGTCCCTGTGGGCCTTTTGCTGTGACCAGAGTCACCTCTCTGGTCTGAGAGCTCAGAGACATGCCAACACTTGCTCTTCTAAGGGATTATTCCAAACCCTGCCAAACCACTGTGCTCTTTTCGAGAGCCCACAGGACGGGGGAGTGGGAGCTCAAACTGGGGTAGGGATGGGGTTTTATAAGAATTTGTGAGCAACCAAAAATTGAAAAAGAAAGAATCAAAACCATCAGTCTGTGTATAGCCTCCTAGAAGAACAGAGAGTTCCAGCCGTTGTAGCTCTGTGGAAAGAGAGCAGACAGGGTCAAGCCAATTTACTTTCCTGCTCGGATCAGAAGGAAGACAGCACATAAGGGGAAGCAGAGAGAGAACGTGTATGAATCAGAGCACAACTTTGGTGTGTTTTGCATGTGATACTGCCTGTTAGGATTGTAGGAGACAGAGATGAAAGGGGCGGCTTCTTACCAGTAAGTATTCGGGGCCTGGAATTCGCTTTCCTGCTTATCTTATGAGATGGTTCTGAGCATCCAGCAAGACAGCACACGCTGAAGAATTGTGAAAGCGCGGAGAACTCCCGGGTACAGATGAGAAGGCGGAAGGAGATTTGGGATCCTTCACAGCCAGCCCATCAGCTGCTGCTTTTGACTCCGTCACCCGCCTCTCTCCGAACTTGTCTTCTCTCCACCGCTCTGTCGCCTTCCTGGTGCAGGCCCCCACACCACCCCGGCCCAGGATCCCTGCAGGCGCCTCCTCACCTCTCCCTGCCTCTAACCCATTCCACATACGGCAGGAGAGGGATCGTTATAAATACGTGTGTAACTCATATCCTGCAGTAGCTTTCCACGTAAGGGGGCCCTTGGTCCCAGGGCCCGCACCTCTGCAGCCTGCCCCACCTGCTCTCTAGCCTCACCTCACTCCTCAGCCCACCTGCCTGGCCTCCCGAGCCCTCCCCCTGCATTCCTTGGCTTCCTCTTCCCCCTCACCTTCCCTGAGGCTTCTGCTCCTTGTTATTTTCTCCTCAGCCTTCACTCCGCGTCAAAGCGTTTATCACACCCGGCGGCTGGTATCCTGTGTTTTAAACTGTGGTGAAATACATCCTATATAAGAATATAAGAATAGGCTAATATTCAAATTGTCCCCTTGACCTGGAGTTCAGCCAGGGGGCAGGGCCTGCTGGCCAACTGCCAGTGGCCCCTCCCACTGGCAGGCCCAGCTCTGTCAGCCCCGATTAGGGCAGGGCGGCTGGACATCACCCGTGCACTAATTCATGCACCAGGCCTCTAGTGCATGAATAATATAAAATTTACAGTTTTTGCCATTTCTAAGTGTCCATTTCAGTAGTGTTAAGTACATTCATATTGTTGGGCAAAGAATCTTGCAAAACTGAAACTTTGTATCTTCATTCCCCTTTTCCCATCCCCTAGCTACCATCATTCTACTTTCTTTTACCGTATTTGCCGGCGTATAAGACGATTTTTTGGCCCTGAAAAATACGTATTTGCCGGCGTATAAGACGACTGGGCGTATAAGAAGACCCCCTAATATTTCCACTAAAAATAGAGTTCGTTATATACTCGCCGTATAAGACTACCCCCCACTTGGAGGCATATTTTTCAGGGCCAAAAAATCGTCTTATACGCCGGCAAATACGGTATTTTTTTTAAAAATTAATCCTCACCTGAGGATATTTTCCCATTGATTTTTAGAGAGAGTGGAAGGGAGCAGGAGAGACAGAAAAGGAGAGAAACATGGATGTGAGAGAGACGCATCAATTGGCGGCCTCCCACACACACTCCAACCAGGGCCGGGATTAAGCCTGCAACCCATGTACATGCCCTTGACCGGAATTGAACCTGGGACCTTTCAGTCATGGGCTGACACACTATCCACTGAGCCAAACCGGCTAGGGCCAGTCTACTTTCCGTGTCTATGAATTTGACTACCTTAGGACTTCATATGATGGAATCACACAGTAGTTATCTCTTCATGGATGGCTTATTTAGCATAGTGTCCGTTAGCTTCATCTGTGCTGTAGTATGACAGGCTTTCCTTCCTTTGTAATGCTGAGTCATGTTCTTTTATGTGTATAACCACACTTTGTTCCTCCATTCATCTGTTGATAGGACACTTGGTTCTCTCCTCCCTTGGCTGTTGAATAATGCTGCTATGAACAACGGTGTGCAAATGTCTCTTCAAGACCCTGATCCCAGTTCTTTTGAGTCTATAGTCAGAAGTTGGGTCGCTGGATCATGTGACAGTTCTGTTTTTAACTTTGAGAGTCCACCATACTGTTTTCCACAGTGACTGTGCCATTCTATATTCCCACAGACAACGCACAGATTCTAATGTATACACATCCTCGCCAACACTTGTTATTTTCTTCATTTTCACCCCTCCCCCTGCATTATGGCCATTCTAGTGCATGTGCGCTGGTGTCTCACTGTCGTTTCAGTTTGCATTTTCCTGGTGATAGTGGTGTTGAACGCCTTTTCGTGTACCTGTTGCCCATTGGTCTTATTTAGAGAAATACCTACTGAAGCCCATTGAATAGACATTTTTAGAGTAATTGCTTGTGTTTGTTGCTGTAGAATTCTTTGGCCTCCGGATTTTCAGTCTAGGAGAGTTGGATGCTTCCAAAGGGCAGGGTCATGCCCACCTTGCTCATTGCCATCTCCTCAGTGCCCAGCATGGAGCCTTAGACTTGGCACCATGTGCCTGTCTGTAGGTAGCAGGGCATTTATTTCAATCTCCTTGTGGGTCTATGCGTCCTGCGGCCCGGGCAGAGTCTTCTCTCCCTATTTCAACAGCTAGCCCAGCGCCTCTCATAGAGTCCGTCTCTGTGGAAAGGACAGGGAGAGGAAAAAGGAAAGTGTGTCTGGTTTCAGAGTTCATGTGCTCCCTGTCCTTGCCATCCCCCTCCCCCTCGCCCGCTGTCACAGTCCCCCAGCCCAGGGTGTCGGAGGATGCGGTTGACTCTCAATGACCTAACGGGCTCTGCTTTGTCTGAGGCCACCCCGAAACTCACCTTCCGGCTAGTGACTGCATCCCAGCAGGGCGATGACTCATGCGTGTGACTCAGCGAGAATGCAGCACAGCTGGAAGGGCGGCCAGTGCGTCTGCTGGTGGGAGGGCAGTTACCGAGCAGCAGCAGCCATCCAGGCCCAAGTTCACAGACTCTGGCGGCCCTGCGCCTGCTACTCAGACGTGGGTGTAAGTCCTCTGTCCATGCAGAAAGAGACTGTACTAGCCGAGCTTCAGAAGACTTTCTATAGCTAGGATTCCAGTTGATTACTATTAAATAATATTTTGGTAAACCATTTATTGCATGTTCACCATAGTCATAGGCACTGTGATAACCATCTTGCCTGCAAATACCTCATTTTATTCTCATAAGTAGAGATCCAGGGGGCGGGTTCCTCAGCCATGCACCCTTTCACAGTCTGGGAGCCCTTGGGGGGATATCCCGCTGATGGCTTAGGCCCGCTCCCCCTGCGCCTAAGCTGGCAGTCAGACATCCTTAGTGCTGCCGTGAGCCTGGCTTCTGGCTGAACAGTGCTCCCCCTGTGGGAGTGCACTGACCACCAGGGGCCAGCCCCTGCATTAAGTGTCTGCCCCCTGGTGGTCAGTGCCTGTCATAGTGATGGGTCGTTCTGCTTTTTGGTTGATTTGCATATTAGCCTTTTATTATATAGGATAGTGCACTTCTAACATGGACAAATAGTAGCAAATACATATGTAGCTGCTATTCTAAGCACTTTGCCTTCAGTCATCTAATTCTCACAATAATCTTATGATACAGAAACTGCTGTTACCTTCATTTTACAGATGGGGAAACTGAGGCACAGAAAGGCCACACATTAGAGGTGCCCCAGAGTCACATAGGAAGTAAATGGCAGCTGTGATACCAACTCGGGCTTCTCAGTCCACACTCCGAACCCCTGTGCGGTGCTCCCTGATGAAGTGTTGCTGTAATCCTGTTCAAGGGGAAGGAACGGCAGCTCAGAGAGGGTGGCCACTTCTTCGCTGACACACCACGGCCCAGAGTGATCACCGCGGGCTGTCTCCAGCCCCTGGCTGTGGCCACTGTGCTCTCTGCCCAGGCTCGGGAGGTGGAGCCATCAGACCCTGGCGTGTGCTTGGTTCCCCTGAGCCCGCCCCGCGGGCACTTTCCCAGGGTCAAGGCCGGCGGTAGGATTCTGGGGAAGAAACTCTTCCTTCAAAAGGAGAGCACTGACGACGCGTCCAATGGGTCTGCTTTCAGTTTTGGGTCCCAGCGCGCTTCCTCGCCCCAGGAATGCTGACGTGGCTCTTCTTACCTCCTCAGACAGCGAGACCGTGCACTACCACTACGGGCCCAAGGACCTGGTCACCATCCTGTTCTACATCTTCATCGCCATCATCCTGCACGCCGTGGTCCAGGAGTACATTTTAGACGTAAGTGATTCGCCTGGATTCCGAAACTAGAAACGGGGCGATGGGTGGGCCGCCGGAGCTCACCGGGAGGAGCTCTGAACCTCGTTCACCCCACTTTCATGCCCTGGTGGGTCCTGCTGACGGGCCGTCTCTCACACACTTTGGTCTCTGCCCCTCTCACGGGCTTCTTCAGGCAGCACATGAAGCAGCAGTGTTTATTGTGCGGAGCGAACTGCCTGAACCACGAGGATTATGGCTGGCTTCCAACTTGAACCTTTTTTTGTGTGTGGGAAGAAGCAGGAGTTTGAAAGCTGCCCATTACCAATACACTTGTATATTAACATGTGGGATTCTCTTTATTCTTTAGAAAATCAGCAAAAGGCTTCATCTCTCCAAGGTCAAAAACAGCAAGTTCAACGAATCGGGGCAGCTGGTTGTCTTTCATCTCAGCTCGGTGATCTGGTGCTTCTACGTGGCGGTGACGGTGAGTGGTCCTCGCGGCTTTTCTCCCCGGGGAAGGAGGTGAGGAAGGAGCTGTCTGGGAAACGTGGGGCCGTTCCTTAGAACCGAAGCCGTTTTTCCGTCCTCGTGGTACTGTGAGAGAAGGGCAGAGTGATACAAATGCCATTTTTACAGCCGGAGAGAGTCATCTCGCCCAAGGTGAACACTCGTTGCATTGACCGGGTGAGGTTACAGTAATGGTGCCGTATCTCTGGATGGCCCTGTGTCATGTTGCAGGGCGCCCTGCAAAAACAGTCCCACCAGACGAATTTATGTTCATTGGGGCGCCCGCCCATGTGGAGCATCGCAGAAACCCAAGCTCAGGTTCCAAAGCGCGCCCACGGTCACGTGCTTCCAGAGTGTCTGGGATGGGGTTTGGACTCTGGGTCTCGTTCTAAGTGGAGCATGCTGTCCGTTTCACCGCATTGGCCTCCTACAGGCAAGTCCAGCAACCCCCGTCCGCACATCAAGTCCCGTGAGGGTCGGGGCCATTCCCCCCACCGAGCCTGGCAGACCGGTTACCCACCTCCCCATCCAGCCAGAGGACTCTTATTTCAAGCAGCCCCTGATACAGCAGAATTAATTCGAACAAAAGAATGGGGACGGTCCTTTGGGGTTCACTGTAACGAGACCCAGCCTGTCCTGCTAGGAAGTGTTTAATTAGCATCCCCCACCCCACGTCCCAGCCCGGAGCACCACCTGCCTGCAACCTGGCCGCTTCTCAGGGGCTGGATTGTCCCGTGAGAAACCCCGTGGCAGCCCCGTGGCGTTTTAGACGTTTCCTCTGCTGCGTCCTGCTTCCTCTTCTTCCTGCCCTGACGGGGATGAGCCCTCACTCCCTGCCGGGCTCTCTGCTCCGGAGAGTCATTCAGTCCCAGAAGGGTTCTCCTGAACAGAACACGGGGGCGTGAAATGCGGGGCCTGAAGCTCCTGTCCTCCTGAGCTGGGCTGTCCTGTGCTCTGTCCACGGGCGGACTTCCAGGCAGCCGTGTGAGCAGCGCCCCCTGCTGTTGTGCGGCACACATCCGGGCCCCAGGAAGTCTAGGTGCTTCTGATTGCAGACCGCCCCCAGCCCCGGTGGTTGGCTCACGCCTGTCTCTGGGCTCCCTGAGCTTCTAGGAGGCAGAACAGCTCGGGGACCACGTGTGTCTGGTCTTTCAGCAGCAGTATTGCCTCATCTCCGAGTGAATCACTCTTACCCTTTCTGCCTCCCCTGGGGCCGCACGGCACAGCTGTGACACATCGAGGCCAGATTGGAGGCCCACGGCCAAGTTACTCAGCACCCTTCCCGGGCATGAGATGCGGCTGCTCTGTCTCTGCTTCTCTCTGCCTTCCAGGGCTTGGAAATGATGATGCTAATTAGTCTGGGAGAATCTAGCACTTGGAGGGGGAAAGCTCATATCACCGCTCAGCATGTCGACAGGAAATGGAGACCTGGGGGACCCTGGACTCCAGTGACTCTCCCCCCTGACACCCGCAGCTCCCCCCCCCCCCCCCTGCCTGCCTTTCGCACAGGACAGTGTTGGCTGGAATGAGAGTGGCTGAGGAAGAAGAGAGTGCAATTTTGTAAAAGGAGAGAAAATAGCTAGTATCATTTAAAAATCACATTTTTATGTTATGACACACATCTTTCTGGATTCTTCTCTTTTTTCACCCTCCACAGATCCCCACCCCACTCCCAGAACACACTGAGGCTCTGTCAGCTGCCCTGCACCTCCGAGTGCGCACACACACACGCACACACACACACCCTCACACACACCCTCTCCCTGGCTAGCGTTCTCTTCAGGGGAGACTCTGCCCCAGGGCACGGTTGGCAACATGCAAGTGGCACCTCGTGGGCACGGGCCAGGGATGCTGCTGAAGATCCTACCGCACACAGGACAGTCCCCACCACGAAGAATGGCCCGGCCCCAGACGTCAGGCCCAGGTTGGGGAGCCCACCGCTAGTCCCAGCCACACCATCTCTTGCCTGGACCATCACACCTCCTCCTTCTAGAAGGCGGCTGCTTCCACGCCTGCACTCGCCTACCCTTTTCTGCTCAGCCAGACAGATCTTTTCAGAACGCAAAGCAAACCATGCATGTTCCTGCTTAAAAGTCCCGTCTTTCTTGCCGTGAAACCGTTTTCTTCCCGACTCCTGTGCTCTGGGCCCTGTCGCCTTCCCATCTCGTCCCACTTGTCCCCCATCTCACCCCACTGGTCCCCCTTCTCACCCCACTGGTCCCCCATCTCACCCCACTGGTCCCCCATCTCATCCCACTGGTCCCCCATCTCATCCCACTGGTCCCCCATCTCACCCCACTGGTCCCCGTCCCCCTTCTCATCCCACTGGTCCCCCATCTCACCCCACTGGTCCCCCATCTCACCCCACTGGTCCCCCTTCTCACCCCACTGGTCCCCCATCTCACCCCACTGGTCCCCCATCTCACCCCACTGGTCCCCCATCTCACCCCACTGGTCCCCCTTCTCACCCCACTGGTCCCCCATCTCATCCCACTGGTCCCCCATCTCATCCCACTGGTCCCCCATCTCAACCCACTGGTCCCCGACCCCCTTCTCACCCCACTGGTCCCCCATCTCACCCCACTGGTCCCCGTCCCCCTTCTCATCCCACTGGTCCCCCATCTCACCCCACTGGTCCCCCATCTCACCCCACTGGTCCCCCTTCTCACCCCACTGGTCCCCCATCTCATCCCACTGGTCCCCCATCTCACCCCACTGGTCCCCCATCTCACCCCACTGGTCCCCCTTCTCACCCCACTGGTCCCCCATCTCACCCCACTGGTCCCCCATCTCACCCCACTGGTCCCCCTTCTCACCCCACTGGTCCCCCTTCTCACCCCACTGGTCCCCCATCTCACCCCACTGGTCCCCCATCTCATCCCACTGGTCCCCCATCTCACCCCACTGGTCCCCCATCTCACCCCACTGGTCCCCCTTCTCACCCCACTGGTCCCCCATCTCATCCCACTGGTCCCCCATCTCATCCCACTGGTCCCCCATCTCACCCCACTGGTCCCCCACCCCCTTCTCACCCCACTGGTCCCCCATCTCACCCCACTGGTCCCCGTCCCCCTTCTCATCCCACTGGTCCCCCATCTCACCCCACTGGTCCCCCATCTCACCCCACTGGTCCCCCTTCTCACCCCACTGGTCCCCCATCTCATCCCACTGGTCCCCCATCTCACCCCACTGGTCCCCCATCTCACCCCACTGGTCCCCCTTCTCACCCCACTGGTCCCCCATCTCACCCCACTGGTCCCCCTTCTCACCCCACTGGTCCCCCATCTCACCCCACTGGTCCCCCATCTCACCCCACTGGTCCCCCTTCTCACCCCACTGGTCCCCCATCTCATCCCACTGGTCCCCCATCTCACGCCACTGGTCCCCCTTCTCACCCCACTGGTCCCCCATCTCATCCCACTGGTCCCCCATCTCATCCCACTGGTCCCCCTTCTCACCCCACTGGTCCCCCATCTCACCCCACTAGTCCCCCATCTCATCCCACTGGTCCCCCATCTCACCCCACTGGTCCCCCTTCTCACCCCACTGGTCCCCCATCTCATCCCACTGGTCCCCCATCTCACCCCACTGGTCCCCGTCCCCTTTCTCATCCCACTGGTCCCCCATCTCGTCCCACTGGTCCCCCCATCTCACCCCACTGGTCCCCGTCCCCCATCTCATCCCACTGGTCCCCCTTCTCACCCCACTGGTCCCCCATCTCATTCCACTGGTCCCCCATCTCATCCCACTGGTCCCCCATCTCACCCCACTGGTCCCCGTCCCCCTTCTCGTCCCACTGGTCCCCCATCTCACCCCACTGGTCCCCCATCTCATCCCACTGGTCCCCCATCTCACCCCACTGGTCCCCCATCTCATCCCACTGGTCCCCCATCTCATCCCACTGGTCCCCCATCTCACCCCACTGGTCCCCGTCCCCCTTCTCATCCCACTGGTCCCCCATCTCACCCCACTGGTCCCCCATCTCGTCCCACTGGTCCCCCATCTCACCCCACTGGTCCCCCATCTCACCCCACTGGTCCCCCTTCTCACCCCACTGGTCCCCCATCTCACCCCACTGGTCCCCCATCTCATCCCACTGGTCCCCCATCTCACCCCACTGGTCCCCCTTCTCACCCCACTGGTCCCCCATCTCACCCCACTGGTCCCCCATCTCATCCCACTGGTCCCCCATCTCACCCCACTGGTCCCCGTCCCCCTTCTCATCCCACTGGTCCCCCATCTCGTCCCACTGGTCTTCCCCGGCTCCTCCATCCGCCACCCTGCTGGCTCCTTTCTGCTATCTAGTCTCCACCTAGGTACCTCCTCAGAGACCCCCATTTGTATTTTCGGCACTGCGCCCATTGCTGGGGTGTTTTTCTTGTTCGTGTGTGTCTTCTCTGCTGTCTGTCTCTCCCCCTGGACCTCGAGCTGCTCCCTAACTCTTGGTTATGAGAATGAGTGAACTACAAAATGCATCTTCTTGCTCCAAACTTCAATTGTTTTTATTTTTCCCCCAACAGGTTTTAAAGTAGTGGATTTTTTTAAATAAATATCATAGACGATTAATTTTTTTTAAAAAAAGTATGCAATACATAAAAGTATGAAAAATGAAAGCAAAAATTTACCCTCAAATCCCTCCCTCCAGAAAGAACCAGTTTTATTTCAGTGTTTGACTCAGATGTTTCTCTCTGCATTTGTACAGGCAGAGTGACGGGAGCATGGCTGGGCCACCCAACCGTTTTATAAGAATCTCACCTCCTACTTTAAAAAAAAAAAAAATATATATATATATATATATATATATATATATATATATATATATATATTTATATATTTATTTATTTATTTATTGATATTTCACAGAGAGAAAGGGAGAGAGATAGAGAGCTGGAAATGTCGATGAGAGAGAAACATCGACCAGCTGCCTCTTGCACACCCCCTACCGGGGATGTGCCCGCAACCAAGGTACATGCTCTTGACCGGAATCGAACCCGGGACCTTTCAGTCCGCAGACCAACGCTCTACCACTGAGCCAAACCGGTTTCGGCTCACCTCCTACTTTTAACTTACCTTTGAACTCCTCTTCATTGGTCAAGGCAAAACACACACACACACACACACACACACATACACACACACACACACACACACACAGAGTCCTGAGGAAAGCGGGGTGGGTGGGCATTTGGCCCCCAGCCTGCCTTCCTGGGCGGCCTCACTTCACATTCAAACCTCAGGCCCAGCTTTCGGAGCGAACGTGGCAGAGGGAAGACCATTAGTGCTGGCGCCTGGGTCAGAGCTGGCATTCGCCGGGAGTGGGGCTTTCGTGTGCGGGTGTTCCCCAGGACAGATGCGACAAGGAATGTCGAGTCCAAGGAGCTGACCGTGTTACGCTGGGTCCCGCTGTTTCTGTGGCTCTTTTTCCCAAGCCGGAAAGGAAGGCTGCGGGAAAGGGAGCCGTTGTCCCCGCTTGCTCAGGCCTCCCTTAGCTCTCGGGTGGAACCAAAGAGGACGAGGGATTGCAAAAGCTCCCAGACCCTCTGCCTCGGTGCCGTGGAGGGCGGGGCTCGGGGTGGGGTGCAGGTGTGCCCTCTGCCACACTCCTCCCGGGGCTCTCGGTTCTTGGATGCCTGAGCTCTGAGGGTGGCCCAGCCCAGACCCCCCACAGACAGCGGCCTGGCCGGAGGTCTGGAAAAGGCTGTTCCCAAGGTGGTGAGTCATTGGTCCCAGGCTCCTCCGGCTCCCCTGCCCCGGCCCCTCCTGCCGGCCCCAGGGACTGGCCATTTGCAAGCAGGCAGCCTTTTTCTTTGCTTGTTGGCTTCAAAGTGCTGGCCTCCCGAGCGAAGGGGCCAAGCCAGGGAGGGTTCCTGTCTAAAACCACATGATCAGCGGGGCTTTCATCCTCCCAGTGCCGTCTCTCTCGGCCAGACACTCCTCTCCCACCTCACTGCCCTCCCCACATCTGTGGCCGCTTCCTCTGGAAAGGAGCGTTCTCGCCTCTGTGATTTCCGTGGAACGGGGTAGAGAGAGTGGGTCCGACGTTCTGGTGAAGGCGGGCCAGTGAACGGCAGGGGGATGGCAGCCGTGTGGGTGCCGGAAGGCGTGCCTGCCACCCCCGAATGCCCAGAACCCCCCACCTCTGTGCCCCAGGCTGTGTGTGACTGAGGATGGTGGTCCTGAGAAGAGGCTGGAAATGAAACCATGAGGGTTTCCTTCACATCTGCGTTACCATGGCTACACTGGCGCGTGCACCTGATCGGACGTGCCAGTCTGGTCACTGTGCTAATAAGGCCCAGGATGCGGGGCTGGGCTGAGGAATACTCCCGGGCACTTAGCGCCACGGAGGTGGGTGGGTCGGCGCTCACTTGGGAATAAACTGAGGATCCAGTGGACAGGGGTGGGGAACCTTTTTCCTGCCAAAGGCCATTTGGATATTTATAACATCATTTAATGTGATTCACTTACTACAAATGTGCGTTGCTATGAGAAAAGCTCCTAGATGTGTTTCGAGTTGTTGTGTGGCACACACAAGGCCTGCGGTTGCCTTGGCGGGGCCGACCACGTGATTTCCCGGTCCTTATGTGGCCCACAGGCCGGATGTTCCCCACACCGGCCATAGACAGGACGCTGCCTCCTCTTCCTCCTGCATTTATGCTCCTAATGTTGTACCCAGATTTCGTGATCCCCAAAGACCAGCAGGGAGCCAAATCCGATGCAATTAACGAGAGCCTCTTGCATGTTAGCATGGGCTCCATCCCACTCACACCAACCGCATGGCGGACTTCCACAAGGCCCGGGGTTTAACTCCGGTGGTGACGTCACTGCTTTGACTGACCCTGATTGGTTGGGTGAGGTCTAGGGCCCAGCTACACAAAATGGAGGATAGCTCTGCCCTGCCCCACCAGGAGGCAGGGTTCTAGTCAGGAGTTAGCCTCGCCCTCTCATTCCCCCCTTATCTTATGTGCACGGGGTCAATCTGAAGCCACTGGGCCTGAGGCTACCGGCCAGGAGGCTGGTGCCCAGCTCAGGTTTTTGTCCTGCTTCTGAGAAAGCATCTGTTTCAGGAGATCCTTCCTGCCTGGCCTCCGTTCCCCTTCTTCTGAAATGAAGTGATGCTAATAACATAGCCCCTCTGCCCTCCTAGTGCAGGGTCAGCCCGGTGCTGGCGGTGGATTGGTTCCTCCGTGCTTTGTAACCTGGGGTTACACATGCATCGTCAGCCAGGGTTTCTGTATGAGAGTCCCGCAGGGCCGTGGAGGAGAGGAGGTCCCGGTGGCATCTCCGGCCCACCATATTGTTGCTGCTTCCTTAGCCAGGGGCTTTCCGGACCACGCAGGTGGTACAGATGTGAACGCCAAACCCCTATGAGAGCAAACCTCGGCGTGTGCGTTGTCAAGGGGTAACATTTCTGTTTTCAGCTTCCCCCCAAGGTGAGCAGACATCGTCTCCCGTCTCCTCTCTCTCTGAGGCTATGGTCCTTCCAGGTCCTAAATTACACCCCAGTGCAGGGTCTCCGGCTCCTCCTCCCGCCCCTTCTGTTCCCGCCGGACACGGACACCTCGGCCCCAACCTCACTCCACGAGCATTTCCTGAGTGCCACACGCCGGGCACAGTAGTAGGCACTGCCACATGAGCACACGCTGGCTCGTTGATGTCTAACAGTCACTCTGGGAGGGTCAGTGTTTTTAATCCTCATTTTACAGGTGGGGCAGCTAACGCTCAGGGTCCGGCCTGCTCAGAGGCCAGGGCAGCGAGTGAGAGTCAGGCCCGCCTGCGAGGCCGGCCTCCGATCCACAGAGCTCCTCCTGCTGTGGCCAGCGGGACCCCCAGGAAGGCCCTCCATTTCAGGGTCCTGTTCTTTCCTCTCTCTGGCAGCTGGGTGTTCACTGTGTCCCTGACCCCTGACCCCTGACCCCTGGGTGTGCCCGGGCCCCAGCAGGTCTTACTCACCTTCACCTCTCTAAATGCCGTCTCTTCTCGCCGACCACAGGAAGGATATTTAACAAACCCGAGGAGCCTCTGGGAAGACTACCCACACGTGTACCTCCCGTGAGTATCCTCGTGGCTTGGTCTCCGGGGAGGAACCAGCCGGGCCGCTGGCTCCCTCCTCCCAGAATGCGTCCGCAATAGCTCGGAGCCGGCCGGAGGGAGGGCCCATCACCCCGAGCCCAGAGACTCCCACGGTGAAATGCCGTCTGCCCTGGCCCCATCACAGAGGAGCCTCTGCTGTGACAGAACATGGGGGGCTGGGGGTGGGGTGGGGCTGGGAGGGGGGGTAGAAGAGGGGGTGGGGGTAAGGGTGGGGGTGGATGAACCACAGAAATGTACTTCTCAACGGTCTCGCTGGAAGTCCAAGGTCGGGGTGCCCGTGGGCCAGGGTGTGGTGAGGGCCACTTCCTGTTCGAAGTAGACAGCATTTCTCTCCCTGGTCCCCACAAGGCGGGGTGGGGGGGAGTGTTTTCTGGGGCCTCTTTCCCAGGGACCTTAATGCCACTCCCAAGGGCTCCACCCCCATCAGCAAGTCCTCTTCTGGAGGCCCGCCTCCTAATACCGTCACACTGGGGACCGGGGTGTCCGCCTGAGTTCTGCGGGGACGCGGTTCCGTCTACAGCCGGCTCCTAGACCCCGTGAGGCACAGACGCAGGCCAGCTCCGTCAGGCTCTCTGGCTTTGACCCCCCCACACTCAAGCACGCCTTCCTTCCCACCGACCGTCCAGCTGTGCTCCGATGAGATGCGGGAGCCACGGGCGCGGTCCCGAGAGGCTCACCTTGCTGTTCCAAGGCCCGTTGAATAACACCGCGTCAGACCCTTTGCTCCTGAGGTCCTTTCATCCTTACGTATATCCCTGTCCTCGGCTCCACCGAGCTCCCCAGCACCAGCTCTCTCCTCCTCCTCTCCAGGCTAAGACCCTCCTCTGCAAACTCTTCATCATTTTTGTTTCTTAATTTTTAAAAAAATTCTCACTTGAGGATATGTGTATTGATTTTAGAGATAGAGGAATAATGGGGAAAGAGAGGGAGACATTGATCAGCTGCCTCCAATATGTGTCCTGACTGGGAATGGAACCCACAGCCTTTTGGTGTGCTAGACGACGCTCCAACCAGCTGAGCCAGTGGCCAGGGCCTCTTTTGTTTTTAAGAAAAATATGTTTTTATTGATTTCACATATGAAGGCGGGAGAGGGGGAGAGAGAAACATCAATGATAAAAGAGAATCATTGATCAGCTGCCTCCTGCACGCCCCCTACTGGGGATCGACCCCACAACCCGGGCATGTGCCCTTGACTTGAATCGAACCTGGGACCCTTCCGTCTGTAGGCTGACGCACTATCTACTGAGCCAAACCAGCTAGGGTGGCCAAGGCTCGTTTTTGCTTCTTCCTGTGTCCTCGACGTGGTCCTGTCTGTGGAGCCGGGTCCCCAGGCCCAGGAGCCCGGTGCTCGCTGACCCCCTTCCCTCCCTCGCTCCTGGCCCTTGCCCTGCCCTCCTGTGCTTGGTGGGTGCCACAGGGACGTCCCCCCCTCCCCCGCCTGTGACTGGCTCCCTTGTCTCCAGCTTCCAGGTGAAGTTTTTCTATCTGTGCCAGCTGGCCTACTGGCTGCACGCACTTCCTGAGCTGTACTTCCAGAAGGTACGGAAGGTGAGTCCTCGGTTCCCCGCTTGAAGCCCTGTGGCCCCCCTCTCCTCCCCGCTGCTGTACCCGCCTTCTCAGCCCCTTCCTGTGGAGCCCAGAGCCGGCTGGTGATGGGAGTGTCGGTGGGCTGAGTAAAATGCTGAGTCGGCACCTGTGGAAGTCCCCCAGGAAGACAGACCTCCCTGAGAGGAGGCCAGCACGTCTCATGCCTGCCTCCCACGCTTACATGTGTGTGGCTGGCGGGTGGAGGGGGGGTGGGGGGAAACATCGAACTGTCATCTCTGGATGGCGGCTGCAGAGGTTTATGCCTTTCCCACACTCTTTTTTTTTTCTTTCTTTTTACATAGCATCCCTCTGAATCATTTCTAAAAACCCTGTTCCTTGGTCCCTGTCCCTTCTCTCTCAGCCCAGCCCAGCCCTGACTGTGAACCTGAGGCTCTGCCGGGCCCTCAGACTCCCACCTGCCGGTCAGAGGGTCGTGGGCCTCCGCCCTACCTGGGACTGTGTCAAAGCAGCCCAGCCCCAGGGCGAGGAGGAGGAGGAGGCCTGGCCCGCGCTCCCCCTCCCCCCTCCCCTCTGTATTCCTGCCTCCGCGTTGGGAGAGCCAGCACGCTCACTGTCCTCACTGTCCGCCTCTCTCGTCCGCAGGAGGAAATCCCCCGCCAGCTCCAGTATATCTGCCTGTACCTGCTCCACATAGCCGGCGCGTACCTCCTCAAGTGAGTGACACCTGCCGGCCACCTCCCCTGGCCCCCCAGGCCCTCGTGTTCGCACGCCGCTCCACACACTGACTCAACGAGCGGGCATTGATTAGACGCCTTCTGTGTGCCGAGCCCTGGGCTAAGGCCTGGGAGTACACAGATAGACGGCAGGAGGTTCGGTTGCCTTCAGTGGAGCATCCTCAGTCTCGGAGGAGAGACATACGGGAGAGGTGCTGTGACGTGTCGTCTGCCACCGGAACCCAGAGCGTAACCGCCCCAGCCCCGGCCAGCCAGGCAGGGCTTCCCAGGGACATGGCCCCTGGTCCGAGCTCTGCAGGTGGGAGGCAGCGGAGCCGAGCCCAGCCTCAGGGCGTCCGGTGGCAGAAGCTGCGGAGCTCACAGCTCAGAAACCCCTTCCCTTCGATTCGCCACGAAATGTAGCGTGGCCGCTGGGCTGTTCAGAGGCCGAGAGAGTTGCTGCAGTGTTTGGTCTGGAGTGTCTCTCGCAAAAAGATTCGATTGAGGGACTGGATGTGCCATTGCTAACTTGGGTTTTCCTCGAGCCCGTAGGGGTGCCCGCCCCTGGGCTTTGTTTGGCCGGCATTCTGCGAACTTCCTGCTAAGCGACCCGGCATCTGCTGAGCCTCCATGCGTGCTCTGAGAGGGGTGGACGTGGGGGAGAGTCAGAGGAGGGCAGCTCTCAGGTCTGACCTATCTCGGGGGCAGTGAGGCTTCCTGGATGGGTCTCGAGGGGCGAAGCCGTGTGGCAGGCCTGGCTCCTGCATCATGTACGGAGTGGGTCTGAGGAAGCCAGGCCGAGCCGTCACCCCAGCCGTGTGTGGCGAGGGCGGGGTGAGCAGGGACAGGCAGGACCCCCTGGGAGAGCTTCCTGCTGTTAGCGGGTCCCTTCGTCCTCCCAGAGCCGTGGGGTGCACCAACACCCCTTTTTCTCCGCACCTGACACGTCCCGGGGAAGGACAGGGCGGTGTCTGACGCTGTTTGCACTGCGTCCTTGTTTTGTAATGAGAATCGGACGGAGAGGACCGGGAGCAGCAGATCCTTCACACTCGCCCCCACCCCTGTCCCAGGGAAGCCAGCACCGGTTCAGCCCCCTCTCTGCTCCTTTAGGGAGCGCGAGCTCCTTCCCCTCCGCCCTTGTTCTGGTTTTCTGAGGTGAATGCAGGGAAAGGAGTGGCCCTCGGCTGCAGGGTTTCCCAAGGGAGACAGACCTCTGAGATGCTGGGTGGTGTGGGGCCTCATTTTGGTAAAGGCTTGGCTTTTGCTGGCCTTCCCTCACTCAGCACGGACCTCCTGTGGCAGGCGCTGCCTCAGGAGCCGAGTTGCATGGGGACACATGGGGACGAAGGAGACAGCCCCGCTCCCCTGGGGCGTCCCTTCTGGCGGGCGGCAGACAAAATACCAGGAACTAAATGCACAGGGTTCCCCATGGCGGTGCGTGCGCTGGAGGAAATAAAGTCGGGCCCTGTAACATCCGTGTGCTCCGGGCACTGCGGGGGTGGGGAGGGAGAACCCCAGAGCAGGAGTGACAGAGCCAGGCACGGGGAGAGCCGGGGAGAGCTGTGCGGGCGGAGGGGCCGGCAGGTGCACAGCCCTGAGGGGGAGGGGCGTAAGGTGAGGTTGGAGCCGAGGGCACGGGCAGGATCGTGTTGGACTCTCCAGGCCACGGGAAGACACGGGGGCGTTTTCACGTCGTTCCCTCGACCATCCCCAGGACGCAGTGACCTTCGAGGTGATTTTGTACTTTGGTCTCGGTGGGTGGTATCCGATGGACCCTTATTTCTGGCCGCCTGTGGGAGGGCTCGTGACTTCCTGCTGTTGAGCAGGGGCTGAGCTCTCACTTGCATTTGGATGACAGCTGACCCTCTGCAGCAGACTGCCCAAGGACGGCGGTGGCAGTGCCATGCCTGGAATCGAGCAGAGGGGTGTCTCAAATCAATAGAGGGGTGCTATTGATTTTTGGGTTTTTTTAGTATGTTTTTATTGATTTTTAGAGAGAGAGGAAGAGAGAGGGTGAGAGAGAGAGAGAGAGAAACATCAGTGGTGAAAGAGAACCATGATCGGCTGCCTGCACGCCCCACACTGGGGATGGAGGCTGCAACCTGGGCATGCGCCCTGGCCAGGAATGGAACTGTGACCCGGTTCACAGGTGGGCGCTCACCCACTGAGCCACGCGGCTGGGCGATGGTGCTGTTTTTTAAGAGTTTGGTTCACTCGCATACGTTTCTGCACTAGGTTGAGTTTTGCTTCTTTGTGAGCCTGTTAGCTGTGGAGACGGGGTAATGAGAAATTAGATGGTAGGCATCCCTGGTTCTCCTTGCAAAGCTCAGCATCTTGTTCTGAGCACCTTTTGTGGGCGAGGTCCCTGGCAGGTGATGAGCGTGAGGTGACGAGCCTGTGAGGAGCCTCCGCCGGTCTCTGTGGGAGCAGCAGGCGTGCCCGCCCCAGGCAGCAGGCAAAAGGCGGGGGGTCGGTGTTAGGAAAATTCTCCAGGTGTGACAGCAGAGCTGAGTCCTGAAGATGCGGCGGGCCGGCCAGGGAAGGCGGAGTGGGGGGCAGAGCTGGGCCGGCCGCACCTCCGTGGGTCTGGGGGGGACTGAGAGGCTCGTGTCTCCCCCCCAGCCTGAGCCGCCTGGGCCTGATCTTGCTGCTGCTGCAGTACTCCACCGAGTTCCTCTTCCACATGGCCCGGCTCTTCTACTTCGCCGATGAGAACAACGAGAAGCTGTGAGTGAGGCTGGGAGGCCTCAGGGGGCACGGGAGGGGCCTGTCCCGGGTGTCCGCTGCCCCCTGCGCTGCAGGCAGCACCCTAAGGTGCTCTGTCGTCCTGGCGCATCTTATTCTAGATACCTCCTCCATCCGCCACCCTTGCACCTCCTTCCACGCGGTCCCTCCCGGAGAAGGGGGCGAAGGCTCCCTCATGGCCCTAACGGCCGCGGCCCTCCCCCACCTCTGCACGCAGGTTTAACGCCTGGGCTGCTGTGTTCGGGGTCACCCGCCTCTTCATCCTCACTCTCGCCGTGCTGGCCATCGGCTTTGGACTGGCCCGCATGGAAAACCAAGCCTTTGACCCCGAAAAAGGGAACTTCAACAACTTACTCTGCAGGTAAGGTGGGCACAGGGGCGCCACGATAAGCCGGGGCTCCCCGAGAGCGGCCAGGAGCCCCCTGAACCTGGCCTGGCTCCTTGGCGGCCCCGGCGTGTTGACGTTTATGGAAATCTCTGGACGTGAGGCCATCCTGACCTCCTGGCCCACAAAGACTGTCAGGGCCCCCTCAGTCCGCAGGGGAGCCCCCTCCCCTTTATGGAGCTCAGGAGGTTTCTCACCCAGCCCCGAGTTCTCCTCATTGGCGATGGCTCCGTGGCAGCCAGGAGGCCGCTGTTTCTGGGAGACCCCTGGGCCGGGGAGGGTGTGTGCTTGACGTAGGGCTGCACAGCTTTTACGTCTCCTGCTAGATAAGCCACAGTGGGGTTATTTCTGCTATGTCCTAACTCATGTGCATTCTCCCAGTTTATACGGAGCTGAAGGAGCTGCGTTCTGCGCTGTGGGTACAGAAGGGACAGGGCATGGGGACAGGGTGACTGTGTGTCTGCCGCTGCCTCCCTCCCCGCCTCCCGGCCCTGTGCGTCCACCACCACCCCTGGGGGTGCCAGGGCGGAGACGGGCAGGAGCCCTTGCCCCCCGGGTGGTGGGGGCCTGCCGGGCTGAGGGGTTCCAGGCCTCGGGAGGCCCTGCCCTGGGCTGTGGCCCGCCCCCTGAGCCCGCTCTGCCCCCCGCAGGCTCTGCGTGCTGCTGCTGGTGTGCGCCGCCCAGGCCTGGCTCATGTGGCGCTTCATCCACTCCCAGCTGCGGCACTGGCGGGAGTACTGGAACGAGCAGAGCGCCAAGCGGAGAGTCCCCGTGGCCCCCCGGCTGCCGGCAAGGCTCATCAAGAGGGAATCTGGTAGGTGCCAGGGCCGGGGCAGGCAGGCAGAGGCCGTCGGGGGTGGGAGGGAAGGAGTCGGGACCCTGGGCTCTCTCCAGACCAGTCCTGGGGCCCACTCTCCGCCTGGACTCCCTCCCCGGGCCTGCGGCTCCTGGGCTGCTGCTGCGGCTGCGGCCCGGCTGGCACATGGCTGGGTGTGGGCCAGGGCCAGGCTGCGGGTGGGGCTGGCCCTGACTAGGCGCGAACCCTCGGGCAGTGGTGGGGCAGGGCGCGCTGGGTGGGGAGCTCTGGCACGAAGCATGTCCTCAGGGTGGCTTCTGGGCACCAGCCAACCTCTGCGCCTGCTCGGTGCGGCACCGCTCCGCTGTCCTCACCTGCCCTCTGCTCTGGCCGTGGCCGCCAGGCGGCTGGCTGCTCTCCGTCTTCGGGAATGACTCGGGATGGCACAGTACACAGTGGGCAGGGGAGGGATACCCACTCCTCCGTGGGCCCCGCCCCTTCAGTGCCCGCCCGCCCGCCCCCTCTGGGCCTGGGGCACGGCCAGCCCATCTGCACCAGGATGTGTTCTGACTCACTCGCCTTCTCCAGGTGTGGCCTGCTTGGCTCAGGCTCATGTGTGAGAACGGACACGTGTGCGCTGGGTGTGCCGGGAGCCAGGCTGGCTGGGTGGGATGGGCGGGAGGCGGCAGCCAGATGTGCCTCTTGGACTTGGAGCGAGCACACGGGCCTGCTTTTGACAACAATGAAAAGATCTTCCTTTTCTGCCTAATTATTCTGCCAGAGGAGTGTCGGGCCTCTGAGGAAGGCCTTGTCCCTGCAGCCCCTCGGCCCCCTCCCCTGGCCTCCCCTTCCCCGGAGCGGTTGCTGATGTGGGCGGCTGCCCTGCGGGGGCCGGAAAGCAGCAGGACGCTGACGGTGGCGCAGTGATTCCAGCAAGGACCCGGCGCAGGCGCCCTGGTGCTGGGTGCCTGTGTGTGTCAGAGACCCCCACAGTCAGAGGCCGCCGCCTCGCACGGAGCCTTGGTAGCAGGCCCCTCGGGGGAGCAGGAGCCGGGCATCTGCTGGGTCCTCACAGCTCCTCGCGGGCCCGCCCTCCCCTCCGCCAGTCCCAGCAGAAACGCCAACCTCTCTTCTCTCCTTACGTCCTAGGTTACCACGAAAATGGAGTGGTGAAGGCCGAGAATGGAACCTCCCCACGGACTAAGAAACTCAAGTCTCCTTAAGGCCAAAGTGCTGAGCACAGGAACGCCCTGTGGGGCCCAGCGGGGCAGCGGGGCCCCGGCCTCCGTCACTGCCTCCCCTTCCCGCCCCTGTCGCTCCATCAAACAGCGGGAACCTGTCTTTAAACGGGGCTGCCCCTCCTCCTTTCTTCTTGGCTTTCTTTCTCTTACTCTTCCAGACACCGTTCTCAGTAAAACCAAAAATCCTCCCTCCCCGGGCCACGCCCTGGCTGCAGCGCTCTGATGGGTGCTCTGGACGCCCCCATCTCACGCTAGCTTTCCTCTGGCCACCTCTCCTCCTACACCGCTGCTGCTTTCTCTCTCTCCTTCTTTGACCGCCTTGTGCAATTTTTTTCTGTCTCGATTTTGACCCTGAGAGGGAGCGAGGTCCTGGTCCTGGCCGCCCGGCCCCAGCGTCCGTCTGGGGCCCGTCAACGTGCAGAAGCCTCGTTCGAGGAGCCTCGGCCCGGCCGGCAGCAGCCCCGGAGCCCCGTGCAGCCGGGCGGGAAGAGGGAGACGGCCTCCGGGACCGCAGGCTCCTAGGTGCTGATTGACTGACGAGGGGAGACTGCAGCTCCGCGCACCGTCTCGCGGCCCCGCCGTGCCGCTGCTCCTGGCAGATGCAAGGCGTCTGGCTTGGGTACCTGATGCCTGGGCCCAGGGGGATGGTGTGACTGTGTCGGGTCCCCCTGACGAGACGGCTTGCCTGTGGCGGGTCCAGCGTTGGACACCGGCCTGCCTCGCCCGGCCCGGCCCGGCCCGGGAAGCACTGCTGCAGGACCAAGGCCTCCCGCTCCGGAGCCCGAGCTCGTGGGCTGAGCAGCAGGCTCTTCCAGACAGTGACGGCCGGGTCAACCCTGGCCTTTCTCCAGCAGCCCCGGCTGCACTGCTTTTTCAACCGTTCACCAGCATTCAAAACCAAACCTGACAGCCTTGAGACCGGCCGGGCCTGTGTGGTCTCAACCCCAGACCCAGGCAGCCCCGACGTCCTCTCCCCGCCCCCCCCCCCCCGAGGGCACACCAAGCCCCCGCTGGCCCCGGGCCTCTCTGGTTCTTCGGCATTGGCACAGTCGTCTGCCCATGCTTGTTGGCACACCTGCAGCGCTTTAGGCGGTGTGCACAGGACAGGCTGCTCGGGCGAGCAGCACAGCTGTGCCGAGCTTTCTGCCCTGTCTCTCACCTAGTCTGTCCCCTCTCCCCAGGCAAGGGCCCCGTGTCCCAATGGGCCTGCGGCTCCCACAGAAGGGCGAGGCTCCCCGAGGGCCTGCTTAAGAACTCCTGAGCCCTGCGGTGACCCGAGCGGGTCGTGGTGGCGCAGGAATGTCAGTGTCTTTTGATGGGCTGGTTCCCTCTCTGGCGTCACAGTAGAAGCCAAGCCTTGGGTTATCATCCAAAGGGGAGAGGTGGGTCTTTTCATCGAGGCCACAACCCTTCTGTGCATCCCTCGCGTCAGAGGGCAGTTTAATTTCCCAGAGAATGAGGGGTCTGTTGCCTGACACCTGTGGGCCCCATCCCTGTCAGCTGGCTGAAAAGGAGCAGCTCCCTGTGGCTTCTGGTTACTCTTAGGGAGTGGACAGTGTTTTTGAAAATAGGCGTCTCCCTTCCTTCTCTGACCACCTCTGGGCTGCAAAGCGGAACCTGGTAAAAGGGTGGCCTGGTGGCTGCTGGTGGCCGGTGGTCAGCCAGCGGCCTCCGGCACCTGCCCCAGCAGCCGGGCGCCATGAGGGGGTCCCTGGTCTCACGTTCCTGCTCCAGGCTGCGTCCGCAGCTGAGCCCCGTCCGGCAGTGGAGTCGGGCCTTCAGCAGATGCACGTGTGCTCGGCTGGGGAGGTGCTGAGAGCAGGCACGTCCCGCCCACAGCAGCCTCCCGGTTGCGTGGAGGTGTTCTCAGCGTGCGTGCGTGCGTGTGTGTTCCCCAAGTGCCCTGCAGGCTCCATGCTGTGGGCAGCATCTCTGAGGTGAGTCCACCACCCCGTGACCTGGCAGCTCTGGCTCTGTTCCCTAAGGCGCAGTGATGGCAGTCACATCTTCTCTGCCCTAAAAACCCGGGACAAGGCAGGCCGATCTACCTCAGCAGCCTGGCCCCTCCACCTCTGAGGGGCCCCAGGAGGTGGAGGCGGCCCCGGCAGCGGGGGCAGGAGAGCGCAGGGAGGCCGTGCTGGTGGGATGGAGGCTCGTGCTGCCATTCCCCTCCTCGGAGGTCGGTGGTGGGAGAGCTGTTTTTACCACCCGGGCTCTGGGAGCTGCACTATTAGTAAGTTGCATGTGGGACTAATAACTGCTGCAGTTTGGGATAGTCCTGGCTGCTGCTCCCTTCTAGTCTGCTCTAACCCTGAGTGTGTGGGCCCCCAGAGAGTGGTTGCCCAGAGAACCTTTCCCATTTTGTCTGAAGTCAGAACTTACCAATATTTCAGAAACCAAAATACTCACCTGTGCTCCAACCTCTGCAGACGCAGCCCCTCGGGCCTGGGCTCCCTGGAGCCCGGGGCCCTGTCCCGGGGCGTGTGCTGCTGGGCCTTCTTGAGGGACCTTCCTCGGTTCCCTTGGCCTTTGGCTAAGTGGCGAATGAGGCGGGTCAGAGCGTCCCCTCCCCAGGGGCCTTTGCAATTTGAGGTGGCTGGCTGTGCGGCCGGGGGCTGGTTTGGACTTCTTCCGCGTCTTCAGCCTGCCCTGGTGTTTTCCCGGGCCTGGTGAGAGGGCGGGAGGCCAGCGCGTGCCTCCCTCCCTGCCCAAGACCTTGGCTGTGATCGGACGTCCATCCTGTTCCTCCCAGGCTCCCGTCCGCTGTTTCTTGGAGAGGATGTCGAATCAGACAGCTGTATGGCCCTTCCCCGTCCTGCCCTCACAGCTCAGCCCCGGCTGTCAGGAGGCACGTGGGCATGACTACAGATGAGGGTCATTGTGGGATGGCTTAGAGCCTAAAACAGAATCCCTCTCCCACCCGGGGTGGCCTGTGAGGAAGGCTTTCCCAATTTCTCACTCTTTAACCCCCGTTTTTGTGAAGATTGATTCCTCCCCAAAGGCTGAAGAGGACCTACTTGCTGCCTCATGTCCCCACACCCCACAGCCTTTCTGTGGGGGCCTCAGAAAGCGCTGGGCCCCCTGGCTCCAGGTAGCCTGTTGGGCAGCCGTGTGAGTTTCGTCCTCAGCAGATTCCTGTTTCTGTAAGAAGTGCCTTACTTGCCACGTGGTCCCGGCCTCCGCCTGTACTACATGGCCTGGGCGCAGGCTGTTTGTCAGGAGCAGCCTGGGACTCTGGCCCCAGTGCAGTCACGTGTAAAAGGGATACTGATTGTGAGTTTTGCCTCCTTTGTCACAACCTCCCCTGCTTCATTGTGTTAGGGTCTGGGGTCTATTCCGTTTTGTTTTTGGTTTCTCCCTGGAGTTGGTTTTCGGCCTGGGTGGCTGGGAAGTCAGGGGAGGCCCATGCAGGCACCCGTGCCTCCCAGCTGTTCATACCTGTGAAGAGAAGCACTAAGCCCATGTATGTCTTTGGCCCCAACATGGTGAGACCTGCTCTAACAGTCTGTGTCTCCTGTCATACCCACACACACCCCGCCCCCAGATTATAAAGAAAGGTACCCTTGCTAAAACCTCTTCTGATCTTTTTGCTTCCCATCGAACCCAAAGTGTATATGACAAAGGTGTTTACTTTGCAGTCAAGACTGTTAACTCACACATCCCCGTTGGACAATGGGTCTAGGTTGGCTGTTGCAGAACTTCTTCCAGCTCCCAATTCAGTGTTACCTTGTGTTAGCAGCTACCCCCCCCCCCCCAAGCCTGCCTGCCTTTCCCTTGCTCTTCCGGGTTGTGCAATAACCCTCCCAACCAGTGGTGGGTCCACAGGCCTTGCTGTCCCTTACTGTGCCCTGCGATGGGAAGGGAAGGGGCCCGCGGGAGGGGCAGTCATCACCCCCTACAGAAGAACAGTTAGCCACTTTCCCTTTGTTGCTGTCATTCTCGTGATCCTGGGTGGGTTTCTGTGGCACTCTAGTAGAACATTGTAGCGTCATCTTAGAAGTCCATATAATTTTTGTATAATCTGTTGAAAAGGAAAAAAAAAAAACTACCCTCATGAAGGGGCATTAATAAGTCAGTGTCTGAGAATAAGATCCAGACACCGAGGTATGACCATCACTCTGCCTGGAAGCTTCGAGTTTCTTGTTCACGTGGAGGTTTTCTGAGTCGGCCACGGCTGGACAGCCCTGTTCACCTGCCAGGCTCCACCTGTGCTGGGAAGTGCCACCACTTCCTTGGGTACAGATTCAAGTGTTTATGGGTGAGATTAAACCTCATTTTTCAGTTCCTCTTGTTTAATAAACATCTGAAGGATAAGCAGAGACTGCTGGTGCCCTGGGCAACTCATAATGCAAATGTGGACAAAAAGTGTCTTTGTTTTTCTACTTTAGCCTGTTCATGTTATGGACCAAATTTCAGCAAGGAACTCAAGGAAATTTTGTGCCTGCCGTATTTATGCTCATGTAAAAGGTTCTAGTTTGTGTTTTTGATTGTGTTTTTTTTTGGGGGGGGGGGGCTTTTTACTTTCAGTGAACTTTTTTCAAAATCCTTTTCCCACTGTTTCTGTCTGGTTTGAAAACAAATTACAGTTTTGTATGGATTTTTTAAATGTACATTTTGAAACAAATGATCAGCAAATATTTTTGAAATAACTGAATAAAAAGGCATAGAATTATCAGTCTAATTGTCTGTGGTACAATTCCTTATATTGCTTTTTGATCAGGAAGCTTACTTTTGCTTTTAAGTGAAAAAAAAAAAGATTGTGTCAATTTTAGTCTAATTTCTGAGAGTATTCACTCTATTAGCCATTTCTTGTATATCTTTTGTGATATGGTTGTTTGTTGTGCTCACATGAATTAGGGAATTGGAAGTAAGGAAGAAGAGTTATATCGAGTAACGGGCATAATTTTTACTTGTGTCTATAACAGTAAGGTACGAAAGTGGAAAGGAGTGGTCTCAACATGGGTTTGTGGGTAGGAAGCTTCACAGAAGAAAATACACTGAGCTTGATGTCTACTGTGTTATGAAGTCATCTGGCTGGGAGAAGATGGGATTAAGTAAAAGCCACCCAATATTGTCCTGGTAATGAATACATGTGAAAGTATTTGTGATCATGTGGGCAGTGGGGATTGCTGGTGTCGGGTAGGTGGTGTACTGCCTGCAGCTGTGTGCTGTGTTTTCCAGACCATCTTCAGAGAGAGCTCAGGACATGAGTGCAGTTACAGGTGGCCGTGAGCCAAGGACACACACAGGGAATGAGGATTAAACAGGAAACCTTTACCTGAGGCGCAGGAGAGCGGTACTGATGGAGGGCAAGCTTTGGTACAGACTCAGGTTGCATCCTGCTCTGCCATAAGAAGCTAGGTGACCTCCAGCTTCTGGTGTCTGAACCAGGTAGAGCAGTGGTTCTCAACCTTCCTAATGCCGTGACCCTTTAATACAGTTCCTCATGTTGTGGTGACCCCCCAACCATAAAATTATTTTCGTTGCTACTTCATAGCTGTAATTTTGCTACTGTTATGAATCATAATGTAAATATGATATGCAGGATGTCTTAGGTGATCCCTGTGAAAGGGTCGTTCAACCCCCAAAGGGGTCGAGACCCGCAGGTTGAGAACCGCTGAGGTAGAGGAAGGGGTTCGGAGTCTGAGACTGCAGATCTGCCAGTAGAGCCGTAAAGGCTTTCCGGGAGGGGAGGAGGGAAAGGCCGGGCAGTGGAGCGGAAACGCAGGTAACCTTCCTGAGCCGTGGGCTCACTGTGCTCTACAGTTTTGGGGTTGGTTGGTTTGCTTGCTTGTTTTTGCAGCAAGTGGGAGTGGTAAGATTAAGGGACAGTGAATGCTAAGTCCATGGTACAAATAAAGTATTCAATAAATGGATATTTTTTAATGAACATACATGCCAACAGGATATTCAGGAGTTACTCACCCAAGTGACCTTTGATTCTTGAATGTCTTCTTTACCAACTAGTCCCAGACACCCTCCAAACCTATAGATGAATTTGACACATCCGTGTACACCCTCAATTAGATGATATTTTCAAGGCCTGCTGGTAGTATGTAGGCCTAGGGCCTGAGCAGTGGTAACTCACAAGCCAATATTCATACAAAGGCAGATTTTACTAGCCCTAAATCTGTAAGCCACCCACCATCTCACCACAAGATGTGGTGTATTTCCCTGTAATCCTGGGGCAAGCAGGCAAGTGGGGAGCAGGCATCAGCTGAACAGCAATACCAGTGCTGTGTGCTTATTTCCAAAACCCCAAATGATGCTTCTCCTAGCAAGTTCTATCTTTTCTTCTGCTCTTCCTCATTGTACACCTGTATTAGTCAAGGTTCCCTAGAGAAACATAAACAATAAGATCTAAAGAGAGAAACTAAGATTTATTATAGGAACTAAGTTTCTATTTATTATAGAAACTAAGATTTATTATTATATTTATAATAAATTATAAATATAATTTATTATATTTATTCACATAAATACAGAGTTTGACTAGTTGGCCAACGAGATCATGAGAGCTGACGGTGTGGTTCCAGTGTGAAGGCCAGCAGGCTTGAGACCCAGGAAGAGCTAATGTTTGAGTCAGAAGACAGGAGAATGCTGATGTTGCAGTTTGAAGGCATGCAAGGAGAATTCACTCTTACTTGGGGAAGGTCAGCTTTTTCATTCTATTTAGGCCTTTAATGAGTTGGAAGAGGCCCACCCACACTGGGAGGGCAGCCTGCTTTACTCAGTCCACCAACTCAAATGTTTACCCCACTCAGAAACACCCTCACAGACACCCAGGAATAACATTTAACCAAATATCTAGGTTCCCTAAGGCCTACTCAACACGACACATAAAGTTAACCATCACAACACCCCTATCTCTACCTCTTTCAATAAGGCACCCATCTTAGTTCTTACAAGATGCAAACTAACTTAGACTTCAGAAGAAGTGAAATATAAGAGACAAGGAATATACTTTCAAGGGTTTGATATACTTTCAAGCCTCTACAAAGAGTATAAGGTATATTTCAAAGTGTAGGTCCAACTTCAAAACACGATTGCATCCTCTCCTCAGCCAGGTCAGTTTGAGAAAGCCCGGACAAAGTTGTAGTAGTTGATCTTGTCTTCTCCGTGAGTGCACAGCCTGATTAACTGCAGGGGAGACAGAGAGCAGGTGGGACAGACGTGAGGGCTGCCTGCTGCCTGACTGCAGGGCCTTATCAACACTGATCCCACCTTTGCAAACCAGTGCAGTTTTGATACCATCAGTTGGTTCTGAAGTCATCCAGTACATACGTTGGATATTACCCCCCTCACAGCTAATAAAATCAAACCTCAGATGGAGTAATTGGCCTGGCCAAGACTTCAAAACAATATTTGCATTTTTAAGGGCACTACCACTTTCAATTATTTAGAAAAAAAGCAATTTTTTTATTGTTCTTATATTTAAAGACAAGACTTTGTCCACCCAGTCTGCAGAGTAAGACTCAAAATAGTGAGTTGCTGTTATTGCAGTCCAATAGAAAAACCTAGTTATGTCACTGCCCAAACCATGTCCCCTGAACCTCAGTTGTGAGTGGCAGTAGACTGACTTGCTATGATTGCCTTCATAAGACACGTACAAATCCACCCCACCCACCTTCCCTGTCCCACTCCCACTGACTGCAATTCCTCTCATGTCAGCTCACACATAATTCACATTGACTTAAAATCTGGGGATGCTGTCAATCTGAGCTTTGGGAAGCTAAATGGGCATTGGCCCATGAGAACAAATACCCTTCTTCCTGCTTCCCCACTCCTAGCTAATGTCCCTGCCTACAAAATATCTTCGTCTCTAGCCTAGTCACTTTAGCTCTAAGCAAAAGCCCTCCCCAAATGAATTTTACCTCTGAACATTTCCTTTTTACTAAAAGATCTTTAAAATCTACAGCAGTAATAGGCAAACTGTGGCTCGCAAGCGGTTTGCCGCCCTGTTGACTGAGTTTGCCGTCCATTGGCTACAGCATCTCAGTCTTCTTAATCAATGAGAATGTCTCAATAATAAAAAGTCACAGTCATTGGCAAGGTGGGAAAAATCCTGTCTAACTTTTGGGGGAACCCTGGCTAAAGGGGTATGTAATAGGGAAAAGACATGAAAGGCTCTCTTCAACTCATGAAAATTCTAGGAGGAGAATGTCCATGTTGCATGGGGCCCCTGTTGACAGGCCACTGTCCCTGGGCAGCCATCACACCTTCTTCCGTGCGAGTCCTCCAGATGGGCTAACGTACTTACCGCTGTGAAAGATGTCACAGGCTGCCCACCAACCTACTCAGTTCAGTGTCTGTGAGTTGCCCTGGGTGGCCGCCCCCCAGGACCAGCTCTGCTGCCCTCCTTCAGCTTCAACATGTCTTATTAGCCTCTCTGTGCTGGCTAGCTCCACACCACTTAAAGATGCCTTGCAACAGCAATGGGAACAGAAAGCCAATGAATCGAGGGAAAACCATAATCAGGACCGAACAGGAGACCTGACTTGAACATCCTAGATCCTCAGTTGTCTTTAGGAGAGAATGAATGGTGCACGGCCTTGCAATTACTTGAAAAACAAACTCATACTGACCTCCTTAGTCAAGGAATCGTCAACTGGGATGTTAAAAGTGCTACAGATTTTAAAGAACTCCTCTCTGTCCACGTATCCTGTCGCTTCCTTGTCATAAATTTGGAATGCCCTGTGAATGTTGTCTTTACAGGGATAATCTTTCATTTGCTTCTGGATGTTGTCTATTAATGCTTCAAGTTCCTCCACGTTTGGATCCATTCCTGTTGGTTTTCTGTGGAGGAAGGAAAGAAATGATGGGCTACGGAATTTAATCTTGGCTACTCTTACCTTAGTGACCACTTAGTTCTCGCTTGGTGCAGTCTGGGAAGCTTCTAATGACAGCTTCGACACAGAGCTGACCAATCGCTGAACACTGGCCCGCAGTGGCTGGCTGGTGGCTGACCTCTGCCTCAGGACAGCCTACCAGGGGCAGCGTCTGCACTGAAGCTCAGCCTCCCTGGCTGCCGCTGTCAGAGCCAAATCTAACACCACCACCATCCTAAGTGCCTTGTTTGTAGGAGTCGCATGATATACTTCATCCACATGACATCATCTAAAAATAAAGGTCTGAGTTTTAAAAATATTTCTCTATTACTTTGCAGTCAGGGGTCTCTTGTACTTGAACACTCTCTCTCCAATTCACTCTTGAGTTTTGTGCAAGGTTATCTCTGAATGCTAAGTGTCTGCTCTATGTGATGGATTGAGAAGTTCAGGATTAGCATTTCCTGAAATGAAGAGAGATCAGTAGCCCAGAACGTTAGGAAAAAGGTCTATCCTTTCAAATCACAGCCAGGATAAGCAAGAGCCAGATTTTTATTTCCTTTGAACATAATGGTACAGCTATAAAATTAGCAGAAGGAAGCAAATAATTTTTAAAAAGCAGAAAAAAAATGAAATAGAGACTAGAAAAATGATAGTAAAGAGCAATAAAACTAAACGGTCTTATCTTTTATTTTTTTAAGATAACCAAAACTGACATACTTTTAGCTACACTAATTAAGAAAAAAGAGAGAAGACTCAAAAATGAAAGAGGGAACATTATAACTGATATCCATGGAAATACAAAGGACCTTAAGAGACTACTATGAACAATCATACATCAACAAATGGATAACCTGAAAGAAATGGCTAAATTTCTAGAAATAAACTAAACAAAAAATTCCTAGAAACATACAACTTACAAGGATTGAATCATCAAGAAATAGAAAATCTGAATAAACCATAACAAGTAGGAGATTGGATCAATAACCAAAAATCTCCCCAAAAAGAAAAATCCAGGACCAAATGTTTTCACTGGTGAATTCTACTAACATTTTAAGAAGAATTAATATCAATCCTTCTCAATCTCTTCCAAAAAAAGTGAAGTGGAGGGAACACTCTTAAATTCACAATACAATGCCATTATTACCCTGATACTAAAGACAGACAAAGATGCTACAAGAAAAGAAAATTCAAGCCAGTATCCCTAGTGAACACAGATGCAAATATTCTCAATAAAGTATTAGCAAACCGAATGCAACAATACACTATGATGAGTAGGATTTATCCTTTGTATCAAGGATGGTTCAACACATACACACCAATAAATGTAATATATCACATTAATAGAATATAGGGTAAAAAGCATAATTATCACAATAGATACACAATAAGCACTTGACAAAACCTAATATCTTTTCATGATAAAAAGCTCTCAACACCGTATCCCCCAAAGGGGACGGGTGTCCCGGGTGAGCCGTGTGTCCCAGGGGGCTATGTGCCCCAGGTGAGCCGAGTGTCCCAGGGTGCAGTGTGCCCCGGGAAAGCCGTGTGTCCCAGGGGAAGCAGTGGGACCCAGGGGAAGGGGCGGTGAAAACCAGAGGAGGAGTGGACTCTATTCATATGGTCCTGAGATAGTCACCATAAAACAAGCAGACTGCCAAATGAGGAGTGGATTCTATTCATGGGGTCCTGAGATGGTCACCATAAAACAAGCAGATTGTCAAATGACAGCGGGGAGGGGAAGGAGACCTGGGGGAGATAGGAGAACAACCGAGGGACTGGTATGCATGAACATAAGTACAACCAACGAACACAGAACTCTGGGGAGGGAGGGCATAAATGAGAGGTGGGGGGGGGGCAATGGTAAGCTATGTACACAGATAATACCTTAATAAAATAAAATTTTTTAAAAATCTAAAAAATAAAAATAAATAAATAAATAAAATGTTTTAAGATTAAAAAAAAAAAAGCTCTCAACAAATTATGTATAGAAGGAATGTAGCTCAACCTTATAAAGGCCATATATGACAAGCCCATAGCTAACATCATACCTTATAGTGAACAAGACAAGGATGCCCACTGGCACCACCTCTATTCAACAAAGACCTAGCCAGAGCAATTGGGCAAAAAAAGAATTAAAAGATATCTAAACAGGAAAGGAAAAAGGAAAACTATATGTTTGCAGATGACATGATCTTATATGTAGAAAACCTAAAGATGCCTCTTAAAAAAACTGTTAGAACTAGTCAACATATTCAGTAAACTTCCAGGATACAAACACCAATGTACATAAACCAGTAAACTATCTGAAAGAAATTATTAAGAAAATAATCCACCGAAACCCGTTTGGCTCAGTGGATAGAGCGTCATCCTGCGGACTGAAAGGTCCCAGGTTCGATTCCGGTCAAGGGCATGTACCTTGGTTGCGGGCACATCCCCAGTAGGAGGTGTGCAAGAGGCAGCTGATCGATGTTTCACTCTCATCGATGTTTCTAACTCTCTATCCCTCTACCTTCCTCTCTGTAAAAAAATCAATAAAATATATATTTTTTTAAATAAGAAAGAAAATAATCCCATTCACAATAGCTTCTAAAACAATAAAAATTCTTAGGAATACATTTAACCAAGGAGGTGAAAGACCTGTGCACCGAAAATGATAAAACATTAATGAAAGAAATTGAAGAAGACTGTTTCTGGGTTGGTATAATTAATATTGTTAAAATATCCATAATACCAAAAGAATCTATAAATTTAATACAACCCCTATCAAAATTCCAATGACATTTTTTTTACAGAAATTAAAACAACACTTACATTCATATGGAACCATAAAAGACTCCAACTAGACAAAGTGATGTTGAAAAAGAACAACAAAGCTGGGGATATCACATTGCCTGGTTTCAAACTATAAGTTATAATAATCAAAACAGTATGGTACCAGCATAAAAACAGACATATAAACCAATGGAACAGAATAGAGAGCCCCAAAATAAAACCATGCATATATGGTAAACAAATCTTTGACAAAGCAACCAAGAATACACAATGGATAAAGAATAGTCTCTTCAATAAATGGTGCTGGAAAACTGGCTATTTACATAATAAAATATATGGAATATATATATAAAATGTATAATAGAATATATATGTATATATATATAATGTATAATAGAATATATATATAATAGAATATGTGGAATGTAATGGAATATTATTTGCCATAAAAATCATGTTTGAGATATGAATGAACTTATAAAGGACATATACTTAGTAAAATAGCCCAAATAGAGAAAGACAAATACTATATGATCTCATTTATGTGTCGAATCTTTTAAAAGTCAAACTTATAGAAACAGAGAGTAGAAATATGTTTGCCAGGGTCTGGTGATTGGGGAATAAGGGTGTATGTAGGCCAAAGGGAACAAACTCAGTTATGAGATGAAAAGTTCTGGGGAATCTAATGTATAGTATGGTACTTATAATACTGTACTGTATACTTGAAATTTACTGAGAATAGATCTTAAACATTCTACCACTTGTGTGAAATAATAAGTGGTAACTATATGATATGATAGATGGGTTAATTAACTTGATTGTGGTAATCATTTCACAATGTATGTGTAGAATCTTGTGTACTTTAAATATATGCAATTTTATTTGTCAATTATACTCAATAAAGTTGGTGGGTAGGAACTACTGTGATGAGTTTGGAGCCAAATTCTAGGATGACTGGTTTGGTAACTGTGTGAAATGGACAAAGGTAGAGAATGGAGGTGGGAAAGTGAGTTAGGAGACATTGTGGAAACCTAGGTAAGCAATGATGGGAGTGTGGCAGACGCTGGGGGTTACCAATCCCATATTCATCCTCTCCTTCCTAACAGAGCCCTTCTTTTGTTTGAGTAGCAATTAGGAGTGGCCATGTGACACAGCCCAGACAATGAGCTGCAAGCAGAAGTTGCTAGGTGGGGCTTCTAGATAAGCCTTTTAAAAACAGGAAAGACATGTTGAGAATGGCTGTTTGGTCTTTCCCCTTTGTTCTTCCTCTTCCTCCTGACTGGAATACAGATGCAGTGCTGGAAATGGCACATTCACTTTGTGGCCACAGAATTAAAGAGCATGTGGACAAAAGCTACCTGTTCAGGATGTCGGAGAGATAGAAAAAAATCAGGTCTCTGTCGCAGAACCACTATGCCAGCTTCGGACTGCTCACCTCCAGACATTCACCTCCATGAGAAACATATAACTCCACTGGCTTAAGCTAATTTCTAGTCTGCTTCTGTTGTTATTATGTGCAGACTGGTTAAATTAGGAAATGGTGGTGAGAATGAAAAGGAGAAGTCAGAGACAAGAGATATCTCTATATATAAAAGCCCAGCGACTAGAATGGCGGAATGACCAAAACTATCAGAACAACCAGTGGCTATGACCCACACTGCAGCAGCCAACCAGCCGGATCCAGGCCCTGAATACCCCCCTTCCCCTCAGGGCCACCGGGCCCCTGACCAGCTCCCAACATCTCAATCTGGGGTGGGGCTGGTTGGCCAACTGCCTACGGCCCCTACCCTATGCCAGCCCAGCCCAATGGACCCCTATCAGGGTGGGCTGACCAGCCCCCAACCATGCACAAATTCGTGCACCAGACCACTAATTGTAGAATAAAATGAAAAGAAATTAGCAGCTAACTGAATATGGTATCTCCAAGGTCTTACATTAAGGTCAGTGGAACTTTGCTATGATTGAGAGAAAGAGGGGAATAAGCATTAAATGTTTGCCTCCTGTGTGCCAGACACGATGCTGGTCCTTTACATATGTTATCACGACTCATTGTTATCACAACTTTATGCAACAGGTAAACAAAAAGAAGAGAGAAGGAAGATCAGGTGTACTAGAAAGATGAAAACAAAGTTGTACCAAGTAGAAGATGCTGGTGATTCAGCTGGATAAAGGCCCACCCAATAGGCAGACAGGAATCTAGGAATGGAATCAGGAAAGAATGATCCAGATGGAGAGCAATAGATAGCCTGCAATAAGATGAGAATTTAGAGAAAGCAAACTACAGGACCACAAACAGGATCTTGAGAAACACCAACCTAGTAGACAGAAGTAGGAAAAAAGATACAAAGAATAGGTTTCCAGAGAAGTAGGAAAAAAAATAGAAGTTCTGATTTATTAGAATTCAAGAGAGGATTTTAAAAAGGAAGTGTTACCATAACATAACATAAGAGTAACATGAATGTGGATAAAAAAGGCTAGACAATAGACCAGAGAGTTGGCAAACCAGTCCACAGGTCAAAGCCAGCCTGCTGCCTGTTTTCTGAAATAAAGTTTAATTATAATACAGCCATACCCATTCATTTATATTTGTCTAGGCTGCTTTCACCCTAGAAGAGCAGAGTTGAATAGTTACAACAGAGCTGGTATGGTCCACAAAACTTAAATTACGTACTACCTGCTTCTTTACAAAAGTTTGCCAACTCCTATCCTAGATTATGAGCTACCTTCTATATTTGCCTAAGCATTTATTAAGGTCTGGCAAATGGTGCAAGCTCAAATGGCTGTTGAATTAAGAGATGATTAGATGTGGAAACAGTAATGTTCAAGAAAAAAAATTATGAAGAGTTCTAAGGAGCATTCAGAAAGGAGGTGGTTACAAACAAAATAGTAGAATTAAATTTGGAGAAGTGGGGGTTACTTACCTTTGACAACAAGCTTAAAAGAAAATGAGTGATCATACTAAAACATTCTAATCTAAAGAGTGGAAAATTGAAGCAGCTCACTTTGGATCATTTGTTCTCATATTGAGACCAACTGCAAAGTGAATGTGAAATGAGAATATTTGGGAATGTCTATATGGGAAAGATGGCTGGAAGTGGAAAAGTGGGTATTGGAAGGATCCTTGAGCAGGGGTGGAAAGGCTTCTTGAAGCTGAAGAGCACACATGGGCATGCTAACAAAACAAGAATAAGATATATGAACATGTGTCTTTTCATGCTATTCATACATGTAGATTCCCCATAGATGGGATATCTGCAAATCTGAGTTCAGTATATTGCAATGAGGACCCAAAACCCAAAAAGAAGACAATAATTACCTATGCAGTATTTTTTGTTTTGTTAATTCTCAGCTGGGGATATTTTTTCCATTGATTTTTAGAGAGAGTGCAAGGGAGGGGGAGAGACAGAGAAAAACATCCATGTGAGAGAGACACATGGATTGGTTGCCTCTTGCAGGCGTCTCGACTGGGACAGGGATAGAGCCAACAATAAGTAAGTGCCCTTGAATGGAATTGAAACCCCCACCCTTCAGTCCATGGATTATGCTCTAACCATTGAGTAAACCAGCTAGGACACCTATGCACTATTTTAATTTTCTGGCTCAGAAAGAGAAAATGGCTAACTCCCAATTTCACCATCCTGTAATTGACACTTGAAAAAGACTTAGGCCTGGCAAGTACTGGGGATCCCTTTTCGTTACTCTTAGCAATGATTAGTCAATGAAAAAATTTGTATTTCCTTCCAGCTACTGGATGGGTTCTTTACCAGATAAGAGGAGTTAGAAGCCAAAGACAAGATGGCTAGAAGGCATGGAAGGCCTGACACCTGGATTCCAAGCATTTCTCTCTGTGAGTCATCACAGGAGCAGGGGAGGAGAGAAGGGGAGGATCAGAACAAGGATAGCAACAGACCTAACCCAGAACTTGAGTTCTCTTTATCTGTATTGGTATCTCATTTTAAGTGCCTCAGCACCATCTTTTCATCATTACTAACCCAGAGAAAAAAATAAAAAAAGATCCTACTGGTAATATGCCAAAGGAGGAACTTACCAGTGTTGCTGGTACTTGCAAAGACATGAAAAAATTACAGAATTCTGAAAAGTAGTTGAATTAAATGTACAACCATGAACCTCAACGCTGCCCTTATTGCTGACATCACCCATCCATGCTTCCCCAGTCCACTCACCTCCCACCTTCCCGGGAGCTGCCATGTTTCATCAGTCCTGAGACATTTTTACATCTCTGATTTTAGCATGTGGATTTTAACTGATGGTAAATTACAATTATAACTGCTGGGGTTTTTTCTTTCTTTCTTTCTTTCTTTCTTTCTTTCTTTCTTTCTTTCTTTCTTAGTATAGATAAAATAACGTGATATTTACTTTTTATATTTATTTAGTCAATAAATTAGAGCATTTTACAACCTTCCTCTCTCCTGAAACCTCCAACATCTCCCCAACCTCATTCTTCTTACTCTATAACTACATTGAGAACACAACCAGCAAAACCCCTCAACCATATCTACCACCTACCAGCATCTGTACTCATACACTCAGCCTTCCTGTTACCACAGATCAAGATTTCAAAGAGCAATCCCAGGACATCTAGAGGTTCCTGAGACCCTTCTTTTTTTTTGGGGGGGGGGGGGGAGTAGGGGAGGCTGTGAGGTAAAAACTATTTTCATAATGATACTAAAACATTATTTGCTTTTTTAATGCATTTTCTCAAAAATGCACTGTGGAGCCCTGACCAGTTTGGCTCGGTGGATAGAGCATCGGCCTATGGACTGAAAGGTCCCAGGTTTGATTCCTGTCAAGGGCATGTACCTTGGTTCCCGGAACATCCCCAGTATGTGCAGAAGGCAGCTGATCGATGTTTCTCTCTCGTTGATGTTTCTAACTCTGTCCCTCTCCCTTCCTTTCAGTAAAAAAATCAATAAAATATATTTTAAAAAATGCACAGTGGAATTTTTCAAAGGTTATGTGATCAATGACATTGCAGTAGGCTAATCACAGAAGCAGATGAAAATAGAGCTGTCTTCTATTAATAAAATCAGATATTAAAGAGACCTACAAAATAATTTATAAAACAGTGCTACTCTTTTCACTAAATTTTTTGTTTGGGAAAATATAGTCATTTTTCAGAAAATTGTGTTATGTACATTAAAATGAAATAAGTTTATTATTGTTTTTAAAACATTAATAAATATTTTAAATGTCAGATATAATTTCTAACATGGTATATTTAATATATATAAACCACATAAGCAAAAACGCTTTCAGGTTCTGAATAATTAAGAATATAACGGTGTCCTCTTTAAAACCAGTTCCTCCACCTGTGCACTGAGCCTCTCCCTCTCTCACTCCCCTCTCTCACACACCATTGTCTGTTTTTCCCTCTCCACAGAATCACTCCCATTCACATACAAACATGCTATTTTTAAAAACAGAACTCTTACCTCCTCTTCCACCAGTTACTACTGTATTTTTTTTTGTCCTTTGCATCAAGCTTCCTCAAAATATTTGTCTATCCTTCCATTCTCAAATTCCTCTCTTCCCCCTTCCCTCTTAAATCCACTACCATCAGGTTTTCCCACCCTCCCATCCAACTGAAACTTTTTATGAAAGTTCTGGATGTCCCTACATTGCTACATTCCCCAATGGACAAAATGAATTATTCTGTCTTTCTTCATATACAGGTGAGTTTCACTTTGCACAGTTCCGACATGCACAAATTTCAGTTAACCGCTGTTTAAGTTGCCCAGTCTCTCAACAACATGGTTCACATTTCAGTCACCAAGGTTTATTAGCTGTGAGTAACTGCAACAAGTGCAAACTCACTGTCGGGTTGTCAGCCTACTAAATCACTACAGAAATAACAGGTGCACATCAAGATCGGAGGCCATCACATCACTTCTTTCAGAGTCTATTGGTGATTGGTCACTGGGCACCTGTTTTTCAGTTCACACTTCACAATTGTGCAGCTAAGTTGCCTCCTTGTCTCACAGTGATAAACCTCGTGACGTTTTACAAAAGAGAACTGACCAACTAAGACAAAAATGCAGCAATGAAATAAAACACGATAATGCTCAAAGTATTATGTACTTAATTATCTATAATAATAAAAAGCATAATATGCAAATCAACTGAACAACGAAACAGTAGAACAACTGTCGGACGACCATGCTATGACACACACTGGCACCAGGCCAGCCAAGGTAGGTGTAATGTGATTGGTCAGGGGGCCCTGCCATCACCCCGCAGAGAGAGGCCCAGGCCATCCGATTGGCAGCTCTGTGGCGGATGGGCAGGACTGGCCAGGAATCGCCCCACAGAGGGAGGCCCAGGCCAGCAAAGCGAACACACACCATGCCTGTTGCCTGCAGAGGGAGACAACCAGTGGTGGGGGAGAAGGGGAGTGCCACACAAATCAGATGGCAAGCAGTGGCAGCAGTGGGGGTGGGGTCAGCTGCTGGCAGCTAGGGTAAGGAAAGCCCCATTAGGCTCTGATCGCCAGCCAGGCCTAGGGACCCTACCTGAGGGTACCAGATTATGAGAGGGCACAGGCTGGAGTGAGGGACACCCCCTCCAGGCATGAATTTCATGCACTGGGCCTGTAGTCTATAAAAATAAAAGCATAATATGCTAATGTAGACCAGATAGCCAGATGACCTTCTGAACAAAGCTGGGCTGTGAGGGCTGAGGCAAGCCACTGTGGCTGCAAGGGCCAAGCCTCTTGCACAAATTTTGTGCTTTGAGCCTCTAGTCTACATATATATATATATAAAAGCCTAAGGTACCGGATGACCAGCCAGTAGCTATGATGCACACTGACCACCAGGGGGCAGATGCTCAAAGCAGGAGCTGTCCCCTGGCAGTCAGTGCACTCCCACAGCAGAAGTGCTGCTCAGCTGACAGGTGCCAAACACAGGGCTGACAGCTGGTGAGCACAGCTGCTGCATGAGCCTCTCCCATGGACACTCCCCCTGCACGCCTGAGGAAGTTGTGGCAGGCACAGTGGAGCCAGGATAAGCATGAGCAGCACAGAGCCCAGCCCAGGCTTGGACCCCTCCCTGGCCTCCTGCTGCTTTGCATGCTGCTTTGCACACTACTTTGTGCGTGCAAGATTGACACAGACAGTAGGCTGGAACCCGAAAAGGTGGTGGGTAAGGCTGAGAGCTATGGTGGCATGGAGGTCCACTGATCGCCACAGGCCAGGCCAAGTGACTCCACCGATGCACAAATCCATGCATTGGGCCTCTAGTGAAGTATAATGAGTTATAGAGGAAACAGCTCCCTGGGTCTGCTAACACTGTGCAGCCTGAGGAACTCAGTGAAGGCCAACTTATTGACATAAGCAAGGAAAGTAATTGCAATGAAAAGGATGGACATATCCCAGATACCAGCAAAAAGCTTCACATTAAAATAATATTCAGAGATATTTCACTGTCAGTAAAGAAACTCTAGGAGATACTTCACAACATTGAAAGCAAAAATAATAAAATGTTGGAAGCTGATCCAAACTTCAAAAGCAATGTGTCAATTTGCCAAACAGCAAAGATGTTCGCACTATATCATGTTATACGATGAGAAAAAGGCAAGCACTGTTCAAACTACTCTTGATAAGTTTTTTTACAAATAAATGGAACACTTTAATTCTCAATGTTGCCAATGTTTTAGATTATAATGTACTAAATAAAAAGTAGTTTTACTATTTTTTTTATTTCCCTATATTTATAACCATCAGATTTTTCGTGTTTATACAATAATTTTTAAAGGTCACAGGACAATAGTAAATTTCCCACTGCTTATTAAGATTGTTTGCACAGTCGTTTTTATAATCCCACACTAATGTGCAAAGGGAAGACTATATTTCCTTATTTGGTTTCCAGAATACCACACCCACTTGGTTTTCTTCCTGCCTCACCAATTGTTCTGCTCAGTTTCCTCTTCTCAACTCTGAGTGTTGGAGGACCTCAGAGATGAGTCCTTGAAACTCTTCTTTATCTACACTGACTCCCTTAGAGAGATTTCGATAAGTCCTGAGGCTTAAAATATTATCTATATGCCAACACTTCCACATTTACATCTCCAGTTCAGAACTCTTGCCTGAACTCTGATTTATACATCCCACAGCCTATTTGATACCTTTATTTGGATATCTAATAACTATGGTAAACCTAGTATATCCAAAACTGAAATCCTCCCCTCCCCCCAAAAACCCTCTTCTATCCCAAATGAACATCTTCCCCATTTCAGATGATGGCAACTCCTTCCTTCCAGTTGTTCAGGTCCAAAACTTTGCAGTCATCTTAACTACTCTCTCTCTTATATCCCCTATGTAATCTACCTTCAAAATACATCCAAAATCAGACCATTTCTCCCGTCTTCATTGATACGACCCTGGTCCACGTACCATCATCACTTGTCTGGCAACATTCTCCTAACTGATGTCTCTCCTAACCTGTTCAGAACACAACAGCTCTTTAAGACATGTATCAAATCTTGACACTTCTTCTATTCAGAACCCCACAATTTTTCTCTATTTCACTCAGAGAAAAGCCAGCATCTTTCCAAAGACCTAGTAGGTCCTACATGAACTAGCCCCTTGTTTATTTCCTAACTCCACCTTCAACTCCTCTCCTCTCATGCGTTTCATTCCAGCCATTTCCACTGGCCTACTTCTTGCCAGTGTTTCTTGCATAGTCTGAGCATGCTGCTCTCTAGGGCCTTAGCACTCACCATTCCCTCTTCCTGGAACCATCTTCCTCCAGATATCCACATGGCTAACTCCTTTACCTTCAAGTGACCTTCCCAAGGTGTTACCTTCCCCAATCCATTATAATCCAACCCCCCTCCAGAAACCCTAATTGTGCCCCACTTTTCCATAGTACACATCACCTAATATACTGTATAATTTACTTGTGCTGTTTATTGACTCCCACCCACAGCTTAGAACAGGGGTGGGCAAACTTTTTGACTCAAGGGCCACAATGGGTTCTTAAACGGGACCGATGGGTGGGAACAAAAGCAACCTGACCATGCTGGCACTCTCATCTTGGGCTGCTGGTGAAGGAACAGAGGGGAGAGCAAGAGAACCCTGCACTCTTTCGGCTCTGCGGGCCAGATAGAACAACCGAATGGGCCAGATCCAGCCCGCGGGCCGTAGTTTGCCCTCGGCTGGCTTAGAAGGAACAACTTCTTTTCTGGTTACTATGATAAAAAAGGGCCTAGTGATAGTATTTGAGCCATACAAGACATTCAATAGTTATTTGCTAAATAAATAAAGTTGGAAATGTTCTAAGTTACTACTTATTATTTTGGACCCAGAAAACCTGTGTGTGACTAATAACTCCTATATGGTGAGGGAAATCTGAAAACCTAAAATGGGATTACCCATTCAATTTATCAAGAACTATTTCCTCAATATCTTACATGTGCCAGAGCCAAAATGCTCCCTAGATAATCAAACATACTTTTCCAACTCTGGTGCAGGAGCTTCTCGCTTTTTAATGTGGTTCTGAATCGACAAGAGTGCCTCTGGTGAATACTGGGCAGCGTTGCTTTCCATATATTTCAAGACATAGTCGTCTGTATCCAGGATGTGGAACCGGTGGCCAAACACTGGGGAGAAGGCAGAGATACACTTCCCTTGGTTATGCTTTTATCATGCAATCAGGAGTAAAATAATACTGATACTCCAATGACAAATTCACAGACATGCACATGCATGCATAGTGAACTTTCAAAGCTCTCTAGACTTATATGCAGTCATTTGTTCGGTGTTAGGAAGCTCAGGATCTATATTTATAGCCCCCCAAATGCAACCAATTCACAGTTTAATTGAGGAGGAAGGAGATTAAGACATTGAACCACATATGTAAGGATATTAGCTTTGTCTCTGCTAGAATGCAGCCTACTTGTCTCCTACAAGGGTTATTTAATTCACTTGGCTAGCCGGAAAGGCTAACCTGGGTTTAGACCTACCATCAATCACAGCGCCAATGAAGAAGTCACTAGGGCTATAGTAGACGGGATTTCCCACCGAAGAGTCTGGTTTGGTAACTTTTGTTCTGCCAAGGTACTTGCCCCCAATGATACCAGAATTGCGAACTGGAGGCTCAAAGATACTGATCATGTCAGTGGATAGAAAATAAGAGAATACAAATCGACGACCTTTGTCTTCTGGGTAGGGGGATTCCTAGAAAAGTGGGGGAGAAAAAGATATTATTAAGGTACATGAACTACCTAGATGCTCCCAAATACAATAGCTACAGGGATTAGGTTTATTATGTACATCTACTACATAAAGTATAATATAAATGAACAGTATGGGAGGGACTCTGGTGGCTAGGAAAGGACACCCCAACTCAACTGCAGTTGATTGCTGCCTCATGGGAATGTAAGCCCAATGTTGCTAGATCTTTCATGAAAAAATAAAAATCTAGAATACTGTAAAAAACCCTGGCTTGAAAACACTGACCTCAATTCTTTCAAGCACTATACAGACCAACAAAGCACGTAGGTCACCACAATCATTCTGCCCATAAACTGCCAGTTTGACATTAGGTTCAACTTCGTGGGCACTATGATGAGTTTAGCTCTTTAAACAAATCCATTTATATACATAATTTTAAAAGAAAATTTAAGAAGTGAGGAATCATAGAGTTGGAAATGATTCTGAAAAACTATCATGTAGACAAGACTTTTCCTAATTCAACTCGCTGAGAGTGATCACATAACCTTTAAGCCACAAATTCCAGATGGAACAAGCTTAAAAACATACATTCTTATTCTTGACTAAAATCTTCTCATATCACACCTTTTGCAGATATATTCTCATTCAGACCATGGACTTGTATAATAATTTCTCATTCTAGCCATGTGGACAGAAAGACATTGGGTTTTCTCTTAGTAAAATAATTTCCACATTCCCTAATCTAAGTTTCCAAACATTTTTGATTGGATACCCCTATAAAGTTAAAAAACAACAACACATCCACAATTCTCCTATCTAATAAGAGAGTAATATGCAAATTGACCGTACCCCCCGCTACACCCACAAGCCATGCCACACAAGCCATGCCCACCAGCCAATCAGGAGCAAATATGCAAATAAACCCAATCAAGATGGCTGCGGTCACAGAGAGCAGGAGGGAGGCTTGGGTTTCCCTGGCAAATGAGGGAGCCTAGCTTTTCTCCTGCCCTTGCCAGCCTAGGCCTCCACTCAATGCTACAAAGTTTCAATGACAGAATATAATAAATCCCAACAAAAATGGCGTCAGCCACGAAACTTGAGAGAGCAGGAGGCTAGGGTGGCCCCCAGTGATGGAGGAAGCCAAGCTTCTGCAGCCCTGGCCAGCCTAAGCCTCCAATTCAGGCTACAAAGTTTCAATTATAGAAGGTAAATAAATCCCAACAGAAATGGTTGCTGCCATGGAATGAGCAAAAGGCTTGGCTCTGCTCCACGATACAAAGTTTCAATTGTAGAAGATAAATAAGTCCCAGATATCAGGGCTTCTGCTTGGGTCGACAGGGGCATGTCCAGCCTGCAAACCACCAAAGACCCCTCGCCCAGGCTGCACCATGCCCCAAGGGAACCCCCACCCTAATTTGGGACACCCTTCAGGGAAAACCATGGCCCCCACCCACTTACCAGGCCTCTATCCTATCTAAAAAAAGAGTAATATGCAACTCCATGTGGACACAAGATGACCAATACAAGATGGCCAGCAGGGGAGGGCAGTTGGGAGGCACGAGGCCTGCAAGGGAAGGCAGTTGGTGGCAATCAAGCCTGCAGGGGAGGGCAGTTAGGAGTGACCAGGTTAGCAGAGGAGGGAAGTTGGGGATGACCAGGCCTACAGGGAAGGACAGTTGGAGTGGACTTAGGCCTGCAAGGGATATTAGTTGGGGGTGACCAGGCCTGCAGGGGAGGGCAGTTAGAGGCAAACAGGCAGGCAGGGGAGCAGTTAGGTATCAATCAGGCTGGCAGGCAGAAGCAGTTAGGGGCAATTAGGAAGGCAGGCAGGTGAGCAGTTGGGAGCCAGTAGTCCTAGATTGTGGGAGGGATATCCGACTGCCGGAATCAGGCCTAAACAGGCAGTTGGACATCCCTCGAGGGGTCCCAGATTGGAGAGGGTGCAGGCTGGGCTGAGGGACAACCTCTGCCCCCGTGCATGTATTTCCTGCACTGGGCCTCTAGTATAGTTAATAAAAATCAAACCATATCACTCCTCTCTTCTCAAACTTCCAGAGACTTCCCATCACACTTAGAATAACATACAAAGTTCTAAGTAGGGCCACAGGCAAGGCCATAACAAGGGGGTTGGGGACTCATCCTTCAGAGCAGCAGTCACCAGCCGGTGGTCCATGGACCACTGGTGGTCCGCAAGGTCCTAAAGATTGGCGACCACTGCTTCATAGTGTTTGTGATGAGCTGAATGGATATACCCTCTATATTTTTACTAGGCCAGGGAAAACTCTTTGAAAATTACCACAACTAGAATATCACTTTTTTTTTCCCTTTACCCATAGGAAGGTACACACTAATTCTTTATTAATAGTCCTATTGGTATTCTTTTAAATTATTTTTTTACTTTGAACTCTAACACACAGAGAAAGTGACCAAAATAACATACAAAATGTACAGTTCAAAAAATTATAAAGTGAACACCCATGTAACCACCATGCAGGTCAAGAAACATTGAAAGAACCTAGAAAGCACCCTCCCAATTAATATCTTATTCTTTTCCCACCCAAAAAGCCACTATTTTAAGTTTTATGATTTTCTTTAGTTTTAGTACAAAACAGAAATTCCTAAACAGTTCTGTTTTGCCTGGGTGTTTTTTTATCCTAATATAAAAAATATATATATAATATGTATTATTTTGTGTCTGAATTCTTAGATTCAAAGTTATGTTTATATGACTTATCCTTGCTGTTTATAACTGTAGTTCATTAATTTTCATTATTGAACAGAATTCAAATCATTGTATAAACATGTCATAATTTATTTATCCACACTCCTATAGATGGACATCCAGGTTTACTTTTAGCAATCATGAATTATGCTATTAGGGAAATTCTTATCTCTTAGTGCACATACTAGTATGTGTATTATTTTGGCACAATCCGGTATGTTTGATTAGGCCAAACTATTTTCCTAAGTGAGTGTGTCACTATTAGTATATTTCCTATTGTCCCATATTTTCACCAACATATTAATTATCCTGGTAGGTGAGAGCAGTTCAGTGTGGTTATAATTTGTAGATTCCTGATCACTAAAAAGGCTGAGCACCTTTTCATACATCTATTGGCCTTCTGGATATCCTCTACTGTAAAATGCCTGTTCAAGTTTCTTGCTTATTTTTAAACATAATTTTAGATTGTTCATTAGATATTTTGGATATGAGTTCTTAGTTGATTTTTTTTCAAAATATATTTTATTGATTTTTTACAGAAAGGAAGAGAGAGTTAGAAACATCGATGAGAGAGAATCATTGATCAGCTGCCTCTAACGCACCCCCTACTGGGGATGTGCCCGCAACCAAGGTACATGCCCGTGACCGGAATCGAACCCGGGACCTTTCAGTCCACAAGCCAATGCTCTATCCACTGAGCCAAACTGGTTCGGCGAGTTGATTTCTTCAATAACATCTTCTCCCACTCTGTCTTTTCCTTTTTTTACTTTCTTATTGGTGTTTTTTTTTTTTTTTTTGAGGAACATTAATATCCATTTTAATGTAGTCAAATTTATCAGTTTTTGAAACAATCTTGGATTTTTGTGTACCACTACAAAAATCTTTCCCTACTACAAGGATAACATTTTATTATTATTAAGAAATTTTGTTGCTTTGCCTTTCACATTTAAATCTTCAATTCACCCAGAATCGATCTCTATATTTGGTCTGAGGTGAGTCATATTTTTCCCCCAAATATCTAATTGTTCTGATATAATTTATTTTAAAAAGCCTTCCGTTCCTAATCCCTCAGCAGTGCCCTTCATCATGTACCTAAATATGTGCAGGTCAGTATCTGAACTCTTGAATCCAGCAGTTGCCAACCTTTCGGACCTCACAGACCAACAGTGGTCCACTGACCACCGGTTGGCAACCGTTGCTAATCTATTCCATTGGCTTAATTATCTATCTTTGCACAAATACTCTATAGTCTTAATTACTTTATATGACTTTTTAATATGTTATATTTTGTTAAGCAAATCCACCAATCTTATTCTCCAAGAATGTCTTGACCGTTATTCTTGGAAGTGTTTTACATCTCCACATAAATAATAGGATCAGTTTGTCAATTTGAAAAAATTAAAAACCATTTGGGATTTTGACTGTAATTGCTTTGAAACTATAAATCAATTTGGGGCAAACATCTTCATAGTACTAAATTTTCTAACTAGTTAACAGTATCTCCAAGTCTGCCTGTAGTTTGAAAAATCAACTGGCCCACCCTTCCCCACTCCCAATTCCTATTCACAGAAGTAACTTACTTCAATTTTTAATATTTATGTGAATAGTTCTAAATAAAATGTTTATATTCCTTTTTCTACATTATTTCATTTTTAGTATATGTGCTGCCGAAGCGAGCACCATTATTTCATTTTTAAAGACATTATCCTTTGAATTCCTATCAGTAATTTGCCTCAGAGAATTCAGGCCATGAGTGGAATATTCAGAATTTAAATTTATGTCTGTCTCCAGACTTATGTTATCAACCACTAGCCATATGACCTCTCAAAGGCAACATCTAGTTAACTGATATCAATAAATGAGTCCCTTTATTATATTTAATGACTATAAAATACATAAAGCTAGATATGAAAGGTAATGCTAAAAATTAGTAAGATATAGTCCCTACCCTTGAGGAAATCAGAGTACCCTGAAAAGGCACACAGACATAAATAAATTGAATCAGGCTTTCATAACTACTTAATTAAAAATGCAAAAAGGTCGTTCAAAATTTGAGGGGCAGAGGGGAAGGACAGTTGATCTAAGAAAAGATTAATGATCTAAGAAAAGATTTTTGTGGGAGATTGGCCTTGAGCTACGTCTTGGTTCAGGGACACCATACTTAACAGCATCCAACAGGTGTCAAGGCATGGTACTGAGACAGAACAGAATCTTAGTACATAAAAATTATCCTCACCATGGAAGCCAAATAACGAAGCACCTTGTTCTCATTCATCAGCATTTTAATAACATCTTTTTTTGGAGCTTTTGGAATGAGAACAAAACAATTCTGAGCGGAATCTTCGACTGGTCCAAAACCATTGTAGGGAGGTAATTCCTGAAGAAATACAGAAGCAAGAAGCAGATGCTATTTGTATTAAAAATTATAAAGTAACTAAGTTTCTTTGAAAAATCTAGAAAACATTTTGAAAGATATTTCTATATTTACAAATGTAGTCAGAAAAAAATAACACACCGCACATTCCATTCCTCTTATTATAGACTAGAGTGTGTAGGTCAGAATGAAATTTGTGCAAGAGTAGGCCTTCTTTCCCCCGGGCTCCAGGTACCATCTTCCCTCTGGCACCCAGGACCTGGGCTTTCCTCTAGCCGCTGGCAGGCATCTGGGAGTCAGGCTTCACTTGGAGCCCTGGCTTTGTCTGGAAGGTTGTCCGGAAGGATGTCTGGTCTAATTAGCATATTATGCTTTTATTATAGATTTTTTTTTTGTTAATTCTCACCTGAGAATATGTTTTCCATTGCCTCTCAGAGTGGAAGAGGAGGAGGGACGGAGGAGAGAGGCGAGAGAGAGGGGGAGAGAGAGAGAGAAATATTGATATGAGAAAGACATATAATCAGTTGCCTCCTGCTCATGCCCTAACCCAGGGCAGGGAGCAAACCCACAAACCAGGTACATGCCCTTGACTGTGAATCGAACCCACGACCCTTTGATGTGCAGGACAATACTCTAACCACTGAACTCACCAACCAGGGCTATTTATAGATTTTGTACCTTGATCATTCTTCATAAAAGTAACTCTTAGGGCTACAGTGAAACTACTGCTAATGCCCATTGACCCTTACGTGGCCCTACTCCAGAGCCCAATACTGGCCCACATGACCATCCTAGCATGACTTTATTATCAGTAGAAGCGCGGGAGTGAGTCCTTATCCCTACCTGTTGCTCATGGAAGTGGAATTCTTATGATATCTAAAAATAAAATAAAAATTCTGAGATTCATATGGTAGAATGAGCGATTTTTATTTGTGTGGAATTACATCCCTGAGTTTCCAAGGTCCACTCTCCCTCAGTCATGCCATAGAAGAAGTGTAGCTTTGGCTGTAGCAGGGCTAAAATCAGAGTCAGTGTCCAGAGTTTCCATTCCACATTGGCACAATCCAATACAGCACCAGGATAGCTTAATTTGTCTTTCCTGCTGCAGTCCATTGCATGTGGGCTTTCCAGGGCCACATGGCTGTGGAGGAAACAGGGCGAAAGCAAGGAAGAGGAGCGAGAGTGCACCATGAGCCAAGAGTCACAAGAGCAACATGAGAGTAAACTCCTTTAAGGGATTATGCAAACCCAAATTTTCATGGGCTTGCATTAGCCACACCCACTCTGTTCCCAGGTGTGACTGACAGGAACCTTCCCTAGTCATTCCAATTTCTCTGCGCATGCATCTATCACCCCTTTGTTGGACCCCTTCCCCCGGTGTTCTACAGGGAATGGACCAGTGTTGCTCTAAAGAGTGTGAAATGGCAGCTTCCTGGTTAAGCTTCCCAAATGGTCAAGCTTATCATTTCTGGCTTCCCCCTTTGCTCCTTTCCTACTATTAATAACTAGTTAATTATAATGGTATCAACTTGGTTCATTTTTCCCTCTTTACTTCCATATTTCTAATATTTTTATTACTTGAGTTTTGCCTCACAGAAGAGGGATGACAGCCACACTTACTGAGAACTCAGATTCCTTGTTCATACAGAACTCTCCTTTCCTAGTGAAGGAGCAAACTCAAAATCAATTTCATTGGTGAGTAGTGTAGAAGCATAGGATGAGCTTATATTTCTCATTCAGGTTCCACGAAGAGCTGAAAGCAGCACTCTAGGATACTAGGATTTATTTGTCTCAAAGCTTAAGTAGTTTTGAGGGTGTTATCCACTCTCTTATCAATACTAGCTAGAAAGCAGCAGAGTTCTTTTTCTCTGATTCCTTGCTATGCTTTCTTAGCAAACTCAGGTTGTACCTTGCTTTTCACGTGCACTAGTAGATACCTTCCCCAAATCTTATAAATTATGTTCAGGCACATTTAACAAATTATTCTATAAGACCCCTGGTCCACCTGCAATAGGGTACTCCCTCAAAACCCAGTAACTCTTCCATGCTCACTTAAGGTGTAGTGATTGGAACACTGACCCTGCACTCCGCTTGCCAGGGCTGCAGTGATGTGATAATCATGGCTGGAATATGACAGAGGACGCAGTGCGTGGGCAATGACCTAATTTGCTCCAAGTGCAACACCACTGCTCAATGAATATACAAGCTGCCATGGACAGAGGGACCTGTGTGAGATGCCAAATACTAGTAAGTTTTGCATTACTCTGGAGGCCAGGCAGAAATGCAGTGGTGGGATTTAAACTTGTTTTGTGTCTGCAATAACACACAATGGCAGCAGCCTGGTTGGGGGATAGGGGTGGAGGTTGAGAGATTTTGAAATAGGGAGATACCTGTAAGCCTCTGAGTGCCTTCCTCTCAAATTCCTTTTGTGTTTAGACAGGATTCTACCTGCTTTTCCTGAATTGTACCTCATTTGCACTGCTTGGAATGAAGACCTTCCCTAAATATCAACCCATATACCTGGAGTCCTGGCACCGGGCTTCTCATATTCCAAGTTACTGCCTGGGTCCTGTTTAAATCTAGATGAGGCATTCCTCTGACTGTGGACATTCTCACTCCTAGTTAGTCCTGCTTATATGACCCGCCCACCATTTTCTGTTCAAGATTTCTAAACGAAGCAAGTATGCGATGAGCATGGGAGACCCATAACCCCTCACATACTGCTTTTATGGGCCATCTCCGTAGCAGATTAGCTCTCCTAGTCCTTGGTTTCCTCCTCTGCCCCACCAGCCCGTCTCCATATGGAGCAAGCTTGAGAGGGAACACATCTGGCCATTGGACCCATGTTTACTTACTCCCAATCTAGCAGATCAGCCTGACCTATGAGTGTCTTGATTTTCAAACTGAATATATCCCCTTCACATCCATTTCTGCCCCTGACATTAGCTTGGCTCTAGCTTTACCTCTCTAGACCCTGCTACTATGTCCCATCCTTGCTTTACAACTACATTGTTCAGGATTTCAATGACTGAAGTGTCAAGATTAAGGAGAACTAAATGCATTTGCATTTTGGTAAGTGGAGCTCTCTTACTCATTTCCAACACAGACTTTTATGAATAGGTACAGAGAATTTATTTGTAATATAGAGAATTTACTGAAAGTAAACTGACCAAACACTACAATTAATGTGCCACATATATGGAGGTAGTTTCAGTATACAGAGTAACAGAGATAGGCCTAACAAACATCTATGTAGTTCTTCACTTCTCTCTGTTCTCTAACCAAGTCTTTACTTTCTTTGGAAGACAGGTTAGGAGAAAAAGAGTATTATAGTAATGAGAATGGAATGGGAGAAGTATTCTAGGACTCAAAAGCTTTTATCTCCTCAAAAGATGGATCAAAGGGCTCCAAAAGGTGCACCACTCTGTTACAATCCCTCCCCATTCTACCCCCTGCTAGGTAAAGCTCACCCTTGCACTTTGCAATATGACCTTGGGAAAGTCCCTTGGACTGCTATCTTACACTGTACTTATCTGTAAACTAAAGTGGTGGAATAGTTTGCTTGATCAGAATCTAGATCTGTTCCCATGGTATTTTTTCTTATATACTCCATCAAATGCTGCCAAAAATTTGAGGGTGAGGCACATTCAATGGTAGAGAGTTCTATCAGGAAAAAAACTGATAGCAAGAGGTACAGTCACCCTACCTAATAAAAGAGAAACATGCAAACTGACCACACCTTCACGACATCCACAAGCCAATCAGGGCGAGCATGCAAATTAACCCAACCAAGATGGTGGTTAATTTGCATATTCAGGACTGAGCAAAGACTGAAGGCATGTAGAAAGAAGCCAAGCACTGCAAAGGAAGCAAATCTGCATAGAAGCAAGCAAGCAGGGTGGGGGAAAAGGGAGGAAAGCAGGTAGGGCATCAACCGCAGCAGGAAGCCCTATTGCAGGAATCTTCCTGCAACGGGCCTCTAGTGTATCATAATGACAGAAATGTTCTGAGAAAGGCATCGTCAGGTGATTTCAGTATTGTGTGAACATCATAGAACACACTCACACAAATTTAGGTGGCATAGCCAACTACACACCTAAGCTGTATGGCATAACTCAGTCTTCTGGCTACACACCTGCACAGCATGTTGCTGTTCTGAATACTATAGGCAAGTGTAACAGTGATATTTCTGTATTTAACATTTCTAAACATAGATAAGGTATAGTAAAAACATGCTATAAATACAAAAAAAAAAAATGGTTCACCTGTATGCAGCACTTACCAAGAATGGAGCTTGCAGGACTGGAAGTTGCTCTGGCTGAGTCAGTGAGTGAGGGATGAGTGAATGTGAAGGCCTGCACATGACTGTACACTACTGTAGACATTTCAAACACTGTACCCTTAGGTGATACTAAATTTATAAGAAAATATTTTTCAACAATAATTTAATCTTTATAATAATGTTTTTACTTTAAAATTTTTTGAATTTTTTTAAAAACTTCAACTCTTCTATAATAAAACTTAGCTTAAAACACAAACATTTTCCAGCTGTACAAAAATATTTTTCTTTATATCCTTATTTTATAAGCTTTCTCTATTTTTAAATTTTTTTCAAAACTTTTTTTGTTGTTTTGTTAAAAACTAAGACACAACCACACACATTAGCCTAGGCCTACATGGGTCTGGACCTAAATATCACTGTCTTCCACTCTAAATCTTGTCCCCTGGGAGGTCTTGAGGGACAGTAACACACATGGAGCTGTCCTCTCCTCTGATAACAATGCCTTCTTCTGGAACACCTCCTGCAGGACCCGCCTGAGGCTCTTCTTGAGGAGGTGTCTCTGTTTTCAGAAACATGCCCATGATGGTTAGCTTGGATTGATTTTTTTACATCATAAATCTGCTTATAGACCAATAATGCATCATGAACATTCCTCTCTAATAATACAAACCTTTTGGTGTTGGGGTCCATGTTTTCAAACTTTCTAAGGAATTTGTTGAAGTCTACAAAAGCTTCTGCTAAAACCTTCACTGTAAATTTTCTTGGGGGTTCGTCTTTTTCTTCTCCTGCAGTTTCCTTTTCTCTAGCTTCTTCACCTATGTATTTTAGTTCCAGTTCCAACAACTTAGTTAATTAGTTAATTTCTCAGGCTCCATCTCTAGGATCTCCTCAATGTCATCTCATCCACACTGAGGTTAAAGTCATTTGCCACCTCAACCATAGTCTTGACTTTGCAACATCCTCATCTTTGATAAATCCTTTGAAGTCATGAGTGAATCTCCTGAGTGTCTTCTTCCAGAGGCCATTCATACACTCCTTGGTGACATTACCCCAAGTTCAAGTCAAGTTCTTGATGTAGTCCAAATGTTGTAATCCCTCCAGAATTACATCAGTATCTTCCTCAGTGGCAGCAATAGCCTGGTTCCAGATCATCCTCAGGTACTAAGGCCTTAAAACCTGCTATAACTCCTTGATCCATTGGATGCATCAAAAGGGGGGTTTTAGAGGGAGACACAGCACTTGGATATTAGGATGATGGTTACCAATAAAAGGAGTATGTTCAGGAGCATTATCAATAAGCAAAATCTTGAAGGGTATGTTATTGTCTAAACAGTACTCCATTTCACTGGCATAGCAATTCAGGAGGGCATTTTGAAAGGAGTTGGGTCACCCATGACTTCCAACTGTCCCTGTAGGAATCTGGCAATGTGTGCTTATTGATATGCTTGAATGCCAGATCACAAGGGTTTCCATTTGTAGTTGGCAACATTGCCTCCAAGCAAGACTGTTATTTTGTATTTAAAAGCCTCAGAACCTGGCACTGACTTGGCCTCCTATGGAAGAAAGTCCATTCATGAATCTGTTTCCAGAATATGGAGGTTTCATCCATATTGAATATTTGCTCTGGCAGATAATTTTACTCCACAATCAGCTTATCTAGAGTTTCCAAAAATTCTTCAGTCCATCAATATTTATAGAGTCAACACTCACTTTCACATTATGGAATGAATAACAATACTTGAATAATTTAAACCACCTAAAGCTAGTGATAAATTCACATCATAGCTGGGACCAGCCTTTTCTTTCAACATCAAAAACAAATCTTGTGCTGTGGCTATGAGCCTCATGGTGCTGAGAGGACACACTGCTGTATCTCCTTTTCCATCTGGGTCATTAGAAGTTTCTCCATATCTAACACAGGCCCTTCTCATAGGGCAAAGGTAGTCTCATTATCTTTGTTCTTGCTCTTCAAAATTGTAGCTATGGCGGATTGGGACATGCCTGACTGGAAAGCTGTAGTCATCACTACTTGTCTACCTTTGTAGTCTTTAATCATTTTCATTTTGCGCCCAGATCAGTCACTGGCAATATTAGCAGTGGATTTGTATGCTTAGGGACCACAATGAGCAAAATTACACAAGATTAATCACAAGAGAAAATGATGCAGTCAAGACGCGGCAAACACAAAATGTATCAGGCTGCTGCTGGCATAACACTGTTTTACAACAAACTTTATTTATATAGGTAGAATAAGTACACTCTAAAATAACAATAAGAAGTTTAGTACATTGAATGCATAAGTCAGTGACACAATCATTTACTATGCATGTATCGTATATAATTGTATGTGCTGTAATTTTTTTATATATATATTTTATTGATTTTTTTTACAGAGAGGAAGAGAGAGGGATAGAGAGTTAGAAACATCGATGAGAGAGAAGCATCGATCAGTTGCCTCTTGCACACCCCCTACTGGGGATGTGCCCGCAACCAAGGTACATGCCCTTGACCGGAATCGAACCCGGGACCTTCCAGTCCGCAGGCCGACGCTCTATCCACTGAGCCAAACCGGTTTTGGCATGTGCTGTAATTTTAAATGACTGGATTACACCAGTGTCACCACAAACATGTGAGTGATGTGTTGTGCTGTGACATTATGACGCCACAGGAATTTGTCACCTCCATTATAATCTTAATAGAGGCCTGATGCATAAAATTTGTGCAAGGGGGTTGGCCTCACAGCTGTAGCAGCTGCCTGGGTCCTCGCAGCCCCAGCTTCGTCTGGAGGGTCGTCCAGAATATTGTTCGGCTGTCTGGTCTAATTAGCATATTACACTTTTATTATTATAGATGGAACCACTGTTGTACATGTGGCCATTGTTGACCCAAACGTCATCATGTAATGTGTGACTGTATTACCACCTACAGTTGCTTCCAGAAGTTTTATTGCCCCTGGCATACACCAAACTCCAAATTCTTCTTTGTATTGTTTTTATGAAATGTTGGTTTTAAGAGATCATTTGTCTTTTGGGTTAGTAAACACATACTAAATAGGTAGTCTTCTTCAGCATACCTCAAGAGACATTCTATATACATACCTCTGATTTGCTGGGCACTGTGCTAGTTGCTAGGAGCACAAGATGTATAGAATATAGTCCCTGCCCTCAAGGAATTTACAGTCTAGTTGAGAAAATGCATAAGGAGATATTTTAATGTAACAGATTAGTGCTAGTGGAGAGGCACAGAGCACCCCAGGAACACTGAGGAGGTGCCCAGCCCTGCCTGGAGCTTCAGAGATACTCTCTTGAAAAAGAAAAAGCCTATACTGAGCCTTGAAGAATAAGAAAGAGCTGTGTGGAAAAAAAATGATGGAAAAGTGGTTTAAGCAGGTGAAGAGCATCAGCTAAAGTCCAGGGGAGTAAATCAGAATGTAGCACCTGCAGAATTATAAAGAGTTCAGTATAATGGAGGCTAAGTGCACACAGAGAAGTAGCAGGTAAAGGGCCTGGGCTGGAGCAACTCAATTCCATTCTGTTCTCTTTTGAAAAGAAATAGCCCGGTGACATTATTTTACACACATGGTGGCAACAGAGATGAGTACAGGTCTGATCACCCCTTCCTTAACGTGGGCAAAAAAGAGGCTGTATTACTCACTCATAATCCAAAGTGGTATAAAAACAATCACACTTTCAGTCCATGATACTGTGCTACCTTAAAACTTCAGACACTTCTTAAATGTTTTGTATGATGTGTAATTTTAAAATGTACAATTCTCACTTGAAACTCTAAAATATGTGGCTGAGCCTCTTTGAAGGCTCAAGTTTCTCATTTTACTATCTCAGTGCATTAAAAGCACCATGAACTTGCTCTCGTGTCAGAGTGGACTTCTGTGGTGCTCAGAACTGAATTTTGCAGTTCAGTGTGATTCTAAGGAAAGCTATGTTGCAATGAAAGAAAGTCATCTTCCAATATCTTCAGTTAATCAGTTTTTGCTTTATTGTCAACCAGGTTTTCAGTGAAAGGGTTTGATAAACAGGCAAGAAACAATAAAATGCCCTCAGGATCTAGAATGTGAAAAGATGTCTTTTTAAAAAAAATCTAGATGAAAAAAATGTTATAAAAGTAATACAAGACTTGGTATAAAGGAATAAATTAAAACCACACACAGATTTTCTGGGTCAAGAAATATGTAACATTTTATTTTGAATAAATTAAAATGATGACAAACTGACTTCAGAAAGGTTTTTCTTTTTTCTTATTTATTTATCTATCATTTTTAAATATGTTATTATTGATTTTTACAGAGAGAGGAAGGGAGAGGGAGAAACAGAAACATCGATGAGAGAGAAACATGCAAGAGAAACATCGATGAGAGGGAAACATGCGAGAGAAACATTGATGGGCTGCCTCCTGCATGCCCCCTACTGGGGATTGAGCCTAAAACCTAGTACTAGTATGTGTCCTGACTGGGAATCAAACCAGTGATTGATTTGATTCCCAGTCAGGACACATGCCCAAATTTTGTGCTCAATCCTTTTGGTGCATGGAACAGCATTCAACCAACTGAGCCACTCTGGCCAGGGCAGAAAGCTTTTTCTTATTGGTCCTCCTTTAACAGTACATAAAAATGCCTATTTCTTCACGCTAGGGCAAACATAAGCTATTGTGCATCTTTCAAAATCTTTCAAAAATAGATCCAAAACTTCATTATTTACATTCTATTTCTTTATCAATTAAGTTGAGGGTCTTTTCATATGTACACTAGCCACTTATATTTATTATTTTGTGAACTGCTCTATTTTATATGCTTTGTCCAGTTTTGCTTTTTGTTGGTTTATTTTTTTGCTTTTTTTTTTTAACTGGATATTCACGTCTTTTTTTTTTTTCCTTTTTCTTAAACTTTACATCAAAAGATTAATTCTCTCACTACACTCAGAACTAGCGTTCCATTACCTGTTTTACTGGAGGTTGTTCCTTCTTGCTTACATCAACACATGGTAAATCAGAGATTCCAAACTTTTCTTTGAAATAGTGTCGAGTAAATGGATCACAATCGTAAATGAAGAAGGTTCTCCCGAGGATAGTGAGTGGCTTCCCAACGATGAAGTCTTTGGCAGTATACCATTCCAACACCTCCTGATCAGAGATTTCCAGCACACACTTAGGGAAGTCCTCTAACATAAGAGAGCAGGGAGAGAGGAAAGAAGGAATGAGGACAGGACACACAGCAGCAAGGCATTCTTGAGAACCTGAGAGAGTGCAGTGCTTGGCTCTGGTCAAGGGTCAGGGCCTCCTCTACATTCCCAGAAGAACACAGGCTGTGTACTCCCATCTGTTGACCGAACACATAAGTAATACCCCAGATGGCTTTTGTAAAGTCTCTCCCATGTTCAGTTCCAACTATCATTACAGGTCACTGATTTTAACAGAATTAATGTTCAGAAGAAATCATCACTGGAGAAAAGAATAAACGTCCTTGCATAGAGTATTAGATCTAGAAGAAACCCAACGAAATATTAGTGATCACATATAGCATGTACTAGGTATACTACAAGATACTGAGATTATAACAATCTCTCTCTCTCTCCCTCGAGAGGGAGAGGGAGAGAGAGCGCGAGCCAGAATCTGTAATGTCCAAAATGACTGAAGGAATGACCGAACACCAGGCTGCGTACATAGCAGGCTCAGGTGAGCAGGGATTAGCAAGCGGGCTGAACTGCTGACTTCTCGGAGAGAGAGAAAGAGAAGGGCAAGGCTAATCAGCAGCTGCCGCCACTGCTGGCAAGGCCCAGAGAGAGAAGCAGGGTCTGATCTGCAGCCTCTATGGCAGCTGCAGATCAGCCCTTGCCCCTCTCTTTCTCCGGGCCTCACCAACAGCTGCGCGTGCGTGCACCCCCCCCCCCCCCCTGAGAGGTCAGCAGTTCAGGTCACTTGCCAGCAGCCTGGGGCAGCTGCTGATTAGCCCTGCCTCTCTGATCAGGCCCAGAGACGCTGACTGGCATAGAAATCAACCAATCACAACCTAACCTGGGTGAACTGCGAAGACAGAATCTAAGGTGGGGGGTGAGGAGGATTTTTAAGGGCAACAGCTACTTGGTGTAAGGTGTAAGAAAGTTCAAATTTTTAATGATCAGTTTGGCAGTATAGTGCACATGGCTGGCTATCAGTCCAGATATGGGGATTATGTATTTTTGTCTGCCAAGAGCATCTCCTCCTGCTGAAAAAGGCTATTCTTCCTCCCCTCCCCTCCCACCCCATTTAAGCAATCTTATCCTATATAATCAATCTATACTAATAAAAGGGTAATATGTTAATTAGACTAGGGTGACCAACCATAGTTGGTCATCTAACTTCCTTCTGAACATCTAACTTCCTTCTGAACAAAGTCATGGTGGTGGGGGCTGAGGCAGAGGCAGTTAGGGACGATCAGGCCAGCAGGGGAGGGCAGTTAGGGGCTATCAGGCAGGCAGGCAGAGAGGTTAGGGGTGATCAGGTAGGCAGGCAGAAGGGTAAGGGGCAATCAGGCAAAGGCAGTTAGGGGTGAGCAGGCAGGCGAGCAGTTAGGAGACAGCAGTCTCAGATTGTGAGAAGGATGTCTGACTGCCATTTTAGGCTCAATGCCACAGGGGGTTCCCGATTGGAGAGGGTTCAGGCTGGGCTGAGGGAACTCCCCACAACCCCCTGCTCATGCACAAATTTCATGCATCGGGTCACTAGTTAAAAATATAAACAACACTCCTGTCTTGATGAAGAAAACATTGTTTGGGGTGACAGATATTAACAATTACACAAATAAATGGCTTCATTTCGATTGTGATCACTGTTATTGGGACAGTCTGACCTAGTCCTGTGACAGGAGGCAGGGGCAGTGAGCAAGATGATTACTGTGATCCCTACATTTGGGGAATCTACACATTTTTAACATGTAAAATCAACCTTGCATTTTTGGAATAAATCCAATTTTGTCACACTGTTTTATGAGAACTAAGTGTTGGAAACCATAAGGTAGTCAATCAGTTCTGGTAAAGTACCACAGTGCATAGCTTTAACCACAAAGGTTGGCCTCAGAACTTTGATCTCAGGAGGCAGGAGAGGCAGGCTGGTATTCTCTTGCTAATTGCTAAGATGAGAAAATAAAAAAGCAAGCTAAGGTTCTGCTATATCACACAAAAAGGCGTGAATTCTAGGCCTTGATCATGCTAAAAGGGCTGGTATTTTTCCAACCAGGCATCTGAAAAGCCCCTCCTCCCAGTGTACAGTGCCTAGCCCTACTAGATCCCTTTTAGTTACCCCAGTAAGTGATGGGCAGTGGGGGACACAGCTTGTGACTCCATGAGTTTCCCTCAGTAAACAAGGTTCCAAGAGGTAGGTGTGTGCGTGTGCGTGTGCGTGTGCGTGTGCGTGTGTGTGTGTTCCAGCTATTTATCCTTGTTTGCTCAAAAATTATATTTTTCATATAATGCTGGACTTATCTTACTGATTGATATTTAGGAATTCTGCACATATGTTCATGAGTGAGACTATAGTGGGTTTTTTTCCTCATGGTGTCTTTAGTTTTTAAAAAATCAATGAATTAATTTTTTTCTTTTCTATGAGTTTATATGAGATGAAGCTTGAAACTATATGTTCTTTAAATATTTGGCACCCAGCTCTGCCACCGAGCCTTCTTTAGTCTTCAGCTCACATCTCTTCTGAGCTCTGTCTACATGACATAACTAGTTATATAATCAGATAGTCTTGGATGCTTGTGCTATTGTTTAATGGCTTTGTGTACTAATGTGACCTGTTTCCCCAGTCACTAGAAGGAACTCAAGGACAGGGGTTCTAGGTCTGGAAGTTACATTTTCATTTTATCCTCCACAGCAGTTAGCACATGAACTAGTTCCCATAGCAGACATGTAACTCTTGTTTAAATGAATTAAGAATCATCCATTGGATAAATGCCTTTGAGAGTCAATTAAACATCAACTCTACACTCCTTCTAGTTAAAGGAATTATTTACTTAGCTGATGGAAGCTTAGCTTTTCCTGTCCTGCTACATGACTAACAATAACTTTTACAAAAATATAGTATGTTTCCCGCTTCTTAAAAGAACCCTTCACATGTTAACATGATGCATCTCCATGTAACTGATGAAAACTTTGTTTCAATTTGGAAAGTTATAGAACAGGATGATTTTTTTAATTTTTATTAAATTGACTGGGATGACATTGGTCAACAAGCACATACAGGTTTCATGTATGGGTTTCTATGTTAAAAAAATCTGTACATTGCACCATGTGCCCACCACCCTAAGTCAAATCTTCTCTCACCTTATATTAGGACTTCTCTCCCCACCCCCATCCCTCTGGCAACCACCACACTACTGTTTGTGTTCATAAGTTTCAGTTTTATATCCCACATATGAAGGAAATCATGAGATTCTTAGCTTTTTCTGATTGACTAATTTCACTTAGTATAATGTTCTCAAGGTTTATCCTGTTGTTGCAAATGATGCAATTTCATCCTTTCTTATGGCTGAATAGTATTCCATCGTGCATATGCACCACATCTCCATCCAGTCCTCTATCACACAACACTTTGGTTGTCTCCATGTCTTGGGTCACTGTGAATAATGCTGCAATGAACATAGGGGTGCATATACCTTTGCAAATACATGATTTCGAGTTTTTTGGGTATATACCCAGGAGTGGGATTGCTGGGTCATATGTTAGCTCTATTCTTAATTCTTTTAGAAATCTCCAGATTGATGTCCATAGTGGTGTACCAGTCTACAATTCCCACCAGCAGTGAATGAGGGTTCCCTTTTTTCCCACACCTCTCCAATATTTGTTGTTGCTTGTCTTGTTGATAACGGCCACTCTAACAGGTGTAAGGTGGTATTTCATCATAGTTTTTATTTGAATTTCCCTAATTGCCAATGAGATTCAGCATCTTTTCATATATCAGTTGTCTGTTTGTATGTCAGGTGTATTTTCAGGTCCTCTGCCCATTTTTTATTGGATTGTTTATTTATTTGGTGTTGAGTTTTATGAGTTCTTTATATATTTTGGAAATTAAACCTTGTCAGAGCTACTATTTGCAACTATCACCTCCCATCTGGTTGGCTGCCTGTATGTCTGTTGTCCATTTCTTTTGCTGGGCAGAAGCTTTTTACTTTGATATAGTCTCATTCATTTATATTTGCCTTTCCTCCCCTCTCCTTTGAGGTCAAGTTCATAAAATGTTCTCTACAACGCAGGTCCATAAGTTTGGTACCTATATTTCTTCTTTGTAACTTATTGTTTCAGGTCTTACACTTAGGTCTTTGATCCATTTTGAATTAATTTTTGTAGTTGGGGACAGAACAGGATGATTATATATTGAAAATGTAGGCCACACTGATAAATCAGAGACAAGCGTGGAACCTGAGAGTTCAAGGAATTCAGTTTTATTGACACCTTTTTCATGCTCCGCTGACATTTCCATTCTTTCTTTTAATTTACTGTAAATCTAACTTTATTAATTCCAGATGGCAGAAATTCCAGGCTCATTTAAGCAATACAAAAGGCCAACATTAGTACCTCAGTCCTAATGTCTTAGGACTCTAAAAGGGCTGGATAGGAGGCTATATATAAGAATATGGCAGGCAGCGGCCAGACTCCATTGAGCCAGGGCACAGATCCAGTTGTTGCTAGCACAGAATACAAACTGTGTTAGCAATTATTCTCATTTTTTTAAAAGAGATTTTAAATGTTAACTCTTAAAACAAGTTTACTACCTTTTATTCTCTTCACCAATCTCATTCTCTTCTACCTCACATGCAACCATTCTAACGTGCAGCTTTTTTATTATATATTGTTTTGTGTATATTTTGCTTTATGCAAACCTTACATTATACATTTTTTTACTTTTTACCCCCTACACATCATTGTTTTCAAGATGCACCTATTTGCTTTCTTTTAAAAAATATATATATTTTATTGATTTTACACAGAGAGGAACTGAGAAGGATAGAGTGTTAGAAACGTCGATGAGAGAAACATTGACCAGCTGCCTCTTGCACCTCCCCACTGGGGATGTGCCCGCAACCAAGGTACATGCCCCTGACCGGAATCGAACCTGGGGCCTTTCAGTCCGAAGGCTGACGCTCTATCCATTGAGCCAAACCGGTTTCGGCCTATTTGCTTTCTTATACATTCTGTTTATTGCTTCTAATACTACATATTTATCAAGGTATACCTTCATCACATTTTGTTTATCCATTCTCACAATGATAGAAATCTCCAACTACTTATCCCCAAACAACACTGCATTCTTTTTTAAACACTGTGCAGGCCAAGAATTTAGCCTTCAGATGGCCACCTTGTTTATAACCTTTAAGAAAAACCTCTTGCTCAATACCTGGAATTTCTTATCTAAAAAAAATCAGTGAACATTTAGAGTCCTGTCAGCCATCCAACCAAGAGGTATGTCATTATATGCCACCAATATGGCATTTTAATAAAAAATTCCTTTAAAAATATTTTTATTGACTTCAGAGAGTAAGGGAGGGGGGGGGGAGATTTAGAAATGTCAATGATGAGAGGGAATCATTGATTGGCTGCCTCCTGCACATCCCCTGGGCATGTGCCCTGACTGGGAATCGAACCATGACCTACTGGTTCATAGGTTGAATCTCATTCAACCACTGAGCCATGCCCACCAGCCAGGCTAAGAGAACATTCTTAAACTACCAAGTCAATAACTAAGCAAGGCTATGTATCGCAGAGAAATACTGATGTAAGGCAGGGGCCACCTGCATTTTGTTGCGCCTCACTTCCAGTCCAGTAGATTACTTTACACCAGCAAAGAAAGAGCAAGCTTTCACACTGGCACTACACTCTATAAGCCACAGACGTGACTTTTCCAATCTTAAGTCATCCCACAGAGAAACTCCTTTTGTCAAAGAGTTGAGGCAAGAAGCAAAGTCAAAAAAGCACATAAGAAAATGGAAAGCTGTATCTGTGAATGAAAAAGCTTGTTTCAGAAATGCACAAAAATCTGGCTAAGTTGCCTTAGTCCAGAATCCTTGATCTCCCATACTTTCATGATTCTCCCACCGCTGTTTTGGTTTGGTTTTCTGACCTGGATATCAATCCTCCCCACCAGACCATTTCAGAGGGGAGCCTGGACCAAGGGGGCAAGTAAAGGACAGAAATTAAGGGAAAGCAGTTTTTAGTCCCTTTAAGTACACCCCAAGAACCTCCTAAGTATAAAGGGAAATGACCACACTGGTTTAGAAGCTCCTCTAAGATCAAAAAAAAAAAAAAAAAAAAAAAAAAAAAAAAGGTCCAATTATCAAAAGATAAACCCAACCAAACGTACTTGCATTCACCAAAATCTTGGGCATGCGCTGGCGGTTCATCAGGACCGGGAAGGGATCGCGTCCATCATTCCGTTCATGGATCTCTCGAATTTCTACTGTATCATCCATAAGATAGTAATGAATGATGTACTTCCGACATTCACCGAACATGCTATCTGTATCATCCCAGATCGCATAGAATCGAAGAACCTTTGAGAAATCCAAAGTAGTGATTTAAATACAAATTCTGTAAGTGGAGAGTTTAGCTTAGCTACTTTGGCATTCATATATCAGACAATAATGAAAAGATTAGCTAGAAAGACAATGAAGCAATCTCAAATGGTTAAAAAAAAAGAAATTTTTAGTAAACATACAAAAACATCTGAAATTATACATCAGATGTCAACAGCTGGAAAATATTAATAGGCTTATAAACCTGTGCTGAGAAAAAAAAATTCACTTTGATCCAAAAATATTAGTCAGGGAAAGAGAAGCTGAATTAAAAGAGCAATGGATCCTTTATACAATTACTAATAAAGGTGCATGTGAAAGGTTTATATGTAATTAATATGGAAAGAATTTTCATTTACTTATCAGTCTTTTTTTTTAGTTTAACACCTATCTTCTAGTAGCAGTATAAACAACACAATCTTTAAATACAAAATAATAACAGATTTATGGTTGATATAAAGAACATCCTTAAAAGACTATGATAGTGCTAGGTAAAATTTTCTGAACTAAAAGGAATTACATTTCTGAGAGAGAAAAAGCAGCAAAGCAGCATTGAGGGTGATCTTTCAGTTTTCTTTCCCTTCAGCATACAAAGGAAGATTGAAATCTCCTACACACCATGCCCACCAGGGGGAGCATAGGAAGGCTGGAACAGAGTTGGAAAATACCCAGAACATTCTGTACTCATTCACCGAACATGCTATCTGTATCATCAATGAGATTGCTTCATTGTCTTTCTAGCTAACTTAAAACTTAGCAAGAATAATCTATAATTGAATGCTTCTGGGAAATTACTACTTGAATATTAGAAATCTACATATATGCAAAATAAATAATCCATTTAAGGTTTCCCAAAGGATTCTGTTGAGGTTAACTCACATTTGGGAAAGAAGTAGCCAGCTGGAAATATAAAGTAGAAAGAAGATATAGCTCAGGCATGCTCTAAGATTTAAGTTTGGTGGAAGTCATAAGACTTACTTCCACAATCTTCTTTGGATCTCTATAAAACTGGCATTCCTAGCCCTCTAACTTTAGATAAATCCCAAAAAATAGCACGGTATCCAAATGGTTATACTACAGGTGTGATGTTTCAAAACACACACACGCCAAAAGAGTTTGCTAATAAACACTTACACTTGTGGAAATGAGTTAATTTACCAAGGTGCATGAGTCACTTACTTGTTTGTCAAAGGTGAGAAACTGCTTGAGTTGATCAAAGTCCGATGGAGTGACATACTGATGAAGAGGCCGTTTCCGAAGTTCCGTGTAAGGATCGAGAGCCATCTTTCCAGGTGGATTTAATTCAATTCCTTGACTTTCCAAAAATTCCTAAATAATTCAAAATTAATACTGGTCACCTTTCTTAAAGCTTCTTCAAGTATTAACTGACGGAATAAAAGTGTAATAATTTCTGTAGCAGTGCCAGGGTTAACCATTAATTTGCAGCTTGCTCAAGCTTCACTGTCTTCACAGTACTGAGCCTCCGGTCGACCCCACTCAATAATGCAGACAATAACGGATTACTACCTTAAGTGTTCTGTATTATAGAAATGATGGGCAATATGATAGGCTCCAAATATAACCTCAGATCAATGGAATTTAGTTAGGTGCCTGAGCAGAGTAAGGATTACTTACATACACATAACTATGGATTACCGAACCATAGTTTCAAACAATATGTAATTCATATCAGGTACAGGGACAAACCGTACAATGGCAAAGTCTCTTTAGTGCCACTTTTTCTCACTTTGTGTATTTGTTGGCGATTTTGCTGTTTAAAAATGCTCCAACCTTAGTGCTGACATACTGTTTCATACTCTACATGAAAGAAGGTTGTGATATGTACTTAATGTCACTAAACTATACATCTAAAATTGTTAAAATGATAAATTTTATGTTATTTATATTTTACCACAGTTTTTTACAAGTCGGGCGGATGTCCCTGAAGGAAGAAATACATGTGTTAGATAACCTTCATTCAAGTCTTGAGTTTGATGTTAATGAATCAACAGTATATTTTAAATGTGGCATTCTAAAACAGAAACACATTAAACAAGGTTATGTATCTGACAGGTGAAAACGTTGTAACCAGAGACTTGTAGGAACCTCATCCTGCATTTCTCCTCGGAGCAATGGTGCAGTGTTTGCTAATGAAGTGTTTGTGGTAACTTTATAGAACAGAACTACCATGAGTTTTAAGAACTGACTGTAACTGGTTTAGATCAACTGCTCCGTGATCAACTTGCAAATGTTCAAATTGTCCATGGAGACACAATTGTGAAAATAAATTTAATAACTCAACTTAAAGTAACATTTTATAATTTCTCATTGCTGGAACAATTCTGAAACTGCCTATGATTTAAAGGACCTAAATAACCTAAACAATGACAGAACAAAACATGCTTGAAGGGAACACTATCTCAAAGATGGTCTAGCACCTCAACCTTCTATAGAATTTTTCTCTGTTTGGGATGACACAGATGCCGTGGCTCCTTTTCTTACTTCCTTGAGGACTTTGTTCACCTGTCACCTTATCTGTGAGGCCTTCCCTCATATATTGCAACTCAAACGTCCATACCATTTACTCGGATTTAGTTTCTTCTATAGCTCTTATAAGCATATGACACATTATAAATTTATTTATTGTTTCCTCCTCCAACCAGAACGCAAAAACCTCCATAAGGGCAATTCTTTATACTTGGCACCTATGACAGTGCCTGGTACATAGCAGGCACTCAATAAGTATTTGCTAAATAAATTACGAAATTAAAAAGATAAATGAATGAATTCATAAGAGCTCAGTGCATGGTAAAAATTAATCTTATCTGGCATTAGGTAATATGAGATTAAAGGTATAAAATAATTGAGAAACTATATTTGCTTCTAGTGCTTTTATTTTTTTTAAATATATATATTTTTATTGATTTCACAGATGAAAGGAGAGAAAGAAAAAGATAGAAACTTCAATGATGAGTGAGAATCACTGATCAGCTGCCTCCTGAAAATCCCCTATTGGGGATTGAGCCCAAAACTCAAGCATATGCCCTGACTAGAAATCGAACCGTGACCTCCTGGTTCATAAGTTGATGTTCAACCACTGAGCCCCATGCATACATTTTATGCTTTTAAAAAGGGGGGCCTCTCTCTCTCAATGGTAAGAAAATCCATATTTATAAAATAGAGAAAGTAGAAGATTTCTGTTAATAGTTTCCTTTAAAAATGATTTTAGGAATTCTTTAGAAAGCAAGTGTCCCTAAATATAGCAAGTATGATTTACAGAAAAATATATATATAAATTACACAGAAAAGTTTAGGCTCATATCTGCTAATAGAGATAGCACTATTTTTGTGAACTCAAACTTCAGGTACATTGTCCAATGCATCTTTCCTATTTCTACCCCATCAAGGGTGCTACCTCCCTGCTCGCTATTTGAACTGGCATGTAAATTGGTTTCTTATCAAAGGATTCAGCTATGATGAAAGTTTAATTTTATTTGAGTGGCTATGTATCAATATCATTGTGAAAAAAATGATATCACTGCATAGCTTTGGCACATATACGAATACCAAATCAACCTCCATAATAATCCATACAAGGCAGATTATCTTACTCTAATAAGTGATGTGTATCCTTCCATAAATTAGAATGCCTCAGAAACCAGAACTTCCAAAAATATATACTATACCTTTGTGAATCCATCACACTCAACAATGTGGAAAGTTTTGCCATAAATTGTAATGTTTATGCCTCGGTTTAGGTCTTTCCAATGGTAATGGTCTCCCTGGTCATTCTTGGGTAAGCGCTGGCGTTTGATTAGCTTGCCTTGAGGGATCCCAGAGTTTTCCACCAGGGGCTCTATGACTGACATGCTGTCATCTTCCAGGTAGTAGTAAATGTGCACCTGACGGATCCGGTAGTGTTCCTCAGTGGACATAGAAACATCTTCTTGAAAATAGGCATCAAACTTCAGTACCTATAACACATAAGGGAAGAAAAAAATGGTGTATTAATTTCTCATCCAAAAAATGTCAAGTACTCTCCTGTAAAGAGAAATCACTCAGAGAGATTTCAATATTCACCACTCCTATCTACTAAATCAAAGATTGCCAAATTATGGTCCATGAGTTAAATATACCCCTGTCACCTGCTCTTGTATACAAACTAAGATTTTTTTTTTTTTTTACATACTTAGGTGATTAAAAATTAATAGAATGAGGAGAGACCGAAACAAGATGGCGGCCTAGGTAGTCTCCTAAGCTGCCAACTCATCAACAATTTGGAAAAAAACAACAGCTAAAATCGAAAGAGATTGCACCAGACCCACAGGAAAGCTGGCAAAATGAGAAGGCTACAACTAGACACAAAGCAGGGTGCCAATGCTACCATGTGGAGTTTAAAACTACGGCGAAACCGGACCTGCCGGAGCCACTGCCGCTGGGAATGAGGGAAGCCAGACCTCGCTCTGCCCTGGGGCCCAGGGAGTGGGCCAGCCCGGCCGGCCGCCATGGGAGCCAGGAAGCTGAAGCCAGGCCTCCACTGCGCCTTCGGCTCCTGCCCAGACGAGAAGCCTTTGAGTGGTCTCCCTACCCGCAACCATCCCAGCCCGCAGCTGTCCCAGCCCGCCCACCGTGCTGGTGAGGAGCTGGCTCGACACCTTCCATTTGTGGCCCTGGCGATTCCTTCCTCTGCCGCCGCATGGCCAGGCCGAAGCTTCCACCACTACTGCCATGTGGATTTTAAAACTACAGGGGAAATTGAACCACAGGAGCTACCATTGCTACCGCACCCGTTGCCGCACCTGCCGCAGCCGCGAATAATGGAAATCCACCGAAAACAGAGCTCACTCTGCCCCGGGCTCAGGGAGAGTGCAGCTTCAGAACTTAGCCTCTGCGTCCACAGCAGCTCCGCTTCTGCACCAAACGAGACACCATTGAGGGTGGTCTCTCCGCCCGCAGCCATCTCAGTCCGCCCATAACCTTCCCAGCACACCCTCCGTGCTGGTGTGGAGATGGTGCCGCGCCTTCCATTCGCATCCCTGGCGAGCCCTTTCGCCCTTCAGGCCCACTGCCGCAGGGCCGGGCCAGGACCCCAAGGAGGGGCGCTGATGCCGCCATGTGGATTTTAAAAATACAGTGGAAATTGAGCCACAAAAGCCACCGCCTCTGCCGCACCCATTGCCGCTACCGCGAGTGAGGGAAGCCCACCGAGAACAGAACTCACTCCACCCCGGGCCCAGGGAGTGGGCGGCTTCAGAGCTTGGCCTCTGCATCAGCAGCCATTCCGCTGAGACTCCTTGGAACGTGGTCTCCCCGCCCGCAGCCGTTCCAGCCTGCCCTCGTGGTAGCAAGGAGCTAGCGTGGTGCCTCCAATTCATGACCCCAGCACCCCAGAGGGGCCGTGTGCCCCGGGTGAGCCGTGTCCCCCAAAGGGGCCAGGTGTCCCGGGTGAGCCATGTGTCCCAGGGGGCCGTGTGCCCCGGGTGAGCCGTGTGTCCCAGGAGAAGCAGTGGGGGGGGGGGGAGTGTGAACCAGAGGAGGAGCGGATTTTATTCATGTGTTCCTGAGATAGTCACCATAAAACAAGCAGATTGTCAAATGACAGCGGGGAGGGGAAGGAGACCTGGGGGGAGATAAGAGAACAACCGAAGGACTGGTATGCATGAATATAAGTACAACCAACGAACACAGAACTCTGGGGAGGGAGGGCATGATTGGGAGGTGGGGAGGGAGCAATGTTAAGCTATGTACACAGATAATACCTTAATAAAAAAATTAATAGGATAAAATCTCACAACACATAGAAATTATATTAAATTCAAATTTCAATATTTATAAATAAAGTAATTACACAAATAACACTTATTTGCTAATGGCTGGTTTCCCATTATAAGGGCAGAGTTGTGAGTAGTTGTGATCGAGAGCCCATTTGGGGTGCTGCTATGGTCTGAATTGTGCGTATCTCCCCTCCCAAATTTATATTGAAGCCCTAACCCTCGATGTGACTATATTTGGAGATAGAGTCTTTACAATTTAATTAAGTTTAAATTAGGTCCTAAGGGTTGGGGCACTAATCCAATGGAAATAACGTCATTCTCCCCTGTGTACCACCCCCCCACCCCCATCCCCACCCCCAATTCTCAGCACATACGGAGGAAAAGCCATATGAGAACAAAGCAAGAAGGCAGCTGTCTGCAAGTCAGGAAGAGAGCTCCCATCAGAAACCAAATCAGCAGGAAGCTTGATCTTGGTCTGCTAGCCCCCAGAACAGTGAGAAAATAAAGTTCTATTGTAAGCTACCTGTCTGTTATTTTATTATAGCAGCTCAAGCAAACCAAGATACTGCAAAACCCAAAATATTTTCTGTGGACCCATAAAGAATTTGCTAACTTCTGCTCTAAGTGCTCAAACTATGTGTAGCCTGTTTCGAATCTGTTCCTAGATAAGATGGTTTAAAGACCTTAACTATACTAGCTGCATGTCCATGGCAAAAAACTCTCTAAAAATTTTGGAAAGAGTAAAAAATTTGAATAAGATTATGACTTTTTATTTCTTTCTTTTTTAAAAAATAAATCTTTATTACTCAGATTACAATTGTTTCTCCTTTTTCTCCCCCAAAGCTCCCTACCACCCAGTTCCCTTCCCACCCTCTGCCCTTACCCCTTCTCCCCCCAATTGTCTTCATCCATTGGTTATACGATTTCAATCCAGTCTCTCACTGCTTCGCCACCCCCTTATCCTCCTGATAATTATCAGTCCACTCCCCTTTTTTGCCCCTGATTCTACTATATTCACCACTTTATTCTGTTCCTCAGATTTTTTTTCCCTTCTCTTTTCCTTTTTTCCATATATGAATTTCAAGTGGGACACTCTCTCTCATTTGTTTTTGTAGGGAAATACAACAGAGTGTTCTGTAGCTAATGGCTGCAGACTGTCCAAATGTCTCAGGACCACACGAATAGAATCTGCTCCTCCTCCGGTTCACACCACCTCCTCCCCCCCGGGTCCCACCACTTCCCCAGGGCACACAGCTCTCCCGGTGTACATGGCTTCCCGGGTCCCACCGCCTCACTTGGGCACACGGCTCCCCTAGGGCACACAGCTCTCCTGGGGCACATAGTTCCCCCAGGGCACACGGCCCCCCGGGGTACACGGCTGACTTTTTATTTCAAAATGAAAACGAAAGCTCAAGTTCATTTCTTTAGAAGTGGATCCCTTATATATGCATACTAAAAACATATTTAGTATAAGAAAGTTTATATGAATAACCCTCAAATCATCAATCCACCATAGAATCCCCATGGTTGGCATGTAAATTGTACTCAGAAATATATATGATAGAGCAAACCCTATGTCCTCTGGAGAAGACCAGTATTGGTGTGAAGTCAAAATGGCATGTCTACTGTACATTTAAAATATGTAAAAAATATTATAAAAACTCTGTGTTGGCAGGCTTCGGGATGAATTTTATAAATATGTTATTCTGTTTCTTTTTCCCCCCAGTATATTTTTATTAATTTTAGAGAGGAAGGAAGAGTGAGAGAGAAACATCAATGAGAGAATCATTGATAGGCTGCTTCCTGCACACTCTACACTGGGATTCAAGCCTGCATTGTGCCCTGACCTGGAATCAGACCATGACTTCCTGGTTTGTAAGTTGATGCTCAATCACTGAGCCAAGGTGACTAGACTATTATCTTTCTATTTTTAGTTTGTTTTTTTCAGGGAGACAAAATATTAGAATGGTGTTTTCAGGAGAAACCAAGATGGCAACATAGATAAACACCTAAACTGCTGCCTCGCACAATTTCAAAACTACAACTAAAAGACAAAACAGACATCATCCAGAACCACGGGATCAGGGGCACAGAAAGGAAGTGAACTGACAATTCTTGGGGAGGGGGAGGAAAGGGTTATGGGGGGTGTGGGAAGAGACTGGACAAAAATTGTACACTTATGGATATGGACAGTGGGGAGGGCGGTAAATGGCAGAGGGTGGGGTGAGAACCAGGTGGGGGATAGGTATGGGGGGAAAAAGAGGAACAATTATAATAATCTGAATGATAAATATTTTTTAAAAAGAGAATGATATTTTAGGTAGGAAAGTGTTAACCCAAACCTCTACTAGAATAAGAGCAACAAAACAAGGAGATCCTCTAGTAAAGACTCAAATATGGGCCAAAACCGGTTTGGCTCAGTGGATAGAGCGTCAGCCTGTGGACTGGAAGGTCCCAGGTTAGATTCCGGTCAAGGGCATGTACCTTGTTTTCGGGCACATCCCCAGTAGAGGATGTGCAAGAGGCAACTGATCGATGATTCTCTCTCATCGATGTTTCTAACCCTCTTTCCCTCTCTTCTTCTTCTCTGTAAAAAAAATCAATAAAATATATTTTTTTAAAAAGACTCAAATATGGCTCAATGAATAGAAAACACAAAATAATTTTATATAATGAGTGTTGTAGCCCAAATTATATAGTCTATTGTGAAAGAACAAGATAAAAACCAAAATAAAACAGGCAACTTCATAGGAGAAACATGAACATAATGGAATGAAGGCCTTAAAACCCTATCTAATAAAATAGCAATATGCAAATTAACCATCATTCTGCCATACTCACCAGCCAATCAGGACTGAGTATGCATATTAACCCTAACCAAGATGGCTAAAGCCATGAAGCAAGCAGGAAGCTTGAGTTTCCTTGGCGATGGAGAAAGCCAAACTTTCCACACACCCTGGGGGGCCCAGGACTCCACTCAAGGCTACAAAGTTTTAATTATAGAAGATAAATAAATCCCAACAGAAATGGCTGACATCACAGAGCAAGCAGAAGTCATGGCTCTGCTCCAGGCAACAAAGTGTCAATTATAGAAGACAAATAAATCCCAGATACCAGGGTGTGGCCAGCCTGCAAACCACCACAGGTCCCTTGCCCAGGCCACCCCACGCCCCAAGGGAAACCCCACCCTGATCTGGGACACCCTTTAATGCAAACCAGCTGGCCCCCACCCATGTACCAGGCCTCTATCCTATCTAATAAAAGAGTAATATGTAGATTGACCATCACTCCAACACACAAGATAGCTACTTCCATGCGGTCAAAGATCCTGCCCCCATGTGGACACAAAATGGCCACCACAAGATGGCCAATAGGGGAGGGCAGTTGGGGGGGTCTAGGCCTGCAGGGGAAAGCCATTAGGGGCAAATAGGCCTGCAGGAGAACAGTTAGGCATCAATCAGGCTGGCAGGAGAGTGGTTAGGGGGTGATCAGGCTGGCAGGCAGAAGCAGTTAGGGGCAATCAGGAAGGCAGGCAGGCAGGCAGGCAGGCAGGCAGGCAGGCAGGCAAGCTGTTGGGAGCCAGCAGTCCTGGATTGTAAGAGGGATGTCCGACTGCCCATTTAGGCCCGATCTCACTAGGATCTGTCAGGCATCCCTCAAGAGGTCCCAGATTGAAGATGGTGCAAGGCTGTGCTGAGGGACACCCCCGGCCCCATGCACAAATTTCATGCACCGGACTCTAGTTCATAATAAGATGAAATGGATTAATGTAATAGAATGTTAAAAGGAAAAAAAATAATATGGTAAAAGCAAAATACAGAAGTCATTTTAAAGTAACATTTTAGATCAACTGCAAATAACTGAAATGGGGACATGATCACTGAGCAGGGACAGGATCAGTAATTTATATATTGAAATGGTCTTTATTTGTGCTGCAAATTTATAAATACACAAATGTTAGAGCCAGACATAGCTATTCAAACTTCCCTCATTTTATAAGAAAGGAAACCGAGACTCAGGGTGGTACCGTGGCTTGTCTGAGGCCACAGAGGGTGTTAGGGGCATAGCTGGGACTTGAAGCTCGCTCAGTCTGTAAACTCACAGCCCAAAGTTCTCTCCATATACCTCACTACTTCTTAGATAACAGTGCTAGAGTGGTTCAGAAAAGGAACTGTGTAGCTAACGTGGTCAGAAAAAGTGTAAGAGGAGGGGACATGGGTATATTCTAGAAATAGCAGCAGAGGAAGGAAACCCAGCAAGCAGTATGCAGACGGTGATGGAGGAAGGTGGTAGGCCTAGTGATCACACCGAAAGCCCCTTCAATTGTCCAGGTCTATAGCAATAAATGACCAGGGATGAAAAAATAGTTGATTGGGGTGATAATGAGGAAGCAAGAGGATGGAAGCCAGAAGAGATATTGAGAAAACACAGAGCTAGGAATAGAGTGATGATTCTCACAGAAATGGAGATATTAAGAAAACAATTTTGGTAGGACAGATGATGAGCTCAATTTCAGACTTGCCGAGTTTAAGTTGATATTGCAAGGGGCAATTTGGGATGTGGGACTGGGTCTGGAAAATAAGTCAATATTAGAGAAAAATCAGGATGATTCAAACATTTTGACCCAAGCAAATGAAAGGACAGAATTGTTGTCATACTGATAGGGGGAAGACTGCAGTGCAGCAGATTTGGGGAATGAGGAGACAAATCAGGAGTAAAGTTCTTGACATGTTTAGTTTAAGGTGTCTATTAAACATTAAAAGAGATGTCAAATAGGCAACTACAATTTATAGGCACAGAACATCATCATGTAAAGGACATTTCAAGCTATGCAACGAGACCAAAAGAATGAGCATAGACAGAGAAGTCCAAAGACTAAGCCCTATAGCACACCCATGTCCCAATACCTTCTGCTTTCTAAGATTGGAAGAGATGAAAATGCCTTTGGCAATAGGAACTTGGCTTCAGAATGGGAGGCAGGGAGGAAATACAAACACACTCTTTAAAGAATAAAAAAAATTTCTTCTACTCTATTTAAAATAAGGTATTTTAAATGATATGCATTACTTAAAAACAAATCTTATAGCCCTAGCTGGTTTGGCTCAATGGATAAAGCATTGGCCTGCGGACTGAAGTGTACTGGCTTTGATTCTAGTCAAGTACACATGTTGGGGTTGTGGCCTCAATCCCCAGTAAGGGGTGTCTAGGAAGCAGTCAATCAATGATTCTCTCTCATCATTGATGTTTCTCTCTTTCCCTCTTCCTCTCTGAAATCAATAAAAATATACTAAAAAATAAATTAAATAAAATCTCAATTTAAAAGAAAAATCTTCTAGACTATGTCACATGATCATTACAATTGAATCTTAATTCTATGTGCATCTACAGTAGTGATCTGTGACCACATGATCATTTTGTAAAATCTAAATTCCTTTTGAAACAAAAAGAAAAATTAAGGTACAGCTCAGTTTTTGCTTTATATTTATTTTAGTACATTCAGATTGTGTAGAGAAAAGAACTGGTTATGTGTACACTGGTGACCTAGTGCATGGATTTGTTCACATTGCAAGGAAATTAATTAAAAGGTGGCCAGTGGGGTGGGACTAGGCGAGACTGGCCAGACACGCCCTGAAGCCAACCTCCCACAATCCTCCCCAATGTCCGCAGAGAGGGGTCCCTCCAGCAGGTGGGGTCCCTCAGTTGGCCTGCGGGGACCAAGCCAAAACCGGCTCTCCAACATCCCCCGAGTGGTCCTGGAGTGTGAGAGGGCCCTCTACCAAGTTGCTGTTGTACAAGGGTTTGGGACGCAAATACAAGTGTACAATAAACCAGATTTGGGGCCAACAGTGCCCCAACAACAACATAACCCACAAAGTCACGTCGAAGGTAGAATCCTGTAGCCCTGCAAGGAATCAAGCTCCCTGGTCACTGGTTTCAGGGTGTGTCACCCAAGAACCTCAGCAGCTTCTGTGTTGAGCATCTGCCCCCTGGTGGTCAGTGTGCATCATAGCGACTGGTTGGAAACAGTACCGTATTTGCCGGCGTATAAGACGATTTTTTGGCCCTGAAAAATACGTATTTGCCGGCGTATAAGACGACTGGGGGTATAAGACTACCCCCTAACATTTCCACTAAAAATACAGAGTTTGTTATATACTCGCCATATAAGACTACCCCTCACTTGGAGGCATATTTTTCAGGGCCAAAAAGTAGTCTTATACGCCGGCAAATACGGTATATTAGCCTTTTATAAAAACAGATGGAATATTTGGTACTAATAGAAAAAATTGACTAGTTAATTAGGGCACAACATTCTCAAGTTCTCTAGTTATTTGGGAGGGGTTTTTTTTTTCCAGACATAAATGGTAAAAATTTTAGCGATTAGCTGAAACCAGTTTGGCTCAGTGGGTAGAGCGTGAGCCTGGAGACTAAAGGGTCCCAGGTTCGATTCCAGACAACGGCATGTAACTTGTTGTGGGCACATCCCTGGTGAGGGGTGTGCAGGAGGCAGCTGATCGATGTTTCTAGCTCTCTACCTCTCTCCCTTCCTCTGTAAAAAAATCAATAAACTATATTAAAAAGAATTTTTTTTTTTAGCAATTAAAACATTCCATACCAGTGTTTTTCTCTTTACATTCAGCTCTGATCACTTAATATGGATCAGTTTGTGCAATAAACAATTGGATTTTCTCTGGCATATGACTTACACATATAGCTAAAACTATATGTTTTCAATATGTAATTCATGTTACAGAGAGCCAAGTTAATATGTGAGGTCTTAGTTAAATAATACTTTAACTCCTAAAATACTTATTTGTTCATCAAAAAAGTACTTATTGCTCTAGCTGGTTTGGATCAGTGGATAAAGTGTCAGCCTGCGGACTGAAGGGTCCCAGGTTCAATTCTGGTCTAGGACACAGGCCCATGTGCTCAATCCCTGGTCAGGGGCATGCAAGAGGCAGCCAATCAATGATTCTCTCTTATCATTGATATTTCTATCTCCCCACTCTGAAATCAATAAAAATATATTAAAAATAAAATCAATAAAATTTTTTTTAAATGTGGTACATTTACACCATGAAATATTATTCAATTATAAAACAGAATTTCTTACCCTTGGAGACAGCCTGGAGGGACCAGACACATTGTTTTTCTCTCTCTTCTCCCTTCTTTTATCCTTCCCTCCCTCCCTCCCTTCTTTCCACTCTCTAAAAATCAATGAGAAAAATATCCTTAGGTGAGGATTAACAAACAAAAAAAAATTCATCTCATTTTTAAAACTAATGTTTATTGAGTATCAATCACAGGAAAGCTAGTCCAGGAGGGGAAAACAGCATGTGCAAAGGCCCTGTGTTGGGGGAGGGGAGTATGCTACAGTTTCAACAGAATAAGGAAAACAAATCCACGGTGATTGAAACCCAGTGGTAAGGAAAAGACAGGCCCAAGAGGAGGGTGGAGAAACAGCAGGGAGGGCCAGAGGAGTAGGACTGTGAGAACCTGTAGAGTTGGATCTTAGCCTTTACACTGGGAAAGCCATGAGAATGTTTTAGGTCAGTACGTGATCAGATACTACTACTTTTTTTTTTTTTTTTTTTTTTGAATAAGCATCTTTATTACATGAGCTAAGATAGAGGGCAGATTATTTATTTGCTTTTCCGGGGCTTTGATTTTCCTCAACTAGAACTCCAGCTCCCTGCCCTCCAGCACATAGCCATCTGCTCGCCCACGCTGGCCTGGTCTTCAAGCGATGCATGCAAGAAGCTTGCCCGGCTGAAACTGCTCTTCGAGAAGACTGCTGATTTTGGCATTCTTTGTCCTTTCATCATATTTCTTCTGAATTTTCGTTGATCATTTCTTGTTCAAAATCTCTTCCTCTTCAGGAGTCAGCTTGGCCCCCTGATTGCCGCCCAGGGGCAGTGTGTAATGGGACGTAGTGGGACGTAGTGGGACTGGTACCACTGTTGATACGGTGTGCTGTCAACAAGCGCGATGCAGTTCTTTACTAGGGTCTTGCTGGGGACCAGTTCATTGTTGGATGCAGTGTAGACATCAATAATCCTTGTTTTGCGCGTACAGCACTCTGAGCCCCGGAGAAGGTGCCCACATCCAGCCTCGAGGTACTTCTTTGCTGCCTCCAGGCACTCAGACTGTGTGTATGCGGAGGGGGACAATCTTAGTGTTGTTTCGATTCTTGCGGTAGGGCTTTCTCCTGCCCCTGGTCTTGCGGCGCTTGTGCCAGTTGTCCCAAGTGACACCCACAGCACGGCGCCGGCTGGAAAGAGAAAACGCAAAACTGATACCTACTTTTAAAAGATAAGCCTGTCTGCTAATTGGAAAATTAATTGTAAGACTAGAGATGAAAATAAATGAGCAAATTAGTTTATATATTTTAGAGATAGATATGATAGAGCTTGCGAGGGAAAAGAATTAAGGATGACTTTCAAGTTGGAGGGCGAAAGGAGCTAAGTGGATAGCGATAACAATTACCATACTGGTTAAGAGAATGAAGGCATTTTTACAGAAAAATGACATAATGCACTTTAGGTACTAAACTAAGCACTGGACATGTTACAAACATTAAAAAAAAAAAACATGTGTGGGACTACTATAAAGGTTAACAATATGCTAGCAGTTAACATATTGCTTGTTTGAACTATGACAGGGTAGAGGAAATGGAAGTGAGATATAGTTAAATTGGCAACTCATTGAAGGGGAAGAAAACCTGAAATGGCTTGGGTTTCACACTTTGATTACCTAGTGGAGCCATACAGAAAGAGCACATTTATGAGAAAAAGTAGGAGTCTGGATGAAAGACATACAGAACCTGAGGTGCCCACAGCTCATCCAGGGGGAGGTATCTCAGAGCATTTTCAAAAAGGTCAGAATTGGAAATATCAATAGTTGTCTAATGACAGTTGAAACCATAAAAGTGGGCAAGATCCCTCTAAGGAATCTAATATATCCATCTGGGTAATGACAGCAGGTAGCAATGCCCAGCTTCCTCTCCCTAGCAACGGCTAGCCTCCTTGCAGTTTCTTCAGCCCAGGAACATAACTTGCTTTATAGCCTGGTGCAAACATTTCACACTTTAACCAAATGTCTGTGAAGCATTTTCCCATGCCTCATCTCATTTGATCCTCACAGAAGTCCTGGATTAGGTAGATAGGAGACTCAGTGGAATCCGATTTTCTTTTCATTAGCCAGAAAATGGAGATTTAGAAAACTTAGAAACTTGACCTGACTGAAAAGAAGTAAGAAATGGTGGACTTTGAAAATGACTTAAGGTTTTCTCACTATGCAGAATATAGTGAAACATTGCTGCAGTTAAATATTTTACCCTTTGTTCTCTCTGCATGATCTACAATAATAATCTGCTTTGTGTTAATATTTACTGTTATATTTCTGACAATTACCTGAAAGAGAAGTTGGGGTGCTTTACTGGGCTGGATAAAGTTTAGCTAAATCAGGAAGCAGGTCTAATTAAGCAAGTTTACTCTATATATAAAAGGCTAAGTTGACTCGCGCAGGCATGATATATATTAAGCTCCTGTTGGCACCAATCGCACATTTGTGTTTTGATGTGTCATGGTCGATCATGAAATTGGTTGATACTTCTATTATAGAGAAAGGGCAAATGGCAATATTAAAATATTCCTTCTAATTAATTTCCTTTCAATGTGCACGATTCGTGCACTGGGCCACTAGTATAAAATAATGAGAACAAACCCTTTACAATGCTTACAATTAAAAATGAGAGAAGGGGAGGCCAGAGTAGGAGCAGCTAGTGGAGAGAGAGAAGAAAACCAGAGGAGTGAAGATTCATGTGCAGCAAGAGAAAAGCAAAGTTTCAAGAAGGAAGAGAGGATCAACAATAGCAAATATTGCAAAAAGGTCAAAGGGAATGCTGGCAAAATAATAATTCTGGCTTGAGGGCAGAGAGATGTCAAATTGTAAGTGATCTGATGGTCAAGTAAGAAAGGAAGTTGTTAAAGGGGTCACAAGGTAGAAAGTTTTTTTAGGACAGCATACTTTGACCCTAGGTAAAGAACTTACTAGCTGTTTTAAATAGTATTAGTATGAAAGTTAAAGATAAGCAAGATAAAAGAAGAATAACATCAAGAACACAGAGTGGGATATGAGAGTGGGAAGTTGAACAGAGGGGGTGACAATGAGAACTGTATGGGAACAAAGAAAAAAGATGAGGGTGCTCACAGTACATGTCCTGATCATTATCACCTGTGTAAGGAACGAAGTTATACTCTAAAGATAAGAGACAGTACAAAGACTGTCCAAAAGGTGGACAAATATAGTTTGTCTACCTTTTGGACATTATTAATTTAACTATGAGTATTTCTGAAAAAAATTAAACATATTTACTTCAAAAACACTATAAATTCCTCTTCTAAAAAAAATCTTAGTTTCAAAACTACAGGTTTAACTACTCTCTACCTTATTATCTATGGTAAGGAATATTTATCTAGAAATTTTTATGATCCAAGAAAAATGAATAGGAAATTTAAAATGTAAGTATACTTCTTCATGTCTACTATCTTTTTAAAAATGAATTATGAATACTATTTTAAAAGCATAAATTGAGTAATGACAATAAGCATAAAATAACATAGAAAAAAATACAAAGAAGCCTATTTTCTATTCAGACACAATTTCCCCCTCTCTTCATTTCATTAATACTTTCCATGACATATATAACTTTATTACTTTCTAGTTTGTCAGTTATTTGCTATTCTTTTCAATAAAAATTGAACCTATCAGGATTTATATCTTGATATAAACAATACCTATCTCACTCCCATCTTGTATTTTCACCCCCTCCCTTATCTACTGATTTTGCAGTGCCTGTCACAGCTGTGAACCAAGAAGAGAAACAAGAAACACGTAAAGAAATAGCCATATGTATAACTGATACCAGTTAGTGGATATTAGGTTTAGCCTATGAATGGATATGTGAATTGTTCTTACCAAATGTGTTAATTGAGATGGGGAAATGGGGTTTATATTGATTCTGGCTGATATATTAAAAAATGTGTATATTAAGTGATTATTAATGTAAATAGCACAGTTCTAACACCAGACTAATTTTTATCCTGAATTCCTTTATTATTTTAAAAAATATATTTTTGTTGATTACTTTAGAGAGAGAGAGAGAAAAGAAGAGGGAGAGAGAAATACTGATGTAAGAGAAAAACATCAATCAGTTGTTTCTGCATGTGACCCAACCTGGTTATGTACCCTGATCAGGAAATCGAACTGATGACCTTTCAATGCATGGGATATGCTCAATCAGCCACAACAACCAGACTATTATATCTTCCATAGGTTCTCAATAAATGTTGACTTACTGGATGAAAATAGTATAGGCATTAAACAAAAAAAGCATTAAATAAGACCAAAAAATAGGTTAAGAGTAAATTAGGAAAGGTAACTTACAAAAACTGGTCAGTAATTCTCCGACCCAGTTATACATAAAAATCACTGGAAATCTGAATCATTGAGGATTGGGGAAGCATCTATGTTTCTTAAAAGTCCCATCAGTGCCCTGACTGTGGCTCAATTGATCGGAGCTTTGTCCTACATACCCAAAAGGTGCAGGGTTTGATTCCCAGTCAGGGCACATACCTAGGTTGTAGGTCTGATCCCCAGTCGGGGTGCATATGGGAGGCAACCACTCGGTTTCTCTCTCACCATCAATTTTTTTTCTCTCGCTCTCCCTTTCTCTCTCTTTGCCCCCTCTTCCTCTTCCCTCTCCCTCTTTATAAAAACAATAAAAAGGATACTATACATAGGAAACCCCAAAGACTCCATAAAAAAAAACTACTAGACCTAATAAATGAATTTGACAATGTAGCAGGATACAAAATTAACACCCAGAAATCTATGGCCTTTTTATACACCAACAATGAACTCACAGAAAGAGAAATGAAAAAAACAAAAAACAAAAAAAAATCCCATTTATCATTGCAGCAAAAAAAATTAAGATACCTAGGAATAAAGGTATTTAACTAAGGACATAAAAGACCTGTACTCAGGAAACTACAGTACATTGAAAAAAGAGATAGAGGAAGACATAAACAAATGTAAGAACATATCATGTTCATGGACTGGTAGGATCAACATCATTAAAATGTCAATACTACCTAAAGCAATCTATAGATTCAATGCAATACCTATTAAAATACCAATGGCATATTTCAAAGATCTAGAAAAACTCTACAAAAATTCATCTGGAATAAAAAAAGACCCCGAATAGCCACAGGCATCCTGAAACAGAAGAACAAAGTTGGAAGGATCACAATACCAGACATCAAGCTATATTACCAAGCCATGGTTCTCAAAACTGCCTGGTACTGGCACAAGAACAGACAATGAAACAGAATAGAGAACCCAGAAATTGATCCAAGCCATTATACTCAATTAATATTTGATAAAGGAGGCAAGAACATACAGTGGAGTCAAAACAGTCTCTTTATTAAATGGTGCTTGGAAATTTGGTCAGATACATGAAAAAAAATTAAATGAGACCACCAACTTACACCATACACAAAAACAAACTCAAAATGGCTAAAGGACTTGAATGTAAGACAAGAAACCATAAAAATCCTACAAGACTCCATAGGCAGCAAAATTGCAGACATATGTTGTAGCAATATCTTTACATCACAGATCCAAGGGCAAGAGACACTAAGGAGAAAATTAACAAATGGTACTACATCAAAATAAAAAGCTTCTGCACAGCAAAAGAAATCATCAAAAAAACAACAAGAAAGCCTACTGCATGGGAGAACATATTTGCCAATGTTATCAGGGTTTAATCTCCAACATTTACAGAGAACTCATACAACTTAACAAAAGATAAACAATGGACAAAGGATCTAAATAGACTTTTCTAAAGAGGACATTCAGAAAGCCAAGAGACATATGAAAACATGCTCAAAGTCACTAATCATCCAAGAGATGCAAATCAAAACAACTACCTCACACCTGTCAGAATGGCTAACATCAACAAATCAATAAACAACAAGTGCTAGAGAGGATGTGGAGAAAAAGAAACCCTCCTTCACTGTTGGTGGGAATGGACTGGTGCAGCCATTGTGGAAAAGAGTATGGTATTTCCTCAAAAAATTTAAAAATGGAACTACCATTTGACCCAGTAATCCCACTTCTAGGAATATATTCCAAGAAAACAGAAACACCAGTCAGAAAGGATATATGCACCCCTATGTTCAAAGCAGCACAATTTACAATAGCTAAGATTTGGAAACAGCCTGAATGCCCATCAGCAGATGAGTGGATTAGAAAACTGTGGTACATCTACACAGTGGAATACTACTCTGCTATAAAAAAGGAATTCTTACCATTTGCAGCAGCATGGATGGACCTGGAGAGCATCATGCTAAGTGAAATAAGCCGGTCAGTGAAAAAAAATACCACATCATCTCCCTCATTTATAGATAATAAAGAACATTATAACCTGATGAACAAAAAGATAGATACAGAGGCAGAGAAGCATCAAATAGACTGTCAAATTACAGTGGGAAAGATGGGGAGGGTTTGGGGGGAGTAAGAGATTAATCAAAGGACTTGTATGCATGCATATAAGCATAACCAATGGATGCAAAACACTGGGGGGGGGGGTGGCGGTGAAGGCATGTGCTGGGGGGAGGGGGAGTACGGGAGGCCAGGGGGGAAAGTCAATGGGGGGAAAAAGGAGACAAGAAGACATATATACTACTATTTGTAATACTTTAAACAATAAAATAAATTCTAAATGAGAAAAATGAAATAAAAAATAATAAAAAGCATATCCTCAGGTGAGAGGAAAAAAAGTCCCATCAGTCATTCCAATGTATGGCCATAGTTAGGATCACTTCACTTTAATGAAAAGAGGAGACTCACTGACAAGGAAAACCAAAGATGATGTGGAAATGTCAATAGATGGAAATAAGGTAACTCCCAGTACAAAAGCATAAGAGTAAATGAGACACAAACACATTATACCACCCTTGGGTTATGTCATGCCAAGTCCGAAATGTTCCCTAAAAAGACAGAAACTTAGGAAGACAGCCCAGAGAAAACTGACAACAGATGGAGTTGTACTCATGATGACATCTTGCATTTCATGGAGGTTAAAGATTTGTCGTCATTACAGAATATAAAACTTTAAAAAAGTAGGAAACACAGAGCAATATGAACTCAAGAATTCAGAATTCATCAAACTTTTCCTTTTGTATTTGGAAAATATTTCAGTGAAATCTATGGGGAATTATTTTCTGTAATCAGCTTCCTGACTAAAGAAAAGCCCTTTCAATCCTGAGTTCAGCTGTCTATGACTAAGAGTTGAGGTATTCGAGTCATTTTCTCTTCAGAGTACTCTGGAAAACCTGTGGTTTATTATTGACTTTTCTGCAAACAGTTGGCTCTCAGAAATTTGAATTCAAGGGGTACCCTAAAATCCCATATGGTACCTTTTTGTCAAAAGCCACATGCGCAGGAATAAATTCCGGAGGTGCAGCCGGCTTAGGTTCACCATAAGTTAGAAGTGGTGCCTTGTTGGCCAACTCATCCAGGTCAGCCTGGGACAGCTGGTTGGACTGGAGCTGGTTCCCGCCTATTCCAACCGTTGGACGACGAGCCATTGCATAGCCATGGGAGTAGTTCAGTGTCTGGCTTCTATGGAAGTCTGTTTTCTGAAGAAGAAAAGAAGTATGTAATTAATAAAATTGGTTAGGTAAAAAGACTCAATTTCAAACATATCATAACAAACTTTTGCTTATAAATAACACAAACCTTCTATCAAAAAGTATACCTACAGCCCTAGTTGGTTTGGCTCAGTGGATAGAACATCAGCCTGTGGACTGAAGGGTCCCAGATTCAATTCTGGTCAACAGCACATGCCTAGGTTGCTGGCTCAATCCCCAGAGTGGGGTGTGCAGGAGGCAGCCAACAAATGATTCTCTCTTCTTACTGATGTTTCTATCTTTCTCCCTCTCTGACATCAATAAAAAGTATTTTTTAAAAAACAGTATGCCTACATTTTAAGTTTCTGATATTTCTGGTCTGGAACAAGGAGGGAAGCAGCATCCTGAGTTTAAAACATAAAGCCGTGCTCGGTAACATCCAATTCATTACCAGCTCACTTCTCACAAGAAACCAAAATATTAATTTCAGTTTCTTAAAATACTATTTTTTCACTGGTCTTCCCATGTTTTTTGTCTTATCTAGTAGCCACAGACTATGGAACCTAAAAGAGCTGGTTCTGCAAAATCAATTTTTACTTGAAAAGGAAGATCTTTCTTGTTACAATGATACTGATATATTCACACAACTCTTTGGAAAGAAAGTAGACATTATATATTTAAAATCTTGAACTCAGTAATTCCACCTCAATCCTTTAAGGATATAATCTAAATTATCTAAAGTTGACCATTATAACTTTAATTATAATAATAAAAACATTGGAAACAATTGAAAATCATACATATGAGTAAATGATGGAAAACTCAGTGGACTACTATTATGCATTCATTAAAATACTGGTTTTAAAGACAATGTAGCAATCAGCAGAAATGTTTGATTTAATAAGCCCTTAAAAGCAGCCTATGAAAGCATATGTGTACTACAATTATAAGCATGCAAACATGTACTTGGAGAGAGACTAGATTTGGTGAATGCTCTGTCTGTATTATACATTTCTGAATGATGTCAACTTTGTTTCCCCAATGAACTCATTTTTATTGGGGATTTGGGGGAAAATTGACTAAATAAAAAATAATGAAGTGTAAAGGAAATAAATGTGAAGATACAGGAGGCCCTAGCATCCTATACCCTCACAAAGATCAACAATTAATCAGCTACCTATAAACAACACAGTAGAACAAAAAATCTGACAGTAATCTCACAAAAAGAGAAGGAAGACTTCATTTTGCCAGTATCATCCCATCCCCCAGCACCAAGAGGGAGCTACCCAGCTAGAAGGATTTCCCCTCCCCTGGGAAAAAAACCAAAAGGGTGACAACCAGTTTCACCCCAGAGCAGCTAAGCTGAAGTGTATAAAGCCGGCTAGGAACAAAGAAGAAAAACAGGGGCCGCTGGCAGCAGCCAATGAGGGGGAGTGATGCGCTTCACAGAGAAGTGCGCAGTGGAAAAACACAGCCGATTTTGCCACTTACCTGAAGCCAATAGCAAGTATAGCTGTAGCCACTGTGTACTTCCTGCAGATTTCACCCCACAGGTATTCATGTCTGTTGACACCAGTCACCTGAGTCCCTCCACACTCCCTCCCTTTCCCATGCCCCGACCCGCAGCGGTAGCAAGCTCAGGTCTCTGCAGCTGCTCAAGTATAAGATCCCAGCATAAACAACCCCCACCCTCACCCCGGCTGACTCCCCCACTGCTGTGCATGAGCTTGGAGCTAGCCCCTCCAGCTGTGCACCTGCATGTACCGTATTTGCCGGCGTATAAGACGATTTTTTGGCCCTGAAAAATATGCCTCCAAGTGGGGGGTAGTCTTATACGGCGAGTATATAACAAACTCTGTATTTTGAGTGGAAATGTTAGGGTGTCGTCTTATACGCCCAGTCTCTTCTACGCCGGCAAATACGGTATTTTTCAGGGCCAAAAAATCGTCTTATAGGCCGGCAAATATGGTAACTGGCCTTACCTCATCACAGGCCTCCCTTGCAGTGTGCATGCCCAGGGGTGAGTGGGCACCTGAAGAGAGTGTGCAGCCACAGAGAGCAAACTGACAACCAGGGCTTTTGTAGCAGCCAGTGAGGCCACAGTTGGCCCCAGCCCTGCTGCTGCTCTGGCCTCCACTCTCAGGTGTCTGCAAACAGCCCCTGCCAGTACACCACCACCTGCATTTGGACCCCTGCAGCTGAATATGTGCACACCACTGGTTCTGGGTCCCCAATGCTGCCTGCACTGGTCCTGGGCAGCTGGACCTGGAGGTGCCATGGAAAACCCCCAACAGCCTTTGCAGCCACTGCACAACACTTACAGTGCTTGCCAAGAACCACAGTTGTCAATGCGGTACACACCAGTGGCCTGAGCTGAAGAGACATCACACCCACCTACAACTCTGCCAGACCCAGTACTGCTACACAGAACACTTGGTGCCCTGCAACACTATACCTAGGATCACAGCATACCTCAACATAGTTCTACCAGCAGTGAAACTATTCCCTTACCAAAGCCAGTCCATAAAGTTTGGCAGAGGTGACTGCTTTTTCAAATGTGAAGGCACCTGTGCAAGATGGCAGGGATCATGAAAAATCAGGAAAACATGACTCCACCAAAGGAATACAGTAAACCTATAATAACTGCCCCCCCAAAAAATGAAGAAGTAGAAATTACCTGATTTAAAAAAAAACAAAACTCGAAACATAGTAAAACTTCAATATAAAAACTATTTTGGGGCAAGGAAGTGTCAAAGCCGAAAGTCCACTATATAATAAAGTAGGGTTTCCAAATGCATATGTTAAAAAACTGACAAATTAGTTAGTTCACCATTTTCACTTATGTAGACACATATGTGTAATTAAAATTATGTAGAAAACTTTAATTTCACAGAAAAGATTTCTATGTGTATAACAGTAATTTTAATTTATACTAAATAGGTCTAGTAAGTGTGTGCATTCACCCAGTCACTGGGAGTAAACAAATGCACACTGCGGTGGTGTGGCTTAGAGCAGTGGGAACACAGGCCAGCTGAGTTAAAACGGCTACAGAAGGTCATGTCATGCCAGAACCGGTTTGGCTCAGTGGATAGAGCGTCGGCCTGCAGACTGGAAGGTCCCGGGTTCAATTCCAGTCAAGGACACATCCCCAGTAGGGGGTGTGCAGGAGGCAGCTGATTGATGATTCTCTCTCATCGATGTTTCTAACTCTCTGTCCCTCTCTCTTCCTCTCTGTGAAAAATCAATAAAATATATATTAAAAAAAAAAAAAGAAAGTCATGCCATGAAACAACAGAGCCAATCACAGTGCAATGCGGTGTGATCATGTGCTAATCATTCCCTGAACGTTGTTTCCAAGCAGTGACTCTTGGATTTAAATATGTAGACTATAGTTGTAGATATGCAATATTTATGTTGACAAAATTACTACAGTTTTTTCTAACATATGGCCTATTCATTAAAATTTGTTAAAAATAAGTGAATTAATTACATAAAAATAATCTGTTAATTAAATTATAAGCAAACTAGAGGCCTGGTGCATGAAATTTGTGTGGGGGGTGTGGTCGCTCAGCCTGACCTGCACCCTCTCCAATCTGGGAGCCCTCGGGGGATAATGGCTTAGGCCTGCTTCCCATAGTTCCCTGCTCTCTGTAGGACTGCCTGCTCCACACCATGGCAACTGCCAAGCAGACTGTGCTGGATGCTGCCCACAGGCTGTGCTTCACTGCTCCTGGGTGGCAGAGGCCATGCTGGATACTGCCTACAGCCATGCTTGCCTGCACCCAGGTTGCCACGGCAACAGCCAAGCAGGCCATGCTGGGAGCTGCCTGCGGGCTGCTTGCCACCTTCTCCCTGCTGTCAGTCTCCAAGGAGGCCATGAGGTTAATTTGCATACTTTCTCCTGATTGGCTGGTGGGTGTCCAAAGTGATGGTCAATTTGAAATTTTCTCTTTTATTAGTGTAGATCTTGGTTAAAAGCTATTTTAAGTTAATGCTAATTTTCACATATGACATACAGACTGGAAATTTTGTCCATTAAACCTATAGTTCATTAAATTGAGGGTTTACTGTCATTGTTTTAAAGATGCTCAGAAAATTACAAGAGAACGCAAATAAATGACTCAACAATATCAGGAAAATAATACAAGAACAAAATGAGAAATTCAACAGTGACAGAAAACATTACAAAGAACCAAACAAATTTTGGACCTGAAGAATAAAATGACTTAACTGAAGAATTCAAAAGTGACTTTAACAGAAGATTTGAACAAGTAGAAGAAAGAATCTGTGCATTAGAAAACAAATCAATTGACATTATCCAATCAGTGGAGCAAAAAAAAAGAATGACAATGAATGAAGCCTATGGAACTTACAGGACATTAATAAAGGAATAATATATGCATCTTGGAGGAGATAGGGAGGAAGAGATAGAATGCTTATTTAAAGAAATATTGGCTGAGAACTTCTCAAACCTGAAGAGAGAGAGGGATATCCAAATTCATGAAGCTAATTGGTCACCCCAAAATTTCAAACAAAAATAATCGTCTCACCAAAACTGGTTTGGCTCAGTGGACAGAACATCAGCCTTCGGACTGAAAGGTCCCAGTTCGATTCCGTCAAGGGCATGTACCTTGGTTGTGGGCACATCCCCAGAGGGGGGTGTGCAAGAGGCAATTGATCGATGATTCTCTCTCACTGGTGTTTCTAACTCTCTATCCCTCTCTCTTCCTCTCTGTAAAAAATCAATAAAATATAAAAAATAAATAAATAAAATGCTGCGTGTTTCCATTTAAAAAAAAATGCCCTGTGTATGGTCCAAGGGCAGAACTGGATTTCTGGGGCTGAGACTTGTTTAAAAACTTTTAAATAATAATAATAATAATAATCTTCTCCAAGATACATGACAATAAAACATCTACATCAAAGACAGAGATATAATTTTTAAAAACATAAAAGAAAAAAACCTCTCCTACAAGGGAACTTCCATAACCCTATTATTACGCTATGCATGCAGGACAGGAGAGAATGATATGATATATCCAAAGTGCTAAAAGAAAGCAACTGCCAACAAAGAATATTTTACCCAAAAAAGTTGTGCTTCAGAAATAAAGGTGAGATAAAACTTTATCACCACTAAACCTAACTGAAGAGAAATACTGTAAGAAGTTCTTCAAGCTGAAATAAAAAGGCATTAATTTGTAACATAAAAACATGTAACACACTGGTAAAGGTAAGCACATGGTCAGATTCAGAATACCCTAGTACTGTAATATGGTGATGTATTAACACGTACCTTTAGTATAAAAGTTAAAGGACAAAATTATTAAAAAACAGCTATAGCTTCAACAATCTGTTAATGGATACAGAACATAAAAAACTTAAATGTTGACATCAAAAACATAAAGGAAGGAGCCAAAACCAATTTGGCTCTGTGGATAGAGCATTGGCCTGTGGACTGAAAGGTCCCTAGTAGGGGTTGTGCAAGAGGCAGCTGATAAATGTTTTTCTCTCATCGATGTTTCTAACTTTCTATCCCTCTCTTCCTCTCTGTAAAAAATCAATAAAATATATTTTTTAAAAGGAAGAAAAGCAAAAGGGTGGAGTTTTTATACGTGATAAAAGTTGAATTGTTATTACTGTAAAAAAAATATATATATGCTTTATGTAAGCCTCGTGGTAACCACAAAGCAAAGAACTACAGTGGATTCACAAAAGATAAAGAGAAGGGAATCAAAGCATATATTTCCACAACTATGGAAAATCACCAATTCATAAAGAAAAGCAGCAAGAAGGAAGAAATGAACAAGAGAACTAAAAAACAGCCAGAAAAACAAAAAATAGTATTAGTGCCCAGTGTTGCCCAATGGTTAAAAGTGTTGGCCAGCAAACCATAGGGTTGCAAGTTCAATTCCCAGTCAAGGACACGTACTTGGCCCTGAGGCACATGCAAGGAGACAACCAATAGATGTGTCGTTTTTCTCACATCCATGTCTGTCTGTCTGTCTCTCCCTCTCTCCCTCTGCCCCCCAATGAAAAAATAATCCTCAGGTGAAGATTAATAATAACAACAACAACAAAAGATGGTATTAATTCCTTATCTATCAGTAGTTACACCAAATGTAAGTGAATTGATATCTTCAATCAAAAGGCAAGCTGGATGATCAGGAGAAAAACCTTAACTATATGCTGCCTATAAGAGACTCACTCCAGCTTTAAGGCCACACATAGGCTGAAAAGGCAGGGATGGGAAAAGATATTCCATGCAGATGAAATGAAAAGAAAGCATGGGTAGCTTTCTTTTGTCAAACAAAACAGACTTTAAGCCAAAAATGGTAATGAGAGACAAAGATGGTCATTATATAATAAGCAGGCCAATTTATCAAAAAGATATAACAATTATAAATATTTATCTACTCAACATCAGAGCACCTCAATATATTAAGGTAAAAAGAGAGAAATATACTCTGGTCCTCCCTCCCCCCCCCAAAAAAAAACAACCAAAAAACAAAAACTAAACAACAGAAAACAATAATGATAGGGAATTTCAATACTGCCACTTTCAACAATGAATAGATGAGTAAGATAGAAAATCAACAAGGGAATGTTAGACCTGAACTATATTTAAATCAAATGAACATCACAGATATATTTAGAACAATCCATCCAACAATAGCAGAATATACAATCTTCTCAAGTACATATAGAATATTCTTCAAAATAGACCAGATGATAGGTCACAAGTCTCAGCAGACTGAAATCATACCAAGTATCTTTTGTGACCACAATGATATGAAACAACAGAAAGCAAAGCTGGAAAATTCACAAAGAAATCAAAGAGAAATAAAAAAAATACCTTGAAACAAACAAAAATAGAAGCATAACTCTGAAAGCCATTTAGATGCTGCGTACACAGTTCTACGCAGCATCTAAATGGCTTTTGTAGCAATAAATAAATGTATGCATTAAAAGAGAAGAAAAATCTATATTTATGGTGTCTGAAGGATACTTAGACTTATCAGGGTAAAATTACTTAGTAAAGTATGGAAATGTCTAATCACTATGTTGTACATTTGAAACTAATATAATACTGCATGCCAACTGTAATTGAAAAATAATTTCTTAAAAAGGAACAAAAAAATCTCAAACTGCCTCATTTTATACTTCAAGAAACTAGAAAAAGAACTAAGCACCAAGTTTGCAAAAGGAAGGAAATAACAAAGATCAGAGCAGAAATAAATGAAATGGACAGAAAAATGACAGACAAGATTAACAAAACTAAAAGCTGGTTTTCTGAAAAGATAAACAAAATTGATCAACCTTTAGGTAAACTAAGAAAAAGAGAGGATTCAAATAAATATAAACAGAAATGGAATGAAACATACTGATAACACAGAAATACAAGGACCATGAGAGACTACTATTAACAGTTATATGCCAACAAGCTGGATAACTGAAAATAAATGGATAAACTTCTAGAAGCATACAACCTACCAGGACTGAATTACAAAGAAATAGAAAATCTGAACAGAACAATCAATAACAATAAAAGCATAATATGCTAATTAGACTGGACAAGGCCAGGGAAATCTATATATTCAATGCAATCTCTATCAAAATTCCAATAGCAGTTTTCACAGAAATAGAAAAAATCCTAAAATTTGTATGGCACCACAAAAGACCCCTATTAGCCAAAGCAATGCTGAGAAAGAACAACAAAGCTGGAGGCATTACACTTCCTGATTTCAAATTACAATGACCACTGAACAACATAGGTCTGAAATGTGCAGATCCATCTATACGTGAATTTTTTTCCCAATTGACCCTTGCAGTTCAAACCAGTTGTGTTCGAGGATCAATTCTGTGGTTAGAAAGTCATATATACAGAGGGCCAACTATAGTTATATGCAAATTTTCAACTGTGCAGGACGTGTGTGCCCTTAACCTCTGAGTTGTTCAAGGGTCAATTATAGTTCGTACATTACGAAACCAGAGTAATTAAAACTATGATGGTAATCATTTTGCAAAATATGTGTAGCAAATCAACCAGTGGTACAATTTAAATTTACACAATGCTATATATCAATTATATCTCAATAAAGTTGAAAAGAAAATTTATGGGCTAATTTGATGGAATATTTTTTCCTTTTTCTCTTCTTTGTAATGGTAGGCTACTTCCAAAATCGTATGTGTATGTGTGTGTGTATATACTTGTATATATACACAAAAAATACACACACATATACAAATATACATAAAATTTAAAATAAATCATAAAATATCTTTTTAAAGAAAACTAGAGGCCCAATGCATGAAATTGTACAGGGGGCAGAGGGGTCCCTCAGCACGGCCTACACCCTTTACAATCCGGGACTCCTTGGGAGTTGGGGGGGGGGGGGGAATGTGTAACTGCCTCTGGAAATCCAGGACTGCTGGCTCCTCACCGCTGGCCTGCCTGCCTGCCCACCCCCCTAACGACCTCTGCCTGCCTGATTGCCCCTAACCACTTCTGTCTGCCTGCTTGCCTGATTGCCCCTAAATGCTCCTCTGCTGGCCTGATTGCCCTAATAGCCTCTGCCTTGCCCAGCACCCAGGACCCAAGATTCCCTCCCCCGGCCAGTCACAGGCACCCGGGACCCAGGCTTCCCTCCCTCTGGATGGCCACAGGCACCCAGGACCCGGGCCGGCTTCACCGGGGCCAGCTGTAGGCGCCCAGGACTGCAGGGCGGGTGGCTTGTCCCTCTCCTGGGCCACAGGCTGGCTGGTCCCCATTCCTCTCTTCCCGGTGGTTGTGTGTGAGCTGTTATGGCATGAAGGCGTGATGACCATGTGCACATTAGCTCTTTGTAATATAGGATTATATAGGATGGCTTACTTATCTACCTCCTAATTGTCTGCAGCCCAACTTACAATCTTCCAAGATCTGTACTAACATAAAAGGTACAATAAAGTAAACTACCTTTGCTAGAAGAGTTATGGATTGTGAATTTTATTTTAAGGTTACACATTCAGTCATAAGTCAGCTGACAAGTGTGCTGCTCCAGATGCGTAACAAGAATGACACAGAACAAAATGGGCTGCGCTGACTTCTTTTCTAGGTAACTGGTGTAACTTCAAGCTCCTCCTCTTTCACCTCTAAAGGCAGATACAAATCAGCTGCTTCATTTGCTTTCCCCACTTTACACACACATCACTAACACCTCTCAGCATATGGCCTTTATTAGTGGATCCTCACAGGCATCCCAAGCAAGGAAAACTGAGGCCCCCTCATCCTGCTTAGTCATTATGGTTTTGAATGCTGTGAGAGATATGCATATGTAGTCCTTCAATGCTGAAGACAGTAACCATGTTTTTCAAATTCCAAATAAGGCAAATGAGTTGATGTTTGCCCACAATACTTGAAATATGAAATATGTCCAATGTATAGTTCATCTTACATATAGGACAGCAGTCTGTTCTTGGAGCCTGGCACCTCCAGTCACACCTCTGTTATCAATCCCCCATATCAACTCAACCCTGCCTTGCGGGTAACCCACACTCCCAACACCAAATGCTTAGGCTGCTCCTGCGCATGGGCAGGAATGTGCCTATGACGCAGAGAAAAATCTAGGATGCTGTGTCTTAATGCAGGAATAATTTTAAAAGAGAGATTCAGAATCCAAATTCCCTCATCAAACTTTCAATTCATCTCCCCGCCCCCAAAATAAATTGACTATGTATTTTATCTTACCTTTATGACCATGGAGAGGAACTTATAGCCTAGTCAACTATGTAAATATAAATTGTTATTGTCTCACCTATGATAATCAGTCTACTGAATATCAATATTGATCTTCCAACATATATTTCAGTCACCCTACTAGAATTAAAACAAATACTAAATAATTTTGTCATGGGCCAAAAACTATATGTTAGGAGGGGGGGAAAAACAACTTTCTTCTCTCTTCAATTTTGTCTAGAAAATACAACTCAATACATTTAAGGTCAGGAAAGGGCAAAACAAAATCTAAACATGAACCTTTTATTAAAATGTTAGAGCGAGCCAAAACCGGTTTGGTTCAGTGGTAGAGCGTCAGTCTGCGGACTGAAAGGTCCGGGGTTCGATCCCAGTCAAGGGCATGTCCCTTGGTTGCGGGCACATCCCCGGTAGGGGGTGTGCAAGAGGCAGCTGGTCTATTGTTTCTCTCTTATTGACGTTTCTAGCTCTCTCTCTCTCTCCCTTCTTCTCTGTAAAATATCAATAAAATATATATTTTTTTAAAATGTTAGAGCGAAAATAATAGGGCTAGCGGTAGAAAAAAATTAATCAATTGTGGTGGCCTTGAAGGAACTGGAATGGAATTATGTTCTACAAAGCAGGGAAGGGTGGGTGGTTTGGGAGGAAAATAGGCCTGTGTTGAAAGTCTAAATTTCGGAGAAACAATTGAGAAAGAAGATAATACAGGAATGGGGAGAAGATGGGGGCAAATTATAGAAAAGGCAGAAGAGCTGGACGGAAAAGGGAAGGGGCTGCGTAGGAGCATGAACGGGAAGCCTGCCGAGTGTGGGAAAGAACCTGGTAGAAAGAAGAGGATCAGTGGAAACGACCCTTGAAGACAGAAAACGGAGCTGCGAGTGAGGAGGATGGCTGGGTCCAGGATTCAGAAGATGGAGGCGGCGGGGAGGACGGGCCTGGGAGAGAGTGGGGTGTGGCTGTGGGGATGGGGATGACGGCGGCGTAGGGATGCTGAGTGGGAGAAGGGGCCGAGGCTGGCGCGGGGGTGGTCAGTGGTTGAGGATGGAGCTGCGCAGAGAGGGGTACAGTGTGGGAGAATAGGGGGGTACCTAGACAAAGAGCTTGGGGGCGAGGGGGAGAAACGGACCTAGAGCGAGAAGAAGCGGAGGCTAGAGCAGCAAGGAAGACCCAGGCTACGCTAATTAGACTGAACAAAGGAGGCCAACAGGAGGAGTGGAAACACTAGGAAGGGATGGAGCGGAAGATAATGAATATGAGAGAGAGTGAAAACTGCGTGTTGCGGGGGGGGGGGGGGGTGGGGGGGGGGAGACGACAGAATCAGGGCAGAGGCCGGGTTTGAAGGGCAGAGACCGGGTTTGAAGGGCAGAGAGAACAATCCGGTGGAGGAGGAAGGAGGTGCAAGCCCTTCAGAGCCTCCGGAGGGTGAGGGGGGGGGGGGGCAGGCAGCCATAGGCGGGGGTTGGGCGGCTAGGTCCTCACCGTGGGGTCCGCACAGGACGTGCCCGGGAGAAGGGGCAGACCAGGCTCGGGGTTGGACATCATCGCATCCGCCACGCCGCCGCCGCCGCCTTGGAAAGGCTTTATCGTCCCTGGTTGCCCGGGCGACGTGCCGCGATCGCGGGTCTCTCGGTGTTCCATGGTGACGCCAAACAAACACCGCGGGCACCTGCGTGCGAAATGCTGGGACGCGGGCGCCGAGCTGCGGGTCTGCGCGTGATCCCGCGGCGCGGCTCAGCGGTCTCGCGATAAGATGACCTCACAAAAGGGGCGTGGTTAGTAGGCGTCGCGGCTCTCGCTCCGTCCCTCGGGTGCCGGGGTGTGGGGGGAGGCGGTGTTGGGGGAGGCGGTGTGGGAGGAGTGGATGGAGGGGAGACTGTAGTTCTCGCCGGGAAGTCCAGCGGCCGGAATGGGCGTGGATGAGCCGAAGTCCAAGGGAAGGCCCTTCCTCCCCGCCTCCCCAGGCCTGCCCGCGCCATGGCGTCCAGAGCGCCAGGGCTCTTTCCTCCGGGCGCTGGTCCCACTGAAGTGGAAGTGGACAGAATAGTCCCAGAGACGTAAATTACACGGCCCAGAGAATATATAGCCATTAAAATCCAGTAAATGTGTGTGTGGCCAGGGGGGTTCTTGAAATACAGCGGGACCCACTCTGTAAGGCACAGGGTTGTCTCTGTTGTAACATCTGAAACTGATAACAGAATAATATGGAATGTAAATTGCAATTGAAAAAAAAATACATTAAAAAAAAAAAAGAACCCTGGCCGGTATCTCAGTGGTTAGAGCGTCAGCTCCTGGACTGAAAGGTCTCGGGTTTGATTCCAGTCAAGGGCAAGTAACTGGATCCCCGGACGGACCTGGTTGTGGCCCTAGTTGAGGAGGCAACCAATCAATGTATCTGTCTCTTTCTCTCTCTCCCTCCCTTTCACTCTCTCTTAAAAAAAAAAAAATCAATAGAGAAAATGTCTTTGGGTGAGGATTAACAACAAAAAAGGATATGACCTACCCCAATGGTGCTTCCTGGGGGCCGGAGCTCTGGATTATTCATGACTGTCTCTATGCAGCTTAAGGATGTTCCATGAACCAATGCAACCTTGTTGCCCCTAATCCTCCCACCGCCATTATCTGTTTTTCCCCCATTGGCTTTTCTTTATTCTACTGTCAACCCCTGCAGTTCTGCACCCTCTCAACTCTCGCAGGCAGGGCCTTGCATATTTGCTTCAGGACACTCGATACTGGTTGGCTGAAGACCTACAGATGCTCATCTCTATTCTGATCTCTAGATTATGCCTGCCCGTGGCAGCAATGGAAAGAGCAGAACCACGAGGGGAAACACATCTTCAAAGAGAAAACTAAGTCAGAAGACTAGCAATTAGTGAGGTGAAATACTCTCGGGACCAGATGTACTCTCACCTTCGGTGCTTTTTATAAAACTTGATGAAATTATTTCTTAAAATAAAATGTAACAACTCTCTCCTGACACATTTGCAAGAAGACAGAAACAAAACAAAACCACCCACAAAAATGATTTATCAGCACCAACGAGCTTAAAAAATAAAAAGCAACCCAAACCCCGGGCCCAGCCCAGCCCAACCCAGTCGCTGGATTCATTAGTTCTGAAATGGAGCCCAGGAACCTGATTTTTATAACAGCTGTTTCTGTTCATGCAAACGATAACACAAACGGAGCCACTTTAAAAATGGAGCTGTAACTAACTGCCACGTCAGAGGAACTGCTTTGCAGGTCTTTTGTCCCAGAACTTTGGAGTGTTAAACAGGACAAAATATCCTTTGGACTGGATGTAAGCAACACTGGGCTTTGCAAAAGAACTGTTAGCAAAGGTAACAAGAAAGTGATTGTTATGCCCACTAAACTGCTGACTTTCTGGACTGAAAAATTTAAAAACATTGTTTCGGGTAAACATCACTATGTTATGTTATCTGCGCCAATAGAAATGTGTTCCTTCTACTGATGTCATTGTTTTCCTTCCCTTTCTCACAAACACCCATTGCCTTTGTCTCCTAGTCAGAACATTACTTGGGGTTCTGCCTCCATTAATGATTCCTGAATAACTATTCTTATTTATGTCCATAAGTGCTTGTTGTGCCTCGCGTTGAAAGGCCTTTTTATTTTTAGGTTAGCAGTAAGCAAATTTAGGAACATAATCGAGATCAAGCCTTACACAGAAGGCGGATCTCCCGCGTCATGAATAGGTTATTGTCAACACAGATATCAGCTTTAGTTTTATTGCTGCTTGTCAGAACAAATCCCCGCAGTTGGATTTCACAAATTGGCATGGACCTCAGGGGCCTTGGACATGAATCCATTAGTGGCATCTGCAAAGGTTGTTGGTGGCTATCTGCCCCACCCTGCCCAAAGATTTTCTTTTTTACTATTCCTTTCCCCTTACTACTTCTGTTTCCTATTCTTGTGTCCCTCTTTTAACCTTTTTAAGTTTTAATTTTCTATTGCTATATTACTGTAATGCAGGCATTTAATACATTTTCTAAATATTAATTATTAGTATTGTTGAAGTTACTGATAACCTTCAAGTAGCTGTTCATTGCATTATGTTTTAGCCACTGGCCTAGGATGGAAGCCAGTCACTGGGAGAATATTTCAAGTTGGCAAGTTCAAACTTCAGAGCAAGAAGATGCCTCTCCACCTCCTTGATGCTGTGTCACTAGAATACTTGCTGACTCTTTTTAAAAAAATATATTTTATTGATTTTATACAGAGAGGAATTGAGAGGGATAGAGTGTTAGAAACGTCGATGAGAGAGAAATATCAACCAGCTGCCTCTTGCACACCCCCCACTGGGGATATGCCCGCAACCAAGGTACATGCCCTTGACGGATCCCCGGGACCTTTCAGTCCGCAGGCCGACGCTCTATCCACTGAGCCAAACCGGTTTCGGCTACTTGCTGACTCTTAATGACAACCTAAACCCTTATCATCTATATGATCCCTCTCTCTGTTCTCTTGGTAAAAGTAAATCCGTGGCATTAGAATACAATTTGAAGAGCCCTTGGGACTAAGTGCATGGTGGCACTGGGGTCTGTATCCCCTATGTTGGGTAGTGAAGAAGCCGATGGGGGCTGGAAAGGCTGAGTCATGTCTAAGCCATTTCATGCCATCTATTTCTATTTGAGGAGTACCCTCTGCTCAAAACCTTTCTTTCCCAGAAGAGCAGTAGTTAAAAGGTTCGTAGAATGCTTTTAACTACTTTCGTAACCTAGAAAAGCATGGCAAATAAAACTTTTCTCCATCTATGACATCAGCAAAAAACCATCACCTCCGATGAAGGGAAGCCAGGCAGGGCTGAGAACAAGCGGGGGTGGGGTGGGTGGGAAAGACAGGGCTTCTGAAACCTGCTTGGACCATGACAAGGTTTGGCATGATTAAGAGTTTATATGACTCTAAAAAATGGATTGCACTTCAGTCTGAATTCTTTCCCACTTTGTGGAACAAATAGGAGCGGCAGGAACCTGACCTCCCTGTGAGCTGATGTAGAAAGTGCCATGGTTTGAAGACTGTGTGAAGCCTAGACTCAGAAGACCACAGAGACATTGCATGACCTTGGCAGGTTGTTTCAAAGCTTGGGGAATGGACAATGTGGAAACACCAGACTGCCGGAAGGCCAAGCCTGAAACAGGGCATCATGCTGCACCATGTCTCCCAGGGACTCCTAAGGGCTGGCAGAAGCTACAGCACTTATCTGATTTTGTCCAAAGCCGGCTTCATCCAGAATGTATTTTTAATCTCGTGACAGTATTCTTCAGTATCTAAAAATCACAGGGCAAATATCATGCTGAATAGTGTGTGTGTGTGTGTACGTGTGTGTACATTGGCGTTCTGAATATTTCTGCCCTGATTTGGCACTCTACTTCCCTCTGCTGGATAAAAGTGGTACAGCATGGCCCTGGCTGGTGTGGCGCAGTTGTTTGGCCCTCATCTGGCCATCAGGGCTCACGCCAGGATTGCAGCTGGACCCCAAGAAGGGAGCATACAGGAGGCAGCCATTTAATGATTCTCTGTCATCATTGGTGTTTCTATCCCTCTCGCACTCTCCCTTCCTTTCTCTGAAATAAAATATTTAAGGAAAATATATATAAACCGCTTAAAAAAAAAAAAAAGTACAGCATGGCCCTAGCTGGTTTGGCTCAGTGGATAGAGCATCAGCTTGCAGATTGAAGGGTCCCAGGTTCTGTTCTGGTCAAGGGCACCTGCCTGGGCTGCGGGCTTGCTCCCCAGCAGGGGACATACAGGAGGCAGCCATCAATGATTCTCTCTCATCATGGATGTTTCTGTCTCTCTTTCCTTCTCCCTTCCTCTCTGAAATTAATAAAGATATATATTTTTAAAAAGGTACAGCATGGTTTCTGAAAAACACACCCATTTTCACACCTCTAAGTTTGAAAAGGTTGGGGGTCTGGCTAGTGTTTGACTATGGAGACCCTGCAGGGGAGTGTTCCTGAATCAGAATGCTCCTTACCTTTCATTTCCATCAATCTTCGGTCTCTGGGAGCTCTTACCTAGAAAGAGTGCCCAGTAAACTACCTCGATCTTTGCAAAGTATGGATGCACAGTGATTTCCAAGCAGATTCTGCAGCAGATTTAGGACCCACAGGAATCTTCATTTGACACAAAATCACTCAATTTGGGTTTAAACTACTTTAGTCTTGCCATGGGCTCCTGCCAAGCATTTGGAAACTTGTATTTCTGCTGCTTTTTTCCTCCCTGAAGTCAAATCGCATGCTATTACTTTAGCTGATTCATTTGGAGTTCCCTTCCCGCTGAAAAAGCCTATCAAATGTTACCTGAACCAGCTGTGAGAGCTGAGCAGCAGCGGCAAGAATCCCGGTGGGCCGAGGCGAGGCTGAGGAGCACCTGCTTCAATAGGGCAGCGTCGGATGGGAAACAGGTGTTTCTTTTTTAACCACACTGAACTAACCGTTCTGATTTTTCTCCCTATATTTAACATCATACCACAGAAGTTCTACTGCATTCACGCTTGTGATAAGCTTCCCCTCAGCATGTCCTCTGTGTTTATGTTTGAGAACAGCAAATCCCATTTCTCTCTTTAATGCAGTATAGGGGGGAGAGAAGGGCGTCCCCGATGCCGGTGACAGTCTGTGACTTGTGGAGTATTGAAGAAGGAATGTGGAGGACAGCAAGAAATTCCCCACAAAAGCACACGCAGAACCCTGGCAAAATGAAGCCTGTCTTAATCCAAGGGGAGAGAAAGCCCTTCCAAGGGCGAAGAGCCCCCCCACTGTGGTGAGAGACTTCTGGGAGCCCACAGAGAGGGCGGAGGCGTATGTGTGGAACTCACAGTTCCCTGCTTGCAATGAAGGGATATAAATAATGACAACAATTGTCAGTGCACTCGTTGAACACAAGGTTTGTGTTATATTCCCACAGTTAAAATTAGTCAGGTTCCAAGATAATTTGTTCTTGGTCGGAAAGGAAAAACAGAGCGAGATGTTTCACATGTTGCCATGAGTGTCTTTAGCAACTTAGAATAGCGCTCAAGCTCATTTTAATGAGGAATAGGCTGTATTTAATAGGTGGAAAGACCCACTAGAGAAGTGTAGGGAAATAATTTGAGCATAGACAGTGGTTCTTAAAACTGGTTTCGACTTCCTTGAAGGTCTTTCAGATGGTTACAGGGGGCCTCTGAGGCTAGCATTTGTAATGTGACCAGGTCCGTTCTGGATTCTAGCACAATACAGTTAAGAATCTCCCCATTGGCCATGGCTAATGTGGTTCAGTTGGTTGGAGTGTCGATCCCGTACAACAGAAAGTGGCAGGTTTGATTCTGGCCAGAGCACATACCCAGATTTCAGATTCGATCCTAAGGCCTTTTGCTTGGCCAAAATGTCTAAAGATAAACCGAGAACTGCATCTTTAGATTTATTTCATTTATCAGGGCAAAAAGAAAATGGTGTTCCATTTTCCTCTCATTTCTACACTTGTCATTCACACAATCAGCAATGGAGAAGCTAGACCCAGAGGCCTCTGTATTCACTTAACCTTGGTGCTTCAGAATATGGACTCTGGAACCAAAGATCTGAGTTTCTGTGAGAGTCCATCATTCACTAACTAGGTAGTCTCGGGCAAATTCATTTACTAGTTAATTTGGGGCAATAATAGTACCTGCCTGATATGGTTGCATGAGGGTTAAGGAAAATAATCTAAGAAAACAGCTCAGCTAAGGACTTTGGCAAAGAGTGAGCGCTAGATAATGTAAACTGTTATTGTTATTTTTATTCCTAGTTTACAGACTCTGCCCTGGATGTTTCATTGCATTTTCCCCAGAAGATTAGCCAGACTACAAACCAGCGTCTGCAGAACAGGGAAACATTCACCACCTCTCTGGGAGGTGGAGTCAGCCTCTGGGCACCGAAAACATGCCGAGAAGAATCTGGGAAGAATGTGTCCACAGGGCCAGGCCCACAGATAGAAAATACCTTGATGATCAAGTTTTGTGTAGGTTGCAGGGACCAGAATTTGCTCTGTTTTCTAAAGGAAAGGATATGCAGTTCATTATTAGTCCATATAAACAACTATCCTGAATTTCCTTGGGCAGAATTCTTGCCCAGCATACCTCATTCTGATGCAACACTAAAAGCTCAAGTGCTTACAAGGCTCTCACAATCTGCCCTCATCTCCTCTTCTGTCCCCCCTCTCTGTTCTGCTGGCCACAGGGCCTTTGCCCTTCTTTCCCTTGCCTGGGAGAGAAACAGAGCTGGCTCCCTCTGTAACCTTTGTAGTCTTCCCTGATCCTGTTTAAAACTGCATACTCACCCCACCCCTCTGGCCTATCCTTCTTCCTTGCTCCAAGTTTCTCCTTGGCACCATCACCTTCTAACATCCTATACCATTTATTTGGTTCATTGTTTGTCTCCAATGTAAGATCACCAAGGGCAGGGATTTGTGTGTTTTGTCTATTGTTGTATCCCTGGTGCCTTGAGCAGGTGCCTGTGCTCAGGGGTGGTGGAGTGACTGGCAATGAATTCACACACCAGTTCGACAGGCGGGGCCTGGCCTCCAGCGGAGGTCTCTCTGGCAGAGTACTCTCAGAGGGCTTAATCCCGGAGAGGCATTGCAACCCGAGCTAATGTTCTCATCGGCTTTGTTTCATGGCGTCTCATCCACAGCATCATTGAACTGCTTACATCATAGGATGTCAGAAGGGAAGTGTACTCCAATCATTTCAGTATTTCTGTAAACTGAGCCAAAGGCTGTTGATTTTGTACTTTATAGAATGAAAGTATAAGGTTGCTTAAAATTTCTAGTTCCCATTTTCTGTTTTTTCAGGAAGCTTTATGTGACTCTGCTAATTTACCTATCATTGACAATATTTTGATAAAGCCTTATTTTTCTCCTAAAGGTATTTATTTTCATGATGAGTTCATGGATTATCTTTTCCCATATTTTCCTGCATTTTCTTTATAAGCATGTTACTTGAAAATGATAAATGACCAAAGACTTTGGGGGGAGGAGCTTCCTACTAACCCCTTTTTAAGGCAGAGAAACATTTTTTCAAATCCCATGTTCAGCCGAAACCAGTTTGGCTCAATGGATAGAGCATTGGCCTGCGGACTGAAAGGCCCCGGGTTCGATTCCGGTCAAGGGCATGTACCTTGGTTGCGGGCACATCCCCAGTAGGGGGTGTGCAAGAGGCAGCTGGTCGATGTTTCTCTCTCATCGATGTTTCTAACTCTCTATCCCTCTCTCTTCCTCTCTGTGAAAATCAATAAAAAATACATTTAAAAAAAAATCCCATGTTCAGAGTCCCATCAGTCCTCAAAATCCCTGGAGAGCCACTTGTTTGAAGAACTGACAATCCCAGTGAAAGATGAGAGGGAGGACTTGCATAATCTTGGCAAGATTATTAATACTAGGTGAGCTTCTCATCCAAGGATTCAAAAGTGTTTTCAAGAAGCCCTGACCGGAGAGTGAGATTTGACTTTATAATCCAGGCCAACAAGGATCTATGGCCAACAGATCTTTTGGGCATCCGAGAAAACTGCGAGGTGCAAAGGATGCTTTGTTTGGCATCCAAGGGGGGAAGGTGTGCAGTCACTTTCCCTCAAAAAGAAATAATACAACCCTGGCTATTTATGAGGTCTTTAGGATCACACAAAAGTTAAAATGAGAATAGGTTAGAGTGCACACAATACGTGAAAGTGCTTTACACACTGTAAAGGGCTCTGTGAGTATCTGGTGTTGATGTTTCTGATTAGCTAGGTCCTGAACTTATCTATAGGAAAAATGAGTTTGTGTTTAAATAGTACAATGAGTTGTGTGCCTTTGAACCAGTCATTCCATTTTTTTTAAAAATGTGTTTCCTAATTTAATTGTCTTACTGCATGTGACTACTATTTAAAAGCTTAAACGGGTGTGGAAATGTTGGAGAGCGTGTAGGATCTGAGGTGTTACATTCTGTAGGCTTTGAGTTGGTAAAGGCCTCCTGGAGTCTAAAATGCAGTGTGTATCTCTTCCCATGAGAATTGTGTTAGGTAAAAAAAGAAAAAAAAAAGCAAAAAAAAAGCCTATATTTGAGATAAACATGCTCCCACAGTTAATATCTAAATGAATTCATTTCTGCAATGGTTTCCCTTCCATATTATTTCCAAAAACTATTCCTAAGGGATAAGGTGTTTTATGTGTTTTATTCCTTTTTTAAAGCAGGCAGCCAGAGGGCAGCCGTTTCCAGTTTACCAAATCAGGAACCTCTACACAGGCTGGAATCCTACACAGCCTTCCCTGAAGATGTACCTGGGAAGTCTATACTATCTATGGAAATATAGGGCAGCTCTGCATATGGAATATTGAGGATATCTAAGACTGAATTACAACGCTAGAGGACATTGAGAAGGGCCGAAGAGGCAGAAGGATTAACAAGGACTGAGGTGGCCATAGTGATGGGTTTGCTGGTGGGAAGATGTTTCTAGCCCCTTGGAGGGGGTAAGGTTCTGGCCCAAAGCAGATCCAGATTCCTGTGGGTTTGGCAGGCCATCTGGCCTCCAGTCTGTGGTTGGGGCCAAGGCCTGGAGAGGAGAACCCTGTTATGGCCCAAGGTGGGAAGATGCTGATCCTCATTCAACAGGCTGCAAACTCTCTGTGATTGAGCCAACATGACACCTATAGGGGCTCATAAATGACGAATCAATAACTGGAGTGGTTGAACTATTAAGTGACAACAGGGAATATTGAATCTGCTTATAAGTGAGGATTTGGGGTATGCCAGTATGTGGGGTTGGAGTTTTTAATTTTTTTATACTTTCCTACTTCTAGGGGCATGTCAAGTATCATGACCTTCTTCTGGCAGTGACTGTCTAGATCAGCCGTGGGCAAACTATGGCCCGCGGCTGTTCTATCTGGCCCTCGGAGCCGAAAGAGTGGAGGGTTCTCTTGCTCTCCCCTCCGCTCCTTCACCAGCAGCCCAAGATGAGAGTGCCAGCATGGTCAGGCTGCTTTTGTTCAGGCCCTCCAGTCCAGTTTAAGAACCCATTGTGGCCCTCGAGTCAAAAAGTTTGCCCACCCCTGGTCTAGATAAAACCTTTCTTTAACACGGGCCTTGTCAAAGTAGCCCTGGTCAAGGGTTGCGGCAAAGAGTGTTCACAGTACAACAATCCATATATAAAATCAGTTTAATAGTCATTTCTGTAAGTAGATTTAAATAAACAGAAAATAGTTCCAATGTTTCCTTGCCAAGCAATCAAGCAAAACACTGTGTCCAACACTATCTGCAGGCTGAGACCTGAGGGCAAAGGCTGGGCCCTCTCTGAATAAGACGTGGGTGCCACCTGGAGGGTCTACTTGAAACTACAGCGCAGCAATCATCAAACCTTTAAGGTACAATTTGTGGAAAGGTGGGCAACATAAGCAGGAATGTAGGACCTTCATTGTGTGGGCTGAGCTCCTGCTGTTTCTCAAGCTTCCAGTAGAGGATTGAAAATGTTGCAGAATGAGGTACTTTCAGCCGACGTGGGAAATGAAACCCTATCATTGAAAGAGTATCAACATCAGCTTGCTAATTAAATATATAGGTCAAGAAGGACTCGACAAGGGAGAAATGGGCAAATGTATCCCCATTCTGGTATGTCCTACCATCCCCTCATCCTACTCTGACTAGGGTCCGATATAAGTCCATTAGAATTTTTATTCATAATATATAAAATGACTGATAGTTTAATTTTTCAGAGGCATTTACATTTTAATAGGTTGAAAGTATTTGTTTAAAAGAAAGAGAGTGATAATGAGCAGAATTTCCAGCAGATGCCAATTATTTGAGGGGGTCTGGTGGAGAAAGACAAGTATCTCTTTTATCAATAATTATTTCTTTTAAACAAACTAGGTCTGTTCCTTACCATACACTCATATTAATGAAGATATTTTAAAAGAGTATTTAATCCCTTAAAAGTCTGAGTATTAACGAACAAACATCTGCATTTCCTATGTTTACATATTACTATCCCCTATACCTTAAGGCTTCTCAAAATCTGTGGTGAAAACAACAAAACAAATTTCAATCACTTGAGAGACCAAAACTTGTGTAAATTAAACTAAGAATTTGATGGCAATATCTACAAGTTTGGTCCATCTTATATTTGACTTGTTACAGACCATTTACAGTATGCAGGCTGGCACTGGTCTACATTTCAAAATCACTGCCCTACTTACTGTTTTTCTCTTTTGTAAAAAGACCTGCATTTGGCCTCAAGATCTCAGCCACCATGACCACCAATTACATTCAAGAGCTTGACATACTTCTTCCTTCCAACTTTTAAAAGAACATGGTCTTTAAATCCATACTAATGAACATTTCAAGCACTTGCTATTCCCCATTTTAAACTGACCCTCTACTTATAATGTGTTTGCACAACTCCCCCATGCCCTTGCTTAGTCCAACCTGATTCAGTTTGCTAACTTTATTTGTGGTGGATCTGGCCTAGACACCAGAAGCTTGTGTAAGACACTTGGGTAGCACAGAAGTCCACGTATTATTTGGGGATTAATAGAGGCACCCATCTAGGAAATCTACACAGTTGACAAGACATACATTTTCTTGATATAAAGATTATAGGAAAGCTTGAGTTGAATATTTTTCTTTCTCCTCCTTCCCTTCTTCTTTTTTTGCCAAAATAAGCAGGTTGAAAGAGTCTTTTGATTGATAAACAATCAATCCTTCATCCACTGGCTGAAAAGCAACAAATTCTTTTTTATCCCAGTAACCCCAAACTGCAAATTTCACATGGCCATATTTTAAGAAGTGTTCATACATTTCCATTTATAAGGCACAAACCCATACATCTCTCAGAGAAAGAAAGAAAAGATTTGAAGACAACGAGATAATCTGGTAATACAAGATGTTTGTCAAAGTGGAGTGAAAACAAACCACTTCCCTTTTCAGTAAATAGCAACCTTATACTGATAGGAAACGCAGCCTCCCGAGGCTCCTCTGTCAACACAGCCTCTTTCATTGGACTAGAGCGAAGTTGGTCCTCAGGAGGCTGCGCGGCCAGAACACATCAATGGCAAGTACCATTGATCCCATAGAAGCTGCGGCAGTGATATCCGAACTAGGACATTCTAGCTACAGGGTGCCCAACTCACCATTCATACTCAAAGGAGTCTCCTGGGACCAACCCACAGAGCGTGCACACACTTCCCGTCCTGGGGCTTGATTATTTTAAGGGTTCAGCTCTCAGTTGAGGCTAAGGGCCTGTCTGAAGACCCTGAACTGGGCTAGTTACGTGGGCCCTTTGTGGTGTGGCATGTACTTAAAAGGCTGGGCCTTGGGTTCCTCTTGAAATAATTAGAACCAATTCATTCTACCAGGGGCTTAGAACCAATTCATTCTACTACGCTGGCCAAAATCTGGAGATGATTTCCTGGAGCAAGCCCCAAATCTTCTGACCTGTCAGGCAGCTGTAATAGACCAGAAGTGATCCTCCGGTACACAGATATAAAACAGTATCCTATACCAAACAGTATCCACGCTTATTGGCTGGGCCTCCTGCTGGCTCTTGGCACTGTACTTTCTAGTACCGTTTGCATTAGTATTATATGAGAATAAGCTTCCTGGATATCACATGGATCCACGCAACTACCTCGCAGTCCTATCTACTACCAAGATCTGAAGGGAGTGAACAGCACTTTAGAGGAAATAGCCAGAGAGATGTCATCCTGAGAAAAGGGTCAGAGTTAGAGTGGGTGAGAGAGGAGCGATCAGAAAGCAGATGAACTAAATAATTCACTGTCTGAAGGTTTCACTGAATCTTGAAGAGTCCGAATTCTCCACCTTGGACAACATGACACCCAAAGGAATATGGGCCCTTGGGTCAATTTATTCAATTACCAAAGACCAGCATAGTAGGATGGTCGGTCCAATATGGTGTGGACCAGCCACCTCCTTGTTTTTCCAGTTCAAGTTCATCATCACTCCAGCTCCAGGACTTGCCCCTGGAGGCCTTAGTCAGAATTTCACTGAATTTTCAGGTATGAAGAAGGTCCTTAATTCAGTACCCCATGAATTCTCAGTCGAGGTCCCTTCCTTTCTTGTGTCTTGAAAGGCTATGACCTAGACGGAAAAGGGACACCCCTTTTATTGACAACTATAGCAACCTAGCTCTTGAATCCTTTGGCTTCCCAAAGCCACGGCCACAGCATATCCTTGGATATTATGTATTAATGTCAAAGCCATCAATACACACTTAAACTTCTAACAACAAAAAAGTCAGCTCCTGTTTTTGTATCACCTTTCCCCCCCCCAAATCGCAATGGGGTGCCTCCACAGCCTGCCCCACCCTGCCAGCCTCAGGACTCTTTCTTCATCAGTCTGGCCTTGACTTTGCGCCTCAGGAGGGCCGCCGTGGCGGTGCTGCAGGCGGTCAACAGGAAGAAGGACAGGCAGGCCAGGTAGACAGACAGGGGACTGTGGCGCTGCCGGAAGATCTCCTGCCGCCCCTGGTAGTCCAGGAGGATGGCCTCCAGCTGGGAAAGCGTGCAAATGGACAGAAACACGTGGAAGAGCTGATGCCCGTGGCCCACAATGTCACAGGCGCCGGGGAAGTACTTCTCAGGGACCGGGCAGGAGAAGAAGTAGGCGCTGACCAGGAAGAAGAGGATCTGGAGGGTGTGGTACCAGGCGGCCTGCTCCTGGCAGCCCGCCAGGTGGCACAGGGCTACTCGGTGGGCCACGGGGCTGATGTCCAGAATGAAGGCCAGCCCCGAGGGCACCACCTGACACACCTTCTTCATGACCGGGTAAGGCTTCTGATAGCGATACTTGGCGTAGCAGCAGCCGGCGCAGGACAGCCAGCCGCAGAAGGCAGCGGCCGGCAGGAAGAAGAGCCAGAAGTGCTCGTACCAGGCCTGGTCGGACGTGTAGAAGAAGTGGACCAGGGCGCTGCCGTACTGGTAAATGCTCACGCCGACGTAGTCCACGAAGTAGAAGGTGTAGTGGGAGAGCTCCGACTGGGACTGCAGCAGGTGGGCCAGCACGCTGAACAGGAGGTACGTGATGGAGGACAGGACGTAGAGGAGCAGGGGCAGGGTGCTGGCCGAGGCCCAGGGCAAGGCCTCGGCCTCGGCAAAGGCCCAGAACCGCAGGAGCACGGCCAGGGCCGCCAGCAGGTGGGTCCAGACGTTGACCACCTCGTTGTGTTTCTGGAAGAGGCTGAGGAAGTAGTAGCGCCACCGGTGGCCCGTGGGGCGGTAGCCGGCGCGGATGTAAGGTTCCCGGAACAGCTGGGGCACCTCGGTCTCGGGGACGGTGCAAGGCATCTTGGGAAGCCCATTCTCCAGGATCTTGGGCAGGCGGCGCAGCTGCTGCCCGCTGACCGACAGGGTGCTCAGGTGCTCCAGGATGGCCGTCGTCATGGCTGCCTGGCACGGCAGGGCGGGGGGCGCGGCCTGGAGACAAGAAAGGCACGTCAGCCGAATGCAGCAAGAGAGGGACGGAGCTCAGGGAGCAAAGCAGCGATGGGTGTTCTTTTTTTTTTTTTAAATATATATTTTATTGATATTTTACAGAGAGGAAGGGAGAGAGATAGAGAGCTAGAAACGTCGATGAGAGAGAAACACCGACCAGCTGCCTCTTGCACACCCCCTACCGGGGAATGTGCCCGCAACCAATGTACATGCCCTTGACCGGAATCGAACCCGGGACCTTTCAGTCCGCAGACCCACGCTCTACCACTGAGCGAAACCGGTTTCGGCTATGGGTGTTCTTAATGAATCGCAGCTTTCTAGTGCAATACGGGGGCAGAAAGCTGCAGGCAGCTCTTTGAGCCTTTCTTCTTCTCTTTTAAAATTTAATTAATTAACTAATTAATTATTTTTTAAATGAAGTTTTTTAAAAAATATATATATATTTTATTGATTTTACACAGAGAGGAATTGAGAGGGATAGATAGTTAGAAACGTCGATGAGAGAGAAACATCGACCAGCTGCCTCTTGCACACTCCCCACTGGGGATGTGCCCGCAACTAAGTACATGCCCTTGGCCGGAATTGAACCCGGGACCTTTCAGTCTGCAGGGCGACGCTCTGCCACTGAGCCAAACCGGTTTCGGCTAATGATTTATTTTTTAATCCTCACCCGAGGATATTTTTTCATTGGTTTTTAGTGGAAGAGAGAGAAAAATACCAAAGTGAGAGAAACACATGGATTGGTTGCCTCCTGCATAGCCTGGGCCGGGGAGGAGCCTGCAACCCGAGGAACATGCCCTTGACCAGACCCTTCCTCCGCAGGCTGAGAATCTATCCACTGAGCGAGGGCCTTTTTTCTTCTTGACAGAGTTGGACCAAGCTCCCTTACTCCCCCGACATTCTAATTTTACCTCTACCACCCACCACACAGTGTAAGGCCAAGTCATAGCTTATAAAATGTTATGGAATGTTAGTCACACTGTTTTAATGGTATTTAGAAAGTAAGGGTCACTTTAAAGGCTTTGGAGTTTTCTTTAAAATATAAGAATTACAAATACTGATATTACTAATGATCGCCTACATTTCTTGAGCAACGAATCTTAAAATATTCACTGATTTCACCCGTCACTTGAAAATCTGAGATAAGCAATAGTAACTTGAACTCAAAGTAAAGACAAACACATGAATCATCAATTAGATTAGTAAAAACCCGAGTATATTCTGGGAAATATCTGACGAGTTAAACAAACTTAACGTGTGGCCTAAATTTGCAAGCCTCTACAAGTGACCCCTGAACTGAGTCTTGCAAAGATTGCTTTTTGTTTTTAAGTTATGCCCTGGAAAGGAGCTAGTTTTGGGTTTGTCTCTCCTGTATACTTATATCTCTGCTCAATGAATTTTAGGTCCCCTAAATGCTGAATTTACATTTGAAATTTTTGTTGATAGGTGAGCCAGCTAAGCACGGCAATTATTTTATAAAATAGCTGCGAACTTCCAAGTGAAGTTACTGAGTCAGGAAATGGATTTTTAGCATGTCTACAGTTACCTTCTATAATTCATATTTCCCAAACCCTTTTTTCTCAGAAGAGTACAAAACCTTCCTTCAGAACCCTTCGCTGGGAGAGATACAGCAGGTGCTCCTCAGGGCTCTACTAACTATAGTGAAGAAAATGTCGTCTTCCTACTCACACACCTTAATCAACATTGAAAAAGAAAAAAAAAATATCTAAATGGTCTAAAATGTAGGACATGGAGCTGAAACTGGTTTGGCTCAGTGGATAGAGCATCGGCCTGCAGACCAAGAGGTCCCAGGTTCGATTCCGATCAAGGGGCATGTACCTTGTACCCAGTAGGGGGTGTGCAAGAGGCAGCTGATCGATGATTTTCTCTCATGGATGTTTCTAACTCTCTATCCCTCTATTCCTCTCTGTAAAAAAAAACTCAATAAAATACATTTAAAAAAATAAAAAATAAAACGTGGGACATGGAAATGAATAAAATGTGAAAGACGTTCAGGGAGACCTGGGGTCAAGCCCCCTGGCTTTTGGCCACTTACTGGGTAACCTTGGCAAGTTACAGAGCTCACTAAGCTTCAGTTTCCTCATCTGAAAAGTATGAGGAGTAATTTTACGTTTCATATGGATGGTTGGGATGGCTAAGCTAGAGAATTAGCGTATCACCTTGCCTGGCCCAACATGAGTGCTCAGTAAATGCTAAGTACTGCTGTTATTTGTATTACCATGAGCTGGGCTTTGTGCTAGGGACACAAATACTATAAAGATATGCTGCCCGCTTTTCAAGGTCACAGTCTACTGAGGCAGACGAGAAAGGGATATTATGACCAAAACATGGATGCATGCTCCATGGAGGCGAGCACTGGTTCACTGTGTCTCTACAAACATAAGCAAAATAGACAGTAGGCCAGGGAGGGGTGTGTAAGCCTCTACAAGTGACCCCTTGAACTGAGTCTAGAAGGAAAATCAGAATTCCCTAGAGAAGATGAAGGGGAAAGAGAGCTGAGGGAAGAGAGCAAAGTCAAAGCATGTATGCCAAAATAAGGACCTGTGCAGCGTGGAGCAGCCGAGGAGGCGGCGTGTGTGTGGTCTGAAGTAGGACATCGGCACCCAAGACTCCAGCCCCAGCTTCCACCAGGACAAGCCGTGAGCTCCAGCCTGGGCTCTGTCATCTGAGAAGTCCAGCGACTGATAAAGAGAAGCTGCCTCACAGGCTGATGTAAAGACTATTATGATGTAATGCCTGTGAAGTGTTTAACAGAGAGCTTGGTTCCAAGTCCACAAAAACATCTGCCATCATTACGACTATCTCCAGTGGAAGAAGCGGGGACAGTTCATGAGTGGACGACCTAATGCCCCCTCTGTGCCTTGTACCTCCTTGTACGGTGGCCCTGTAACCTGGGACTGAGTCATTTCTTTAGCTGGTATTATCCAGTGGGTCCCTACCAGGACCCGTCCATCAGCTAGTGCTCAATATAAAAATTAGAGAACCTTATTAAGAATCAAGAGTGGCCGAAACCGGTTTGGCTCAGTGGATAGAGCATCGGCCTTCGGACTGAAAGGTCCTGGGTTCAATTCCGATCAAGGGCATGTACCTTGGTTGCGGGCACATCCCCAGTAGGGGGTGTGCAAGAGGCAGCTGATTGATGATTCTCTCTCATCGACATTTCTAGCTCTCTATCTCTCTCCCTTCCTCTCTGTAAAGTATCAATAATATATATATATATATATATATATATATATATATATATATATAGAATTGAGAATGTCAGTCAGAACGACAGATAAGGGTTGGAGAGAGAAAATTGTCATCCGTATACCTTAATTCATTCAAAACAAGCAAAACAAGAAAACGCTAAGCCAGCGAGCAGAGGAATTGAGAACTTGGCGGTTAATAGGTGGGAGATTCCAACTGACCTGAGTGGCAGTTTGTGACAGAGCACAGCAGGAGTGAGGGAGGGGTACAATGTGGGCCTGGGACATGGGCCGACATTTCAAACTGTCCTGATGTTGGTGACTGAGAAGCATGTAATCTGGGGGCACTGGGCTTGTTGGAGCTCTGGGGAATTAAAGAGCTCTGCTCTTTAGATAGAAACATAGAGGGAAATCAGATGAAAATATCGGTTTGATTTTGTGGATGGGAGATGAGCTGTCGGACACACTGAAGATGCTCCGTGGCACGCCCATCTGCATTGATCAATCGTGTTTCCATCATCTCTGGGCAACCAACGCCATCGCAGGCCATTCTGCTTCCAGAGTTGAATAATACATGACTGCACCATTTCTGCTCATCTTTGCATTCTCGAAAATAGGATGCCTGGCACAATAGCAGGCTTTTATAAACTGATAACACAACTGAATTTCTAAAGATTAAAACCTTGGTTGTCTATTGGTTGGCACTAAGTCCAGCTCAGACCTGGGAGCCAACTGGCATCTATTTGTTCTGATGATGCTGCTTTATTGGCAATTTCCAGAAAATCCCGTCTGACCCCGAGTTCCTCCAGCCCTCATCTCACCAACCTAGCCTCGTGGCTTTATGTTGACAAGTCCTTATCATGAAATCATTGCCACTTCTCTCTCATGGAAACTGAACTAGGAAGAGGTTTATAGAACTAAGAAACAGAGAAGTGTAAGACCAAAAGGATGTTCACTTTAACTTCAAAGGAAAGGGTGCACAGGAAAAAAAGAAAAAAAGAAAAAAGGCAGAATCTTCATTTCTCTTGCAAATGAGGGCTCCTTTCTCCAGGATCCTTAGAATGCAGCCACTCCAGTCTCAGGGGCTCCTTAACTCCACCCTCTGGATTGTGTAACCCAACACCCACCGCAAGTTCCAGGAACCTGACCTCCATGGCCTCCCACTCGGACACCATGTCTCCTCTCCCTCAGCAATGACATGATAAAAAGATCTAGGCCCTCTATCTGTGGGCGACAAGGACCTCAATTTCCCTTTGGAAACCCAAGGTCATAAAAAATTCTAAACTAATGATTGGAAATAGTGGGAATTAATTTTTAATCTTTTGCTTAGCCATTACCACGTCCACAGCCATAAAATTCTCCCTTTGTGCGAGAGCAGCCACCACTGCCACAGAGATACGTTATAATTCTTTACCATCATTAACTTCAGAAGCCGCTGTCCAGTGGGGTCCGGCCACCTCCCTTGACAGGCCTTACTTTCAGGTAGGCTTCAGAGGGCCAGCTGTAAAGTTTGGGAGCCCGTTTTGGAGGAAGCACCTATTGGCATCATGATGTTGGTGCAGAAACACACTTCTCAGCCTTCTCATTGCCAGCCCCGAATAAGGACCCCTCCCTGATTCCTGGCCTCTGTTCCCATGCAATGTAGTCATCAAACTCATGTAGTCATCTATCAGCTAAGATGCTCCCTTAGAATGGTCTCCTTGCACAGGGTGCACATCGACTCCTCTGCTGAGGCAGCTGAGATGTAGATGTTCCTGAAGAGGTCCCAGCATACTTCTCTCCTAGGGTCCCAATCACAGGTTCACTTGCTCCCTTCCCGAGTTCCTTCAGGGGCAGGGACTGTGTGGTGCACAACTTCCCCTGTCTAAAATAATCACACACCCTGCCCAGCCAGTGTGGCTCAGTGGCTGAGCGTCAACCCATTCACCAAGGGGTCGCCGGTTCAATTCCAGGTCAGGGCACATGTCCGTGTTGTGGGCTCAATCTCTGGTGGAGGGGATGCAGAAGGCAGCCAACTGATGTTTCTCTCTCATCAATCTTTCAATCTCTCTCTCCCTTCCTCTCTTTTTAAAATTGGTTTTTAAAAATTTAAAAATTAAATAATCATTTACTGAATGGATAAATTCTTTTTTTTATTTTTTATTTTTTAAATTTTTTTAAAATAAATATTTATTGTTCATATTATTACAAATGTTCCTCATTCCCCCCCTCCACCAAGTTCCCATTCAACTCTCTGCCCTTTCCCCATTCCCCATTGTCCTCATCCATAGGTGTACAGTTTATGTTCAGTCTCTTCCCCCCCACCCAACTCCCCATTTCCCCGAGAATCATCAGTCCACTCCCCTTCCATACCTCTGATTCTATTATATTCACCAGTTAATATTGTTCATCATGATTTTTACTTCCCTTGGTTTTTAGACTCACTTGTTGATAGTTACGTGTCTGTTCATAATTTTTATCTTTATTTTCTTCCTCTTCCTAAAGAACCCCTTTTAGCAATTCATATAATTCTGGCTTGGCAGTGATGAACTCCTTTAGCTTAAATTTATTTGTGAAGCTCTTTATCTGGCCTTCGATTCTGAGTGATAGCTTTGCTGGGTAGAGTATTTTTGGCTGTAGGTTCTTGTTATTCATCACCTTGAATATTTCTTGCCATTACCGTCTGGCCTGCATGGTTTCTGTTGAGAAATCAGCTGACAGTCGTATGGGTGCCCCTTTATAGGTAACTACCTGCTTTTGTCTTGCTGCTTTTAATATTCTCTCTTTGTCTTTAGCTCTTGGAATTTTAATTATGATGTGTCTTGGTGTGGTCCTCTTTGGATTCCTTTTGTTTGGGGTTCTGTGTGCTTCCTGGACGTGTAAGTCTATTTCTTTCACCAGGTGGGGGAAGTTTTCTGTCACTATTTCTTTCAATATGTTTTCGGTATCTTGCTCTCTGTCATCTTCTGGGATACCCATAATTCTGATGTTGGTTCGCTTGAAGTTGTCCCAGAGGTTTCTTACACCATCTTCAACTTTCTGGATTCTCTTGTCTTCTTGCTTCTGCAGAGGAGTGTCCTCTGCCTCTTTGTGTTCCAAATCTTGGACTTGATTCTTGCAATCTTCCAATCTGTTTTTAGGACTCTGTATAATATTTTTTATTTCAGAGAATGTATTCTTTATTTCTAATTGACCCTTTATTATTTCTTGTTGACCCTTTATTATTTCTTGTTGATCCCTTTTCATATCCTCATAGGTCTCATTTATTTTATCGGCCTTTTCTAAGAGATTGTTGAACAACTTTATAAGCGTGGTTTTGAACTCTATATCCAGTTGCTTTTTGTCCTCCATTTCTTTCGTTTGTGATCTGTTTCCTTGTTTTGACATTTTCGCTGCTTCCCTGAGTTGGTAGGTTGGGAGGATCAGCTGTGTCTAAGCCAGGAGACAACCTTATTCCACTAGACTTGGAAACCTGCAAAAGCCTCTCTGAGTTCAGCTTGGATGGGGCAGAGTTTCAGGGTGGAGCCTACAGCCTTGGCTTCTGGTTAGCCCTGCCCTCTGAGGTTCCTGAGTCTCAGTGTACCTCAGTGTCCTTTGGTATTTGCTGCAAGCACCTCTGAGAGAAAGGCGCCCTAGAGCTTCGCCCGCTACCAGACAGTGTAGTCTCTCCCCCAACAAGCCCACAACTGGGGTTCAGAGCAGTTGTAAGTGGGGTTAAGAACAGTCCAGAGCTTATGTCTCCTTCCTGATAGGGCAATCTCATGGCCCAAACAACAGTCTGTCCTCTGTGCGCGCAAATGTGCGCGACTCCGGAGCTCTGCCTTTTACCACTCCCCTGAGCTTCCGCCTTATAGCCCAGATTCCCCCTGTATGAGGCTGGGACCCCAGGGTCTCGCCCAGAACTGGGGTTCAGTGCAGTCGGAGTTGGGGTTCAGCACAGTCCGGAGCTTTTATCTCCTTCCCGCTAGGGAACGCCAGCCAGGCACTCAGCCGCCCCTCCTCTCCGGCTCCGTCCTCTCCCCTCGCGCGCACAGTGCCTCCGTACCTCAGGCTTTTACAGCTCCTCTGATTGTCCTTCAGGTTTTCTCTTTCCTTCTAGTTGTAGAATTTCCAGTCAGTCAACTTTCCTGTAGTTCTGGATAGTGTCCACTTTATATTTTAGTTGTATTTTTTGAAATTGTTGAGTGCGGCTGCAGTTAGGCTTTTACCTCTGCCGCCATCTTGTTGCCACCCCCCTGAATGGATAAATTCTTTAGGCCCACACATATGATTTCTGGAGGAAAGCCAGTTCCGGCAGCCTGGGGAAATGAAGGCCTACTCATGCACAAATTTCCTTCTTTTGGGCAAGACTGAGGAATAAAATAAATAACAGCTTGGATGTTGGGAGGTCGGGCTGTTCCTGGCCAACTCCTATTTATCCTTCACTACCCAGCTCAGGTTTCCCCTGTGAAACCTTCCCCTCAGGTACTATTATCCTGCCCACTGTAGTTGTAGTCCTCCATTACAACAATTTGCAACTTCTTCATCTCATGGTACACATAAGCTAATTATTAAAATCCTGCAGCCCGTCCCAAGAGAGCCGTGTGCCCCGGGAAAACAGTGGGACCCGGGGGGAGGGGCCGTGTGAACCAGAGGAAGAGCGGATTCTATTCGTGTGGTCCTGAGAAAGTCACCATAAAACAAGCAGACTGCTAAATGAGGAGCAGATTCTATTCATGTGGTCCTGAGATAGTCACCATAAAACAAGCAGACTGTCAAATGACAGCAGGGAGGGGAAGGAGACCTGGGGGGAGATAAGAGATCAACTGAAGGACTGTTATGCATGCATATAAGTACAACCAACGAACACAGAACTCTGGGGAGGGAGGGCATGAATGGGAGGTGGGGTGTGGGGGCAATGGTAAGCTATGTACACATATAATACCTTAATAAATTAAAAAAAATAATAATAAATAAATAATAAAAAAATAAAATCCTGCAGTCCACCAAAAAGTATATTTTTGCCAATCTGACAAAAAAAATAGGTATAATTTTTATTTATACACACTAGACAGCTAATGTGTTGGTTGTCATTTTAAAAAATTTGACAGTCTAAGGGAAAGAGATGGGTGCTCCTGACTAGTCAGGCATTGCATGTTTTATAAATTCTTGCAGCACACCAGTGTGCCATGGCACGTGGGTTGAAAAATTGCTGCTCTCTTACAGCACTCTCCCTACCATACAGCTCCAAGGTCCCACCTTATATTACCTGTCTCTCTGCCCACTACACTGTAAAGATCCTTTGAGGGCTGAGAATCTTTTATCACCTATCACTGTGTCTAGCACATGGGGGATGTTCCAATACATTGTTGTTGATTAAATGAATGAATGGAATGAAAATGTCAGAGTCATGACGATGACAAACACTTACATGGTGTTTATCACATAACCCGCAGTATTCTTTGTAGGCTCTTCACAAATACTAGAGGCCCAGTGCACAAAATTCATGCTCTGGGGAGAAGGGTCCGGGGGAGGGAGTCCCTCAGCCTAGCCTGCACCCTCTTGCAGTCTGGGACCCCTTGGGGGTTGTCCGACTGCCAGCTTAGGCCCGACCCCCTGGGAGATCGGGCCTAAGTCGGCAGTTGGACATCCCTCTCACAGTTCAGGACCCCTCACTTCTTACCGCCTGCCTGCTCACTGCTCCTTAGCATTGCAGCGGCGGCAGGAGAGGCTCCTGCCACTGCTGCTGCGCTCACCAGCTGTGAGCCCGGCTTCTGGTTGAGCAGTGCCCCCACTGTGGTAGCGCACTGACCACCAAGTAGTGCACAGACACTCCTGCATTGAGTGTCTGACCCCTGGTGGTCAGTGTGCATCATAGCGATCGGTCGTTCTGGTCGTTCCACTGTAATGGTCACTTAGGCTTTCATTATATAGACCAGAGGCCTGATGCACAAAAATCTGTGCAAGATTAGGCTTCCTTCCCCCAGGTTTCTGGCACTGGCTTTCCTCTGGCACCTGGGATCCAGGCTTCCTTGGAGGACAATCCAACCAAGTGAGTCACCTGACCAGGGTGGTACTAATTCTTATCCATTCTCATTTTACAGGTGAGGAAACAGAAGCACAGAGAGATTCATTAACTTGCCCAAGGCTACTCAGTAAATTGCAGAGTCAGGAAGAAATAAGCAGCAGTCAGCCCTAGTGACTGAGCTATTAACCACTATGTCCTCAAAAAATGTACTCTATGATTAAACCCAAATATTTTTCAGCGATATGCAACTCCAGATATGCTACTGCAGCACCGCTTTGCTCCATTAACAAAGATAATTGGCAGTTGGCCCTACAAAAGCAATCAGTATTTCAAAGCTTCTCAGTTCTTTGCCGCTGAGTTTATTTGTAAATCAGAGTTCAGTAGTCTCCAAGAGAAGAAAATGGGACTGCCACATAATCTGAGTAGTATCTACCAGACAATCCAAGTGGGTGTGCAACCCAGAAAAAAAATGATCACACACCCTGTGGGCCTCTCTCATCTTAAAGAGACCTGCGTCCCAGCCGCTGGTTGCAGACTGGTGCAGTAAGACATTCCAGTGATAAAACTGAAGATAAGGTTGCTGCTCCAGCCTGCTGGAGGACAGTCACTGATTCCTCTGCACTGCAGCATGCTCTCTAAAGCCTTTTCCCGGGTAACAAAGTAGAGAATGAAATAAAAAGCTCCATGTTTGGGCAATGCACATAGTTTGGTGCCATCTGGTGACATTTTATCTGAAGGCCAAAGCTCCAAAACACTGGTGTTCTTTGGTCTATTATAAGGACCTTCCTGGAACGGATTGCTGGTTTGGATTCTTGGATTTCCTGGAAAAGTACTGGACGAGGAATACAAAGTTCCCACTTCTCGGTCTAGCTCTACCGCTAATGATGGGACTGTAGGCAGATCACTCAACCTTTCCATGCCTCATTCCTCTAGTCTATAAAATAGGAGTATAATCTTTACAGACTCTAATACTGTAAAAGTCCATAATTCATCTGGGCTGTGTTCTGCTTTGTATGAAGAATCAAGCAGTGTGCTGAAGCCACCAACAAAGAGCTCCTGTGTCATCACCTCATGTCACTGTGTGTGGGCTCGCACAGATGGTAGGGAGGTGGCCTGCCGCTCATTGGGCAGAGGACAAAAGAGCAGCCATTTCCATAGACGAGGGCGGAAGAAATGCTTCCAGAATCCACAGAAACCCAGCTCCCACACCACTGCATAACTGTAAATGGCAAGAAGGAACAGCAGCCCGAGTGCCAACATGGTGTCCGTTTGTTAAGAAGTGGAGCCATGCTTGGAGCAGCCTTTGGTCCAACCAAGAGACAGAGGCGGCGTTGCAAACAGCCTCCGACGCCACTAGGATCTCCACAGTCGTCCCACACCAACCTCTGCAGCCACAGCTGCCAAGTATATCACTGTTTACAAAGTCACTTTTAAAGAATGGCACCACGGGCAGAATCCTATTATTAGCAGAGATAATTTTAACATGAACTCAGATTCACCCATGGTCAACACATATCCTCTCTATATTCAAGAAAACCTGCTCTAGCCGGTTTGGCTCAGTGGATAGAGCGTCAACCTGTGGACTGACTGGTCCCAGGTTTGATTCCCGTCAAGGGCACATGCCCAGGTTGTGGGCTTGATCCCCAGTGTGGGGCGTGCAGGAGGCAGCCGATCAATGATTCTGTCATTATTGATGTTTCTTTCTTTCGCTCCCTCTCCCTTCCTCTCTGAAATCAATAAAAATATATATATTTTTAAAAACTTGACAGATATAAATAGTATCTTGTCATCCCCAAATGGGAGATCTGATTTAATAAATTATGATAAATCTATAAAATAGGATACTATGCACATATTCAAATATTTATGTAGATATATTTACCTTGGTTACAGAAAGGTGCACATGAAATACATATGCTCCATTTTTTCACTGTAGTGCCCCCTGCACTTAGATTGACTAGCACATAGTAGATGTTCACAAAAGATTTGCTGAATAAATAAAGGAATGAAAGATACTATTACAAGAAGGAAGCAAATGAAAAGTATGTGTCCCACCCTGGCCAGTGTGGCTCAGTTGGAAATGATGAAGAAATCTGCCCTAAATATCCCATGTGCAGGTTTTTCTGTGAACACATGTTTTCAACTCATTTAGGCAAATACCAAGGAGCATGACTGCCACATCTGAATTTTCTTTATTGTTACTTCTATACTTTCCACGTCTCAGCTCATCTTCCCACTTCAGCAGGTACTATTTTTCAAATAGCACAGCACCCACCTTCCACGTGCAATAAACAGCGCCCGTGTTTAATTGTGGTGGAAGAATTCGGAGGAGCTGGGGAATCTGGAACCCACGGAAGCAGTCTGAGGTCAACCAAGAGTTAGCTGGAGGTGATCATTTTTCCTGAGAGACTTCCTGTTTGGGTCAAGGTGAGCTCTGCTACCTGAAACACCTGTTAATGAAAGCTGAGGGACAGGAGTCTCCCAGGACTTTCCCTAAGAGTGTAACTAGCAGCTTTGTTAGTGTGGCATAGCTTCAGCAGCACATCCTTTCTACCCAGGAAGCTCCGTTGCCCATCTGCAAACCCACTGGGACCTGGGCCAGCCCAGGTGAACCCTGAATCGAGCTGCAGATTTCCGCCGGCAGGAAATCCATCTTGGAACGACACTTTCCATAGCAGAGGGATCCTCTGGCAAATGAAGTCTGGGTGGGAGCAGTATGTGAGGAATGCGGTCTCCTGGCGGTGAGAAGCTAACCCTTGTGCAGCTGAGACAGTGCACTCCCTGGGTGGTCCCAAGGCCAGGGCTTTTTATTTGCTACTAAGAGACAAGCAAGTCTTTTCATCCTCAGTTTCTTTTAGATATTCTCAAGGCCTTAGTTCAGTTCCACATTGGCCATGAAGAGGTCTTCTCCAGCTTGGCCAGTGTACCAATGGTTGGGCGTTGACCCAGGAACCAAGAGGTCACTGGTTTGATTCCCAGTCAGGGCACCTGCCCGGGTTGCAGGCTCAGTCCTCAGTAGGAGGCATGTGGGAGGCAGCTGATGGGTGATGTTTCTCTCTATCCTTCTCTCTCTCTCTAAAAGTCAATAAAATCATATGTTTAGCCGAGACCGGTTTGGCTCAGTGGTAGAGCGTCGGTCTGTGGACTGAAAGGTCCTGGGTTCGATTCCAGTCAAGGGCATGTACATTGGTTGTGGGTACATCCCCGGTAGGGGGTGTGCAGGAGGCAGCTGGTTGATGTTTCTCTCTCATCGACGTTTCTGGCTCTCTATATCCTTCTCCCTTCCTCTCTGTAAAATATCAATAAAATATATTAAAACAATAAAAAATAAAATAAAATCATATGTTTAAAGAATCTTTCAAAAGAAGTCTTCTCCAAGTCATCTTGATTTCTCTGCTCCCTGAACACTTACCTACCTATTCCCCAAGTTTGGTATTGAGAGAATGAACTCCATCTTAACCTCCTTGCTAGAAACGCAACCCCCCCTGCCTCCACCTAGCAGTGAGGAAGCTGGAATTTCTCATTGGCATGTGGCCTGTGGCTGCCCTGAGCTGTTAAAAGAATAAACATCTTTTTAAGAAGGCTGTCTGTCTTATCTCAACTCCCAAGGTCCCCCGTTAGTGATGGGAACATAGCTCTTAAAACTGCTCAAGGCAATAGCCCCAATTAGTGCTCTGAGAGTTATAGCCCCTGAACAGTGCTCTGATAGATAAGAAAAACGGGATATAAGATTACCAGGTGGGACTGTTGACTAAGTGTAGACCCTCTCATAAAACAAGTAATTAACGAGCCCAGCTCCCCTTTTTGGAATTCCTTTGTTCCCTTCTTCCCCCTCCATGTGTAACCCCTCCTATGCGTGACTTTTGCCTATATATGCTTGTAAGATTTTCTGCTCGGGGCTCGACTCCGCTGCTCCTGCATGAGTTACTAGTTGAGCCCCAGCGCACTGGAATAAAGCCTCTTGCTGTTTGCATCAAGTGACGCCTCCTGCAGTTGATTGGGTCGCCGTCGATCCTTGGAACAGAGTGAGGGTCTCCTTCTGGGGGTCTTACAGTATCAGAGCATCGGGACTCGCATGCTGTCCCACTGCTTCGTAGGGAGAGCCTCGTCTCTCCTGTGTATTGGGTTGCAAGCTCCTTGGGACAGGAACACTGACTTACACATTCTCTAGTTCTCCTATCAGCAACTATCAGAGGAAAGGTGCCCCAGGATGTGTCAACAGAAAACTGTTTAAACATAAAGTGAAATGAGACTCTCCTGTGGCCCTCTTTGCTTCTGAAGGTAAAACTGGTGAGAGGTGAGATAATGAAAATAGGAGGCGTTTTTCAAAAGGAAACAACATTTGAGTCAGGCTCTTGTTTATCTGTGTGTGAATCTTCAATGTGGTGAGTATCCTTAAGCGTATTTAAATTGTTAACTGATTTCCAACCATCCGCTCTCATTGGGCCTATCTTCCCCTACCATTGGTAGTACTTTTGTGCCCAATAATGCCTAAGCAGAGATGCAGGAAACAGAGAGGCCAGGCAGAGAGAGAGGGGGAAAAAAAGGCAAGATAACATTGGAGCAGGAGAGTCAGGAGACCTAGTTTTTTATTCTTGTTGCTCAGAAGAAGGCAGAATAGACTGTCCTGGTTCCCCAAACAAGACACACACGTCACATTGCCAATGCTAATTGTGCCCCTCTCTGCCTGGCAAAGCCTGCTCTCTCACGCTCAGGCTGAGATGTAATCTCCTCTGTGAGGTTCAGCAACAGCCTCAAGCAGAATGCGACACATCCTGTTACATTAAGCACATCCGATGCACTCCCCAGCGTTATGCTGTAAGTTATCCTTGCTTCTTCCTTTATAAAACTCTACAAAAAATGTTTTTAGACTTGAGGTAGTGAACACACAGTGCAATATACAGATGATGTATTATAGAATTGTACACCTGAAACCTGTATAACTTTATCAACCAATGTCACTACACTACATTCAATAAAAAAGAAAAATAAATAAAACATTAAAAAGTTTTTAGTTTGTGGTACTTGACTGTGAGGATAACTGAAGCACAGAGAATTTAAGCGACCTACTCAAAGCCCCAATCCAAATCAAACCTAAGGTACGGGAAGACCTCTCTGCTTCTGATTTCTGTGTCCCAAAAGCCCAGCCACCTGTGCCTCAGGAAAAGAAAAGTCCATCAAACATGAGCAGAAAAGGAAGAGATAGCTGAAAAGTGAATGCCCGTCTGCCTCTGAGCTGACAACAGACTAGGGATCCCGGCTCGATCCCATTTTCGGTGTATTACCCAGGACACCTGTCCCAAAGCCTTCCATAAGGGCTCGGTCTCCTAAGGGCACCCCTGACCTCACTCCACTTCCCGGCGTGGCCCCTCCTACAGTGTGAGGTAGTAATTCATAATCAGTAGCTGATTTGGCAGACAACCATCCGTTATTGTACAGAGGAGCTTTGTTTGAAAGGTCTACCTTCTCAGTTCAGATCAATGGCTGTGAACTGTCGCACAGCTCCACTCCCACCTCCATTATGTGGCAAGTGCCCACCCCCACCTCCCACCCCCAACCTGGAGGTCCTACCTCCGTGTGATTGCCGATCCTTCGGGATTACTTTCACTCCAAGATCTCAGATGTGAAGCTCCCACTTCCTGATCAGAATACTCCTGACTCCCAGCGGTACCATTCCTGCACGTCTGCGAAAGCACTCTGGGCTCCTCACCTTCCAGTCCTCCGGCCTTTCTTCTCTCAGTCCACCTGCCTCATCTGGCCCCGCTGCCATCGCAACACAAGCTGGGCCCTGAGCCAGCCACTTCTCATCCCCCCTGGCCAGACTCCTCACCCCGACCCCTTCGCTGGGTCCACCTGCCTGACCCGCTTCTCTTTCTTCCTCACAAGGTGCCATGTACTAATATGGAAAGTCACAAAACATTCCGAGACCACTATGAATTCATGCCTTTAATCCTCAAATGACACGTCACCTTACTCATCTGGAAGTCCCATCAGCACGTTAAGCACGGTGTGGATAAACAAACTGCCTCCTGCAGTCCCTGGTTGTAGTTATTGGTGGGACCATCCTCCCAGTCACCAAGCCTTGAAAGCAAAGTAAAGTTTCTCCTGTTCTTCCTCCTCCTCCTCCTCACAAATCCCAGACATCAAATCCATTTTTTGAAAAAGTGCAGCTTACCCCAAACCTATTCCTTCTTTTCAGTTCCCCTGTAGGCCTGTGTCCTGTCCCAGCTACACGACGGTGGTAACCTTCTTCCCACCTGACCTTGCATCCTCCAGGCTCTGGCCCCAGTTCCATCCGACTGGCTGGGCTGAGGTTCAGGCCTGAGGATGTGATGTCCCAAAGCCGCCAGGAGCCCTCTCCTCTTTGCCAACTAAAGCTCACATTTCTGAGGCTCGTAGCTGAGCCTTCCATGCCCTGGCCCTAATGGACCCACAGCTTGATTTCATGCAGAATGAAACAGAGGAAAAAGAACTAGCATGTCAGGGTGCATCCTGCATATTAAAGTACTATCACGAATCTCCTGGTTCCTAAAATAAAATATATTTCTTAGCAAGGTTCATGTTAGTTTGAAAACCACTGATCTACCCCATCTAGTATTCCTAAACATGCCTCGTGACTTTCTCTTTCATTTAAAAATTATGGAAGACTTCTAGCACACAGAAAAGTATAGAGGATAATACAGTGGTTTGTCAACATTTAATATGCCAGATTAAAAAATATATGTATATATGCGTTGTTGGACTCTCTTTCACGACCCGCGTAGAAAGAGTTCCAATTCTGGGTTCAGGTTCTGGAGAAGGGCCACACACAAATGAAGAGACTTGAAGAAATTCAATTTGGCGATATGGGGGGCCAGGCGGTAGTCCAACTCTAGTGGGAGAACTACTACTGCTCTGGCCCTGTCATCCCCTTTTATTGAGGCTTTGGGGAGAACATCTTAGGCAGCATAAACAGAAATTTACAGGCAGGAAAATAACAGAAACTTACAAGGGACAAAATAAGGTGGAGGTTGCTTCCGTTTAACAATGTCTCAATTAAAGGTTAGAACAATTAAGGTTGTTGACCAGCCTTCCTGGTTTCCTGTCAACATCTCTTTTTTAAGTGAAACTAATTTGTTTTCCAGCAATGCGTATACATATACATGAGTGTATGCATGTAAATCCTATCTAATAAAAGAGCAATATGCAAATTGACTGAACCCCCACTACACCCACAAAAGCCATTCGGACCACTGGATCAGGAGTGAGTATGCAAATTAACCCAACCAAGATGGATGCAGCCACAGAGAGAACAAGAGGCTTAGGTTTCCCCAGCAATGGAGGAAGCCAAGCTTACCTGCCAACCTGGTGGGCCCAGGCCTCCACTCAAGGCTACAAAGTTTCAGTTATAGAATATAAATAAATCCCAGATACCAGGGCCTCCACTTGGGTCAGCGGAGGGTAGCCAGCCTGCAAACCACCATAGGCCCCTTGCCCAGGCCGTCCACACCCCAAGGAAACCCCCAGCCTGATTTGGGACACCCTTCAGGGCAAACCAGCTGACCCCCACCCATGCACCAGGCCTCTATCCTATCTAATAAAAGAGTAATATGCAGATTGACCATCACTCCAACACACAAGATGGCTGCCCCCATGTGGTCAAAGATCCTGCCCCCATGTGGACACAAGATGGTCACCACAAGATGGCCAGCAGAGGAGGTAAGTTGGGGATGACCATACTTGCAGGGAAGGGCAGTTGGGGGGGACCAAGACCTGTAGAGGAGGGCAGTTGGGGGGGGACCAGGCCTGCAGGGGAGGACAGTTAGGGGCAAACAGGCTGGCAGGGGAGCAGTTAGGCATCAATCAGGCTGGCAGGGTAGTGGTTAGGAGGTGATCAGGCTGGCAGGAAGAAGCGGTTAGGGGCAGTCAGGAAGGCAGGCAGGTGAGCAGTCCTGGATTGTGAGAGAGATGTCCCTGATTGGAGAGGGTTCAGTCTGGGCTGAGGGGCATGCACCTGTGCACAAATTTCATGTACCAGGCCACTAGAGTGTGTGTGTGTGTGTGTGTGTGTGTGATACAACTGAGAGCTAGCCTTCCATTCCCTTGTTCCACAGCAGCAGCCAGTATACACAGAATTTGGTGTTTTTCATTCCCATGAATGTTTTCACATGAAAATGTTATGACATTTGAAATTACATAACTACTATGTAATTATTATGTAACTAGGGGCCCAGTGCACAAATTCGTACACCTTGAAAGGAACTGTGGGTCGTGAGACTGTGGTGGGCACAGGGGTGAGTCTCAGCCCATCCTTTTGAGGCCCCGCTCCCCAGCTCCTCCCGATGGCATGCAGTTAGGACTGGCCTCAGGCACTGGCAGCCGGTATGAGCACCAGGTGGGACATGGCATATGGGAGCAAAGAATTTTCAGGAACCACCAGAGGCTCTCCCTGATGACAGCAATGGGTGCCCGCCTTGGCCTAGCACGTGCGCCGCCCCTCCCTCCACCCACTCACCTGCTCCACCATCCTGTCGTGGCCTACGCCCACCATGTTCCACATGTGCCCTCTGGTGGTCAGCACACGTCATAGCAACCAGTTTGTTTGCATTTTAGGGTTTTATATAGAGGCTATAATAAAATCATGAAACTAAATATAGTATCCATAAAAATATTGTTTATATATTTTAACCTTTATGTAAATTTTGTACCTAACATTCTGCAGCCTTCTTTCTTTTATTTAATACATGCTTTGTTTTTTTCCACATTAATTATGACATGATTCTCTAATTGATTCATTTTCTCTGCTGAATATTTCCTGAATGCCACGATTTATCTGTCCATCCTCTTGTGGATGGGCATGCAGGCTGTTTCCAGTTATTTTCCAAGACAAGTAAGGTTGTGGTATAGTTCGTACATGTGTTCCTGGCACATGCCTAGAAGGGGCTTTCTCTGCAGGTCTCTGCCCAGGAGACTGCTCCCACCTTACCCTTCCCTGACAGCACCTCTCAGATGCTGAGATCCCCAAGCATCTAACTCACCCAGTCAGAGCTATAGTCTCTGTCCATTCTCCTGCAAACTTCAGTTTACATCACTTAAATGATGCCATTGTAGATATTTGGGTACTTGGCATTAAATTCCCTCTCCTCCCCACTTAGAGTCTAGCACATACACTGGGTGGCCAGATTATTATAATCTCTGAATGCATAATAATCTGGCCACTCAGTGTATATCCTATATAATAAAAGGATAATATGCAAATTGTCCTCTTGACCAGAAGTTCGACTAGCTGGCAGGCCGGCCAACTGCCCATGTCCCCTACTCCTGGCCAGGCTGGCTGGACCTCACCCATGCACTGGGCCTCTAAAATATATATATAGATTTTGTAACTTAGAAATCCACACATGAAACCTATTTGTTTATGTTGACTAATGTCACTCCAATAAAAGTTAATAATAATAAAAAAATAATATATATGTATATATACACTGAGTGGCCAGATTATTATGTGTTTAGAGATCATAATAATCTGGCCACTCAGTGTGTATTTTCCCAGAGTGGACCTTTTTTTAAAAAAAAAGAAAAGAAAAATAATCTTTATTGTTCAGATTATTAGAGTTGTTCCTCTCCCTCTACCCCTTAATTCCCCTCCACCCAGTTCCCACCCCACCCTCTGATCTTATCCTGCCACTGTCCTCATCCATAGGTATACGTTTTTTGTGTGTGTTTGTTTATTTTTAATTTTTAAAAATAAATCTTTATTGCTCAGATTATTACAATTGCTTCTTCTTCCCCCCCCCCCCCCCACAGCTCCCTCCCATCCGGTTCCTGCCTTACCCTCTGCCCTTACCTCCCGCCCTCACTCCCATTGTCCTCATCCATAGGTTATACAATTTTAATCCAGTTTCTTTCTGCACCCCCCACACTCTTTCCCCCCTGATAGTTACCAATCTACTCCCTTTCTTTGCCCCTGATTCTATTATATTCACCAGTTTATTCTGTTCTTCAGATTTTTAATTCACTTGATCTTCCTCTTCTTAAATAATACCTTTCAGCATTTCATATAATTCTGGTTTGGTGGTGGTGAACTCCTTTAACTTTTTCTTATCTGTGAAGCTCTTTATCTGGCCTTCAATTCTGAATGATAACTTTGCTGGATACAGTAATCTTGGTTGTAGGTTCTTGCTATTCATCATTTTGAATATTTCTTGCCACTCCCTTCTGGCCTGCATAATTTCTGTTGAGAAATCAGCTGATAGTCGTATGGCTGCTCCCTTATAGGTAACCAACTGCTTTTCTCTTGCTGCTTGTAAGATCCTCTTTTTGTCTTTTGCCCTTGGCATTTTAATTATGATGTGTCTTGGTGAGTTCCTCTTTGGATTCCTCTTGTTTGGGGTTCTGTTCGCTTCCTGTACTTGTAAGTCTATTTCTTTCACCAGGTGGGTGAAGTTTTCTGTCACTATTTCTTCCAATAGGTTTTCAGTATTTTGCACTCTCTCTTCTTCTGACACCCCCATAAGTCTGATGTTGGTACTCTTGAAGTTGTCCCAGAAGCTCCTTGCACTATCTTCAACTTTCTGGATTCTCTTTTCTTCTTGCTTCTTCAGTGGAGTGTCTTTTGGCTTTGTGACCTGATTCTTATGTTCCTCCATTCTGCTGTTGGATCTCTACATAATATTTTCCATTTCAGTCAGTTTATGTATAATTTTTAGTTGCATCTCATGAAATTTATCAGCCTTTTCTAGGAAATTCTTGCATAAACTTATAACTATGGTTTTGAACTCTATATCCTCCATCTCTTTCGTTTGAGATCTATTTCCTTGTCTCAGCATTTTCGCTGCTTCCCAGAATTGGTAGGATGGCTTTGTGTGTTTGGTGTCCTATATGACCCAGTGGGTCAGCCTCCTCAGTTACCTGAGGTAGACACTTGGTGCTCCCCTTTGTGGACTGCGTGTACAGCCTTGTTGTAGCTAAATCTTTATTGTTGTTGGTATCCCTGGGAGGAATTGACCTTCAGGCCAATTGGATGTAGGTATCAGCTGTGTCAACTCTGGGATACATTTTGTATTGGAGACAGTCTTATAGGATCAACTTGCAATATTGCAGAAGCCTCTGTGTTCAGCTTGGATGGAGCGGAGCAGAGCCTCAGGGCTGAGCTGACAGTCTTGGCTTCCCGTCAGCCCTGCCCTTGTGCGCTTGCCTGAGTTTCTGCCTGACCTCTGCCTTCAGCGGGTCCCCTGAGTTACTGCCTGATTGTCCCAGATTCCCCATGCAAGAGAGTGGGTGCCCCAGGGGCTCTCCCGGAATTGGGTTAGGTCTCTGTAGTCTGGAGTTTCTGACTCCTTCTGCTACCGACAGGCCAAGGCAACCTCCACAGTCAGACCTCTCTGTGTGCACTCACTCGCCTGTGACTATAGACCCTGCCTGCTGTGGCTCCTGGCTCTCTTGAGTCTCCCAGTCTCTGAGTCTATGGGTGCCTTTCTCTACAGTCTGGACTCCACCCATATGAGCCTGGGTCCGAGGGGTTTTGGCCGGGATTGGGGTTCAGTACATTCGGAAAGAGTTCAGTGCAATCGGGAATTCCTTTCCCCTCCTGCCAGCCAGGCAATCGGCCGCACTTCCTCTCTGCGTGCAAGCGTCTCCCGACCTCAGTGCTTTGTGGCTCCCAATCTGATCCATGAGCCTCTCTCCTTTCTAGTTGTAGATTTCCCACTCCATCAGCTTTCCTGTGTTTTTGGATGAATTCTGTTCTGATTTTAGTTGTTGTTTTTTAAATTGTTGTGTGAGGCCGCAGCTTAAGTGCTTACCTAGGTTGCCATCTTGGTTCTCCAGCCCCCAGAGTGGACCTTTGATGAATATCTGTTGAATCCACTGAGCTTTCCTTTTTTTGCTACTAAGTACTGCTCTCACCATCTAAGGGCATACCTCCCATGATGACAATACACACACACACACGCAAACACAATGGCTGTGACATTCCCATGTACTATCATTCACCATGGGGGTCAGGAGAAGCCTGTCTCTATCATCCACACTCTATGTTGGGAGAAACCGGAGGTCTGGGGGAGCACTCTCAGCTAAATGACAATAAGCAGTTACTTATGAGTAAAGGTAAGGAAAACATTCTCCCTCCTCTCTTTATTGTCAAAGCACCCAAAATATTACATTTATGCCCCCCAAAAGGTATAAGAATTTTGTTCAGAACTAAAAATCAAATACTGGTCAGATAAGAATATTACTAAAAATTGGGGGGAGGGGCATTTTCAAGATTAGTGCTGTGTTAATTTTGGTCAACTGATATTAATTGTCATCAGTATAGACAGAATTTAAGGAGGAAATCTGTTGCTCCTCCTCCCATCTCATCCTTTGACCTTAGCAATTATACATTAGCCTGGGGACAGAGTCACAAATAGCCACATGTGTGCTGAATGGCTGTGGAGTAGTTCCAGAATCCTTGGCCAGGGACAGGCTGGTGGAGTGGCAAAGGTGGCTGTCTACCCACAGGTGTCCACAGCTCCTCCAAGGTCAATGGGGCGGGGGGTAGGAGCATGGCTAGATACTTCTTCCTGATTTCAATGTAGAGATTCATACTCATTATAATTCTTTTTTTATTAGATACTAGAGGCCTGGTGCATGAAATTCATGCATGGGGGGCGGGGTGTCCCTCAGCCCAGTCTGCACCCTCTCCAACCTGGAACCCCTCAGGGGATGTCCGACTGCCCATATAGGCCCCATCTTACTAGGATCGAGCCTAAATGGGCAATCGGACATCCCTCTTACAATCCAGGACTGCTGGCTCCCAACTGCTTGCCTGTCTGCCTTCCTGATTGCCACTAACCGCTTCTGCCTGCCAGCCTGATCACCCCTAACCACTCCCCTGTCAGCCTGATCACCCCTAACTTCCCTCCCCTGCAGGCCTGCCCCACCCCCCAACTGCTTTCCCCTATAGGCCTGGGTCCCCTCCCCAACTGGCCTTCCCTGCAGGCCTGGTTGCTCCCAACTTCCTTACTCTGCCAACCTGGTCACCCCTAACTGCCCTCCCCTGCAGGCTTGATCACCCCCAACTGCCATGACTTGAAGGCCTGGTCCCTCCCAACTGTCCTCCCCTGCCAGCCTGATTGCCCACAACTGCCCTCCCTTGCAGGCCTGGTCTCTCCCAACTGCCCTCCCCTGCTGGCCATCTTGTGGCAGCCATCTTGTGTCCACATGGGGGCAGCCATGTTGTGTGTTGGAGTGATGGTCAATCTGCATATTATTCTTTTATTAGATAGGATGGAAGTAGTTAAAAAGTGAGATGTGGAAAAGTCAATTCAAGAATCCAGTACTGCCATAAAAAAAGGATTAAACAGCATCATTTGTAACAACATGGATAAACCTTGAGAACATTATGCTAAGTGAAATAAGTCAGACAGAAAAAGCTGAGAACCATATGAGAACCACATATCACTCATATGTGGATATAAAACTGAAATTCATGAACACAAACAGCAGTGTGGTGGTTTCCAGAAGGGAGGGAAGAGAAGGGGGAAAGGGGATCCTAATATGAGGTGACAGGAGATTTGACTTTGGGTTGTGGGCACATGGTACTATATACAGATCTTGTAACTTAGGAATCCACACATGAAACCTATATGTCTATGTTGACTAATGTCACCCCAATAAAATTTAATAAGAAAAAAAAAAAGAATCCTGTACCACAACATCTCTCAAGTTCTTCATGAATACAAAGTATTGGCTTAAATGATGGAGAGTTGATATCTGTTTTTCCTAACCTCATAAGTTAGTAATACAACATGCTCAGGTCCCAGGATTGATGAAAAGCCATATTACCTACCAGATGGAGAATAAATGAAATAAGTACTCTGGAGCTGCCCTCGCTAGTTTATGGGTTACAGAAAGGTCAGCTGAAGTCTTAACAATCCTTTTCTTGAGAAGGAGTTTAAAATTATATTGGAAGTGGCTTAAGCAACAATATGCAAACTTAGGACTAACTAAAAAGTCAAACTCCTGATTGTCATTTCTAGGTTATAGAGCTTCTTTTTAGAAAGGACCAAGTATAAAAGCAGCCATTTCTCTTTACTGTAATATAACCTCAAGTCTCAGGTGACATATGATTATAATCTGTGCAAGTGCTACCTGAGGGCCTGGATTGTTTTTCCAATCCAGTTGAAATGCACACAGCCATGACTTCTGCATCAGCTGCCCACCAGCATAAGCTTTAAAGTCATATACCTCTTGCTCATGGCCTCAGCACCACCACACACCATATGTGGGCCTTGGAAGATTCAGACACTGATTACCACAGCATCCAGGAGGAAAACAACTCCTTCCAGTGCTTGCTCAAATACCACCTTCTCAACAGCTGCACCCTCCCCAGCACCCTAGAACCCCTTTACTCTACTCTTTTTCTTTGTTTTCTGTATCACTTTTTACCTTGTGATTTATTATGTTCTCAATAGAGGACTGGTGCATGAAATTCGTGCATGGTGGTGGTGGTGGTGGTGGTGGTGGTGATGTCCCTCAGCCCAGCCTATACCCTCTCCAATCTGGGACTCCTCGAGGGATGCCCGTTTAAACAAGCAGTCAGACATCCCTCTCACAATCCAGGACTGCTGGCTCCCAACTGCTCACCTGCCTGCCTTCCTGATTGCCCCTAACCACTCTGCCTGCCAGCCTGATCACCCCCTAACTACTCCCATGCCAGCCTGATTGATGTCTAACTGCTCCCCTGCCAGCCTGTTTGCCCCCAACTTCCCTCTTTTGCCAGCCTGGTCACCCCTAACTGCCCTCCCCTGCAGGGTTGATCATCCCCAACTGTCCTCCCTTGCTTGCCTGGTCACCCACAACTGCCCTCCCTTGCAGGCCTGGTTCTCCCAACTGCCCTCCCCTGCTGGCCATCTTGTGGCAGCCAATTTGTGTACACATAGGGGCAGCAATCTTGTGTGTTGGAGTGATGGTCAATCTGCATATTACTCTTTTATTAGATAGGATGCTTTTTAAAAATTGTGGTACAATACGCCTAACAAAATTTCCCATCTTAATCTCCTTTACGTGTACAGTTCAGGAGTGTTAAGTATATCCATACTGCTGTGCAACTAGTCTCCAGAACTCTCACCTGGCAGAACTATTAGATAACTCTCCATTCTCCCTTCCTCCAACCCCTGGCAGATACTCTCTACTTGCTTTTTCTATGGAGTTGACTTCTCTAGATACCTCACATTGTGGAATCAATCATGAATTTGTCTTTTTGCGACTGGCTTATTTCACTCAGCATAATGTCTACCAGGTTCATCCATGTTGTAGCATGTGTCAGAATTTCCTTACTTTTAAAAACAGAATAATATCACCTTGTAAGTATATACTAGATTTTGTTCATCCACTCATCTGTTGATGGACACTTGAATTGTTTTCCACCTCTTGGCCATTGTGAATAATGCTGCTTAGACACATAGGTATTCAAGCATCTCTTTAAGACCCTGCTTTCAATTCTTATGGTTATATACTCAAGTAGAATTTCTGGCTCATTGGCAATTCTATTTTTTAATTTTTGAGCACCTGCCATACTGTTTTCCATAGTAGCTGCACCGTTTTACATTCTTATCAACAGTGTATAGGAGTTCTAATTTCTCTGCATCCTTGTCAGCACGTATTTTCTGTTTGTTTTTCACTGTAGCCATCCTAATGGGTGTGATGTTAATATATCATTTTTCTTTATTATGCTTATTATCTGTCCTTTCTAATACTGCCTCTGGTCCAAAATATAAGCCCCATTAGCACAGGAATCTTTGTCTAATCTGTACATTGATATGTCCCCTGCACCTAGAACAGTACTTGGCATACATACAGTAAATTCTCAGTAAATATTCATTGTAAGAATCTATAATAATAAAAGCGTGATATGCTAATTAGACAGGACCTCCTTGGACATAGCTGGGGCTGAGTAATGAAACACAGATTTTTAAAAATATAGATTTTTATTGATTTTCGAGAGGGAGAGAGATAGAAACATCAATGATGAGAGAGAATCATTGATCAGCTGCCTCCTGCATGCCTCCTACTGGGAATCGAGCCCACAACACAGGCATGTGCCCTTGACCAGAATGGAACCGGGGACCCTTCAGTCCTCAGGCCACCACTCTATCCACTGAGCCAAACCAGCTAGGGCTACCACAGCTTTTTTATCCACTTGTCTAGTGATGGGTTCCTTCCATATCTTGGCTATTGTAAATAATACTGCATGAACTTTTTATGTATATGGGATTTCCATACATACATATGTAATTAAAGTTGGTTATTTTCTGTGCATCTGTTTCAGGTTGATTTAATTATTAGACTAGCTGAAAAAAGCTAGCAGAGTAGAGGAATGCTGGAAGCTAATTCCAGCATGTCATAATAAATGCAAGAAGTCCTCAAAAGGTTGATGGGCTTCTATATTCAGCAGGGCTGAATCTTATTATTGCCTGCTGGAATGGCCAAAAGCATTTTCCCTAATCTAAATATTTGCATATATTACTGCCTGCTACCGGAACAGCCTAAGGCAGTTCCTCCAATCTGACAATGCCTACTGTGTACCAAACCTTGCCTTTGATATGTATATATGTTTTGCCTTAGGGAAATTTGTGTTAATAAAAAGCTAGGGGTCCAGAGATACAGAGAACTTGGTTAATGAAGCTAGGTCTCCTCTGGCTCCCAGAATGCTTTCCAAATTTATATTTCATGTCTAGTCTCTTTATTAATTTACACACAGCCCCTTCTCCAGATTCCTGAATCCTTCTAGATGCGGAGAAACCCCCGGCAGAGGAAGATTTCTTCCTCGCCCACAAAGCACAGATGAGGAAACAGGTTAAGTCCCTTGCCCAAAGTCACCCAGCCAGGAAGTGGGGGAGGCAGAATCCACACACGAGAAGTCTTGCTCTAGAGGTAATTCCAAAACTTCTGCACTACTCAGGAAATGCTGTTTCTGCTTAATTTATTGAAAATCATTCTAAAATGTATTTGTTTACTTTACTAAATGTGTAAGTGAAAATAATTTGGGTAATCAGAACTATCCGAGTACTTCATCTCCTTCTCTATCTCAGTAGCTCAGATGATGGACCTACCGATGGTTGAGAAGACTAGATGGTATCTCTGGTGAGCCTAGATCCCTACTGGAAGTTGATCTTAAATGAAAGGTCTAGTAGGACTTTATTTCCCTGTGATTTCTGTGTGTGTGTGTGTGTGTGTGTGTGTGTATTTTCCAAAGTGGACAAATGTCAGTAAAAATTAGTTTAATTGAAGACTTTGGTTAATCAAAATTATATTGTAGTAGATACACTATAATTAATATCAATAAGACACATCTATTTTACAGTCCATTTAGAAATGGAAGAACTTTTCCTTCTTTGAGGTTATATTGATCTTGGAGATAAGGCAAGTTGGAAGGCATAAGGCCCTAATCCTTCTCTCATCAAATTAAATGAATCACATACTCAAAAATAAACCACAATCCTTCTGGCACCAGTGGCACCATCTGTAAACTGAAAATAATAAAGGCCAATGACTTAAGATTTCTGAATTAAAGTTGAAAAAAAAAAAGAAAGAAAGAAAAAGAATGTAATTACATGCCTAAGACAAGATGACTGCAGGTCCAGAAAGTATCACTTCCCAGCTGTAAGCTTATTCAGTATGTAAAAGCCAACATTACGTAAGTTCACCACGAAATTAACATTCAAATAAAATGCTTTTCAATAAGAGGATTTTAACCCAAATGAGTACATTTTAAAGTTCCTGTGTCTTTAGAAAGCAAAAGGTACAGTACCAGCCAGAAGCTATTCCAGCAAGTCCCACAGATCATGTGGTCTTGGGAAGAGACAAGCACTTATTGTTACCAGAAAAATTCAAGATCAGTATTTACAGTTTCATTTCTAACACCCCAGCGGCTCCCTTGGACAAAGGACTGTAGTATCTACTGACAGTTGCAATTATTCCCCAACTCCATTTCAGCCTCACCAGCCATTCTTCCCATTCAGAGAATCTGACTACTTTGGACTACTTGTTATTCCAAAGTAACAACAGCAAATGTTTTGTATTTTGTTGTTGTTGTTGTTAATTTCTTTTCATATGATATCCAAAAAGATGCATAAATTAAAGAATAATAGTAAGCCAGTAGTGATTTCTGTGAATTTTTAGATGAGCAATGCTAGATAAAAGTACACACTTTAAGGGGGGTAGGGTGGAGGGAACTCTAAATCTAACCTGATTCTTTATGTATATACCTTTAAAATTCCCGGCCAATCTAATGCTTGTTTGACCTGGATGGCTTCCCCATCTTTTCCCCTCCAGCCGAGACTTCTGGTATGGAAAAAAACCTCTGCCTGTCCTTCCTGGTAAGTCAGAGCATCCCTGAATGAGCCTTGATTTAACTTCTTTTTTCTTTTGGCAAAAGAATGTTCTGTTGATTGAAACAAGAGAAAACCACACTCGTACTCACACAGCCTGATCCTAACCACACAGACAGCAGCCTGGCATCCTCTGTCAATCTTCTAGGGGCAGCCAGGCCTGGAGCAGCCCACACAGCTTCTTCCCCCACGACTTACCCCAGGAGGTAGTGATTCCTGGTGGCTACAGACGAGCCCAAGCCCAAGCCGTTCCTACAGCCCAGTGCACTGTCTAATTGGTCATGAACAGTTAACACATCTTCGGTCAAGGAAATCCTGTTGCTTCATATTCATTTTCTTAATACCCTCCACGTTTCTTCAAACGTAAAGAGAATTGCTAATCATCTGAGAGTTAATTAAGTTTCTTGCTTTCACATCTCATTAAACGACCCTGAATTTTAACTCAGCTTTAATACAACTGCTATGCCACATTGGGGCTTCCGTTTCCCTTATATTCCTCTTAAGCACTAAGTATTCCATTTCTCCCAGGAAAGCTGGTTACTGACTAAACCAACCAATCTACAGACCTATTATGGGTTGAAAAGGGAGAGTCACGACCTCCAAATCCTCCAAGAACCACCAACATTTAAAATATTTCCCCCTGTCAGCTGCTCTCCAGAAGGGTTCAGCATTTTCCCTCCCTCTGACCTGATTTTGGTGAAAGAGGAGAGAGCTGGTCCCTAGCTGTTAGCGACCTAATGTGAGCACAGGAAAGGCTCACAGGATTTCAGTGCGGAAGAGCTTTCCAGACCACTTACTTAAGGAAACAGCAAATGGATTTCAGCCCTCATGCCAACCCGGTTGGTAAGGGCTTCCTGGAGTTCCATACGGAGAGATATTCCAGGCCTGGGCTGAGCTCAGAGGAGGAGGTGCTATGATGAATGCACCATGTCTACCACCGGCTCTCAGGGGCACCAGGCTCAGGAGAGAGCTGGGCACGGAGCCAGGTATGCGCCATCCTGAGCAGACTCTATTGTGGAGAGATAAGCAACTTGCAACCCGCTGTTCCCCTCTCCTCCCCCAGACTTCTTAAAAGAGCGGAATTCACAGCAATCATAAAATAAAACAACAACAACAAAAACTATTTTGAAACATTTACAATCAATGTATTAAAAAGACAATCCCGGAAAAAGGACAAGGGCTGAGGTCCTCACTGGCATGTCCCAGAGAGAGCCAATGGTGGAATTTCTAAGCTCTTTCTGAAAAGTACCTCACTGGCATCTCAACAAGCACCGCCTTTCAGTGCTCCATGGGCTAGCCAGAGGCTAAGGGCTGGGCAGTTCTCCAGTAGCTACATGGCTTCTGTGACGGGACTGTGAGGGGGAGGGGGAAGAAAAGAGACCAGGCGCTGAGAAGCAAGCAAATGTTAGCGATCCCAGAGACAAGGGAAAGTGCTAATCAGACAAGTCAATGCGATGTTTGTTTCAATAGGGAAAAGGGAGACTCAACTTCTTTAACTTGAACTACCGAAGCTCTGTGGATCAACCAACGGTATTCAGTGGATCAACCAATAGTATTCACTTGCTTTCTGCTTCGTTCTTAACACCAAGTGGGCACATACAAGGCAAAGGACATGGTCCCTTTCACAGCCAGCTTATATAATCTCGCTCTCCCTCCCCGGAGTGGGCAGGACACCAGAGGCCAGGTCAGACCTCTGGGAGAGACAGAGTTGGCCTCTCAGCATCTACTCTGTGTTGTCAGCCAACTGGCTCCCAGGTGAGGAGAAGCCCTTTGGCAGCGGCAGTGTGCACACAGACAAGAGAGCTTAGAAAAGGCAAGGGAGAGGAGGCAGGCATGTGACTCGGGAGACAAATAAACACAATTAGCTGCGCTTGAGACAAACTGAAAAGACTCAGTGGGACGACTTTGATTCCCTCTGCCAAGAGAGAAAAAACACAAAGGAAAATTCATTTTAAAAGAAGCCTTTTACTGGGTCCCTTGGCAGCCAAGCCCAGTGACTGTCGCATTTTCTGTTGAGTCCTTTTCATTGCGGGCTTCTCCAACATTTCAAACACTCTCAGAATTGTGTTACTTTATCAGTTTTGCTGTCCAATGAGGATCCACTGATATTCCAGGCTTCCATTCTTGGAGATGACAATCCCAAGCCTTATTCTGCCCCCATGTACCTAAACAGGCCGGTTGGCTACAAAGGCCCGGTGGTTGAATTCACAGAAACCAACAGCCGTGTGTCTGGTAGTGTGCACTTCTCACTCCTGGGTCTGATTCCACCCTGGAGGATAGGCAACATCAGAGGGGTTGGTGGCAAACATCTAGTAGGTAACAGGATGGGCTCAGAACATAGGCAACTTGGGTTTGAATCCTGATTCTGCCACTGACAAGTTGGGGACCTTGGGTGCATATTTTAACCTCCTTGTGTCTCCTTGTTTGCATCTATAAAATAAGAATGTAATGGTATCTGACTGACAGGGTTGCTGTGAAGTTTTAAAAAATTATCATAAAAGAGTTTTGATCTGCTCAGCTGGTGGGGCTCAGTGATTGAGCGTCAACCTATGAACCAGGAGGTCATGGGTGTGGTTCCGGGTCAGAGCACATGCCCAGGTTTCAGGCTCAACCCCAGAGTGGGGAGTGCAGCAGGCACTCAGGGGTTCCCTCCCATCATTGATACTTCTATCTTTCTATCCCTCTCCCTTGTTCTCTGAAATCAATAAAAATATATTTTAAAAAAAGAGTGCTTATCTTTCAAAATACATCCTGAAATGCCCCCAAATAATGATATGATGTCTGCAGTTTACTTCAAAATCACCTTGCTCTGCAGCGGCGGTTCTTAACCTGTGGGTCGCGTAAGGTCATCGGAAAACACAGATACTTACATTACGTTTCATCACAGCAGCAAAATTGCAGTTATGACGTAGCCACGAAAATAATTTTATGGTGGGAGGGTCACCATAACATGAGGAACTGCACTGAAGGGTCGCGGCATTAGGAAGGTTGAGAACCACTGCGGTCTAGGCCATCCACTAGTGTCCAATCGTTTCACTACCAACCCTGTTTCAGATTATTATTAGTTCTCTATGCTCTGAAAGTTTTCTAAATCAACCACAGCCATTAAGTAGTCATTATCCCATATTTTTCAGTCAGATACACACAAGCACAAGTCAGAATTTTGAGTCAGAGTTTAGATGAGGTCTAAATTGATCTTTTATTGCCCCAGCCAAGAGAAAGCACTACTGAGTTTTAATGGCCCATGCAACTATTTGACCCACATATATTCGGTTTTGTAGGCATATGGAATAATGAAAAATAGCTCAATACCTCCCCCAACCCTACCCCTGCCACCCGAGTCTGCCTCCAGTAGGTTCAGGCAACCACATATATAAATCCAGAGTCAGTACCAGAAACTCCCAGCTTCTGGAATTGCTTACACAAGCTGGTGCGATGGAGGGGCAGGAAATGCCAGGCTGGACCAGCTTCAGGCTAGATATGCACTCTAAGAGAATTAAATCCAAACTCATCTGCCCCCTGCCCTCTCAGAGACAAGGAATCTCTAATCCCTGCTGTGACACTAACTGCAATGGCCTTGGGCTAACTTCATCTTTGTTTTCTCCTGGGTAAACTGGAATCTCTCTCTCCTATGTTTTAGGAATTAGAGAGAATGTAAATAGAGGACATCCCACAATGCCTGGCACATAGTAATCACCCAATACTTAGTAGCAATGTTACGTCTCTATATGCCTTCACCTACAAAAGGATGCATTATCATTACCTCCTTTGAAATTTAGTTATATATCTAGACACCACTGATTCTCCGGGTTATGAGACATATCACAAACACATAATTACACACAGTTTAACATTTTCTTCTTTCTTTTATGCGAAAAAATTTTAATGCAGATGTATTCAATCTTCTTCACAGAGCTGATAGATAACTGTTACTGTGATCAATACCTATATGTACTCTTCTATGTGGTTCCCTCTTCTCTTTCCATAAATGTCTTATTATAGTATTTTTTATTAAATTATAATTTTATATTTATATTTATATTATATTTTATATTTATATATTAAATTATAATTTAATTTTTAAATTAAAAATAATTTTTAAAAAAGTCATGAGAAAAAATATCAAAATCAATTGTAGCCAGGCCATTCTTTTTTTTTTAATGTGTTTTTATTGATTTTTTTGAGACAGTGGAAGGGGGAAGGGTAGCGAGATAGAAACATGGATGAGAGAGAAACATCATTGATGGGCTGCCTCCTGTATGCTGGGGATGGAGCCGGAAACCCAGGCATGTGCCGTGACAAGGAATGCGATCTGTGACCTCTCGGTTCTTGGGTCAACACTCAACGACTGAGCCACACCAGCTGAAAGGCCATTCTTATTTCTATCGTGAAACACTTGCTGCATGCCCACTGTGTGTGTGTGTGTGTGTGTGTGTGTGTGTGTATATATATATATATATATATATATATATATATATATATAGTTGAGAGGATCAATGGATAAGGCAGATGTAAATAATAAAGCCGGAACTCCATTAGCAAAGACTTTAGTCATCATGCAGGATGTTTTAAAGAGAGAGAGAGAGAAGTCCATGTGATGCAGGAAATATCTATAGCACTTTATGAACTAACCTGAACCTCTGCAAAAAACTGAGATTTGATGAATCAGTTTCCAACAGCCTGAAGTGCTGTCCAGTTTCAATGTCTTTTTTTTTTTTAGATTGTCATTTGGGTGTGTTTTCATTTTATTGTATTATATATTTTTTTACATAAAAAAATCCCTTTTGTTGGCATTGTATAAATAGACATATTTTTCAAATCAATAGAAAACATTTTATTATTCAACACATGATTTAAAAAAATAATCTCATTTCACCAACGTCATTTTTGGAGCTTTACCTGAATCTGTTTGTCTGGGTGACATTGGAGTACTGCAGCCAATGCCAACCTCAGCATTAGGGAGGCATGAAACTGACTAATTCCACTTTCTAAAGTGCTCAGGATTCCTGGCAACCCAAAAGAATACTATCAACACCTTTTATCTTGCTTAAGTGCAGAAATAGAAAAGCTAAGATGGGACTCCTGGAATGAATTCTGTGGACCAGAATTAAATATATCACAGAGAATATAAACTTTCTAATTCAAGTGCCATTACACTCCAATTCTGACTTCATACCATCTTCCCCTTCCATATTTTATACAACCTTATCAATTCTCTTTAGAATAAGCCTAAAATGAAAATGAGATAATAGTTTTCACCAGAAAAAAGTTTTATTTCTCATGTAAGTATGTTCTTCAGGCAAGTTTCCACAGAGCAAGTGTATTTTTATTCTGTCTTGAACTGGTGTGGGTAAGTGTAGCGTCTTCCAGTTTCCTGACTGTGGACTTACACGGAACCTTGGGAATTCTCTTAAGACTCCAAAAAGCAGGTGCTAGCTACCATAGGGCAAATACAATTTCAAGACACTAATGAAAAGCAACAAATTATTTTTCTTATTATTTATTTTTTAGTTTTTTAAATTTATTTTTATTGTTGAGAGTATTACAGATTCCCCCATTTCCCCCCTTTTGCCCTCCTCCTGGCTCCCACCCCACCCCAGCCTTCGCAGCACTATTGTCTGTATCCGTGGGCTATGCATGTATGCATATAAGTTCTTTGGTTCTTCTTAATCTTGCCTTATATCACCCTAGAACAACCGTGGGCAAACTACGGCCCACAGGCTGAATCCGGCCCATTCGGCTGTTCTATCTGGCCCGGGGAGCCGAAAGAGCAGAGGGTTCTCTTGCTCTCCCCTCCGCTCCTTCACCAGCAGCCCAAGATGAGAGTGCCAGCGTGGTCAGGTTGCTTTTGTTCCGGCCCTCCGGTCCAGTTTAAGAACCCATTGTGGCCCTCGAGTCAAAAAGTTTGCCCACCCCTGCCCTAGAAGGATAAATGTCATTGCCCTTAATGCTATCTGTGTCTCAAGACCCACAACAATCTCTTAAACCAATAACCCTACCTCTGATCTTCAAATTCTTACAGTCCTAGGAGCTGGGGACTGGTTACAGTCAGGAACCGGCTCAGCCTGGAGAAGGGGGAGAGCTCACGTTGGTTCTTCTCTGAGTGTACTCATCTAGAATTCTTGGCGCTCCCCATTACCTCTATTATACTAGTATACCAACATTCATAATTATTATAATCATAATTATTATTACTTCACTCATTTGACAAGTTGCACTCTGAATTCCTCCTCACATAAGAAAATAGGGACAGTTATTAGTTATCTAGACAGCTAGGAAGTTTGAATCCAACCAGACAAAGAAGAAAATTCTTCCTAAAACCTGATCATCCAACAGCAGAGAGCAGTTCTCCCACCTTTGGGGAATTGTGGTTTCTAAAGGGGGGGAAATGGGAGACATCTGTAATAAGTCTCACTCTTTCTAACTTCCTGAGTAGGGAACCAACCAGTGTCCTCCTATTGACTTGTGGCCAGAGCTTTACTTTGGCCCTGTGCACAAGAATTTAAAAGCCATGATAAATACTTTCTCTCCCTATCTTTGAATTGGAGGGTCACATCTAAAACTTACCTATGATAGATCCTCCCTTCCCCCAGTTGATTGACAGATGTAAACCCCACCTGTGGCCAGACATACCTGAACTCTGAACCACCAGTCTGCACCTGCTAAGTACCCTAAGCCCCGTCCCCTATCTTCCCCTTAAAAGCAGACACTTGGGTGTTTTACGGCCTCTTCCAGTCTCTTCCACTCTCTCCCTCTGGAAGCAGCCAGCGGGGGTCCCACCCATCTCCAATAAAAGCCTGTGTCCTGGCCTCCCATTCTCAGCTACCTTCTTTAATTAATCTATCAACCTATAAACTATAACCTCCATAAGGTTAGGCACTGCATTTTTTTCCCATCATTCTATCCCCAGTGTATAGCATAGACCCTGGCCCTTAATATTTGATGAATGGATGGATGAATGAATGAATGAATGATGGAATGAACAAGATATCCTTTGGTTTCCAGATCAAAATCTCACTCCACAAGGTTTAGTGTTCAGGTTCCTCCTCAACCAGGGCTACCGAAGCCACACCATGAATTTCAGTAATTCATGTCAGTAAGTATCACAAATAGCCTGAGCAAATTTCCATAAAGTAATTCTATGCAACACAGAGGGCTATCCTGCCTTAGTCACTGGTGGTTTGGGCGGGGATTTCTAGCCACACACACAAGGAAAGGTGAGTGGAAGCTATAGGTACTAGGGTGTTATGAACTGAATCGTTGCACCTCTACCATCTCTAATGTTATGTTGAAACCATAATCCCCAATGTAATGGTATTTGAATCTGGGGCCTTTGGGAAGTAATTAGGTTTCCATGAGGTCATTAGGATGGGGTCCCCGGATGGGAGTAAGTTGGAAAAAAGGGACTGAGAGCTAACTCTTGCTCTCTAGGGCATTCACCCAGTGCTCACTGTCTGTCTCTCTCACTGCCACGGGAAGACACAGAAAGAAGGTGGCCATTGACCCTGCCCTTAGCGCTGCTGAGTAGGCAGGAGAGGTTCCCGCCAACACTGCTACAGGCTGCACTCTGAACGCGTAGCCATCAGCCCAGCTTGTGGCTGAGCGGAGCTCCCCCTGTGGAAGCGCACTGACCACCAGGGGGCAGCTCCTGCATTGAGCATCTGCCCCCTGGTGGTCGGTGTGCATCTTAGCACCAGTTGGATTGTTCTGATGTTAGGGTCAATTTGCATATTACCGTTTTATTATATGATTTCCTGACACTAGTAAATGGTCCATTTCTAATTATTTGTACAATGCTGAGGCCAGACTCATGCTCTATCACAGATCCTTTACCCAGGCTCTGCTAAATAAGGAGAGAAAGATGTCATCAACAGAGCCTGGTGGCAGTAATCTGAAGCCCTGGGTTTGAGTCTTTGTTTTTACCATTTTCTCATTATGACTTTGACACATTTTATACCCTCTCCAACTCCAAGATCCCTTCATCTGTTTGTGTGTGTGTTTTTTTTTTTAAAAAAAACAAACATCAGTATAATGATATCTCCTCTCTATGCCTCCTAGGTTAGTTGCGAAAGTCGTATTGCAGATCCTTGCACGGAAATATTGCAAGAGGTAAATTTGTCAATATTCATTAAATACCTCTAAGGCTCTAAAACAATAGTTTTCCAACTTTTTTTATTTTTTTACTGGAACCCATTTTAAGAAATATATTTTACATTGCAAACAGGCATACATTGATGACTAAAATGAAAGCTTAACAAAATATTGCTGTTACTTTGATATTTAAAAATATATATATTTTATTGATATTTCACAGAGAGGAAGGGAGAGAGATAGAGAGCTAGAAACGTCGATGAGAGAGAAACATCGACCAGCTGCCTCTTGCACACCCCCTACTGGGGATGTGCCCGCAACCAATGTACATGCCCTTGACTGGAATCGAACCTGGGACCTTTCAGTCCGCAGGCCGATGATCTATCCACTGAGCCAAAGCGGTTTCGGCTACTTTGATATTTTAAATTTGATTCTGTCCCCCCCCTTTTTTTTTTTTAAAGCAGGTAATTTATTTCACAAGGCATAGTCCTGACCCTCAACTCAGAATCATCTAAGGAGCATTTAAAAAATCTGATTCCCTGGGCCCTACCTGCCAAGAGTCAGACTCAATGGTTTGGAGTGGGGACTGAGCAATTCTTAGACAGCCCCAGGTGCTTCTATTATTGTGCAGCCAGGACCGAGCACCACAGAACTAATGGCTTCAGTCTAGCTCCCAGCTAAAACACCACTGGGGCTGAATTACTTACATCCCTGTCTGCTAACACTCAGCAGCGGGATGTCACCCCTCCCCCACCCAGCTGAAGGTCTGCTGGTGCCTGTGAGTGGATCACTTACTCCTGTGGCTTCAGGAAACCCAGAAAGGAATCAAGATCAAAGCGGAGCCTGGGCTTTATAGGAGGCCTCCTTTCTCCTCTCAGATGGCCGGGTGACTGCATGCAGAGCAAGATCTGGAATGGATTAGGGGGATATTGCTAAGAGTGAAGGGACCCCTTATAAGAACTTTTTGCTTGAGTAGGAGGAGCTGAGGAAAAGTAAAGGGAAACTGCTGGCCTCCTTTCCGGCTCTGACCTCGCAGAGACAGGGGTTTCAGGAGAGCGTGCAGATAAGCTCAGTGGAAGGGTCTTCATGGCCTGGCTGTCTCCTTCTAGGTGTAGCCCAGATAAAAGAGAAAGCTCTCCATCCTCAGTTCATTGTGGCTGTACAGAAGAGAGGTCTGGGACGGTCCTGTTCACTTGGTTGGAGTGATCTGCAGCCTACACTGAGCTGCCTAGCAGAACCAGGGCAGAACCTGGGCCAGAATGCAGAAGGTACCACGAATGGTGGAGGCAGCAAGTCTGTGTTCCTGCCCTTTTCTTGGACACACGGATGGGACAAAGAAACCTGTATTGGTTCTGTACACAATTGGTTAAAACACACACACACACACACGGCCCAGCCAGCGTGGCTCAATGGTTGAGTGTTGACCTATGAACCAGGGGGTCACGGTTCAATTCTTGGTCAGGGCATAAGCCCTGGTTGCAAACTTGATCCCCATTGTGGGGCGTGCAGGACACAGCTGATCAATGATCCTCTCTCATCACTGATGTTTCTATCTCTCTCTCCCTCTCCCTTCTTCTCTGAAATCAAAACATAATAATAAAAAAATACACCCCCAAAGCGGTGTCTGTTTGAGGCATCTAGTCCCAGGATTTACTAATCCAACATAATAATACTAAAAGTGACCATTTACTGGGTGCCTTTCAGGTACTATCTCACTTAGTTCCATTATATCTCTTCAGACATGCATTTTATAGATTCTCAGGTTTAAGGTACTCACCCAGGGTTGTGCATTTAATAACTGGTGGTGCTAGGATGCTAATGTAGGTTGATCCCTCACTCTAGATCCCATGCTCTAGACTAGGGTTTCTCAGCACTACTGACATTGTGAAGGTTTGTCCTACGCATTAGAAGATGCTTAGCAGCATTTCTGGTATCTACCCATAAGATGTCAGTTATGACAACCAAAAATGTCTCAGTCATCATCAAATGTCCTCTGGTGATGGCGGGGAGGGTGTCAAAATCACCCCTCCTCTACTTTAAGAACAACTGTTTTGTATCTTGGTACTTTATAAGTACAACAACAATATCACCCTATCCTATAGTTATATATCATTTTACAAATCACTAAGTACTTTTAAAAAATATATTTTACTGTGTTTTTTTTACAGAGAGGAAGGGAGAGGGATAGTTAGAAACATCGATGGGAGAGAAACATGGATCAGCTGCCTCCTGCATACCTCTTGCTGGGGATGTGCCTGCAACCAAGGTATAGGCCCTTGACTTGAACTTTCAGTCCGCAGGCCAATGCTTTATCTACTAAGCCAAACCAGTTAGGGCTCACCAAGTACTTTTATAGCATTATCTTCTTATGTGCAATTTGAGCACATGCTAGGACTTAATCTTGAAAGAGTTAATACCCCTAAAAATTATGAACATTATAAAGAGATCTGTATATTTAGTCTTCTCCAAGAAATTAAGAGAATAGAGCATGAGTGAAGTCCATTTAATCTTTGGAAGCCATTGGGAGAAAACACTTTTGCTAATGCATATAATCCTTCGAGAGCACATTATGTGACTTTCTGGAGGACAAGTCTGTTCTTATACATCTCTCTGTCTTCTGCCCATAGAACACAGAATTCTCACTAAATGTCGAACATTTCATGGAACATCTACCTCATAGCAACCCTTAATCTTTTCATTAAGTTAAAATTATATTCCCACAGTCTGTATCTTCCTAGTTTACATATGTTTTAATAAAATTCATATTTTGAAAAAAAAGTTTAATGGCAACATTGACGGAAGAGCTGAGTGATCAGTGCCAGGTTATCATTGAAAAAAATAAATAAAAAAACAGAGCAAAACTCAAGTTTAACTGGACCAAATGTTCACCAGAATCATCCCTGTCAACACAGGCCAAGGGAACTGTAGCTGTTTCATGCAAGTAGTATTTTATTGGATCACGGATAAAAAATTCCAGGAGAAGCTTTTACATATTTTTTTTCCCCTCAGATTTTCATGAAACTATTATACCTAACAATCAAAACAGGAATGCTTTTTTGTAAACACATCTGCATCAAAAAATAAAGTAGCTAACTACAGCTGCTTTTAAGGTCGCTCTTTAAGAACTCCTAGGAGGCCAGGAGAGTAGAAACCAATGTTCTCACTCACATATCCATTTTCAAAGCCCAGCTGAAGAGAACAGCATTACCCGGAAAATGATAAATCCATACATGGCTTCAGAGAAATTTTAATATAACTATCAATAATCTATATTAACAACAAAAATCGCTGGACTCGATGGAGCACTTTTGTGCCAGGCACTGAACTCGTGCTCTACATGCATAAATCTTACTAAATCTTCATTCCAGCCCATGTGATACACACTCATTAGCATTTTGTTTTTAAGGTAAGAAAACTGAGGCCAAAAGACATGTAATAACTTGCCCACGATCACTGCCAGATCAAGAGTCAAGCGATGGCTGTATAAAGCTTTAGGTTATAGAATCTGAAGGGGGGGAAAAATTAAAAACACTGGGAAATTCAAAAAACAATGGAAGAAAAGGGAAATGTTATGTCAGTTTTTCACGGCGTGTGCCTTAGAATCCTAAGGCTGAAATTTTGGGATTTCAGAAACCATTCTCTTCCCCTTCCATTCTACTAGTATAGATCCTTTCACATAAAATCTCAAGCACTGGGCATTCACTACACACATGGGGTTAAGTAACTTTCTGGGTACTTTTTTTGTGCGTGGGTGTGAGAAAAACACATTTTTTGTTTTGTTTTCTGTAAAAAATCATGAAATGATGAAAAGGGCCTAGTGAAGAGTACCCACACGGGAAAAGAAAGACTTATGTTCTCCAACTACCAGGCCGTAAAGCACACCAAACAAAGCCGTAGGACCAATTTTTGCACACACGTAACAATATACACCCAAAGGACGGTTGTACTTCCATTACTTTCAATCCTAAACACACACTACACACACCTTTACTGGGTGCCTATGTTGGAACCACCAGTCCCTCAAGGGGTCTCTCACTGCTTTAATGGGCATGCTTTCTATGACAACCTCGACTCCCCACCTCAGAGGCCACAGTTGGCCCCACATGGTGTTTGGCTCTTTCCCAAGTGAGGAAGGTTTGGCATCAGGAGGCAATTCAGTTAAATGTGTTGCAAACCCTGCAGGCAGTGCCAAAGCACGAGCTCCCAAATTATTCTCAGCAATGACAGCATCCCCGGAATTAGTGCACAGCTTGCCAAGACAGGGCTTTTGAAGGGGAGGAATACTCACTTGAATGTCTAAGTGTTGGCATATTTCTTTTAACAGTCGGGTAAAGAATTGGAAGAATCGGCTAGCTTTAAGTCCAAGTGAATAAACATTCTGCTGCAATAATGATAATGCAGATTTTGGGTAAGGTTCTGACCACCCCCTTAATGAGAAATAGCCTGTCCTGGAATGATACTTGTAAAAAGCATCAATCACTTTCCCGTCAACTTGCATAACTATTGAAGAGATCTCCTTTTCATGAAAACAAAACAAAACAAAAAAACACCTGGGCCCAAACAAATGTTAGTTGCCAACCTAGTCCTGAATTCTCCCAGGAAGCTCAAATCTCAGTGTGTGCTAGAAGATGGATCTATATCCAGGACAGAGGAGTGGGGGGCATCTCTCCTCCCCTGGACCCCTCAAACCTAGAAACCTTCCAATAGAAAAATCCACATAATAGAATCCCGGGCCCTGAATTAGCTGTTATAACAAATAAACTTATTATCCTACAGGAAGGGAGTTGGCGCCAAAGACAAACACCAGAGAACAGACAGACACTGCGCGGGTCATTTGTTTATGTTCAGACACACTTGGATAGCCATCCGCCGAGGTCCTAAGCAGCCTGGCTTCTTGCCAGGTGGCCCGGACACCTTAGGGATGGGCACAGCCTGGGGACGTCTTAGGAGGGCAAAGGCAGTCCACCTTCCAAGTAGATAACCTCCTATTCACTTCAGTAAGGGGGCCCTGATGAGCACAAACGATCCATAAACTGTACAATACTCCTGGTGTTTACTTGGCTGAAGAATGCCGGGCATTTGTGGACGGTGTGTGTGTGTGTGTGTGTGTGTGTGTGTGTGCTCGCACATTGCTGATTTTTACTCAGAAACACCCTCTCCCAGAGAACAGGAGAGTGGGGAGCAAATAGCTCATGTAGACGACAAAACATTACACACCCCTTTGTAGATCTTACCTGTGCATTTGAAACCTCACTCCACACGTATCCTCTTAACTCCCTGACCAAAATGAACTTCTAACCCAGTTCAGCAATACGGGGTGCAACCAAGAGCCCATCTGGGTCTGCCCCCTTGTCGGTAGGTGGTTGAGGGACCACAGCCGCCTTCAGGTCCCCGCGGGGTGCACCTCCCCTCCCGCCTCCCGCACCCCAGTGGCCAAGCCCAGCAGCCAGCTCCGAGTCCCCACCTGCGCCGCCGGGGGCGGCCCGTCCCGCTCTCTCAGTGACCGCCCTCTGGAGGAGTCAGTGGGCTGCGCCCTCGGCCCAGACGGTCCGGATCTCTGACCTACCACCCCGCCGGCCCCTCGGACCCCCGGCCAGGCTGCCTCCTTCCAGGCCCCGGTTCTCCACACCGGACCCGGCCGCCCCAGGTCCCCCCCCTCCCCCGCCCCCCATCCCCCAGAGAGTCCCCTTCCATCTCTCCCCGGAGACGCCACAGCCTCGCCCCACCCCATCCTTTCTGGGGTTCCCCTCCCTCGGGCTCCCCCTCCCGCCCACCCGCCTCGGGTTTCCTCTCCTCGGCATTCCCCTCCCGGGTTCCGTTCTCCGCCCAGCGGGGGGCGCCCCAAGAATGCCCACAGAGCACCCCGGTCCCACCCCGCGCCCCGGTCCAAGCCCCGCTCCCGCACCAGAGGTCCTCTAGGGTCGCGCGCGGTCCTGACCCCGCAGCTCCCCAGGTTCGGGCTCCGAGACGCCCCACCGTCGCGATCCCGATCCCGATCCGCCCTCTCGCCCTCGGGGCTGGGGTTCAGAGAGTCCCCAACCTAGGGGCATTGACACTCCGCCCCGGGCTCGGGTGCCTCAACGGTCGCGATCCCGAACGCCCCTCTGGGCTCGGGTTCTGGTGCTCCCCTAAGTCGCGATCCTGACATCCCCGCCCCGCGTGCTCGCGCCCCGGGCTCCCCAAGAACGCAGTCCCGACCCCCTCCCCTCCCCCCCCCCCGGCCCGACCCGCTCGGCGCCTCCAGGGATGGGACCCAGGGGCGGCGCAGGGGCGGCGCGTCGGGACTCACCGTCAGGGCAGCTTTGGGTCCGCGGGGCTCCCGGCTCCCAGCTTCCCGCTGGCGGCAGTGACCCCGGCCCGCGCCGCCCCGGGAGCGGCCAGGAAAAGGGGACGGCCGGGGGCGGGCACTCCGGGCTCCGCCTCCAGCCGCGGGATTCGCGGACCCGGGCCGCCCCCCCGCCCCCCGCCCCCCGCCCTCCGCCCCCGCCGCCTCCCGGGCCGCCGCCGCCACCGCCGCCGCGGAGGAAGTTGGCTGACGCCTCTTCCTTCTGCCGGGGCTCCGGTCCCCACAGCCAGCCCCCCTTCCAGCTGTGGAAGGCCCGAGGGGTTGAGAAAGAGATGCGTGCATCCAGCGCATCGCTGGCCGGTTCTTTCCAAGACCCCACCCTGGGGGGCTCTCCCACGTGTTTCAGGAGGGGGACACACACCGGCAAACTTCACCTTTGATCTCAAGTCTGATTCACATCCTCCTCTCCACTGGTCTTCTCTCCACTGCTGTCTGTGCACTTGCAGGGTCACTCTGCCTAGGAAGTCGTGTTATAACACTCCTGGGAGGGCCCTTGCAAGCACACAAGCTTTCGCGCCCTGAGATACATGGGTGAAGGACTCTCCCATGACTCGCACGCAAACACACCTCTTACACTGCCATGCTGGGAACCCGTGTCTATACCACTTCATTCTCCTTCCTCGGCTCTCTAGCCCGTCCTTATATAGCAAGGGCCTACACGCACAAGCAGCAGGGAGGCAGAGCAAGTTCCACATCTGGTCCCGGACTTGCTCCTGACCCACAGTCTGTATTTTACCATGAGAAAAACACACTTAAGCTGCAGGGGCATCGATTAGTAAATCACATGGCCTTTGGGGCTGAAGAAGCGGTCTTTATTATCTGGAAAAAAGCTGATCAGATCCTGGAAAGATGGCCAGCACCAGTGCCGCCCTAGGGGATCATTTACTAGTAATTCATTTCATTACGTTTCCGAGACAGTCAGGCCTATTTCCTGGTCTGCTGATGCGTGGCACTTTCCCATTACACCACTCTGCTTCAGTGACATGGCTAACCACACCTCACGTGTGGCTAGTGTCTTCACATTTCAAAATATTTGAAAATGGCCGGAAAAGGTTTGGCTCAGTGGATAGAGCGTCGGCCTGTGCTCTGAAAGGTTAAGGGCATGTACCTTGGTTGCGGGCACATCCCAGTGGGGGGTGGGCAAGAGGCAGCTGATCGATGATTCTCTCTCATCGATGTTTCTGGCTCTCTATCTCTCTCTTCCTCTCCGTAAGAAAGCAATAAAATGTATTTTAAAAAATATTTGAAAATCCGTTATTTCCTTTATTTTCAGCAACACATCCTGGAGCAAAGGTAGTAGGTTATCCCGTTGGGGTGATTTTACTAGGAAAGAGTCAAGCACCTCGCCTTCAGGGCCTCTGTTCTCACAGAACCACGAGCCCGGCACACATAGGTCCTGGAGGAAATGTCCCAGTAGGCCTCTCCATCCCAAGAGAGCAATGAATTCTCCCATATTCACAAAATCTCGAGCCTCCACTATTATCAAGCATTTATTTTCCAGCCAGAGGTTATAACTGTACAACAGAGCTGATTGAGAGGAAGTGAAAAGTCCCTTTGCTTCCTTTCTCTGCCACTCTCAAAACAAAATTGCAGGTCATGAAACATGAGGTTCCAACCACAGGCTCAGTACAACTGAAACGAGCTGTTGGGTGTGAGCTGATACATCTGTGAAATACATGTTGATTACTCTTAGTTCAGTTTTTTTTTTTCCTCCCAGATAGTTCCTCTGGCTCAAGTGTGGAGGAGGTTCTCTTGTTTTAAAAGATTAATAAATCTTGTAATGCCTTTTCAATGTCACAGTAAGAAAATGGTAAATGAGTGAAATAAGTCAGGCAATGAAGGAAAAATATCACATGATCTCACTCATTTATGAAAAATAAAGAACATTATAACCTGATGAACAAAAAGAAAGATACAGCAGAAAGGCTGGGGAGTGTTGGGGAGGGGAGGAGAGATCAACCAAAGGACTTGTATGCATGTATATAAGCACAACCAATGGACACAAGACACTGGGGCGGGGGTTGGGTTGGGTTGGGGTGGGGTGGTGGTGGTGGTGGTGGTGAGGGTGAGGGTGAGGGCATGCGACAGTGGGTAGGGGAGGCTGGGGGAAGGTTAATGGGGAAAAAATAGAAGATATATGAACTATATGTGTAATACTTTAAACAATAGAATAAAATGTAAAAAAGAAAAAGAAAATGGTAAATGTTCCTTTCCACCGAATCTTCCTCTAGGGGGCAGGTGTGAAAGTGTAATAGGTGTTAGGCTTGTGGGGGAGGGGTGCTGTCCAGAGCCACCTAGATAAGAGCGGCAGTTTCTTATCCTTCATGCTTTTTTGGTGTGGTTTTTAAAGTGTGGTAAAATACATATAACATAAATTTTACCATCTTAACTTTAAAAATATTTTTAACTGTGGTAAATCTGCAGACTATAAAACTTATCTCTTTAACCATTTTTAAGTGTACCGTTCAGTATTGTTAAGTACATTCACATCCCTCATGCCTTTTATAACTACCGGTACTGGTTTCTCACAGCATGGAGGGACCTGGAGAGTACCATGCAAAGTGAAATAAATCAGTCAGAGAAAAACAAATATCACATCTCACTCATATGTGGAATCTAATAAAAAAAATACACTAACAAACAGATCCAGGAACATGAAAGCATGGAAAAGAGTGTGGAATCTCAGAGGGAAGGGGAGGGAGGTAATCAACCAAAGACCTATATGCATAGATGCATAGCCATGGACACAGACAATAGGACGTGAAGACCTTGGGCTGGGGTGGGGGCTAGCTAGAGGGGGCCAATGGGGGAGGGGACATGTGTAATACTTTCAACAATGAAGATTTTTAAAAAAGCTACTTGGATCCTACACTAGTTTCTTCCATTTCCATATTCTACTCTGAGGTGATGGCCCAGTTTCGGCAGTACAAATGATATTTTGGTGACTTTGGAAACAAGAATCCTAAAGTGACCATAATATTTTTGAATCATAATAAAAAGCTCTTTGATCTTTCATAGAGGACAGTCAGGAGTACCTTTAGTATATGGAAACTCACAGTCAACTTCCCGCTATGAAACACTCCCATCTGGCAACACAATTTTGACCTGTGGTTCTTCCAAAAGCTGGAAATAGGCAAGAAGCTGGATACTGCAATATTCCCTTTAAGAGGAGAATGCTAAACTGCTAATCCAATAAACATTCTAGTAGATGTGGTTCTCTTTCAGAATGCCCTTGAAAGCCACAGACACGGGACAATATACAGCACGATTAAAAAATAGACATGTAAGATTAAGGAGCTATTTTTGTCTCAAACTCTAACAAAATAATCTGATCTATTTTATGTTGTATACATACCACACTGCCACTGTTTTCTATCACTTCTGTTGCATGGCTTTTTAAAAATCTTCATTTGAGGATATGGTTATTGATTTTAGGAAGAGAAAGAGAGAGGGAGGGAGGGAAAGAGGGAGGGAGGGAGGGAGGGAGGGAGAGAGAGAGAGAGAGAGAGAGAGAGAGAGAGAGAGAGAGAGAGAAACATTGATGTGAGAAACATCACTCAGTTGCCTCCTCTACGGGCCCTGACTGAGGATTGAACCCACAACTCTTTGGTGTATGGGACAATGTTCCAACTAACTGAGCCACCCAGCCAGGGCTCTACTGAGTGTCTACATAGCATCCCTTTTTTAAAAAGCTCAAAGTACATGTGATGATAGCATATCACTGAACTTCATACATTTTATGTGAAGAAGGAATAGGATAGGAACTATTGGCCTGACTGTAACATGGAGATATGGCAGTGTGAGGTAGTTAAAACATTTTCCTGAAACATCTTAGTATACGGATTTATACAGGTATATCCTAAGAGAAGACCTACTCATGAAAACTCATGCAAGAAACAATTGTTTAAAAGTCCTATCTATTTGCTTTCTTCCTACATCTCATGGAAAGACTGAGGGCCATCCTTCACCATCTTGGAGAGAACTCTGCACTGTGAACTTGGAATTCAGATCACCCTGAGTCTGAGTCCCAGTACCACCACTTAGAGCTTTGGTAAGTTATTTACCTATCTGGGCTTCAGGCTCCTTACCTGTAAAATGGAAATAATAATCATACCCACTGCATATAGTCATTTCTAGGATTAAATAAAATAATACACATTAAGCACTCAGCACTGCGCCTATCACCTAATGAGGGCTTGATAAATGTGGGTGAGAAGGTACTGGTTTCATGTAAGTGGTAGTTTATAGGAACCTTGTTCCAATGTTTTTCTACTGGAAGAAAAGATGTACTTCCCTCGCAGTTGCATGGGGGAAATTCGGAGAATCTTAAAGATTTGTTTTTCTAACCCTTAAACCAAATCTCTCCATTCCTTAACGTTTCATAACAAATAGCCATTGATACTTAGCTTATCTATTTAGACCCTCTGCCAGCTGGCCAATTTGAAAAGCAACCATGACACTAATTTCACCCACAGGAAGCTAATGAGCTATGGTTGAATCGGGTTAAAAATTAAAATCAGAATGGTTTTCCTGTGTTGTATATCTATGTGATCTCATTTAACGGTGAAACGGTAAGGGTTCATTCATTAAAGGCTAATTCCATCTGGAATGGAATCATTCCTTTTTATTTTTTTCCATTTTATTTCTTAATAATAATAATTAATTGACAATTCAGGGAGCAAACCAATTAACATGTGCAGACAAGAGATATGAAATGCAGAAATTGTTCTTGGGCCTTCGGCAAACCTCGACACCTATGAGGCTGCCCTGCTCTCCTGCTCTCTGAGGATATGTTTATTAATTTCAGAGAGAGAGAGAAAAAAAGAGAGAGAGAAAGGCATCAGTGTGAGAGAGACACATCAATTGGTTGTCACCCACACATGTCTTGACCAAGGCCAAGGTTTGAACCTGCAACCCAGGTGTGTGCCTTTGACCGGTAATTGAATCTTAGGCCCTTTGTTGTATGGGCCGACTCTCTAACTACTGAGCATATGACTCCAGGCTGAGTCTTTGTTTCTTACCAATAATCTGCTTAAAATAATATCCCTAACGGACATATTTTGGGGTGGCAAACTCTATTCTCCCTCAGTGGAAACCTGAGGCTTGAATGTCTGGACTTTGCACAACCCTGCTGGTTTGTTGCTAAGGGAATTACACAATCCCTTACAGCTCCTCATTCTAATCTACCATCTATCGTCTACATTATGCTAAGGAGTACATGTGCAGACTTCCTCTGTTGAATATCTTGGGTCAGAATCCCCAGTAGTGGCCAAGTGTTCTGTCTGGAGGAGACTTATCTTGGTTCTCAGGTCCTTTAACTAGGATGCAAATATGAAAATGGCAATCTTGGACAACATGATAACAACTGCCTTATTCATGCTTGATTCTGGCTTTGTTTCAGGATTTTGATGTAACAATTGACCAGTGTATTTCAGTCCATGTTTGCTGACTGTTTTTGCTGCCTAGGGTGAGCTAGAGGGCCAGAACTTGCTTTCCATGTGGCCATTTGGAAGGCCTCTCAGAATAGATGAGACCTGGGCTACACCTCAGCCCCTACCTCAGGACTGGGGGAGATAAATTGGAGTCTTCACCAGTTCCTATGTCTAGCTCTCTGAGTGAGTTCGGGGACACAGATATTGGGCCAGGTTTTATGTTTGTCAATGGTAACCTCTGCTCCTATGAGATCGAATCTTGAGCTGACCTCTCTTACATCATTTCATCATTTTTTAATTCCCTATTTACTTCTTTGGTAAGACTGTATGCACCTGGAGAGCAAAGTTGGTATACATGCTACTCATTACCATCCCCATATGACCTAGTACAGTGTTTCCCAAACTGTGGTACGCGTACTCCCAGGGGTACTGGAAGAGTTTGGTGGGGGTACGCGGTGCACCGGAGTTTGGTGGGGATATGCACTGCACTGTGCTTAGCTGCGCCTAATTCTACGTTCTCATGAGTCAAGTCAAGACAGTCTTGTGAGGCCTGAGATGGTCCGGTGTGCAAATAAGTGTTATTTATAATATAATTTTTATTTATATTTTATTATGAATAATTTATTTTTCATTTATTATTATTTTGTGCATGTACTAAAAAATAAAAATAAATATATTTTGATTGTTATTAAAATACAACCATTTTTTTTTGACGAGGGGTACTCAGTGTTACAAAAATTATAGAAGGGGTACACACATGTCAAAAGTTTGGGAAACACTGACCTAGTACATAGTAGTGCTTTAGAAATATTGTTGACTGCATGGACCTAGTACTGTGAATGCTTAGCATATTTGGAATTCAGTTACTCTAGGAGTAACTGATAATTTACTCCAGTATCCTTAGACAATGCTAGCATAATCTAGAAATGCATTAGAAGAAAATATGCTAGGTGTGGAAATAATGAGGATAAGACAAAGCAACTGAGGAGAAGCACATTTTTCCACCTAGGAGAGGGGAAAGAGAAGGAAAAAGAAAGGATAGGGGTAATTCTGGGTTCCCAGCAGGATGTGCTACAGAAATAGACCACTCCATTTTTTTTTTTTTAAGTGTCCAAGTGAATTGAGCTGAAGCAAGTTGAGTTGCAAGAATTCGGCCTACTGAAGGGGCATCCTGAAGAGTTCAAACTCCACTAAAATGCTTCTTCCCCTTCATTCCCTCTCCCAATGAAATTGAAAATCTCTGATTACCTTCCCACCAGAGAGATCCTTCAGCTCTGAGGACACCTAGGGAAGATTCTGAAAACTACCTTGGGTATGGAGACCCAACTTCATTGGATCTTTCTCCCCAAGTGTTCCTGAGAGCCTCCAAGAATTCCCTAACAGCCTGGGAATTTTGACCTGAGCTTTAGACTCCTGGCAGTGCCAACTGGAAATTCTAGCAGGAAGCTTACGAGGCAAGTAGTCCCTGGGATAAGATATGATGACTGAGGCTTGACTAAATTAGTGAGGGTCCATGCACGAGATGGAGTACTGTACAGCCTTTAAAATATATATATATATATATATATATATATATATATATATATATAATTGATTTTTTATAGAGAGTAAGAGAGAGGGATAGAGAGTTAGAAACATCGATGAGAGAGAAACATTGATCAGCTGCCTCCTGCACATCCCCCACCGGGGATGTGCCTGCAACCAAGGTACATGCCCTTGACCAGAATCGAACCCAGGACCTTTCAGTCCGCAGACAGACACTCTATCCACTGAGCCAAACCAGTTTCTGCTGTACAGACTTTAAAAATTACAGAGATCATATGGCATAGAGAAACATGCAGTGTGACCCAAATTAAATATATACCCTAGATGTTGATATTCCAGAAGAGTATACTTTTCTTTTTAAAATAATTTTCAATGTTTTAAAAATATCCTTAATACACAATATGAATGGCTGCTATTCACTCATCCCATCTAATAAAAGAGTAATATGCAAATTGACCATACCTCTGCCACACCCACATACTGACCATATATCTGCCACACCCACATACTCGCTCCTGATTGGCCCATCAGCCAATCAGGAGGCTTGGGTTTCCCAGGCAATGAAGAAAGCCAAGCTTTCTGCCTGCCCTGGCCAATCCTGAATTCCACTCAAGGCTACAAACTTTCAATTACAGAGATAAATAAATCCCAACAAAAATGGTGGCAGCCACAGAGCTGGAGAGAGCAGGAGGCTTGGGTTTCTCTGGCAATGGAGGAAGCCAAGCTTTCCACCTGCCTTTGCTGGCCCCTCTCAAGGCTACAAAGTTTCAATTATAGCAGATAAATAAATCCCAATAAAAATGGCTGCGGCCATGGAGCAAGGAGGAGGCTTGGCTCCGCTGAAGGCTACAAAGTTTCAATTATAGAAGATAAATAAATTCCAGATACCAAGGCCTCTGCTTGGGTCACGGGGGGGAGGGGGTAGCCTGCAAACCACCAAAGGCCCCTCGCCCAGGCCACCCCATGCCCCAAGGAAACCCCCATCCTGATCCGGGACACCTTTCAAGGCAAACCAGCCGACCCCTTATCTAATCCTATCTAATAAAAAATATGCAACTGACCGTCACTCCAACACACAAGATGGCTGCCCCCATGAGGTCAAAGATGACTGCTCCCATGTGGACACAAGATGGCCACCACAAGATGGCCAGCAGGGGAGGGCAGTTGGGAGGGACCAGGCCTGCAAGGGAGGCCAGTTGGGGGCAATCAAGCCTTCAGGGGAGGGCAGTTAGGGGTGACCAGGCCGGCAGAGAAGGGATGTTGGGGGCAACTGGGCCTGCAGAGAAGGGCAGTTGGGGGGGGGGACTCAGGCCTTCAGGGGAGAGCAGTTGCGGGGGGATCAGGCCTGCAGGGAAGGGCAGTTAGTGGTGACCAGGCATGCAGGTGAGGGTAGTTAGGGGCAAACAGGCTGGCAGGGGAGCAGTTAGGCAACAATTATGCTGGCAGGGTAGTGGTTAGAGGGTGATCAGGCTGGCAGGCAGAAGCGGTTATGGGCAATCAGGAAGGCAGGCAGGTGAGCAGTTGGGAGCCAGCAGTCCTGGATTGTGAGAGGAATGTCTGACTGCCTGAGCAGTCAGACATCCCTTGAGGGGTCCCAGTTTAGAGAGGGTGCACGCTGGGCTGAGGGACACACACACCCCGTGCACAAATTTCATGCACCAGGCCTCTAGCCTATATATAATTCCCATGAACTATAATTAACTGAACATTATTACAGGCGAAAATATCATGCAGTAAACTGTTGCAATTTTGATGTGTGTGGTGCTTGGTGAACACCCTGTGCTTCTGAGCTAATAACACACAAGAATCTTTATTCTCTTTTTAAAATACATGTTAAAAGAGGTAACCTGCTCAAAGCAACCATAATGGGATCAGGGTCACTCCATTATCAGTGGTACCGTGGGAGGAGGTGGCAAAGAGGTCAGCATGCTCAAAGCCCAGGAACCTGGGCTTCTTGGAGAGGACACTGAGTGTCATAGGCAATGTGCTCCTTCTCCCAACAGCCACTAATGGGCATGACTGGCTGCTTCGGAGCTGACCAGTCTCCCTTCCTCCCACACTCCTCTTTAATGGTGCACTCACCATCCCTTGTCCCCTCTATTAAATCAGGGCTGGAAGAGAACTGCCACTGACCCAGTTTTATTGAGATTGATTTCAGTAAACTTTGCAACAAGATGAGGTCTGGCTGCTTTACATCTCTCTCTTCCTCTGTCTTTTTCTTTAGACAAACCCAATTAGCCCTGATCCCTCTACATTTCTGACAAGGGATCAGCAAATTGTTTAGGTCAGAAGCAAAACACCTTCTCTGGAGGCTGTGAGGATACTAAACTAGATTTACTCTGGGGACAAATGGACATGTGGTTATTATTCAACTAGTGACCTGGTGCACAGACTCAAGCACATTGACAGGAAATTAATTAGAAGGTGGCCAGCAGGATGGGACTGAGTGAAATGGGCTGGACATGCCCTGGAGCCAACCTCCGGATCCCTCCTTGGCTGGCTGCACCTGGAGCTATGCCATGGCTCAAAGGGTGTCTGCTGAGTGAATGGGGTCCCTCTGGTAGATGGGGTCCCTCAGCCTTGCCTGCAAGGATTGGGCCAAATCTGGCTCTCCAACATCCCTCAAGGGGTTCCCTGAGTGTAAGAGGGCACTCTGCAAAGTTGCTGTTGCTCTGTAGCTCCTGCATTGGGCGTCTGCCCCCTGGTGATCAGTGCTTGTCATAGCTAAAGGCCAGTCACTTAGGCTTTTATATATATAGATATGCAGTATTCTATTATTTATTCATTAATCTATCCAGAAACTATGTATTATATATGCACCATTATATGTACAATATTACAAGGAAGAGTACATATAATAGAATGCTACAGAGGCTGTAAGAGAAGTACACTGGGTGTTATGGAAAAAGCAGAAGACTCGTTCTCTAGTCCCTTGGCATTTTAGTGTTGGGAAGGCTAGCAAAAGTTCCATTCTGAGTCATTGAAGGTGAGACCTAAAAAGCAGACAAGAGGGAAGTAAAGCATTCCAGGCTGAGGGAACAGCAGGCTCAGAAGCTCAGAGATAGACAACAGCATGACTGCAGGGGGTGACAATGGCTAGTGGGTAGGGCACATACGGTTGCAACCCCTGCTTATAGTCCTCCACATGAAAGAGAGAGATAGTGCAGTTCATAATCACAGGGTTTTACTGTTAGTCATTATTAACACACAAAGAACATAAAACCAAGTAAAAGCAATTCCTTTACTTTGGACTCCAGTGGCGTGTTCTGACTCACAAAATCCTCAGGGGAAGAGATATTCAGAAGTTCCTCTTGCCTAACTAGTTCCTCTCACCAGCACCAGGTGAATTAATTCATTGAGGCACCAATAGTCTTGTTTATTGGGGGATAAGGATTGGAAGGGGAAGAACTACCGGTAGTATATTTTGTTTTTCTCTTCACCTCCCTTTTATCAACTCCCAACTCCTTTCCCCCAGGCTGGTGCTCAGCTAGCGTGCTGTAGCAGTCATTAAATATTTTGAATATCATCCTTGCTTCTCAAAGCCCCATGCCCACACCTGCACATACCCTTCCCTGCACACTCCTGCCACAAGAAGATGTAGAATCAGAATCAGGTTTTGTTTGAGTGGAAGGACATTTACTAATGTGCCATTCCTTGCATTCTGTAATGTTACTAAATACATTTTATTTGTTAACTTTATTTATTATTTATGTACTAGAGGTCCAGTGCACAAAATTCATGCATGGGGGAGGGGGGCCCCTCAGCCCAGCCTGCACCCTCTCCAATCCGGGACCCCTTGGGTGATGTCCGACTGCTGGTTTAGGCCTGGCAGTCAGACATCCCTCTCGTAATCCAGTACTGCTGGCTCTTAACTGCTCACTTGCCTGCCTGCCTGATCGCCCCTAACTGTTCTCCCCCCCACCCCCCACCAGCCTGATCACCCCTAACCGTCTCTGCCTGCCAGCCTGATTACCTCTAACTGCCCTACCTGCTGGCCTGGTTGCCTCCAATTGCCCCCACGCCCCTGCCAGCCTGGTTGCCCCAGGCAGTCTGCTTTTCGGTCATTTTGTCATCCCTCACTAAAGCCCCTGCTGGCCTTGTCACCTCATGCAGTCTGCCAGCCTGCTCTTTGGTCATTACTGTTACTGTGATGTTGTCCCAGACAATTTGCATATCCCTCTATTATTAGTAAAGATTACTTTTATCTTTACTATTTCAAGTGAAATTCTGTTATTGATAACCAAGAGTTCTAACTCCGAATGATTTTAGTAAAGAATTTAATTTTTTTACTTGAGTTGGAAGAGACTTTAGAAATCACTCCATCATCTGACAGATGTGAAAATGGAGATACTGAAAGCACAGGGAACTAATCTAATATCACGCAGATGTATCATATGGAGACTGTGGTCCCCTTGCATTCACTTCAAGTGTCTTTCCCCTTCAACATTCTTGCCTCAGTCCACAACCCTCTCATCATGCAAATAGGGATGCATTATTTAATGGCAGAAGAAATATTAATTAGTGCTTGCACTATTTACCAATGATCATTGTCATCACTTTAATAAGAATTTATTCTTATTAAATGGCTAGGAGATTTTGACTATGGCTACAAACAAATTTACTGCCAAATTAGTGGCTTAAAATAAAGCTAGTTTTTTTTTTTTTAATATCACAGTTTCTATAGGTCAAGACTTTGGTCACAACCTAATAGGGTTTTCTGCAAAGCTGCAATTGAGGGGTCAGACAGCTCTAGGTTTTCATCTATAGGCTAAACTGGGACATAGTCCATCTCTAAGCTCAAATTCTTGGTAGAATTTGTTTTCTTGCTGTTTTAGAACTGAGGTCCCTGACTTATTGCTGGCTGCCCTCAATTTCTAGAGTCTACCCACAGTTCCTTGCTGAGTGAGCTTCCCCAACATGGACACTTAACTTCATCAAGCTAGCAAGAATCTCTAAAGGAGTCTAGCAAAACAGGTCTTACATAAACACAGGAATGACAACCTTTACCTTTGCCATAGTCTACTTGGTAAAAGCAATTCATAGATCAAAGATCCCACTCATCCTAAGGAGGGATGATGAACCATGAAGTGAGGAGCATGAGGGGCCACAGACCTCGTATCGGTCTGCCACAGACACCATACATAGCCAGGCCTGCATATACCCAACTCATTTACCAGAAGAAGGGTGATGGGAAAGTCTTCTGGGAAATTAAAAATATAAACTCCTTCAGTTCACATGAAAGTGAAAGAGACATTATGAAAATAGAATTGCTAAAATTTGGCAACTCTTGAGTTGGTATAGGAAATGAAAGAGAAAGGTGACTCGGGGCTTAGAGCCAGTGACTGGAAAGAGGACAACACTATCACTAAATCTGGGCCCTCAAGCAGAATGAGTGAGAAAGGAGGGATCTGAACAGATTCAAGTCCCCATGGGATGTCCACCTGGAGTTGTGGATCTGGAGATAAGGATAGAGGCCTGAGATACAGATTTGGACAACATCAACTTAGAAGTAGATGACATTTACAGGTGTGGGAATGGATGGCACATTTGTATATGTAGTATCAGGAAACCATGTTACACATTCTCCTGCTAAAAGTCTTTCACATTTCCACTCATACTCCTTAAACCTGCAAGGTCCGTTTAGCTCTTGCTTACTTCTCTACACTTTTTTTTTTAAATTTTATTTTATTAAGGTATTATCTGTGTACATAGCTTACCATTGCCCTCCCCCCCTCCCATTTATGCCCTCCCTCCCCAGAGTTCTGTGTTCATTGGTTGTACTTATGTTCATGCATACCAGTCCCTCGGTTGTTCTCCTATCTCCCCCCAGGTCTCCTTCCCTTCCCCGCTGTCATTTGACAATCTGCTTGTTTTATGGTGACCATCTCAGGACCCCATGAATAGAATCCGCTCCTCATTTGGCAGTCTGCTTGTTTTATGGTGACTATCTCAGAACCATATGAATAGAGTCCGCTCCTCCTCTGGTATTCACCACCCCTTCCCCTGGGTCCCACTGCTTCCCCTGGGACACACGGCTCGCCCGGGGCACACTGCACCCTGGGACACTAGGCTCACCCGGGGCACTCGGCCCCCTGGGACACACGGCTCACCCGGGACACCCTTCCCCTTTAGGGGGTACGGCTCACCCGGGGCACACGGCCCCCTGGGACACACGGCTCACCCGGGGCACTCGGCCCCCTGGGACACTCGGCTCACCCGGGGCACTCGGCCCCCTGGGACACTCGGCTCACCCGGGGCACTCGGCCCCCTGGGACACTCGGCTCACCCGGGACACACGGTCCCCTGGGACACACGGCTCACCCGGGACACCCTTCCCCTTTAGGGGGTACGGCTCACCCGGGGCACACGGCCCCCTGGGACACATGGCTCACCCGGGGCACTCGGCCCCCTGGGACACTCGGCTCACCCGGGGCACACGGCCCCTCTAGGGTGTTGGGGTTGCATATTGGAGGCGCCGCGCTAGCTCCTTGCTAGCATGGCGGGCAGGCTGGGACAGCTGCAGTTGGGCTGAGATGATTGCAGGTGGGGGGACCACCTTCAAAGGTGTCTCGTTTGGTGTGGGAGTGGAGCAGCTGCAGACATGGAAGCTAAGTTCTGAGGTGGCCCACTCCCTGAGCCCAAGGCGTGGTAAGCTCTGTTCTCGGTGGATTCCTTTATTTGCGGTGGCAGTGGCCGGTGGCGGTGCCAGGTGCAGCATTGACGGTTGCTCCTGTGGTTCAATTACCACTGTAGTTTTAAAGTTCACATGGCGGTGGTGGCGAGAGCTTCGGCTTGGCCATGTGGCATCGGAGGATGGGCTCGCCTGGGTGGCTAATGGAAGGTGCTGTGCCATTTCCTTACCAGCGCTCCATCTCCCTCCCAGCATGGTGGGTGTGCTGGGAAGATTGTGGGCGGGCTGTGATGGCTGCATGGGGAGGTCCGCCCTCAGTGGTGTCCTCTTTGGTGCGGATGTGGAGCTGCTGTGGATGCAGAGGCTAATTTCTGAAGCCACACTCTCTATGAGCCCTGGGCGTAGTGAACTCTGATTTTGGTGGATTCCCATTCTTGGGGGCGGCGGTGGGTGCGGTAGCGATGGTAGCTCCTGTGGCTCAATTTCCCCTGTAGTTTTAAAATCCGCATGGTGGTAGTGTCTGATGCTTTGGCCTGGCCATGTGGCAGCGGAGAGAGGATTCTCCGGGTCTGCCAACGGAAGGTGCAGCGCGAGCACAGCGTGCGCGAAGGCCTGGCAGAGCAGGCTGCAGGCGGTGGTAGCGGTGGAGGCTGCGGGATCCGCGGGTGTGGTGCAAAGGCAGGGCTGAGCTGGTCGCGGGCGGTGGCGGAGAGTCCCCGCGATGTCTTAGTCTTTCAGACTTAGTGGAATGCTTCCCCTGAGCCAGGACAAGCAGCACAACCACAAATATTGGCCAGCTCAGTGCTGCCCCTCTACAGGTGACAGTAGGGGCATCCTCACCTCAGTAGGCCTTTGCTCTTGGAGGTCTTAACCAGTGGAAGGCAGCACGGTACAGAACTGCCCCACCTTCTCAGTCCTCCGCATCTCTACACTTTTTTAAAAAAATGTGTTTTTCTTGATGAGAGAGAGAGAGAGAGAGAGAGAGAGAGAGAGAGAGAGAGAGAAAGAGAGAGAGAGAGAGAGGAACAGGGAGAGAAACATGGATATGAGAAAGAAACACGATCCATTGCCTCTGGTACACACGGGACCAGGAATTGAACCACAACCTGGATATGTGCCCTGATTGGGAATCTAACTGGCAACCTTTCTGTTCATGGGATGATGCTCAACCAATGAGCCACACTGACCAGGGCCTCTCTACACTCTTATAGATCTCCTCCCTAGACCTCTATTATACCCCCTACAGGTCTCCAAAATGTTTACTTCTATTTTCTCTGAGCCTTTGCTTACCATTTTCCACTGAATGAAACACTTCCTCTCTCTCCCCATCACTGCCTGGCTATGTATCCTTTGAATCTTCATGTAGATTATGCCCTTTGGAAAGACTCCCATGATTCCACGAGATAACTTAGATATTCCCTCTTTGTGCTTCCAGAGCATGCTGCATAACCCCTTTCTGTAGTTCTATGTCACTATATTGTCATTACCTAATTACGTGTCTCTTCTAGACGACAAGCTTCTGGAAGGTAGGCATGGGGTCTAACCCACAATTGGATGTCCAGGCCCTAGCACAGTCCTCAGCACACAGAAGATGCTTAATAAGCACTTGTTGAATGAATGAGTGAATGTTAACCTATTTCTATCTTGTTTAAATTTATTTGCTGCTGAAACTGGTTTGGCTCAGTGGATAGAGCGACAGCCTGCAGACTGAAGGGTCCGGGTTTAATTCCGGTCAAGGGCATGTACCTTGGTTGTGGGCACATCCCCAGTAGGGGGTGTGCAAGAGGCAGCTGATAGATGATTCTCTCTCATCGATGTTTCTAACTCTCTATTCCTTTCTCTTCCTCTCTGTAAAAAATCAATAAAATAAAAAAATTTTTTGCTTACAACTATTAGAAAACTCAATAGAAAAAAGAATTAATGCTTGGGCATTAAGGAGATCTAATGGCTCATGTGAGCAAAGAAGTCCAGAAGTTATGCTACTTTGGAGTCTGATTTAATGCAGATTCCAAATGATGTCATCAAGTTCCTCTGGCTTTGCCTCCTCTAGTTTACTTTCATTCATGGGCTGGGCCTCCCTCATCATATTAGGATGGCTGCATTTGCACCTGTACTTCCATATTTATACATTAATTCTCAGTGGAAAAAGTGCCTCACTCCCAGAAACTTGTGTATAAGTCTCCTGGAGTCTCAGTGATTCTAGGAGGAGTCCCTGCCCATTCCTGAACCAGTCATTATATGCCCAGGAACATGCAGGACTCTGACTGGCTAGGTTTGGGTCACTTGCCATGCCGATATCTGTTCCATCAAAGCCACTCAGAATATGAGCAGAGGATGGAGATGGTGGTTGGGAAGGGGTAGACGCTCCAGATAGAAATCTTAATAATTTTCCTGGAATTTTGGTGAGGGCACACCCCAAAAGCAAATTCCCCTTAAGCAATGACTGAATAGGGAGAAAGGAGGACAAAGATCAAGCAAAAATTCTAAGTGAGATAAAGCAAAGAACTAAAAAAAGAAAAAATACATGGTATCACCCAGGAAAGAAGACTAATATTTATTTAGCATCTACCATGTGACAGGAACTTTTCATTTTTTTTGTTTTTTTAAAATGAATCTTTATTGTTCATATTATTACAAATGCTCATTCCCCCCCCCTCCATTGCTCCCTTCCACCAGGTTTCCATCCCACTCTCTGCCCTTTCCCCCTCCCCCATTGTCCTCATCCATAGGTGCAGTTTATATTCAGTCTCTTCCCAACTCCCCCCGCCTCCCCATTTCCCCGAGAATCATCAGTCCACTTTCATTTTTCTTTTTTTTCTTTTCTTTTTTTTTCTTTTTTTTAAATTTTATTTTATTAAGGTATTTTCTGTGTACATAGTTTATCATTGCCCCCCCTCACCTCCCATTTATGCCCTCCCTCCCCAGAGTTCTGTGTTCATTGGTTGTACTTATGTTCATTCATACCAGTCCCTCGGTTGTTCTCCTATCTCCCCCCAGGTCTCCTTCCCCTCCCCCCTGTCATTTGACAATCTGCTTGTTTTATGGTGACTATCTCTGGACCCCATGAATAAAATCTGCTCCTCATTTGGCAGTCTGCTTGTTTTATGGTGACTATCTCAGGACCATATGAATAGAGTCCGCTCCTCCTCTGGTTTTCACCGCCCCTTCCCCTGGGTCCCACTGCTTCCCCTGGGACACACGGCTCGCCCGGGGCACACTGCACCCTGGGACACTCGGCTCACCCGGGGCTCTCGGCCCCATGGGACACACGGCTCACCTGGGTCACTCGGCCCCCTGGGACACTCAGCTCACCCGGGGCACTCGGCCTCATGAGACACTCGGCTCACCCGGGGCACTCGGCCCCCTGGGACACACATCTCACCCGGGACACCCTTTCCCTTTGGGGAGTACGGCTTACCCGGGGCACATGGCCCCCTGGGACACTCGGCTCACCCGGGGCACTTGGCCCCCTGGGACACTCGGCTCACCCGGGGCACTCGGCCCCCTGGGACACTCGGCTCACCCGGGGCACTCGGCCCCATGGGACACTTGGCTCACCCGGGACACACGGTCCCCTGGGACACACGGCTCACCCGGGACACCCTTCCTTTTTGGGGAGTACGGCTTACCCGGGGCACATGGCCCCCTGGGACACTCGGCTCACCCGGGGCACTCGGCCCCCTGGGACACTCGGCTCATCCGGGGCACACGGCCCCTCTAGGGTGTTGGGGTCGCATACTGGAGGCGCTGCGCCAGCTCCTTGCTAGCATGGGGGGCAGGCTGGGACAGCTGCAGTTGGGCTGAGATGGTTTCAGGCGGGGGGACCACCCCCAAAGGTGTCTCATTCGGTGTGGGAGCGAAGCAGCTGCAGACATGGAGGCTAAGTTCTGAGGTCGCCCACTCCCTGAGCCCAAGGCGTGGTGAGCTCTGTTCTTGGTGGATTTCCTTTATTCTCGGCGGCAGTGGCGGGTGGCGGTGCCAGGTGAAATATTGAAGGTCGCTCCTGTGGTTCAATTACCACTGTAGTTTTAAAGTTCATATGGCGGTGGTGGTGAGAGCTTCGGCTTGGCCATGTGGCATCGGAGGATGGGCTCGCCTGAGTGGGTAATGGAAGGCACTGTGCCATTTCCTCACCATCGAGCTCCAGATCCCTCCCAGCATCAGTCCACTTTCCTTCCATACCTCTGATTCTATTATATTCACCAGTTAATATTGTTCATCATGATTTTTACTTCCCTTGGTTTTTAGATTCACTTGTTGATAGTTACGTATTTGTTGTTTGTAATTTTTATCTTTATTTTCTTCCTCTTCCTAAAGAACCCCTTTTAGCAATTCTTATAATTCTGGCTTGGCGGTGATGAATTCCTTTAGCTTAAATTTATTTGTGAAGCTCTTTATCTGGCCTTCGATTCTGAGTAATAGCTTTGCTGGGTAGAGTATTTTTGGCTGTAGGTTCTTGTTATTCATCACCTTGAATATTTCTTGCCATTCCTGTCTGGCCTGCATGATTTCTGTTGAGAAGACAGGAACTTTTTATACATTATCTCATTTAACCTCACAATAGCCCCAATACACTGACTTTTTAAATCCCTAGTTGACAGAAACTAAGGGTAAACTGAGTCTCAGAGAGGATATGTGACTACCGCAGGCCACGCAGCGAGTAAGCAGTGCATCTGAACAGGAGTTTTCTGCCTTCAAAGAACCGTGTTGTGACAAGAGTTCAGCAAGATGCCTAGCCTGGCCAGAGCGCTGAGATGAGTCAGTGCTAAAACGAGGACTGGCCATTTGGAAACAGGAAGTCCCAGCTGACTCTCATGATGGCTATTTCAGAAATGCTGGGAGGGCTTTGGGGATTGAGCAGGTGGTGGCTCTTCCAGGAAGCTTGATAATGAAAAGAACGAGAAAGGTGGTGGCAATAGATACCTGCTTCAGTGTGTCTCCCCAGGCACGAATGGTCTCCTCAAAGGCAGGGACCTTATCCATTTTTATGCCTCCAGCCTAGGCGAGGCCTTGCGCATGGTGCCTATCACTAAGTGTTTGTTCAGTGAATAAGTAAATCATGGGTTGGATGAATGAATGAAGAAAAACTCTATTCCCCAAAGGAAAGGAAGACAGAGAGAGAAATGTAAAGAGAGGTTAATTTAAACATATTTCTAGGGCACGTACAAAGAGGTTGACAATGAAAGAAAAAGTTGGTGAATGAAGCAAAGTCCCCTGTGAGGCTCAAATGCCATGGAGGAATAAGCCTTAGATAAGATTTCAATTTTTTCCTCCCCCAAAGCAAGGGGTGGGAGGAAAGGATGGATTGTGATCTTTAGAGAATCTGCAATGAAGGGGGAAAACATTGAGAGCACTTTTATCTATAGCCCTCAGTTGACACTGTGAAATAGTAAAGTTGCTCATTTCTCTAACTTAGCTGCATGTACTATTGAGGCAGGCCCAATATCTCATCTATGCCTTCTCACCCCCATAGTCCCAAGACATAGAATAGACGCTGAGATAATTGTATAAACTCAATGGGTTGAGTAGAATAAAATTAAATTATCCTATATAATAAAGAGCTAATATGCTAATTAGACTGGATTGCACAATGACCTTCTGGAACAACCAGTGGGTGGGGGGTGGGGCAATGGGGCCAATGAGACAGTTAGGGCTGTGGGGGCGGAGGCAGCCGGGGCCTCGAGGGCCAAAAGGAAGCCGGGGCCGCAAGGGCCAAGAGGCAGCTGAGGCGGCTGGGGCTGCGAAGGCCTACGCTTGCATGAATTTCGTGCATTAGGCCTCTAGTCTTTTATAAAAATCAGAGCACAGCCTGCAGAAAGGACAGCTACAATATAATTCTAATTTGGGGTTGTAGGATGCTGTGAGAAGATGGAGGAGGGCAGAACAATGTGTAGCTGTGATCTGCTCTACAGAATCTTTGCTGAGCAAATAGGTACTTATTGTTTACTTTTCTAATACAGGCTGACACCCCACTCCTTTGGAACCCCTGGGCTTGGGCGGTGATTATTAGGTGGAGCGATGGTAATCACAGGTCTGTCTGGGGAAATGATAGACTGTGAGGTCTCAGAGATTAGCAATCAATAGTGATTTACTTAGGTTCCTGTGGGTCAGGGCCTGGGCCCTCCCTCAGTGGGCCTGACTCAGCCAGAATTGACCCAGCTCAGCAGGTCTCCCTAGAGGTCCCGGACAGCAGCCAGAAGAGTAAATCCTAGGGCTGCTTGGAGTGCTGCCAGCTGCAGAAGGCAGCCGGACCTTGAACTCTAACCTGACTTTAAATTATTCATCTCCTAGAATGAGGTAACAGGGAAGACGGATGGCTACTAATTAGAACAATGGTGAACTGGAGGAATAAAATAATCCACAGTGAAAAGCTCCTTCTCTTGTCTGTGTTTAATCTCTAACAGGGATAAAGTAAGTGGTGGGGTGAGGTGGTGGCATCAGCAGGCCCCTCTGTGGGGGTGTTCCGCTGAGGAGGAACAAAGGAAGGGCGCGGGAGAGAAAGGAGTTTAATTCCCCCTTTGTGGTTGGTAGTGCAGGGCCGAGGGCAGGGAAGCGGAAGTCACAGCTTACCTCCAGGGATTTCTGGTCTTCCTATTTGTACACGCAGGTGGTTTATCTCCCTGTAAGCTATGTTGGATTCTTACTTTGCACGGAGCTGGTGTGAGCTTTCTGCTGAGACTCAAAAGGGAGGCGAGGGAAGTTGGGCAGTGGAGCCAGCCAGCGTGAAGCTCTGGATATATGAATCTTTTACCTAATTTCAAGCAAATAGATCTGTTCTCTTTACTCCTCCCACTCACCCAGCTCTACAGGCACAGAGTTTCCATCTTTACCGAGAGGTGCACGCTTTCCAGCCGCCCCTTTACAGGGGAGTGTCTGTCACAGCAACAAGGGCCAGCCCTGGGCAAAACTGCGCAACAACTGAAATGAGTCTCCAGCCCCTTTCTCCTGTTCCCACCTCCACCAACTCCATAGCACAATCTAGTTGTCAGGGAAATCCATCCATTTCTGGATGAAGGGATGACCTTCTCCTGGTGTATTTTTATTCTAATAATAGGCCTTATGTTTTGATTTCCTGTACATCATCTCATTTGGCCAGCAACCCTGTGAGGAAAGCAGTGATAGTCATATTTCCCAAAAGGTATTTTTGAGCACTTATAAAAATGAATGATCATTTGCTGAGTAATTTTACATGCTGGCTGCTGTGCATGGCAAGGCCTTACTTACCTCAATCAAACCACTCCTGAAGTTTGGGGGTATTACCCCATCTTACAGAGGAGGAGCTATGTCTCAATAACTTTCCAAAGGCCATTCATCCAAGTGGCAAGCCAGGATTAAGCCCTGGGTCTGGCCAAGTCCAAAGCCTGGGCTTTACCCCCTACACCCTTCTGCCTGTGCCAAAGGCAGGCTACCCTGTGTGCCATTCTCTAATGGGCTTTTCCTGTTTTGAAAAGGAAAGTTCAGAGAACTATTTTACAGAACTAACAGAATTAGGGCTAAAGGACCATGGAATAAATGATGCCAGAAGACAAATTCCTGCATCTGGAGGGACCGAACCGCCAGGCCACAGTTTCAGGCACAGTAATAAGCATGTAACAATCTCCTTTGTACCTCTCAAACCACACAATAACACAGGTTTTGCTATCCTAAAGCAGATGGTTCTATGAAACCTTCAGTAAACTGAAATGGCCTAAAGTGAAGAAGCAACTACTATTAATTTATATTTTTTAGCATTCCCAGATCCAAAGAGTAAACTACCAAATCATACCAAGCATGCTAATTTTATCCAGTTTTATGTTAAGCACTAGAGGCCTGGTGCACGAAATTCATCCATGGGGGCCGGGGGTTTCCCTCAGTCCAGCCCGCACCCTCTCCAATTTGGGACCCCTCGAGGGATATCCGACTACCCATTTAATGGGCAGTTGGAGATCCCTTTCACAATCCAGGACTGCTGGCTCCCAACTGCTCACCTGCTTGCCTTCCTGATTGCCCCTAACTGCTTCTGCCTATCAGCCTGATCAACCCCTAACCACTTCCCTACCAGCCTGATTGATGCCTAACTTCTTCCCTGCTAGCCTGTTTCTGCAGGCCTGGTTCCCCCCCCCCCCCCCAACTGCCCTTCCCTGCAGGCCTAGGTCCCTCCTAACTTCCCTTCTCTGCCAGATTAGTCACCCCTAACTGCCCTCCCCTGCAGGCTTGATCACCCCAACCTACCCTCCCTTGCAGGCCTGGTTCCTCACAACTGCCCTCCCCTGTTGGCCTGATTGCCCACAACTGCCCTCCCTTGCAGGCCTGGTCCCTTCCAACTTCTCTTCTTTGCTGGCCATCTTGTGGTGGCCATTACAAGCTCTCTTAGGCTCCTCTGATGCCTCAGGACACATCTTGTTAACAGATGCACAAAGAAAATTGAGACACACACAGATGCTCATAGACACAGAGCAAAGCGCTGATGGCTTAATGCTGGGATGCCGCCTGTGGCTCCCAGGAAGGAGCCTGGAGCGGCCATTCCCGCTGCTCGGGTGCACGCTGCCTTTCTAACAGCTGTATTTGGGTTTGCACCTTTTTTCCCTATCAGTGAAAATCCTCTTCAGATTTCTTTTGATTGGCAAAAACAGGTCTTTAAAAAAAAAAGTTAGTCTTTTGTGAAAGCCAAGTGGGGAAACACAAGCTTTCGAAAAGGGGGGGATTCCTGTACCCGACTCTAATAGCTGACTCTTAACTTCATTAGTTGAGTCCAAATGAAATGGAAGAATGTCCTAATTCCCCTGCAGCCTGGTTTCCTCCCCTTCCACTGCCCTGAAATCGCTCCTGTGGAGGTCACACCTGGCTGAGCTATTTCACTTTACATTTGCACCTGTCTTGGCCCCTCCGCAGCAGCATTCAATTGCTGACCACTTACTGACACCCTCCCTCCCTTGACTTCGAGGCAGCAGCCTGCCCTGGTCCTAGTGCTATTTCTTTGGCCTTTCCTTCTCAGCCTCTTGCAAAGGCTTGGGCTTCTCAGTCACGTAAAAGGCAGAATCCAGCCTGGCGAGGGAAAGCAGAAAGGCATAATTACAGGTATTGATTGGGTTATAGTGTCCAGGGGATTCCTGAAGAAGCAGACCCTGGGCGGAGTTTCCAGGAACCAAGCCACTCTCAGGGTGAATTGCCAGGGGAGTTGCTGCTTCTGCCATGATTGCGAAGCGCTTGCTGCACTGGGAAACTGTGCTACAGCTGCCTTCCTGAGATCTAGCATTGCTGCCCTCCACACCAGCTCATTGGCTATCCCCCCCCCCCCGCCTGTCCCTTCCCCCCCGCCCCATTCCCCCCTTCCTCAGCTCTGATGTTGGAGTCTCATGTGAGTACGTCTAAAGCATAGAACCTAAGTCACATCCTCAGAAACCCTAGCTACAAGGAATCTGGGAGATGTCCTTTTTAGCTTTGCAATATGGGAAGTCTTACTAAAAGGAGATTGAAATAGATACTGAGTCACACAGTCCCTTGAAATTTTGGTGCTCTTCAGAGTTACGTTCTCAGCTCTTTTCTTTCCTAGCACTAAGACTATCAACCTCGTGGCTTCAGTCACTATATGGGTTACCTCTAACCCTGAACCCTAGACCTGAATGTCTAGCTGGCTGCTAGATAGCTCTACTTCCTCTGAAGTCAGCATCCTCCTGTATTTTTTTGTGTCAGTGAATGGCACCACCATCAGTAACTCGAGTCAGAAACTGGGGACAGTGTTCTGTCTCCCGTATGCCTCATATAAATGGTGGTGGCATGCCATTGGTCTATATTTCCCAGTCCTTTTGCAATTAGCTGGGGGCATCTGACTACCTCCTGGTCAATGTAATTTGAACATAGGTAACATGAGCAAGTTCAGGTGAAACCCATGGAATTAGTAACCTTGCGCACATTATCTGCACTCTTCCCCCATCTACCAACTGAAGGGAGAGCACTTCAGGGACCTCCAGGAGGGCAGAGCCATAGATGGCAGGAGCTGGGTCCCTGAATAACTCAATGGAGCTCTGCAGTTCTCAGAATCGATCTACATTGTACTGTGAAGTGAGGGTGTGGGGGGTCACAAAAGTTGCACTTCAGATCTCCTACTGGAGGGAACACGATGTACTAGCGCCCCAATTGCTGTCCTGTTGGATATGTCAATTGGCTATACTTCCCAGGGGCTACTCCCAATGACAGAGCATGGAGGGCATACAAATCTGAACCCATTCCTGTAAGACACTGGATGCCGACAGCAGGTGACTGTAACTCATGGGTTCTCCAATGGTGTGGCTGAACTTTTCTGGGAATTACAGTGAAGTCCAGGACTCTTTCTAACCAATCCTCCTTCCCTGTTCCTCTCCTTCACAGGAGTCAGACTTGTCCTGTGGTCTGAAAGCTCTCCTCACCTCCCTTAGCATCCTCCTACTTGTCTTTCACAGGTACTTCCCCCAATAAAGCTCTTGCATGTCTAATCTCAACCTGGTATCTGCTTTTCAGAAGACTCAACTAACACAGGGGGAGAAATATATGTTTAATATATTACACCACAGAGGTTTATTTTAATTCCAGCAGTGAGCCTACCTTAATGTGATAATCAAGCTTTGAATATTTCTAAAAGTTATTCTTTCTCCTCTTTGCAAATGCCTTAGTGTAGGTCTCCTGAACTATCAGTCTTCTACATCTTGTCTTGGTCAGCAATCCAGCTTCAGAGTGCAGGTCCACATCACCTTCACGGTAACTTTCCACTGATAACCCATTTTTAAACGCCTATACCAGCACTAAATGCATGTTCTTTCCCTTATCACAGCAATCCCACAAGGGAATAATTATTAGCTCCATTTTACACAGAGGGAACTGATTTAGAGAGGTGATATATCTTGCCCTAAGCTACATGTCTGGTGACTAACAGAATTCGGATTTGAACCCAGACCTGTCAGCAAAATGTGTGTTCTTTTCACTACTCCAGCATTGCCTGGATTAAAAAATTTTTTTCATGTTGCATTATATCATAATCAATGACTTTCACATACATTACCTACTCCCTCGAGTTTATCTATGTTCTAATGCAAACTGAGCTGGAAAATAGAGCAGATAGACCACAGACTACTTGGGGAAGGACTATTATATTCAGAAAAGCATATTATAAATGTGTGTATAAGTAAAGTATCCATTTAATGATAACGATGCTCTATGCACGTTTTATTTATATTTTCTCTCCTTTTAAAAATAAAAATGTAATCATTGGAAAAAATAAAGAAAGTGGAAATAAATACAAAACTATAAGTGAACACGATATTTTAATCTCCACTGGTATCAGGTGTATCTCTAAAAGCAGGAACAAAGATAAGCCGAGATGCAAGTTATTCATGCTATTCTTGTAGCTCTGGTGATAACTCCAAAGTAACATTTTAAAAGCAAGTGGCTCAGAGCTCTAATATATGAAGGTACAAAAATGTACCTGTTTTAGTTTACTAAAAGCAAGTCATTTATAATCTCAATTATTTATTATTATTTTCAAATTTTAAATGCAACTGAGAGAGACAGAAACAAGCTCCATTCACGGGTGTCAGTACCACACCTCACCGGGCTACCTACAGATCTGATTATGCCATGCCCTGCTTAATACCTTTCAGAGGCTCTAAGTCCCATTGAGCATAAGGAGTAAATTCCTCAGACCAGCATTCCAGGCCCACTGTGAACAGGCCCTTGCTTCTCTCCTGTGACAGTCTCTGCATCCGCACTCCACTCCTCCAGCCCTGGCAAGCAAGGGACCAGCTCTCCAATGCACCAGGCTCCTCCTGCCTCCGGGTCTTTGCAAATGCCATCCCTGCTGGAGGAAACATCTTCCTTCACTCTTGCCATCTGAAAACTCTAAGAATTTCTTCACATACAATTTATGCGTCACCTTCTCCAAAAAGCTTTTCATGAAACCATTCTCAGCCATACCCAACTCCCAGGCTGAAGGGGGCACCCTCCCCGCTGCTACCCTCTTCACCCCTTTCTTCCCTCTGTTGCAGCACACTACTATCATTGTCTATTTCCACTCAATTCTCACCAGGAACTGCTTTGACTCAGAGATTGATTTTATGTCAATGTATTACAGTAAGTACTTAGCAAACAAATGTTTGTTAAATGAATGAGTGACTAACAAAACAAATTTGGCTTCTCTAGTTCACAATCTATGTGTGCTTTATGTAATTTATAAGGACTATTCACTTGTCAATAAAAAAAAAGACTTTGCATCTTGTTGTGGACATGTACGTGTATTATTACTTTAGCTAACATTTTAGGGTTAGGATTTTAGGATCTGAGAGTGGTTATGAACTGAGACTTTTCAGGGGTCCATGAACTGAAACCATATGCAGACATGTGTTTGTGTGTATATGCACAAGCGTACACCTCATGTCCATGTGTGCTTCCTTCCCAGGCAGGTCCACAGGGATCCTTTGAAAGGACACATGGAACACGGTTGGGTCTATTTCAGACCAAACATGAAAACACGCTCATGGAAAAGGAGACTGAGGACAGGAGAGGTGGTCATTAGAACAGGAAGATAGCAGCTCCGAAGAAGGGATAATTTATACATTTTAATGTTCATGACAAGAACCCAATAATAAATTTGAGGTGTATCACCATCAAAAACAGCATTAAAAAGTATAATGTAGTTATCAATTCAAGTATGACAGGATCAAAATTTACATTCCCGCCTTGGCAAGTTTGGCTCAGTGGATAAAGCATCGGCCTGCAGACTGAAGGGTCCCAGGTTTGATTCTGGTCAAGGGCATGTACCTTGGTTGCGGGCACATCCCCAGTAGAGGGTGTGCAGGAGGCAGCTGATCAATGGTTCTCTCTCATTGATGTTTCTAACTATCTATTCCTCTCTCTTCCTTTCTGTAAAAAAAATATATGTATATATATATATATATATATATATATATATATATATATATATTATCAATATATTTTATTATATATTGTGTGGTGTCAGTACCACACCTCACTGGGTTACCTACAGATCTGATTATGTCATGCCCTGCTTAATACCTTTCAGAGGCTCTAAGTTCCACTGAGCATAAGGAGTAAATTCCTCAGGCCCACTGTGAACAGGCCCTTGCTTCTCTCCTGTGACAGTCTCTGCATCCGCACTCTACTCAAATTGTCAAATATATTTAAAAAAATATTTACATTTCCCCTGCACTCCCAGAAAGGAGTCTGTGTTTGCCCTTTGCATGCTGTTGAGGGTAATATATAATGAAGACAGGAAAACTGAAAGGTGCAAAGAAAGACTAAACCGATTTACATGCATAAAACCGATTTGCATAGATACTTGGGGAAAGAAGGACTAAATCCAGAGGTGGAGTTTTGCCAGCAGCAGAAAAGAAAGATTTGGAAAGCAGCAGCTTGGGAGGATGAAACCTAGGCATGAGCTGTTCCAAACAGGCTAGGAAGTGTAATAATTTTTAGGAAGTGTGATGAAATGTCCTCGGCCACATTTCCACCAGGCTTTGGTAAAGACCATAAGTGATTTTTCAAGGTCGTGGGTGTCAAATTTATGTTCCGTTTTAGCGTGGGTGCCATGTGCCAATAAGCCTCCAAGCAGAAGCACGCGGGCCTCGAGTTATTTGTGCAGGTTATACAGGTTTGCCTGTTTGTTCTGCTAAATAGCAGCCGGGAGTCGTCACCTGACACACCTATTTTTGGTCTGGGCTGGGTAGGTTGAGGGGAGGTGAGTCATGAGAAGATCACTGACCCTATCAGCAGTTCCACTGACCAAGCTGCTCCAAGTTTCTGTTTGTTTTGTGGGAGGTCTCGGCCATTCTGCAGGGGGGGAAACTTCCTCGAGAAGAACCACGAAGTCTCTGGACAAAAGAACACAAAGAATGTCACCATTTTCTCCTGATGCAATTTTTAGAAAAACCACTTGATTTCTTTTACTATTAAAATATAACTATAACAGCTTTAGAAATGTTTTCAGGGGATGGTGTAGTGTGCTGCCCAGATCCAGGTCTGCATTCCTTCAGCTACACAGAGGGTAGATGGCTGACAGTACGCAGTCCAGAGCTCATGGTAAGAGATGTCATTATAGAATTGGATTATTTGGTAATAATGAGGATAACAGTAGCCTGAAATGTTAGAAGTCAAGTGACCGTGTTCAACCATTAGAGGCCAGCTAAATCCTTCCCCTGTGACCATCCTCTGCTATGTAAGCCACTTTGTCCAAAGTTATGTGCCCTTCCCAGAGGCTACCTACACTCAATGACTGGTCAACGCCCTCAATTTGAGGACAACTTATCAGGGCCCTCTCCATTCCAGAGGCCCTCATGGAACCTGCCTCGGCTAATGTGGTGACGGCATCACAGCCAAGCTTCTCTTGCTCAATCCTGCTTCTTCACACTCCTATTGACCCAAGAGCCTCCTCCAACAAGGCCTCTGTGGTTAATCCCACTGCCGAATCTGCCTTCAGAGGCTAGAGCTGGGCCACCATCAGCTCTATGGAAGGAAGGCCCCCATTGTGGGAGATTGGTAGAGCGTGGACAAAGCCGGGCACACAGCAGCAATGACACTGTTGCCATACCTTTGGGAGGGAATGCACTGGCCTGGGAAATGGAGGCAGTATTTGAGAAGTATGAGGGATTTAGTGATTATAAGGACAATGGTATCAGACGGCTGTTGCTGGGGGAACACAGTGTTCTGGAGAAAGAAAAGGAAAGGCTGGGTGAGGGTGATTGATCAGCAATTAAAAGCTAAACATAAAAATCTAGCCAGTTTGGCTCAGTGGATATAGCGTCGGCCTGCGGACTGAAGGGTCCCACATTCGATTCCAGTCAAGGGCACATGCCCGGATTGTAGACTTGATCCTCAGTAGGGGGCATGCAGGAGGCAGCTGATCAATGATTCTCTCTCATCACTGATTGATAAATGGGATGTGGGTGTTTGGGTTGATGCAACAAAAACCGTGTCTCTGGATATCCCACAGAAGCCTCTAGACCTGCAGAAAGGGCCCATTCCTGTCAAAGGCCAGTGCTCATCAGTCACTTGAGGACAGTGCCTAGGCCTCTGCCTTGCAAGACATGTGCTACCATCAGATCTGCTACTATCATTTCCCTTCCTGGTGGTAGACCCATTGTCATCTACTGTAACTCATAACACAACCCATTAAGTCGCAACAAACCCAGTCAAGGGATGCACTGGGTCTTTTAAAGGAGGAATAGGAACTGTGCCCTGAAGAAGCCACAGCTTCTGGCTAATACTCTACCAGCAGAGCTAAGAGAGCATGTATGGGCTTAGATTCTGAGAAATCAAGAGGAAGTAAAACATAAATTTGGCCAAAGAATTGTTGATTGATATGGGAGCATTCTCCGGGACTACAGCATTAGTAAGCTCTGGCTGGGACCCCAGCACACACTGCTAGGATGGCTCTTAGACACTCACAGAACGTGATGTCCACATTCAATTGAGAGTAAATGCCAGAAATCTTTTGCAGATGGTGGAAAAAGAAGCAAATGCTTCATAGAAGAGGGCATACCTAAATGGGTTTATTATATAAGGATGCAAACCCCAGCAGAAGACTTTTCCCTGAGAGGGCTCAGAAAACACTCCCTTCACCAATGTAATAAGACAGGACCTAGTAAGAGGAACTCAGATTCACTGATAAATGCACTGGTGGCTGTCCTCTGTAGTCCAGAGCTCATGGTAAGAGATAGCATTACAGAACTGGGCTCTTTGATAATAATGAGGATGATAATAGCCTGAAATATTGGAGGTCAGGTGGCAGTGCTTACTTATTAAAGAAGCAAAGTGGGTTCAATTGTTTGTAGTGAGAGGCAAGGTTGGAGAGGGGCCTGACCCACAGGAAGCTATGGAGATGGTTAAGAACAGAGCATCCTTATGGGCGATATAGATGGACAACCGATAAGAGCATTGTTCAGTTTACTCAATCAAAGTGATCCAGGGCAGCTGCCCCCTCAAAACTCGATTCTTTGCTCAGTTTCCAGACCTGCGTCAGTTTTCACAGCCAGAACTCTTGACTGAGCCACAGAAGACACTAAGCACTGGGCAGACAGAATGACTCAGCTAGCTGATGTCAGCCAGCCTCTGTGTTGTGCCTCGGTGTTGCCACACAACCAAAGAGCCATGGTGGCTGGGATGGAAGCTATTCAAGGGCTCAGAAGAATGGGCTCCCATTCACCAAGACTGCTCCAGCTACCGCTGCTATCAAATTTCCAAAATGCCAGGCAACAGGGACTAACTCTATGCCCCTAATATGGCACCATCCACCGAGGGAAGCCAAACAGCCAATTTGTGGCAAGTTGACTTCATTGAACTCCTTCCACCCTAGAAAGGGCAATAATTCGCCTTGTTATGTTGACTGAAATCAATAAAAATTGCAGCTCTGAGTCTGCCTTTCCTATTTACCGGGCCCCGGAGAGCATCATTTTCAAGGGCTTACAGAGTTTAATCACTCACAGGGGTTCCCACAAAAGATCACATTGGAAAAAGAAATACACTTCATAGCAAATGAGATAGTGAGTACAAAACCATTGGATCCGCTGGCCTTTTCCCAGACTTCACAGAGAGAACAACAGAATGACTTGTTCAGGAGTGTTTTATGCAGGTCTCAGACTATGAATAATAATGCTGGAAGTCCCTGGGCCCAGCAAGCTTCCCACAGGTATCTCCTCTCTTTCCAAACCAATGTTGGAACAACCCTTGCAGTTCTTATTATGATTCCAAGTCCTAAAGCATCCAAGGCATGAACCACAAAGTTGCCCATAAAAGGTGAGCAGGGGTCTGGGGTTGTAAAACACAATACAAACAGACCCACTTCACAGTGGAGTTGGAGCTGCCATCCCAGAGGAAACCCTTGTGCATCTTACCTTGGGAATGTTAAAACTAGGCAAAATAACCTTTGAACTGAGCCTGAAGCAACACTGCATCTGAAACAACTGTTTGCTATGGTTACAGAACTGAAAATGGGACTAAATGAACTGAAAACCAAAGACATATTTTTAGAATTACCATCGTATGCTAGCTTATCTGCCATCATATCAGGACGAAGACACTGATTCATCCCCCCAGCTGCTGGGAATGCTGTTTACTTAAGACTCCGGGCTAAATTCCTCCCAAGGAATTGTTCTTCTCAGCCCATGGGAAGTGACACTCCTAGGGTCACTGGTGTCCAGTGACAGATTTATGCAGGACTACAAATGCCTGGCCCTCTTCTCTCATTTTAAGACAACTCTGAAAATCAGTTCAGTTCAGAGCTCATGGAATTAGCTGAAGCTTTATTGCCACTGCATTTTACTTTGACTTCTCCCTCTGTTCAATTTTGCTTCCTTCACTCCATTATAGGTGTGATTCAGGAGAGTATTCCTCAGCAAACTTCTTGATCTCAAATTTCTCTCAGAATCTGTCTCTTGGGGAACCCAATCGCCTCTTCTTTTGTTGGAGGCAAACTTCACATATTCAACTAGAATAAATTTTAGCTGAATCAATGTTTTGAATGTAAAGTTTTAAATAATTAAACTATACATGTAGTGGAAGAAACTAGATAATTATACCCTTGTTTGATTTAAGTATCTGAAGAAAGAGTAAAGACACGAATATATATAATGGAGTCCCTTTAACCAAGCTGCTAAAAGTATGAACATTCTGAAGGTTGAGTCATGAGAAGAGATTTCATTCCTGTTCTAACTCACCTGGAAACTTAAACTTTTTAAAATTTTCCAAACCTGAGTCAATGCCTCAATATATATCCAGATAACCCTCTAATTGCTCCCAAATACACACATATCCAGTTGCCTGATTTTTGCCTCAAGGGCTCATGTATACATCCATCTGACATCCATCATCCTGACTGCATGACATCTGACTGATAATCATTCTGGACCAATCCAACCTAAGAATGCAGGACTGATAATTCTCAAGAATGTACTTTTTGCTATAAGAAACTTTAACTTTTTTTTTGAACACTTCCTGTTTTTTTGCATAGCTGTTTCCAATGTATAAACACTAAGATCTTGAATAAATATCTCTCTACCATTTACTTTTAGTAAAGCCTCCAGACTCTTTTTGAATTTGACATATCAGAACCCATTTTTTTTAAAAGATGGACTTTTCCACATTAAAATAAAATTCTGATGAATGGATAAACAAAATGCTGCATATATATATATATATATATATATATATATATATTTGGAATATATATAATATTCCATTGTATATATACAGCACACATATATATGCTGTATATATACAATGAAATATTATTCAGCTTTAAAAAGGAAGGAAATTCTGACACATGCTACAACGTGGCTGAACCCTGAAGACATGGTGCTAAATAAAATAAGCCAGTTACAAAGGGCAACTGCTGTCTGATTCCATTTGAATGAGATACCTAGAGAGTCAAATTCATGGAGACAGAGAGTAAAATGGAAGGTACCAGGGCCTAGGGGGAGGAGAAATGGAAAATTATTATTTAACTAGTGACCCGGTACACGGATTTGTGTACTTTGAAAGGAAATTAATTAGAAGGTGGCTGGCAGGGTGGGACTGGATAAGACAGGCCAGACACACCCTAGAGCCAACCTCCCGCAGTCGATTCCTGGCCAGCCCACACATGGGGTGGTGTAGTGGCTTGAAAAGCATCTGCAGAGGGAATGGAATCCCTTCAGCATGTGGGGTCCCTCGGCCTGGCCTGGCCTGTGGGGATGGAGCCAAAACCCTCACCCTGACATCCCCTGAGGAGTCCCAGAGTGTGAGAGGGCACTCTGCAAAGTTGCTGTCATACTGGATGTGGAACGCAAATGCAAGTGTTCAGTAAACCAGATCCAGTGCCAACAGTGCCCCAGCAACAACATAACTCATGGCTTAAGATGGAATGGCGCAGCCCTATGTAAGGAATCAGCCTCCCTCCTCTCCAGTTTTGGGGTGCATCACCCAAGAACTGCCACTGCCAAGTCACTGCAGCTGGGCAGCTCCTGTGTTCAGCATCTGCCCCTTATTGGTCAGTATGCATCATAGCGACCAGTCAGATGGTGGGACACTTAGCATATTAGCCATATTAGTCATATATATATAGACTAGAGGCCTTGTACACAAAATTCAGCTCAGCCTGCACCCTCTTCAATCGGGACCCCTTGGGGGTTGTCCGACTGTCAGTTTAGGCCCATCCCTCTCACAATCCTGGACTGCTGATTCCTAATTGTTCACGTTCCTGCCTGTCTGATAGCCCCTAACTGCCCCCCTCTGCCGGTCTGGTCACTCCTAACTGTCTCCCCTGCCCCCCACTGGCTTGGTCAGCCCTTACTACCCCCCCTGCTGGCCTGGTTGCCCCCAACTGCCCCTGCCTGCCAGCCTGGTTGCCCCACAAAGCCTGCTTGTTCAGTTGTTTGGTCATCCCTCACTAACCCCCCTGCCAGCCTGGTTGTAGGCAGCCATCTTGTGAGGGCATGAGGGTTAATTCCCATATTACATCTTTATTATATAGGATGAGTACAGAGTTTCTGTTTGGGATTCCTGTCCTAGAAATGGATAGTGGCAATGGTTGCACAATATAGTGACTGTTCTTAATCACTGAATTATACACTTACAAATGGTTAAAATGATAACCATTTTGACATAATAAATAAGTAAAATTCTGTTTGGCAAAACCGACCAAAGTGAAGAGAAACAAAATATTTGAAACTTCTATCAGAACACAGAGTTAATTTATCTACACAGCAATAAGGAAAAGGCCCAAAGCACAATAGAAAAATGGGGAAATGAACAGAGAATTCACATAAAAAACAAAATAGCTCTTAGATAAATAAAAATACATTCAAGTTCACTCTTAAAGAAATATGCAGTTCAAATCACATTGAGATACCACCTGACAAACCTAGGTTAGCTGAGATTTAAAAAAAAAAAAGTTTGTAAGAAGCCTTGGATGTTATTTCTCAGTGGGTAGAGGATAGGCCTACACACCAAAGGGTGGAGTGTTCGATTCCTGATAAAGGGTTTGTATCTGGGTTTTAGGTTGACCCCCTGCACCCTGGTTAGTGTGTTTCTTTCACATTGATGTGCTCTCTCTCTCTCCTTTTTACCGCTCCCTCCTTTCCTCCTTCCCATTCTCTCTGTAAAGCAAAGAAAAAAAATATGCTCTGGTGAGGATTAACAACAACAACAAAAAAACCCATATCAGTAAGATAATAAATTATAGTATGTTTAATAAATGCTTACTGTTTTAAGTATAAAAAAAAGTCGTGAGATTGTGGAATGGGAAACAGGAGTGGGTATTTCCTCTTTTACAAGCAGCAAATGACAGTCAAACCGTACATGATGTCCACATTTCTCATGGATATCCTGCGAAACTGGCAAGTTAGCCTGAAGTGCATGGCCAAAACCTAGACATGGATATCTAAAGACCATCTATTTCTCACCCTGTCTCTAGTTCTGAAACCAGCCAAAGTAAAGGCATCTTGGTGATTCATAACAACCATCTGCAGAGGGGACAAAGGTGCTTTCTTCTCTGATCAGAGGAAGAATTAATGAGCTGTTTTGTATTGCTAACTTCTCAGTCAGGATGCCAAGATGGCTCTCTGCCTTGCACCTGAACTGTGGCCAGTAATCCATTCTAACTTCTCTTAAATTCTTAATAGCAGCTTCAATGACTGAAAGTTTGGGGGCAACTTTTTGAGCCTTAAATATGCACAAATAAATTAGATGCCTATTCAGTATTGGGCATGCTGACCTGTATTTGTAATAAAATAGATAGGATGTATGCATTTTTCACCTTGTCCTGTGAATTCAATTTTGTAAGATTTATGAGATGGTGGATATGTTTGCACTTGAATTAAATTAAAAACAGTGGCCATCATCTATCACGTATACTTAATTTAGACTTTAAGGCCACAATTTTCAATTTTTATAGCAGAGTATGCCTTTAATCCCTCAAGATCATGCCAAGGGCACCAAATTGTGCCTTCGATCACACAGGACATTTTGTTTCCCCTGGGTGGTTCCACTTGGAAGGCTATCAAAACTAAATTTCATCAGGGATATCAGTTCTGCAATGTGGCCTCTAAGCCCAGTTTTCATGCTCTAGGGAACTCTATGACCTTCACAAAATTTAAAAAAGAAATCCCCTTTGTGATTAAATCAGTCAGAGTTGGCTTCTGTAGCTTACTACAGAGAATCCAAAATGATATATATCTCTCATACATCAGTAAAATGTGAGTAGTGATAATTACATTTACTATGTTAAGCAGCTGGTCTAAATACCTTTCTTGCTAATATTACCAAGAAAATTGTTTCACATTTAAAAATGAAATTAATTTGTATGGAACTTCAAAAGACCTCAAATAGCCAAAACAATCTTGAAAAAGAAGAACAAAGCTGGAGACATCAGCTCTGGGATGGTGGGTATATAGTGAATGTTCTTTTTTAAAAAAATTTAAAAATATATATATTTTATTGATATTTTACAGAGAGGAAGGGAGAGAGATAGAGCTAGAAACGTCGATGAGAGAAACATCGACCAGCTGCCTTCTGCAAACCCCCCACTGGGGATGTGTCCGCAGCCAATGTACATGCCCTTGACTAGAATCGAACCCGGGACCTTTCAGTCCGCAGACCAACGCTCTACCACTGAGCCAAACCGGTTTCGGCTATAGTGAATGTTCTTAATTCCTGAATTGTACACTTACTTACAAATGGTTAAAATAATAATTTTTATTTATATTTTAGCTCAATAATAAATAAGTAAAATTCTGTTTGGCAAAATTGAAAAGAAACAAAATATTTGAAACTTCTATCAGAACAAATAATTTATCTACAAGGCAATAAGGAAAAGGCCCAAAGCACAATAAAAAAATGGGGAAGTTCAATTTATGAATGAACGTCAATGTATTTTTATATATCTAAGAACCATTTTATTTTTTGTTCTGGAGTTTTGAAAAAAAAATGTATACCTATGTTTTCACATTATTTCTCATATATTCACCATCTCATAAATCTTACAAAATTTATTTCAAACTCTGTATAGAGCTACAATAATAAAAAATAGCATGGTATCAGCATGAAAACAGATACATAGATTAATGGAACAGAATAGAGAGCCCAGAAATAAACCCACATATATATATATATATGGCTAATTAATATACAACAAAGGAGCCAAGAATATACACGGGGAAAAGACAATATCTTTAATAAGTGGTGTTGGGGAAACTAGACGGCTACATGCAAAGAATAAAACTGGACCACTATATTACATTAGATACAAAAATTAATCCAAGATAAAGATTTGAATGTAAATCTGAAACAATAAAACCCCTGAGGGGGGGGGGACATGTGAAAAAAACTCCTTGACATAGATCTTGGAAATGTTTTTTGTTTTTTTTAATTTGATACCAAAAGCAAAGGCAACAAAAACTAAAATAAACAAGTGGGACTACATCAAACTAAGAAACACAGTGAACTACCAATAAAATAAAAATGCAACCTACTGAATGGGAGAAAATATTTGCGAATTATATATCTGATAGGGGGTTAATATCCAAAATACATAAAGAATTCATACAATTTAACAGCAAGAAAACAATCTGATCTAAAAATGGGCAGAGGATCTGAGGCATTTTTCTAAATAAGACGTACAGATGGCCAACAGGTACTGAAAAGATGCTCAATATCAGAAATCATCAGAAGTGCAAATATCAGAAGTGCAAATCAAAACCACAATGAGATATCGCCTCACACCTATAGAAATGGCTGTCATAAAAAAAACAAGCAATTATAAGTGTTGGAGAGGATGTGAAGAAAAGGGAACCCTTGTGCACTGTTGATGGGGTTGTAAACTGGTACCGCAGCTATGGACACCAGTATGGAGGGTCCTAAAACATTAAAAATAGAACTACCATATGATCCATAAATTCCATTTCTGGATATATTTATAAAAAGAAGAACAAAAATTTCCATAGTAATTAAAAAATGCCATGTTCACTGCAACATTATTTATGATAGCCAAGATATAGAAACAACCTACATGTCCATTGACAGATGACAGGACAAAGAAAATGTGCTATAGATTTGCAATGGAAAATTGTTCAGCCATAAAAGGAATGAAATCTTGCCATCTGTACACCCAGCAGCACTGAGAGCCTCTTCAGTGATTAATGCTCAGATGATGCTGTATCGGGCAGCATGAGAAAAATGACAGCAATATTTGTGCCCAAAACACAAAACATAGTCCCAGTTTTCTCCCTCTGTGTCCCTATTTTCCATCCTTGCAATGGAGATTGAATAATTGTGTCTTGATTTAGAGAGATAAAGAAATGTACACTCATGGTCTAATTACTGCAGATTCTCAATGATAAAAAAATAATAATACAAAGTAAATTTATGGCTGAAATTGTTCTGGAGTTTTAAAAAAACATATACCTATTTTTTCCAATTTAAGATTATTTAATGAACATAGGGGTGCATATATCTTTGCAAATACAGGATTTTGAGGTGTTCGGTTATATACCCAGGAGAGGGATTGCTGAGTCATATGGTAGCTATATTCTTGATTTTTTTGAGGAATCACCAGACTGCTTTCCATAGTGGTTGCACTGGAAACAACCAAAGTGTCCTGTAGTGGAGGACTGGATAAAGAAGATGGGCACATATACACAATAGAATAGTGCTCAGCCATAAGAAAGGATGAAATAGCACCATTTGTAACAATATGATGGACCTTGAGAACATTATGCTAAGTGAAGTAAGTCAGACAGAAAAAGCCAAGAACCATATGATTTCACTCATATGTGGAATATAAAACTGAAACTTGTGAACACAAACAGCCAGAGTGTGGTTATTTAGTGAATCCATGTCATATTATGCTTTCTCACGTATGCCAGCTATGGTTGAAACCTTGAATACTTCAAAGTTAATAAGGTGTAATGATGGACATAAGAGAATGAAAAATAGGATCCCTGCTGTCAAAGAGCACTTAGAATCTCAACTGTGGATGACTGTGAGGGTTTGCAGAGCGGTGTCCCTAAAACTCATATCTGTTCCTTCCCCAGTTCACCATCTACCCTGCAGTTCATCTCCCACTGCTTTCATCATGGCTCACCAACTATTATCAATGGCTCCCAATTACTATCAGAACAGTTTTCAGGCCCTCTACGACATGGTCTGAACCTACCTGCCTAATTTAGTCTTCTACCATTTCCAAGTGATAATCAGACAGCCAGGCCAGTGTTTCAACTTTCTGAGACCAGCAAACCTATCTTTACAACTGGCTTCTCCTCACTCTGCTCCCCCAACTCAAAAAGCCCAGCCCCATTTCTCCATCCATCCAAATCCTGCCTATCAGTCATCTTCCTTGAAATGCTCTCAACCCCTTCCTTATAGGTGTATGTCTCTTTCCTGATTTCCATTTTTTCTTGTTTGAAGACTTCTTTTTTTAAAAAAAGTAGTTTTAGGTTCTCAGCAAAATTGAGAGGAAGGTAAAGAGATTTCTCACACATGCATAATCTCCCCCATTATCAACATCTCCCATCAGAGTGGTGTATTTGTCACAACTGTTGGATCTACATTGACACATCATTATCACTCCAAATCCTTAGTTTATATTAGGGTTCACTTTTGATGGCTATTTTATGGATTTGGACAAATGTATAATGACATATATTCACCATTCCAGTATCATAGAGTATACTGTGATTTCCTTTTAATTCTAGGTATTTTCACATTGCTGCTTACTTGCTCTAAAAGTATGCCCTTTCTCATTTATTAAACATACTAGGGTCCCAGTGCATGAATTCATGTACCTTGAAAGAAACTGTGGGCCGCAAGGCTGCAGTGGGCACAGGAGTGGGTCTCAGCCCATTCTCCATGCCCCTGCCTGGCCCCTCCCTCCAGGGCCCCTGGTTCCCTGTGTGCTGGCAGCCCTGCTTTCACTGCCACTGCTCCCATATGCTAATGGCACTCGCACCCACTGATGGTGTGGAGCTATTGGGGTAGGCACTAGCAGTGAGTGTGAGCAGGGCTGGCGACATCAACGGGTATGAGCTACGGCTGCTGCCCTGATCACCCCTCAGGAGCAGGGGGAGGTAGAGAGGGGTGATTGGAGCCAGCAGCCACCACTCACACCCGCTGACAATGCTGGGCGATCAGGATGAGTGCTGGGCACCAGCAGTGGGTGTGAGCAGCAGCTCCAGTGCTGGCTGTGGGTGTGAGCAGGGCTGGCGCTGGCAGTGGATGCGAATGGCAGTTCCAGCATTGGCAGCAGGTGTAAGCACCGGGCAGGACTGTGGTGCGTGGGAGCAAAGAATTTTCACTAACCACCAGAGACTTGTCCCGATGACAGCGACCTGCACCCCACCTGCTCCACCATCCAGTCCCATCTGAAGCCATGTTCCACACGCACCCCCTGTTGGTCAGCACATGTCATAACAACCAGTTGTTCAGTTGTTCAGCTTGTTCCACCATTCGGTCTATTTGCATATTAGCCTTTTATTATATAGGATACTTAATGAACACTTATTGTCTGCCAGACAATGTGATTTACACTGAATATACAGCACTGAACTAAACAGTCCCAGTTTCTACCCTCCTAGACTTTATAATTGAATGAGGCAAGAAAGACTGTAAGTAAACAAACAAAATACACAGAAAGTAATTTCAAGTGACAAGTGTTACAGAGGCAAAACACAAAAACTGAAAAACATTAGAAAGCTATAAAAGAACAACAGAGGAGACCTGAATTAGATAGAGTGGAGGGTGGGGGCAGGGTGTGCTCAAGGAAGGTCTCTGAAGAAGGGATATTTAAACAGATAAATTAGGCAGCCAGGATAAGATGGCAGGAAGAACATTATAAGGAACAGCATCTATAAAGGTCCTGTGGCAGGAAGGAAGGAGCTCAGTGAATATGAGGAAATGAAAGAACTGAAAGAAACCAGGGAGGCAAAGGAGAGTTGGGAAAGATGAGCCCCTTCTAACCAACTAGACCTTGTACGCCTTACGCCTGGGGTTTTTCCCATTTTATCATTGTGTATCATTTTATCTTTTTTATATTAGTCTTAAATGGTACCAAGTACTAAGTATAATACTTAGCATACAGTAGATACACCAGTAGGTTGAAGGATTTGACCACTTGTTGATACACAACTCAAGTGAGATAGGAAATTAGAATAAAATATGAAATAATGCATAATCAAGCAAAGATGTCTGAAGACTCTGGAAGATCCTTGGCACTCTCACTCTCAGGTGCCCTACTACTCCCACACGATTAAAAAATGAACCTAGGGTGGGCAGGAGGGGGTCAGTAGGATAAAAGGGGGATATATGTAATATATTCTTTCAACAATAAAGAATTATTAAAAACAAAACAAAACAAAACAAACAGAAAAGATAGGGAAAAAATGAACCTAGAATTTATATCAAACATTAATTGTATGTTATCACCTCAAAATAGAGTTGAAGTTCATTACTTTCCATATTACTAAATTTATGAACATTTAACGATACAAACATTAACTTTTATTTTATAAAGTTTATTTTAAGTCCATTTTTTCCCCACCTCTCAAACACCCTTTTAGACCTTATAGAACCATACAGTAGAACAAGCAAAATTCTACAGGAGTCAGGGAAGAGAGACATCAACAGGAGCAGGAAGGCTCACATGCTGTGTATCTAGTTGATTCACCTGGCCAACAACTACAGCTCCTAGAAAACAGAGGAAGTAAGAGGCCCTGTTAGTCTGGGCCTAACGTGGACCTCAAAGCAGAGATTAGTAGGTCAATTTGAAGCACTAGGGGTCTTGGGAAGAAGTAACTATGTCTTTTTAAAGTATGCAGTACCTCACAATGTACAGATTTTATGAAGGCAAATGTCAAACCATTAAAAAACAAAACAAAAGCATAGGTCTGTTTACCTGGCCTGAGACACTGCACAAGAAGAGAACTATCCAAACCACCTCATGGAGGAGACAATGGACAATGGGAAGGTGGGAAACTGAGTAGGCCAAAAGGCAAAGTCAGTAATGAGGTCAGAGTCGAAAAGGCCACCCTGGGAAACAAAGTGCATAGATAGAAAGTGTCTTAGTCTGTTCAGACTGCCAGAACAAGATGCTAGAGACAGGGTGCCTAAAACAACAGACATTGCTTCTCACAGTTGTGGAAACTGAGAAGTCCCAGATCAAGGTGTCTACAAGGTGGGTTTCATTCTGAAGCCTCTTTTCTTGGCTTGTAGGTGGCTGTCATCTCACTGTGTGTTCACATGACCTCTTTGTGGGCACAGGAGAGAGAGAAGGAGAGAGAAAGCACATGCTAGCTCTCTGGTACATCTTCTTTTAAGGGCACACATCCCATCATGAGGCACCCACCATCAAGACCTCATCTAATCCTAAGTAACTCCCAAAGGCCCAATCCCCAAATACTATTGTATTGGTGTTTAGGGCTTCAACCATGAATTTTGAGGGAACATAATTCATGTCTATAGGAGAAGGATACACCTAAAAGATAAACAAGGGATGGAACCAAGGATTGAGAAAAATAAGCACAATTATTTTTTTAAAGGTACTGTAATAGAGCAGGAGCTTCCTAGACAGTGCTGGGCTGAATCCCAGCCTTGGACATGTTACTTCATATCTGTGAGCCTCAGTTTCCACAGCTGTAAAATGCGAATAGAAATGCTCGTGTTATAGGGTTGTTGTAAAACTTAACGGGATAGAGGGTTTAAAGTAGCTGGCACAGAGAAAAGACTTTTCAAAGATTTTGATGGAGCATGGAAGGTACAGATATGTTGCTCAGGAGCAAAAGTTGTGATGATAACTTGTGATGGAAAAAAACTGCTGAATGCTGAATGCACTGTTTCATGGGTACTGGTCTCACTGAGTGGGGGGTGGAGCCCAGTAACTTCTCCTGTACCTTCCACTTATCTATGAGGAAGCAGATCTATTCATCCTGCTCAGCATTCTTACAAACATTATCTTCTTTAATCTTCACTACACTCTGACAACCAAATAGCAATAACCATAGCTGTTGCTGTTCCAATTTTATAGATGCGCAAACTGAAGCTCAAAGAATTGGGTAACGTAGTCCAAGGTCAGACTGCTAGAGAATGACAGAATCTGGGTTTGCATCCAGGACTTCCCGGCTTCCAGCCCAGAACACCAGCTTCCCTGCTCCCACTTCAGTGGAGCTGCGTGTTGGTCATACAAATACCAGGAGGAAGATGGTAAGAGAACGCTAGGCTTTGAATGAGCTTGTGTCTCCCAGCTTGGACAAATTCTGGCTGGACTATCAATAGAATTTATACACGAGAAGACTGCTGGCAGTTTTTCAGGGACTATGGAGCCAGGGAGAGATGCCAGAAGACTGTAGATGGTACACACTGTTCCAATTTGTGAAAAGGGGACGAAAGTTGATTCTCCAAACCGTTGATACCAGTCCTGGGCAAAGTTCTTGAAGGGCAATTTGTAAACATAAAAAAAGAGAAGGAAATAAAAGTTACTAGGTTCTAACAAATATTCACTGAGAAGAAATTATTCCAGATGAACCTCACTCTCCCTTTTGATAAGGTACAAGACTGGTATGTTTTTATTTAGATGATGCATTTTGTTCATTATAATGAGGAAGTTAGAAATGTGTAGACTGGAGGTGTATAGACGGATGGATTCGTATCTAGTTGAAAATTTATTTTTTCAAATTAAGAAACAATTTAAAATTTTGCTTCCATAAAAGTATCATTTTTTGGTTATTCACTTTTTAAAAATAAGACAATTGTGAATTTACATACAGTTGTAAGAAGTAAAATAAAGAGAGATCCTCTGTACACTTTGATCAACTTTCCCTACTAGTTATGTTTTGCAAAACTATAGTATAATGGTACAATCAGGATATCCATATTGATATAATCCACTGATTTTATTCAGATTTCCTCAGTTTCATTTGTACTCATTGTGTGTTAATTAAATTCCATATGGTTTTGTCAACTACATAGAATTGCCTATTCATCCACCACATCAAGGCCACATCAAGGTACTAAACAGCTCCAACTGTAAAATCATTTTTAATGTAGGAGATAAATGTTTAACTAAGCCTTCAAGGGCAAAGGAGGGGAAAATATTTCAGGTGAGAGAAGAGCAAAATGAGCATCTGCGACATGAATGAATATTGGATGTGGGGAGGGCATCAGGGCTATTAAAGGGAAGGACTGCTAAATTATAGAAGAGGTAATGAGGTTAGGTAGTTAAGATGTATAGCCATATTATAAAAGGCCTTGACCATCAGGGACCATATCACTCATATTAAAAATAGTATACCACCTAACTCTTAGAAGGCACTCAGAAAGTCATCCTTGCACCTAATGGACAAAGGAGCATCGTGTTTTATGCTTGTTGTTCTTTCCACCTAAAAACTCTTCTCTGGATACTCAGGTCTGGACACATCTCATTAGTCAAGTCTAGCTTAAAGGTCATCTCCATAGGGAAACCTTTTCCTGGTCACCCATCCTAGGGTTCCCACCCTGCTCATTCTACCTCAGCTCCTGGTTTATTTCTTTCATAGCTCTGATTATTTTGTTAAACTTATGTTTACTTATTATTTCTTTCCCCCCACATACATTTTATGAGAAAAGAAATCTTGACTGTTTTGCTTACTACTTTATCCCTTTTCTGAGAAAAGCACCAGCACACAGTAGGTGCTTACTAATTGTTGAATGAATAAACAGGTTGCCTGCAGAAGTTGTGGCATATACCTTAGTCTTGTCATCCTTCCTATTTTTCCTTCCTATTCTCTCTTACCTTGTGGGTTCAGAACAAGAAAGATGGGGGAGATTTCATCATTACTACTGTGTATGTTTCCTGAATTTCACTTCAAACCATAGGAAAATCAGATGCTGGGTAGTGAAAGGATAGAAGGGTATTACTTGTTAATATGTGATTAGGCTAAAAAAAAAAAAAGACCATTCACCATTCACTGATTTATAGATTTGTGCCCATCTTAAGTTCAGGCAGTCACCAAGAGACCCTATCTTCAAAGAACTCAGAGCTTGATGTGGGTGACAGGCATGCAAAATTATAGTAAGTGCCAAAAGCACCATAACGGAGGCATGAACTAGGTGCAACTCAGACAGCCACTTAACATCTGAGTCAAGTAGGGATTAATAGAGGAGAGACCATTGAGATCGGGGCTGGAAACAAGAGTGGGTATTTACCAGGTAATCAATCAGAAGTAGAAAAACACAGGGCAGCTTCACATATTCTGGAAGAAAACCCTATACCTCTCCCCAGCAGTTTTTCCTTTCCTTCCTCCCTCCCTCCCTCCCCTCTTTTCTTCCTAAAATTTAATAGTTTTTTTGAGCTTTGTAAGGGAAGATTCACCTTCCTGACCTCAAGGTGTTCCAAGGTATAGACACCAGAGCTCCCACTCTGGAATCAGACCCTGGGTTCAAATCCCAGTTCTACCAGCTCATTAGCTTTGTGAAGTAACTCAACCTCTCTATTCTCTCAGCTTTCTCATCCATAAAATGGGGATAAGAACAGTACTTTACTAACCTCGTAGGGTTGCCTTGTGTACAGTAAGTATTCAATAAATATGGCTGTTATTATTTTTAACAAACTATTAAGAGTTATAGGACTAGAGAAGAGGGAAAAGAAGAAGCACAGGATCCCAATGCTAATCACAAACATATTCTTTCATAAGTGTTTTGATATTCTCTTATTAGATCCTCCTCATTTATACTGAAGTAATATAATTTTCTGGGGCCAGATTCGTTTATTTTTCTGGTTAATCAATTTGTGTAGGTTTTATATCTATTGAAGGCTTCATCTTGGTTTTCCAAAACATTTTCTCATGCTTGGAAGAGGCAGATCAAGGTTCTAAAGAGTCCCAACTTGGTTTTCCAAAACATTTTCTCTTGCTTGGAAGAGGCAGATCAAGGTCCCTATGAAATATGAGGGTGAAGATGAAGATCACTTGCTGGGAAGTGGTGCCCCCAGGTGGTTAGACCTGGGATAGAGCAGAAGCCCTCACACAAATGCCTGCTGGGAACTGGCAGGAAGCAATGTGTGAATCTTGCTGGGTAAGAACTTTATTTACCACATCTAATTAATTGTCTTTTGCTGGTATGTGGAAAATATAGGTTCAGTGTTTATGGAAACTATGAATCTTTCCCCTCCAAAAAAGCTGGAAATCAAAATTTTGTAAGAAATCTAGTATTTTAATGATAGCAACTAATTTTAAAAAAATTAAAATAAGTTTGCAGACAGGACCCAGCCCATGGAGCCATGAGCTTGGCCTCTGGGGGTTCAATGTTCAGGTGCTCAGCCTTGTACACTCTCCCTTGCAGAGGAGGAAATGACGTTGGAAGCCACACAGCTGTTGTAGATGCCACAGGACCGGAACTGTGCTGACAAAGCCAGAGTAATCTTGCTTCAGGTTGAATTTAAGCATTTATTTCTCTATCAGTCAAAGTCCTGTTAGGGCCAACTTCTTCCACTAAGGATGATCACTTCTGTGAATTTTGCTTGTAATCACTCAGGGAGCTCTTTCTTGAAAGAGGAAGTGGAAAGCCAGGATTTGTAGGTTTTATTTGTTTTAGTCTGAATGCTTTTATTTTTCTCTCTTCTCTAACTTTTAAAAATTTCTATCTGGCAGGACTGCAGAGTGGATATGGGTTGGATGTGGACACCTCCTGGACCACCGACTTAGGGTTCCCCAGGGAGGGAGGAATGTGGCAGTTTGGGGAACCAGGGAACAGCTGGTTTTCACCAGAACTCAAGTTCAAACTCAGTGAACAGAAGCCCTTCTGCGAGGTGAACCAGGCAGTCAGGAAAGCTAGGCATTTAAGTCACGGTTCATCTGCATCTTCTGCATGGCCCTAGCATAAGTTTTCAAGTTTATTGAAATACACCATTTCCTTCACACACTATGGGGAGAGGGTAATGTGGATAGAGAGGAGAGAAGAGCAAACCTTTGAAAGAATGGAGGGATTCTAGTAGGAGAGAGAGAGAGAGAGAGAGAGAGAGAGAGAGAGAGAGAGAGAGAGAAATATCAATGATAAGAGATAATCATTGATTGGCTGCCTCCTGCACACAACCTACTAAGGATCAAGCCCACAACCTAGGCAGGTACCCTGATTGGGAATCAAACTGTGAACTCCTGATTTATGGACCACATTCAAACACTGAGCCACACCAGCAGGTCTCTTAATTTTTTAAAGGTGTGTGTTGGAGGATGTTAGCTAGGAGCCCTCATTTTTCATAGAAAGTGGCTCATCGGCAGCAGAAGGACTTGCTCATAGGTAGGCAATGGGATGGGGAGAAAAAAAAGCTGGAAACTCCTTTTACCTCCATCTCTCCTCATGGGGTCCAATGTGACAAGACTATGACCACTTAGAAAAACTTTAAATGATTTGTGAAAAGACCTGACATCTCAGATGATAACTTGAGTTAGTAACTAAGGAGGAAGCGGACTCTCTAGGCAATGAATTCTGAATATGTTGGAGGATGTATTACTCAAGAGTAATCATGAAAATGTCTTCTGTCAAAGTAAGTCAAAAGGCAAAGAAAGCAGAAGAGACACTCGTGATTTCTCTTAATCAATGGGGGTTGGTCATTTCCAAGTGGAAGATGCTGGATAGTTTAGTAAGAGGATGATTTTTCCAAACAGATGGGTGGGGGAATATACTCCTATAATGAGGCTACAGTAAGGCCCAATGTGTGACAATAACTAACAAACTTCCCAACCCAGATAGAGTTTTAGAAAATACATGTAATTACTACGTGAAATGAATCATCTAAATCATTAAAGTGCCAAAGTGTTTAGTCCTGCCTAAGTCAAGAATCAGCTACCAATGGTAGGCACAGACTTTTCAGTTAGAAACAGCTACGTAGGAAGGAATGACTAAATACCACATATCCTTTCTCCAAGCTCCTGATCTAATAATCCACATGGCATTCCGTGTGTCTCATGGCTGTCTCATTTTATCCTCCATGCCTATCACAATTTCTAATACATATGACTCAGTAAGTATCGGTGGAATGCATTGTTGAGTCCATAATGTTTACCACATTATATTTATGAATAAGCTCTAGGATGCCGTTTCAGCCATCTTGGCTAACATCTTGTGGGATTTGGCATCTAAATTAACCTCAGGAAGTTAGGTCAGCAAGGGACCTTTAGGCTCAGTGCAATCTATTTGTTTAACAAGGAGAACACTTGAGACACAGAATTCTCCTAGGATACTAACTTTTCTAAGATCGCACAATCTAAGCAACCAGATATGAACACTCCTAGTCCTGCTTAGGATAGACACCAGCTCTTAAAGAAAGAGAAGCCCAATTGTAGAAGTAGATTTTCATTAAGGGGAAAAAGTCAGGTAAGGCATTGCAGTGGTGTGTGGTGAAGTTCTTTGCAGCCTCTTAGTTCTAGCCTTAGGCAACTTGCAAGGGCATTCTAAGTGACTTGGTCATGTCGAAATCTGAGGTCTACAACTATCCAGTGCTAATGATGAAATCTATTTTGCCCTATGGTTGTTCATTCTGAAAACTGTAAGGAACAACTAATATTTCCTCAACCCCCCTCCACTCTTGTAAAGTAGGTCCTTCTTCATAATAAAGAAGTTGAAATCCAGAGTGAATTTTTTAACTGAAAGTCAGGTGCCAAAATTGAAAAGGATCTTGTCTTTTGTCATAAACAACAACAAAACAAAACACTAACTAACCATCTCTTCACGTGCTTCCAGATGATCAGGGCAAGTAAAACTGACTGGTGAAGTAGTTTGGTTTCTCTGGGCATTCCATGATTTTAGTGCGTGGGAGGGGACTTCCAGTAGAATTTCACCAATGTGTTTGCTTGGTGAGGAGAGAAAGCCAGGAGAAATTAACAATTCTCCTGAAAGAGTCATTAAGGAGAGAAAGTCAGTCTCTGAAGAAAAGAAGGCAAACTGATAACACACTAAGAACTTAGTCTTGTTTGCTCTGAACCAATTTATCCTGACTTTCATACTGTAGACCAACAGTCACCAACCGGTGGTCTGCGGACCACTGGTGGTCTGTGAGGTCTCAAACCTTGGTGGCTGTGCGGGAAGCTATCCATTGTCAACACTATCATGAAAGTGCAACAAGGAACTCTGAAGACCAATGAACCTTAGGTGATTAGCACCATGCACCAATTATTCTGTTGAGATAGCGATGGCTCGAAGCAATTTCCTGACCTAATAGCCTCAAAGTAAATCTTTACTGATCTTCTACTGACCTGTGAGACAGGCTGTCTCCTACTGGTTTGCCCTGCGTAACTGAGGGCAAGATGTGTATCTAAAATTGAATAAAAGCTGACAGGTCCAGAGAGCTTCTCCACTAGAGGGAAGTTTCCGCCTGGCCCCCTATGCCTTCTGAATTCATATTTCTTGTCTAGAGTTTTCATTTGTGCATCAGCCCCTTCTTCAGATTCTGAACCCTAGCCATAAATGGATGTGGCATGACCACTGCTGTAGACTGAATCTGTAAGAAAACGGACAGAAGTTGCTGATGTGTGGTTTACACAGATGTAATTACATTCGCGTACCCTTGGCCAATTCATAATGGTAGGCATGATACTCATCAGCTAACTCAGCCCTGAGCTTCCTGGTGCTCACACCTGCCTGGGAGAGATACGTATTTCATTGGGAAAGGCATATACACCACACATCTGCCCAACTCTGCTTAATGGCACCTCTAACTCCCAATGCAACTTCAAAGGAAAGTCACCCACATGAAGCTGGCGCTCTCTGGGTCTCAGAAAATGGCCAGTGGTCTGTATCAATATATATATTGATTTCAGAGAGAGGAAGGAAGAGAGAGATTGAAACATCAATGATGAGAGAGAATCATTGATTGACTGACTCCTGCATGACCCCTTCTGGGGATTAAGCCTGCAACCTGGGCATGTGCTCTTGACCAGAATTGAACCTGGACCCTTCAGTCTACAGGCTGACACTCTATCCATTGAGCCAAACTGGATAGGGGGGGAAAAAAAGAACAAAATCTTAATATGTGTGACAAGAAGGATGACCTTTGTCTTAGAGGGTATTATACTAAGTGAAATAAGTCATAGAGAAAGACAAATACCATATGATTTTACTTATATGTGGAATTTAAAAAACATACAAAATAAATGAACAAACTCATAGATACAGAGAACAAATTGATGTTTGCCAGATGGAAGGAGGATTAGGAGGACGGCTGAAGAAAGGTGACGGAATTAGGAAGTAAAATTTGTCAGTTTAAAAAATAGCCATGGACTGTAAAATGCAGCATTAAAAATATAGTCAATAATTTATGCCAAAACCGGTCTGGCTCAATGGATAGAGCATCGGCCTGCGGAATGAAAGGTTCCAGGTTTGATTCCGGTCAAGGGCATGTACCTTGGTTGCAGCCATATCCCCAGTAGGGGATGTGCAAGAGGCAGCTGATTGATGATTCTCTCTCACTGATGTTTCTAACTCTCTATCCCTCTCTCTTCCTCTCTGTAAAAAAATCAATTTTATATATATATATATATATATATATGAAGTCAATAATTTATAATAATAAAAGCATAATATGCTAATTAGACCAGATAGCTGAATGACCTTCTGGACGACCTTCTGGATGAAGCTGGGCTGTGAGGGCCAAGGCAAGTCACCGCAGCTGCAAGGGCCAAGCCCCTTGCACAAATTTTGTGCATTGGGCCTCTAGTATTGTAATAACTAGGTATTGTGTCAGATGGGTACTAGCCTTTTTGGGGTGATAACTTTGTAAGATATATAAATGCCTAATCACTATAATGAACACATGAAACTAATATAATACTGTATATTATTTTTTCTACTATAATTTTCTACTATAATTTCTTTCTCCTCTCAGTTCTGTGGCATCAAGGCTTTGGTAGAACACATTGAGCCACTTACCTGTCCCAGTCCCTTGGACATCTTGGCTTATGTCCATCTCGGTTGTCTTGTCCACCTGGGCTTTCAGGACTGAGGTCCCTGGACAGCTCTAGTGCTTCTATTTCCAGCTTAAAATAATCCTCTGTCTCTATCTCTACCTCCAGTTCTGGTGCCTCCTGCTGCTCCTGTGGAGAGTATCCTCCTGCTCACCCATCTTCTTGCTCCTTGCCTGTTTTCCTTCCCTGGGTCAGCCAGTGGTGGTGGTTGAGATTACAAGGCTGGGTCGGCTCCTGGAGGTGGTGTGGGCTGCTGCCGCCTGTAAACTGCTTTGTAGAAGGGGCAGCCTTGAGGGGCTCTCTGAGTATGGGATGGCCATCCGGGCAATCTTGCAGGCCACCTCATGGGCCTTGAACTTGGTTTGACACTGATATGCATGTCAGACACATCCTTGCTCCTGAAGGCACCTGGCCACATCTTCATAGCCTGAAGTGTTGTGGTGAAGTGTCTTTAGGCACCTCTTGATGGCAGGCTTCTCTGTGATAGTGAGCAGGTGCACCGATCTCCACTGGAGCCCGGTGGACTCCAGATGGATCCTCTATGGTGCCTGGGATGGTTCCACCGGTTTCTGGCCTGGGAGCATGAGGGCTGAGGCCATCAGTACATGTTCCAGACATGTCCTATCAAAGAGAAAGAGCATTGAATACTTGTTAGGTTGGCAAGACAGACTTTATTCAGGCCACTGCAGTAGGGAAGAGAGACTCCAAGATAAAGTGAACTCAACAACTAAGACAAAGGTGAGGGGGTTTTATAAGGGGAGAAAGGGAGTTAGCCCATCTAGAGATAACTAACAGGGGCTTAGGGGAGAGTACAAAGGGGAGAACAAAAAGGGCGAGGGAAGGATGGAAAATCACTAAAAATAGTCTGGCTACAAAGCACATTTTGTGGTTTTGGCAGAATTGTGGTTTCTTGAGAAGAAACTCAGCACAGGGACTGAGGTCACTTTTAGGGACACAGGGACTGGGGTCATCTTTAGGGACATGGGATTAGTACAGGAGGAAGCCAGACTAAAGTTTGGTCAAGTTTCTTGACACAGTGTTCAGGCAAGTCTTCTGTGTCACGTGGGAGATAATAGTTCACAGTTCATTCCTGATACATAGTGTTCCCTCTGGAGCAGTCTGGAGGCTGTGGGCCAGTAAGACTGGGGTTCCTTTTCTTCCTTTGCACCCCAGTAGGTGTTGGGAGGGTGAGGGTAGACCACACCTAGGCCTGCTTAACATAGAGCGCTCTGTACTCTGTTTTCACGTCTATTGCAGAGAATGGCTGGAATGGCAATAGGTGAGGGACAGCGTTATTGAGGAGAGGACTCCCAGAGAAGCCCCAGAGCTGCAGGACTTGCTGTGGCCGTGGCTTTGGTGTTTCTTTAAGCTGCTGGAGCTTATCATGGATGTTCTGGTACAACAGATGATGCTATGGAGGTTCTAAGATAGCCCTTGTGCTCTGCCCTGCTTTGCTCAGGTTAGAGCCTGTGGCAGGGAGGGGCAGAACTAGAGAGTTGAATCTTCCGGGGTGACCCTCCAGAGACTGAAGACCTGCCCAGGACTCAACAAGACTGGCTATTAGTTTCCTTGGCCAGCCACAGCCACCCCAATCTGTGACAGGGAGAGATACATATGCACTCTTGAGGCAATGGCGGGCTTCTTCTAAGTGAGCCACAGGTGGCTTTGCCCACATGTGTCTGTCTCACCAAGTGTGCAAATGTCTGACCTTCATTTACACTCCCTGCCTCACCTCAGCAAGGCTCCAGAACAGCTCACTGCCAAAAGGCCAGCAGGTCTCCCATGCTGGATGTCCAATGAGCAAGCAGGCTCAAGGTGGGACAGTCATCCAAATGGACAATTTGCATAAATGTCTTTGCTGGAAAATCCCTTCAATGGCAGCCAAATCAATAGACCATTTCCCACAGCACAGATAACAGAAAATATCTTGGGGACCAGACTGCTATCTCCGTTAAGATAGTACCACCCATACCTGTAAGCACCTGCTGGTTTCTCTTGAAAAGACAGGGTTGTTATCAGACCAGGGCTGGCTTTGGAAGGTCAGGAATGGGTGTGAGAAAGTGGCTGGGCCCCACACTTCAGCCTGGGACATGGGAGGAAGGGCATGAATCCTCTTGACAATAGCTCCCTGCCAAAGTTCCCACAAAGTAAAAAGAGTCAGGTTGACACAGCACTCTGCGAAGCCGAGGCTGGTTTGAGTGTCCCAGCTTAGAGGTAGTGATATAAAAGGCTTAAATATTTCAAACTGTGATGGCCTGAAAAAGGATCCAAGAAGGTGGTAAAGGAAAAGAGAAAGGCTGGGGGTGAGGGGGGCTTAAATAAGATGCCAGGAGGAAATGACTTAAGATTCGAAGCTGTGTATTCAACTATAACTCAACATTCATCCATTAGGGTTTACTTTATTTCAGGCATTGTGCTAAGCATTCAGGTCAAGAAGTAGAATAAGACAGGGTCCAGTGGGGGAGACAGATATGTAAACAATAATTGCAATACAATAAAAGGAGCAATAGAAAAATGTCAAAGCAAAGAGATGAGTTCATTCCATCCTGCTTTCTACTACAAGGATACGCTGAGGGTGAGTAGTCAATTGGTAGCTCTGAACCAAAACTGTCTCCTCTCCCTCTTCTCCCTTTTCCTCTCCCACAGCAGTCCAATGGCTCCCAATGCACTCACTGGCCCATTAACGGAACAAGGTAAAATGAGTTGTTGATCCCTGTTTTAAGGAAACAGAACTTCCCAGTGGAACTGGGCTGTCCAACTCCTTAGTCCTCTTCTGTGAGAAGAACTTATAATGTTAGATTATTATTTTGTGGGCAGATGTTTTCTAAGTGACGGGAAATCAAATTCAAGTCCTAAGATCTAAACCAGTCAGAGAGAAATAGTCCAACGCAGAAATAAGATGAAAATATATAAATGTTTGATCTACTGTATTTCTTTTGAATTTAGATTTTTATTTATGAAAGATAATAGTTTAAAACTCTCATCAGTTTCACAATGTATAGTTTGAAACACAAGAACTTGCCACCTAAATTTAATGTTAACATTTTTTCATGTTTGCTTCAAATCTTTTAAAATACTTTCTTTCACCTATAGATCTCCCTTTACCTTTGACCCTCTTCCAGAAGAAACCACTATCCTGAAGTTGGGTTGCACCATTCATTTTAATACATATTGCTAGAGTTGATATTTTGTGGGTTAATAAATAATAATTTATTAATTTACTAGAGGCCTGGTGCATGAATTTGTGCACCAGTGGGGTCCCTTGGCTGGGCCGAAACTGGCTCTCTGACATCACCTGAGGGGTCTCAGATTGCCATAGGGCATAGGCCAGGCTGAGGGACCTCACTGGTGCAAATTCATGCACCAGGCCTCTAGTAAATTAATAAATTATTACTATTTATTAACACGTTTTGAAACTTTATATAAAAGTGCATATCTTTTGCTATCTCACTTTTTTACTCAGTATTCTCACTCAGAATACTGAGTGAAAAAGTGATATATGATTGATTGATTTCAGAGAGGAAGGGAGAGGGAGAGATAGATAGAAACATTAATGATGAGAATTATTGATTGGCTGTCTCCTGAATGCCCCACCCTGGGAATCGAACCCGCAACCAGGGCATGTACCCTGACCTCCTGGTTCATAAGTTGATGCTCAACCATTGAGCCGCACCAGCCAGGCACTCACTCAGTATTCTCTTGATGTATGAGGCTACATTCAATTTCTGTATTCCATTGTAAGAATAAACCAGTGTATTTTTTATTTCTTTCTGTCATATTTCTTATGCTTTCTATTTATCATGTTCTCCTTTGATTTTTTCCATCTCTTTTCCTATCTTCTGTGTAGTGATAGTATTTTGTTTTTCTTTTCCATCTACTACTTTAGAAATGATACTTTCTACTTCAATTACCTAGTCTTTATCCTTAAAATTTTAACATGAATATGTGTCTTCAAAATATCCATTTTCCTTATGAATAAACAAAGATTTTACAATATTTAACTTTGATCTACTTTAGCCATTTGTCACATTATTATTGTCTAAAGCTGAGCTCTTTAATATGGTCATCATTAGCCACAAAGTGGCTACTTAAATTTAATTAATGTTAAATAAAATTAAAAATTCATTGTATTGGTTACATTTTAATTACTTAATATTATGCTTAATAGCCACATGTGGCTAATGGCTACTATCCTGGCCAGAGCAGATATAGAAAATTTCCACCATTGTAGAAAGTATTATTAGAAGGAGCTAGTTATTTCCATTTAGTTTTTACTTCCCTCCAAATTAGTTATTATTAATAATAATATTGATTTTTAGAGTCATCACTTTAGATTTATCTTCTGTGTTTATCAATTTCTTTGTTCATCATTGTTTTTTTCCTTTTTCTATATTTAATTTCCTTTTTCCCGAAATGCATGCTTCAGGAATCTGCTATGGACTGAATTACATATCCCCCGAACTTATATGTTGATGCCCTAACCTTCAATGTGGCCATATTTGGAGATAGTGTCTTTTGGAAGTAATTAAGGTCAGGGTTCATTACAATTCTTTAATCTGGGGATTCTTGTCTTTGATCAATTCTGAACATTTCCTAGATATTATTTTTATCCATCTGGAATTCCCATTATATTTATTTGAACCTTTTTATTCGATCATTCATTGCATTTAACTTCTTTTACATTTATCATTTTCCCCATTCTGCTGCATTATGACACTTTCTTTAGCTCCATCTTCTATCTTACTAATTCTCTTTTCAAATGTATCTATTCTGTTTTTAATCAGTTCATTAATTTATCCTTTCAAAAACTGTACTTTTCAATTCTAAAAGTTTGATTTGTTCAAATTTACCTTTCTTTACATGATCTTGTGTAGTATTTCTTTACCTTTTAAAGAAAAAAGAAAAACACTTCTTTTTTTTGCATTAAGTATATTGATGTTGGAATTTAACTGAATTTCTCAGGGCTTCAGATGTCTAGACTATGAAATGGGGCTTTATATGAAATGGCCTCTAAGGTGACTTCCAGCACTAAAATTCTAGTATGTACCCTGATATTAAATTTTTTAATGAGTATTGCTGGCTGGCTTTGCAATTCCAATTAATGAAGATGGCATTAGAGCATGGCAGTGCATAAAGAATGGTTATTTTCAAAGCCATCATCCCCAGACCTCTGGGGCTGTAAGCCAACACCTTCTGTGTGTGTGTGTATGTGTGTGTGTGTGTGTGTGTGTGTGTGTGTGTGTGTGTGTGTGTGTATGTGTGTGTGTGTGAACACAGGACAAAAAAATTATCCATCTGGTTTTGGTTTTAGATCAGAGATATTTTTTGGATGCTTATCAAAGAATCCAGTGAAAGAGTAGGGAGAATGGGTAAAGACTAAACCTCTCAGCTTGTCAGAGAGTTTTGTTTTGATCTTTATAGCACTTAAAATACAAAGTTAGAGTGTTAACAGTTTTTCTACACTCTCTAAAACCAACAACATATTAGAGTGCTGAAAGAAGAATAATATAGCTTATATTTCTATTTATCTAAAGATTCCCACAATTGAACTATAGGGATGTAGAAAGGTGCTGAAGTGAACTGTGGGTATGAGCTGGAGTAGGGGATGGAGGAGGTGATCTCAGTATATTCCTATTAAGGACAAGTAAGTGATCAATGCAACCATTTCTGGAGCTTGTATCCGAAGGTGCCTCACAAGCATCTTTGAAATTCAACTCCCATTTTGTCAAATATTCAGTGGTAGAGGATGCAATGAGATTCCGTCTTCCTAAACCCTGGTCTTCTGGTCTACCAAACTAATTGTGAGTGCTGTAGACAGGAACTCCAGTTTCTTAGTCAAATGGCACAGAGCCAATTAAAATTAAAATTCAAGTCTACTTCAAAGAGACCTGGCTCTCCTCCAACACTGACAGCTGACCAGATATAGCCATCATGCTTTTATGATTTATTTGTTTTTGCTTTGATTTTTAGAATAAACTTGATTGACATATAATTTATATATACTTTGCTTTATTGAGATATAGTTTATATATATTCTGTTTTAAAGTTCAGCAAATAAAAGTTTCCTTTCTTTTCCATATTGTTCTGGACAAAGTTTTGGAACTAAATGTCAAAGTTATAATCTCCTGACTATTGGTATTTTGAGAGAGTGGGCTATCTTTTAAATTTCTATTCCTCTGTTGTCTTAAATGCAAAAATAACTATTCATTCAAAATTAAGATCTTAATAAAGATCATTAACATCTACATGTGTTTTGTAAGCCCTTATGGCATTGTGAGGCACATGTATTTATTCTATATACAAATACATAATTCTTATCCCCTTCTCTCCCTCATCCCTACTTCCATCCAAATAGCTTTTAGATCTGTCCATTTTTTCTCTGAAATGTCTTACTCTCAACATTTTCTTTTTGTCTTTTTCTTTTAACACCCTTTCCAGGCATCACTTCTTTTTTATCGAATTTAAGTAAGCCATTCTAAGTAACCCATCCTCTGGCCAGATTAATCTTCCTAAAGCACAATTTGATATTGTCTCTCTTTTGCTCACATGGCTCCCTTTTGCCTCCTAAATCTAGCTCAGTCTTCTCACTCTGCTGTTTGGTCTCCTCTACAGTCAGGCACGGTACACCCACTGCTTCTGGTCCTATCCTGCACTGACCTCTTGTGCTGACCCATCATTCCAGCTACCTTCGTTTTCCTAGGACTCGGTCATTGTTGCCTTTACATTTTGCTTACAATGTCATGGCTACCCCACTTCCCTGGAAAAATACTGTCCATCTTTTGATCTTCACATCAACACTTTTTTTTTTTTTAGCTTTACCTCACCACTCCTGTGTAAATTTACATCTGCAATTTTTAATGCAAGTGGCACTTTGTACACATGCCTAGATCACACGTTGTTTTTTCTCATGATTATTTGTACTTGCATTTATTTTCCACATTTGACTGTAAACTTTTGATCTTTTGCCCCCCTACACACTGAAATAAAATACAGACAGTAAAATTTATAGTGTGAGTAAATACCAGCATCGCAAAGCCATGTTGGTTGCACAAAGACAGGCATTTTAAATATTTTGAAACTTCACAATGATGATGTGCAGTTTACTTGAAGGATAAGGTAAATAAAAACTGATTATAGCTACTTCAAAAGATAGATTTTTATACTCTAAAATGATGATAATTTGGTAGCCACTAGCCACATATGCTGACTGAACACCTGAAATGTGGCTCATCTGAATTGAGATGGGATAAGTATAAAAAACACAGTAGATTTTTAAGACTGAGTACAAAAAAAAGTAAACATTTAATTAATACTTATAAAATATTGATTACATGTAAAAATAACATTTTGGACATATTATGTAAAGCAAAATATATTACTATATGAATTTAAAGTGTTTTTTACTTTTTAAAGTGCAGATACTAGAAAATTATATAAGTGACATATTATTTCTTTTTAAAAATATATTTTATTGATTTTTACAGAGAGGAAGGGAGAGAGATAGAGAGTTAGACACATTGATGAGAGAGAAACATCAATCAGCTGCCTTTTGCACATCCCCTACTGGGGATGTGCCTGCAACCAAGGTACATGCCCTTGACCGGAATCGAACCTGGGACCTTTCAGTCCGCAGACCCACGCTCTACCACTGAGCCAAACCGGTTTCGGCAACTTGTATAATTTTTATTGCCAGCACTGATCTAGAGTCTCTAGTTAAAGACAGAATTAGGTATACAGATGGTCAACTAATGCTTGATTGATATGGCTAAATCTTTTCATTTCATGACACAGGCACAAAATAAAGAAGTAAGGGCTATACTTTTTAAAATGCATACTTAAATCTAGACAGATTTAGAGAATTAAGTTATTAGAAAATCTCATATACTGCATTCATATTCACTCATTATGGTTTTGAAAATTTCCTCCTGCAAATCTGTGGCTCTCTGCCCTGAAGCAGAGTTCTTCAATCAGAGCCTCAGTAAAATTGTGCAACTTAGAATGGGGATGACTTTTCAGTGACTAAGAAACTAGATTGCTGAAATTAACCTTGGCAAATGACAATGAGTTCTTGGTAGACCCAACGGTGTTGTCAATTTTCATAGGCAAATCAGTGTCACCAATGCTCTCTGGCTTCTGGATTTTCCTACATTTTGTAGCATAACTAACTCAAAAGCTTCTGGGAAGCAAAAGACAGGGCAGAAGCTATGGGACTATCTTATCTTTATAAGACACACTGTCTTAACTCCAGGGACCATTTCACTTTCCATTAAACATATATCAAATGTCTCTGATTATATTCAACGCTGCCAGATTTGGAGCCAGACAACCTATGAATGTATTATTCCTTTTAGCCAGATGCATTTGTAGCAAACAAGGTCTCTCAAAAAAGTGTCTGGATTAGTTCTATTATCAACTTTTGAAAAGGAGTGGGAAGGACTTGAATTTGATTGTCTGAGTTGTTCAGTAATGCACCAGGGTGCTTCTCTCTTTTCTCCCCAATATCTCTTGAGCCCTCTCTTGAGTCACTAATACTACCACCATCACTACCATTTATCTAGTGCTTACTACATGCCAGGGACTTTTCTCAGTATTTTATATCTATTATTACCTCACTGAATACTCAAACCATCCTTTGAACCAAATACTTCTATCCTCATTTTAAAGGTGAGAAAACTGAGTTACAGAATGATTAAGTAGGCTGTTTCCAGTCATACAACTAGTAAGAACAGACAGAAAGAAAAAGGAATTCTGCTTGTCTTGGTGCTCATGACCCAGACTACAGCATCAGGAGAAGATTCTGAGTGGTTCACATCACAGAAGAGAACAGATCTGCATGGCCAGGGCAAGCCCGCACCTGCAGGTTATGCCTTAAACTGCTCTGGCACTAGAGGTAGAGTTTTTGAAGTCTAAGTTATACATATATAAAATTTAGTGAGCATAAATAATATTTATGAAATATTTTTAAATTATATAGTGCTTTTGGGTACTTTTTGTTGAAGGACACAGAAAAGTGGAAATATTACATATTTTGCACTTGCTTTTCCTGCAAACTTCTGCCTTCCAGAAAGCCCCCTAGTGTTTGTTCAGCTTTGGAGATTGCCTTAGGTCTGTCAAGGCCCAGGGAGAGAAAAGGGGGGAAAGCAAGAATGTGAACAAAAAAAGAAAACCATAGATACATGATTTTATTAGATGTGCTTCTTCATTGTAAATAAGAAATGGAAAAGAGCCATTGGTTAAACTCAGCTGGACTTTGCATGAGATATGTACAAATGCCTCTAACTTTACTTAAAAAGTAACAATCTGACTGATTATTCTCCCCTCAGTTTGAAGGAGCAGGAGATAACAAAGAAAACATTCTTTCTGTTCTCAAACATCTCATGCCCCTAAGAAAAGAAGAGGGAAGCACCATTTAAACAACCAAATATCTGCATGTCCTTTATGGGTAAAGATGATGATATTAAGGACTTTGTAAATAGAATTGTCATTACAGTTTTCAAATTTGCCAAAGGCTCATGGCATGTTTGAATGGGATAGATTATTAGGAATATTTTAGGAAACTAAAGCCCAGAGAAGTGTGTTAGAGTCAAATGTGGTTTTCATTCTCCCACTCCACTTTCTATTGCAAGTTTGAGTTTTCTTTGAATTAAGCTTCCTGGTTCTTTCACTGTTAATTTCAAGTTGTTTCCAGAGCAGAGAATATTGTTAGTATTGCCTTCAATATATCCACAATATGACAATTATGATCAAGTGATAAAGACACTCTTAAGTTATAATTATCCCTTATGTTATAACTAGAGGCCCGATGCATGAAATTGGTGCAAGGGCTGGGCCCTCACAGCTGTGGTTTTGTCCAGAAGGTCCTCTGGTTTAATTAGCATATTATGATTTTATTATTATAGACTGCATGCAGAATCCTCATTCTAGAATTTTATTTTATTTTGCCTGTTAAAAGAAAAGCTAGCAATCATGAGAAGCTGGTCTTATTTCTCTAAGGATAAATAAGGCATTTTTGTTTGTTTAGGCAGATTATACTTAGAATACTTGAAAGGGCAAAATCTGCCTTGGAGACCCTCAAACAAGCTAATAAGTAGCTTGGCCAAAATTTCAGATATAGAATGACCAGGTGATTAGTACTGGGCAATCTGGTGTTTTTGTTTCCTGTTCCATAAAATTAAAAACATGCTGGGGCAATGAGAATGTTCTTTATTGTGCACTGGTGGTTACATGGGTATAGGCATAATAAAGTTCAATTGAGTTGTACACTTAAGATTTATGCATTTTACTGTATATAAACTATACCTCAAAAAATAAAATGGAAGAATGTAAAGAAACAGCAAAAGACTAAAAACAAAACTTGGAAATGCAATTGATCTTAATTTCAGATTTGCTTTATCTTAATTACTGATTGGTACTTAAGAGTGACTTGGCACACTTTTTTGTTTCTCCTTGTGTTTATCTTTCAATAAACTGTCACTTTAAAAGATCCCCTGATGTTATAAGGCGAGAAAGCCTCAACTTACCCATTTGCAAGATGGTGTAGTAATTATGTCCAAAATTTTGTTTCACACACGAGGCCATCTCTGGAGCTGCGGGATACGTATTCTTCCCACTCCTCTGCTGCCTTATATTTTTATGGGGTACTTCAGGAATCGGTATTCAGATAGCAATTAAAAGACTTTTTAAAATTGTCGCTGAATTAAATGACTTTTCCCAAAGATGCTATGATTTAATTCTTATTCACTTTATTTCTTCTGGACGCTACTTAAGATATACAGCACACCCGATTTGAATATATACTTAAAAACTATTTGCTTTAATGTTTCACCTTCTTGCGTTATAAACCCCTATTCCATGATGTTTAATGTTTGAATCCAACCACCAGGCTCAGTTTGTTCCCCCTGAGGCGAGTGAGGGTATAGCCAATTGAAAAAAAAAAGATGCCCTGGAAACATCCGGGAACTGGGGGAAGACTACTATTCCCAGAATGCATCGCTTTCAAGTCTTCGGCTGCCCAAAGACCGGGACCTATAAGATTCTTTAGTCCCCATTGGTTAGTTTTCCCGTCAGTGGAACAAGGCGGGGGATAAACCTCGGATAATGCATTTCCGCCGCCGCGAGGCGACGCTCTCTATTGGACAGCATTCAGTCTGATAAGAGGAATTAGCCAATCCGAATGTGCATACCCTCCCAGAGACTCCGCCCCTTCCTCCTGGTAACTTTTGGTGGCGGGAAAAGTTCGGAAGTTTCGCGCCAGGGCAGGGTCACCCTAGAGCCTACGCGGGGCGCCGGTAGAATTGACGAGCATGGCTGGGACCGTGGTACTGGACGACGTGGAGCTGCGGGAGGCGCAGAGAGATTACCTGGACTTCTTGGATGACGAGGTGAGAGAGGCTCGGGTCGCGAGGTTCTTGAGCTTGGAGCCCGGGGAGGCGGGCGGGCCGAGGGAGGCCACGCCGAGCAGCGCCGGGGCCGGCGGGGAGAGGCCCGCCGGGCATGCAGATGCCGCGGCCGAGCTGGCGGGCGCAGGGGCCTTCCACTAATCCTTTCAAACGCTCTCGTGGCTGAGTCCGTCCTTAGTTGGTCATCCACTGGTGAACCTCAGCGAACGGTCCTGTACCTTTCTCCTAAGTACAAGTGATGGCTGGGTCGCGCGAAATTTGACAGGCTCCCTTCGGGGACAAACAAATGGCGAAGTCCACTCGGACCTTTTGGAAGTCACTCCCGGGTCTCTTGATTTGGGGAGGTTGGGTCGGGGGAAGAATTGCTACCATAAAGTAGTGATCCGACACCTTTAGGTCCCCAGACTTAGAGAGTGACTTCCTGTCGGGAGGAAGACTTCCTAATTTGGCAGTACCCCCCCCCCCTCCCAGCCCCCCAGTACTAAGTGAGATGCCAAGGAAAGGAAAGGTATTTGTTGTACAGGTAAATCTTGTGCAACCCAAGATTGAAAGCCATAGAGTGTTGGTAAAGCGTCTTGAAGGGTGTCTGATGCTGGACCTGTAAACAAATAGCTAAGGCTCCCAGCTCCTTTAGGTCCGGATATGAGAACTCTTTCTATATTATACACATGACCTGGAAATAAAATACTTTAATCCTATATGTGACTTTAAAATGAAAATCCATTTTAATATGAGTATTAACTTACATTTTGACAAGGTTTGTACTTATTGTACTTTCAAGGTTGAGAAATGACTGCATACAGAAAGCTGTTATTAGTAGGAACAATAGCATGGACTGTGAGGAAGTAATAACCCCACACTGTCCCCTTTGGGTGAAGATGGAATCGTAGGCTAGTGAGTGAAGATCTGGGAGAGATTGGGGTTCGGCTCTGCTGCACAGAGATGGACATTTATCTTCTTGTGAGAGCTGCCTCTATTTAAAAACATTTTTGAATGGTGGCTGTTGTTTTATATGGTGGTGGCTATTTTGCAGGAAGACCAGGGAATTTATCAGAGCAAAGTTCGGGAGCTGATCAGTGACAACCAGTACCGGCTGATTGTTAACGTGAATGACCTGCGCAGGAAAAATGAGAAGAGGGCTAATCGGTGAGTGGCAAGGGTTCCCAAGGGGATATCCTGGCTCTGGGTGAGAATGGCTCCCTTCTCTCTTCCCCTCCTTGGCACTGGCTTCCCAGGAGAGGATCTGGATAAAATATTTTTTTTACCTTGAAGCTTTCTTTGCCTCGCCTGCTCCTATGTTGTTGTTTTTTAAATCCTTACTGGAGTTCATGCTTTTTGATTTTAGAGGGATGGAGAGGAAGAGAGAAACATTGATCAGTTGCCTTCCCATACATACCCTGACTAGGGGTCAAAACTGCAATTTAGGTATGTGCAAATGACCTTGGAATTGAACCCACAACCTCTTGGTGTATGCTCCAGCCAACTGAGCCACACCGGCCAGGGCCCTGCTCCTATCTTTCCCTCTTCCAAACGTAGGTGGTAGGCATTTTCCTCTCAAAGAGCACCCCCTTCCGTGTTTGCGTATCCTGAGTCTTGTAGGATGGGAGGAGGAAGTAGGAGCCAGATTTTCCTCCTTGGCCTTCATCATTTAAGAATGTCCACTTTTGTTTTTGAGGGTCAGCTTTTTTGAGTTCTGCTCTCTGCCTAATTATTCTTTCTCTTTTCCACATGCAGCCTCCTGAACAATGCCTTTGAGGAGCTGGTTGCCTTCCAGCGGGCCTTAAAGGATTTTGTAGCCTCCATTGATGCTACCTACGCCAAGCAGTATGAGGAGTTCTACATAGGATTGGAGGGCAGCTTTGGCTCCAAGCACGTCTCTCCCCGGACTCTTACCTCCGTCTTCCTCAGCTGTGTAGTCTGTGTGGAGGGCATTGTCACTAAATGTGAGTGTGTTAAAGTAAGGGTCTGAGGGAATGGAGGTGGGGTAGACCGACGGGGCCTGGGAAAGCAGGAGAGGTGGAGTAGAGCTGGGGAGCTTGTGGTGTCAGAAAGGTGGAGCATTTAAATGACCAGGTGAAAGTTGAAGGAGGTGAAAGTTGGAGGAGCTCCGAGTGATTAGGAGGACCTTGCGTGACCACCTGTGCTCGCAGAATGCTGAATTCTGCTAAGAGGGGAGGAGTCTTGGCTCTTGGCAGTCTCCTCTTTCTAACCCTGAACTCCTACTATTTCTCATTTGGGATCGGTTGTACTTAAAGTTTTACATGGGTATGTTGGTGTTCTGTATAGAAATACAAAGATGAATACATGACACGTATTACTGAAATAGTTTAAACTAGATGGGGCAGTAGTATTTGGAGTCAGCATAGGCTTGCCTGGGTTAGGTCCCGCCTTTATCACTGTCTAGTTGGTTGACTTCATATGCATGTTTTTTTTCATTCCTAGGCTCTCTAGTTCGTCCCAAAGTTGTCCGCAGTGTCCATTACTGTCCTGCTACAAAGAAGACCATAGAGCGACATTACTCTGATCTCACCACCCTGGTGGCCTTTCCTTCCAGCTCTGTCTACCCCACCAAGGTGAGGGCAGTGAATTGATTGAGCATCTTTGGAGGTTGTAATCAAATATGTCTTTTAATGCAAGTAATTGGGTAACATCTGAAGTCTTCTAAAAGAAAATAGGGTGAAAGTTAGGAGTGAGGATTAATCTAAAGGAAAGATTAATTGTTAGCCAGAACTTAATATGGAAAGTTCACAGATTTTTTTTATAAGAATAAATATTCACTTCCATAAAAATTATGGAAGGGTTGAAAGAAGGATGTAATTTCATAGACTAACATGGAAAATACCTATGCTACAACGTTACTATGTGCTCTTTGCGGGCATTTTACTACAGGTTTGAGAGAAGGTTGGCCTAAGCAACGGCTTTGTTCTTAGTGTGCAGGTGGATCTGAATTGAGAATGATGTGAAGCCTTACTCAATGAAATGAAAGAAGATAATTACTATTGATTACTTGATGTCTGAACTCATTCTATCAAAGAAGAGCTGTCCCCACCATTAATTTTAATCGAGAGCTACTGCATCCAAAGAATTGTTAGGCACTGTGGAAGACACACGTATAAATAAGACCCAGTTCTTGTCTTCAATATTATTAACTGGCAGAGGAATCTTACCATTTGTCTTACTACATCAACAACTAAAACAACCATGAGTATCTTAGAATTATTACTGCAACTTACTTTAGAGTCATTTAGTCCATCTCCAGATGCTATGTTGAAGTTTGGAAAGGTTAAGTGACTTGCTTATGTCTTAGTGATAATTCTAAGGATGGGACCCATGTCTTTTTACTTTTAGGCCAGTTGCATTGTCAAAGTAATCCTGCTCTCTAGAATCCTTTCTAGAATTTCTTCTGCAGGAAGTACTCAAGTAGTACTCTTGTACCCATTACTGTGGCCAAGCTTTTTTGCTTGAGCTGTGAAATACATCAGACCAGACCCTGGAGGTGTGTCCACTTTAGTGCGTAGAGCTTAGGTTTTGGAGTTATGTCTGCCTTGAGTCCTGGCTCTAGTACTTATGGTGTGATCTTAGGGAACTTATTTAACTGCTCCCAGCCTCAGTTTTAATAATCTATTTATAAAATGTGAAAAATACCCGCTTTACTGAGTTGTGATGATTACATGAGATAATTCCACAAAATAATAGCACAGTGTTTTGCACATAGTAAGCATTCAGTGTGTTGTTGTTTTTTTGAAAACTCAAATGGCAAGTAAGTAAAACTTTAAAAATGTCTTTACTAAAGTTTAATACACATACAGCAGCATACAACTTGATGAATACCTATAAAATGAGCATCCAGAACAGGAAATCAAACCTTACCAGCAGTCAAAAGTCCCTCTTGAGGACCCACACTGCCCTGTTAGTCTATCCTCATGTCCAGCAGTATAAATTATTTTTGCCTATTTTTATATTTTATCTTAAAAAATACTCTTGTGTTGGCTTCTGTTTGTGAGATTTATCCATGTGTGTAGGTGTATTTCATTGTATAATTCACTTGTGTGAATATACCACATTTATTTAAGCACTGTTGCTGACATTGGGATATTGTGTAACTTGGTCATCAGGAATAGTGCTGCTGTGAACTTTGTAGTACAAAGCTTTTGTTGGGTATTACATAGGAGTGGAAATAAATATTGCATCATGGTGAAAGTATGTATTCAGCTTTAGTAGACAAAGGATCTTAATTTAGATGTTACATAGCTGTGGTCCATTCAGACGAGAGATTGCCTCTTCCATCTAGATGGTTTATTATTAGATAAGGTTGTAAAAGCTAGAGAAGATATTTGGCTTTTTTTGCTTCTGGATATTAAAAATCTCAGGAAGTCATCAAATCATACTTGTTTCCCACCACAAATAGTGTGGTGTTTCTAAGACAGGGCTGAGATAACGGTGCTTTTCTGTGTGCCTTTTCCAGGATGAGGAGAACAATCCCCTTGAGACAGAATATGGCCTTTCTGTCTACAAGGACCACCAAACCATCACCATCCAGGAAATGCCGGAGAAGGCCCCAGCGGGCCAGCTTCCTCGCTCTGTGGATGTCATTCTGGATAATGACTTGGTGGATAAAGTGAAGCCTGGTGACAGAATCCAGGTGGTGGGGACCTACCGTTGCCTTCCCGGAAAGAAGGGAGGCTACACCTCTGGGACCTTCAGGTAAAGGGTCAGTCCCGAATGTTTGGAATGCTGCTGGTAGCGTCCATATTTGGTAGTATCTTCCTCCAGTTTGCCATGTTCCAGAGAGTGATAACAGACAGGTGGAGCGCACTACCTGCCTGGGAGATGGGATACCTGTTTTCTGTCATATAAAACTGGCCATTCTATCTCATGCTAAAAGTGGGAGTTACTGGTAATATGATTATAGTCTCATGGCTTACCTGAGAGTATCACACATATCCCCACCGCACCTCCTTCCTATGTACACCTTCTTGAAACTTTGGATTAGAAGGAGATGCATTCCTGAGTTGAGGCATTGCCAGATGTTTGGGTCATGGATGAAGAGAGAATCAATTATTTAATTCAGAACAGCTTCCTTTCTCTTCTTTTCAACTTGCTATTCTAGATTATTAACCTAAAAGGGCTCTGAAGATAGCAGGCTTTCTCTGAATTCTCCTCTTTGTCCTAGGACGGTTCTGATTGCCTGCAATGTGAAGCAAATGAGCAAGGACATTCAGCCTTCATTCTCTGCTGAGGATATAGCCAAGATCAAGAAGTTCAGCAAAACCCGCTCCAAGGTCTGGGTGTCCTTCAGGGCTTGGAGGGTGGGGATGGAATTGTTCAGGTTGTGTTTGGGCATGGCCATCTTTGTACTGGACCAGGAGGCAGGTCGAGGTTTTTCCTCTAAAGTATGTGGTACTAGTTTCTAGTTTTGACACAATCAGTGAGCAGCAGGGTGTTTTTGCGGTTTGTTCTTTAATTTTTCTGTTGTGCTACCTGCTGGGCTGCTAAGTGAACCTAATATAGATAAAGAATAGGATTTAGAATATCAGTGTACCAATGAGTCTTTACTGAAGACATTAGTGATACATTGCTACTTAAATTTAAAATAGTGGTTTTAATTGTTTTAGTTCTCAAAAACATTTTTATTTTTAAAGAAAGTGTTAACATTTAGAATTGAACAAAATTCAATGCATGTGTGGCATAGGTTACTGCTGAAGCACAAAACATATTTCTATTGAACCTAAAATGTTTTGAAACTGGAAACTTTTTCTGGCTTAAAAATTATGTTCATTTATGATTAATATGAATGGAGAGTATAAAGATAAGCAGACTTCAGTTTTGATGAGGGATCACTTTTTTTCTTAAAGATTAGACATCTAAGCAAGATTTGGAATCTAGGCTTCCTCTGTAACTGTTTTGAAAATGATTTGATCAATAAGATTTGTCTTAGGGAGATTTTACTATTAGAAACAATATTTATATTTGTGTATATCTTCAAGCATTTTGAATAGGATACACTGTAAAGTGGAGCTCAGCACAATCCCATGGAACCTCATTAGACTTTCACACCCTGTAGGATATCTTTGACCAGCTGGCCAAGTCGTTGGCCCCCAGTATCCATGGGCATGACTATGTCAAGAAGGCAATCCTCTGCTTGCTCTTGGGAGGGGTGGAGCGTGACCTGGAAAACGGCAGCCACATCCGTGGAGACATCAATATTCTTCTTATAGGTATGGTGCTGGGGGTTGCTCTAGACTCCTGGTCTTCCCTAGTGGAGTGTGGTTGAGGACTCTATGACCTATACTTGGTTGTATTTCAGTCCATAAAAGGCTTCCTGGTTTATATATCTAAACTATATGTTTCTGCAAATGATAAAGAGAAAGTGAAGGAAATAGTGTTAATAGCCTATTACTGTATATTTGTTATATCAAGAGCTGTTCTAAAAACTCAGAACTTGGGGATGTGGAGACTTTCTTAGAGAGTCACCACTGCCCCTATCCAATTACAGGAGACCCGTCGGTTGCCAAGTCTCAGCTGCTGCGGTATGTGCTTTGCACTGCACCCCGGGCTATCCCCACCACTGGCCGGGGCTCCTCTGGAGTGGGTCTGACGGCCGCTGTCACCACAGACCAGGAAACAGGTAAGAGGGGGTGTAAGGGTCCTTGGCAGATGTCTAGCACTGACACCAAGCAGGTAGAGAACTAAGTGTCTGACAACAGTGGGTACATTATTTAGGTTTGGGTGACCCTCTATTGACAAGAATGCCTCCCAGAAGACTATTTTAAGAGTTTTTGAGAAGAAAGCAAATTGGAAGGGAAATGAAAACAAAGATTGTACTGTTTCCTAAATTAGAGGAAGGGGTTTGAAGACTAGTGAGAAGAGAACAGATCTAGTTGGGAAATTACCTGAGGATGAGGATGAAGAGAGAAGAATCTATAAAGGAAGTTGGAGTCTTGCTGCTTAGGAGTCAAACTGGGACAAGGAATTACCCACTAGGGATTCCTTAAGTCTCTAGGCACTGACGTCACTATATTCTTCTGTGTGACAGTGAGAGGGTTCAGGAGGGGGTTTGAAGTCTCTCCCTCTGTCCCCTACAACCTGGATTATAGCATGTGTATTTGTCTCCCACTTCCCAGGGGAACGCCGTCTGGAAGCAGGGGCTATGGTCCTGGCTGACCGTGGTGTGGTTTGCATCGATGAATTTGACAAGATGTCTGATATGGACCGCACGGCCATCCACGAAGTGATGGAGCAGGGTCGAGTCACTATTGCTAAGGCTGGCATCCATGCTCGACTGAATGCCCGCTGCAGTGTTTTGGCTGCAGCCAACCCCGTCTACGGCAGGGTCAGTGAAATCAGGCACTTAGCCATTGTCCTCACCGTCATTCAGTTTTGTTGAATAACTGGACTGAGAAGTTTAGTGTAGGTAACCCAGGGAAACAACAGGCCAAAGACCAAAGTAAGCTTATCATCTTTAGGCCGTCTTGTTGCTGTCCTAGGTTTAGGGCCATGGTTCCTTATCCGCTCATATACACCAGAATCCCCTGGAAAGTTAACTTTCTTAAAGTAACTTTTCAGAAATACAAAGATGAAAACAAAAATGACCTGCAGTTTCACCTCCCAGGTAACCTATATTGACATTAAAATGGAAGTACTTTGGCCCTAGCCGGCTTGGCTCAGTGGATAGAGCGTCGGCCTGCGGACTGAAGGGTCCCTGGTTCGATTCTGGCCTGGGGCACATGCCTGGGGGTTGCGTGCTCGATCCCCAGTGCGGGGTGTGCAGGAGGCAGCCAATCAGTGATTCTCTCTCGCCACTGATGTTTCTATCTCTCCTCCCTCTCTGAAGTCAATAAAGAAATATATAAAAAAAAATAGTTTATAAAAAAATGAAAGTACTATGTACATGTGGTAGGAGGATTTATATACACAACAGAGAGGTACAATATGGAAATTCTATTTCTTTCCCAAGAGATAGCCACTAACAGCTCCCAAGTGTTTTCAGGAAACAAAAATTAAGCATGCACCAACAATGCACTATCTCCATGTTAAAAGATTGATCTATCGTTGGGTTTTAGATGTAATTGTATGTTTACTATCTTTGGAATTTGCCGAGTTTGCCTTTTTGCTGCTATCTCTTTGCGAATGAAGCTGCAACAAAATCCCTTCATGTGCGTTTTGTTATGTATTTGGGAGTATGTTTATATGATAAATACCTACCAATAGAATTACTAGATTGAGTTAAATGCATTTTTATTTTGGTAGAGATTGCCAAATTGCCCTCCTTAAAGATTGCATCATAATAATACTATTAACTAATACGTATAAATGCTTTATATTTATCTACTCCTTTCATCCTCATAATGACCCCTGTGAGGTGTAGGTAGTGTCCATTTTACAGATGAGAGAATGGAGCCATAAAAGCTTAAGTAACTTGCTTAAGAGTCACAAACTAGAAAATGGCAAAGCCAGGATTTGAACCAGAGCCTATGCTGTGCTCTGGCAGTTTATCTCACAGGGTGTGGGAATGCCAGTTTTGGTGATGTTTTTTAAACAACAGGTGCCTGATTCCTAGCCTAGAGTTTCTGAATCCAAATCTCTGAGTTAGGGCTTTTGGTAACTATAGGTTAGAAAGGTTCCACAGGTTGGTTCTAATTCAGAATGTGCATTGAAACCATAGGTTTTTAGATGAATGTTAATGTGTATTTACATTATTCTGAAGAATTGAATTATAGAGGAAAATGGCAAGTCCTGAAATGTGAACATGGTAGTCAGAAGGATTATTAATCTTACCCCCAAGATTGTTAGGCCCTCTAGTGTTGTGGGAGGGTTGGCATCAGCCTAGTGGGTTCTGAAATGAAAGATAAGAAAGAATACAGGGATTCTTGACTCCCAGGGAAAAACTGATTTTTAAAAAAATTGATTTTAGAGAAGAAGGGAGAGGGAGAGCTAGAAATATCAATGATGAAAGAGAATCACTGATTGGCTGCCTCCTGCATGCCCCACACTGGGGATGGAGCCCACAACCCAGGCATGTGCCCTGACTAGGAATCGAACTGTGACCTAATTCATAGGTTGACATTCAACTACTGAGCCATGCTGGCCAGGCTCCTGTGATTTTAAAACATCATTTAGATTTTGATAATTTTCATTTTACTCATTATTTTCTGAGTAAGGGACTCCAAAGTTTCTAAGTGCCTCTTATTTAGCCAGCTTGTGTTCAGGGTTTGTCCTGCCTTGGAAAGAGAGGAACAGAATAAAGCTTGGGGAGGAGGAGGCTGGTTTTGAGACCCACATGCAGCCTGATGGAGGCACCTCAGCTAGGAGGTCATTAGCTTCAGTTAGAGAAGGGTTGTGGGTAGAGATGAATTAGTATTTTAATACTGTTAAAATTTTCTACGTCACTGCTTTTGGCTTTTATTCTCATTCCCAGAATCAAACCAGCCTCCTTGTCCTTTCTATTGTTGTTGCCTTCACTTTCCTTTTCTCTTGTGTCCTCAGTATGATCAGTACAAGACGCCTATGGAGAACATTGGGCTGCAGGACTCACTGCTCTCCCGATTTGACTTACTCTTCATCATGCTGGACCAGATGGACCCTGAGCAGGATCGGGAGATCTCTGACCATGTCCTTAGGATGCACCGCTACAGGACCCCAGGGGAGCAGGACGGAGATGGTGAGACCACGAGAAGAGTAAGGGAGGGAAGGGAACCTAAACTGATCTCATTATCTGAGGTGCAATCCAGGTGGTGGGGTGTGACTGGGTTGATGTCGAAGATGTCATTCCTGGCCTGGCCACCTCCCCTTCTTGCTCACCGGAGGTTATCCTGAGGTGTGTCCTTTGTCTATTTCTGGGCTTGGGAACACCTTTGAGCATCTTCTGTGGGCGAGGTGGTTCCACCTTCCTTACTTTTGGCCTCGCATGTCTGTTTCCTTGGAGGTCCTTGCTTTGTGAGTCTTTCTCTTCCTCCCCGTGTAGTTCCCTTGGTTAAGCTCTTTTTTATTCTCCTTTCTCTCAACTTGGGTTTTCTAGCTATGCCTTTGGGTAGTGCCGTGGAAATGTTGGCCACAGATGATCCCAACTTTAGCCAAGACGACCAGCAGGACACTCAGATTTATGAGAAGCATGACAACCTTCTGCACGGGCATAGGAAGAAAAGGTGAGCATTTCTCATACCTGTCCCTGAGGGAACCTGAGATTGGTGTCATATTAGAACATGTGTATGTCTAATATTATATCATATTAGGGTGTGGCTATATGTTTATGCTGTCCAGGCTAAGATTATGCTGGAATCATAACCATGTGGACCTGTTTTCTTCTGGATCCACAGAGACTTCCCTTTTCCAGGCCAGTTGCCTTGTAAATGTTTGTGGGTGATTAAGCTTAGGTTCTGATCTTTTCCTAAAATAGAAGATTGATGACATGCCTAACTGATGGTGTGATGTCATCCTCATGTGAAGGATTGCGCATGATGTAGCTATTTATGTTGAGTTCATGGGGAAGGGTCAGGAGATGGCATGCACTGGAGGCTTTGCAAGTCGATTTGGACAAAGGAAACTTGCGACCAGATGATCAAAGCATGAAATGTGAGCTCTTATACCTCTATTTTTGGCCACGGTGCAGTAGGAAACATATCATCTTCAAACCTGTTGGTTTAAGAACCTAATTTTGAGCCAGAAAACTGAATTTGATATACTTAAGCTTCTCTGTGCCATACTTTTCCCATGTATGAAATACGGCAAATAATACCTAAACTTACTAACTCACAGTACCTAATTATTAATAATATTTATTAATATTAATTATTATTAATGTTAATATTTTTATTTAATTTGTGAAAGGGCCTTGACATGCTACATATGAGATTTATGATAAATGGGTTCTAGCCTGGCTCTACTTTGCTACTTGGTCTTGACTTCTTTGAGGAGAGGCAGAGCCACCATCTCAGGCAGGTGCTGAGTGTGGCAGGGCGGGGAGTTCACTGTGTGTGGGTCTAGGGCAGCCATGGGCAAACTACGGCCCATGGGCCGGATTCGGCCCGTCCAGTTGTTCTATCCGGCCCGCTGAGCCGAAAGAGCAGAGGGTTCTCTTGCTCTCCCCTCCGCTCCTTCACCAGCAGCCCAAGATGAGAGTGCCAGCATGGTCAGGTTGCTTTTATTCTGGCCCTCCGGTCCAGTTTAAGAACCCATGTGGCCCTCGAGTCAAAAAGTTTGCCTACCCCTGGTCTAGGGAGAAGATGGTGAATGCGGCTTTCATGAAGAAGTACATCCATGTGGCCAAAATCATCAAGCCAATCCTAACGCAGGAGTCGGCCACCTACATTGCAGAAGAGTACTCACGCCTGCGCAGCCAGGATAGCATGAGCTCCGACACCGCCAGGGTGAGTCTCCAAGCGCAAGAGGGCCCTGGGAGTCCCTTAAGCATCTGACTGAGGAAAGTCCTTACTATCTGGGGCTCTGAAGCCATTTTAACATAGTGATTCTTTACCTTTTTCTTCTGGTCTTGACACAGTGTTAATCATGTCCTTTTACAAAGGAACATGAAATGAGAGCCCCTAAGATAATATGCACCCTATCAGTTTAGATGATGTTGGCCTCCAGAAGCTGTGGTGTATTTAGCAAACACGAGCCACTTCTGGGAACTGAAAGAGTCTGTTATTGCAGGCAGTGTTAAAATAAGAGCTCAGATCTGGGCTGGGGAGGTAGAAAGGCAGGTAGAAAGATCATATATACATATTTATAAATATACTAGAGGCCCAGTGCATGAATTTGTGCACGGGCGGGGCCAGGCTGGCCCCAGGCAGGGCGGATCGGGGTCGGGCCTGTTGGGGGGAGGAGACAGTGGAGGTTGGCTGGCTGGCCTGCCTTAATTGGGGCCCAATTAGGGCCTTGCTGGCTGGGGGGAGGGGCCATAGGCAATTGGCTGGCAGGCCCTGCCCCTGATTGGGGTGGGGGCGTCTATTGTAGGCTGAGCCAGCCATGGGGAGGGGCTATGGGATAGGGCCATGGGTTGGGGCGGGGGGGCTGTGGGCTGATTGGGATGGTGGGGACCCATCAGCGTGGGGGAGGTCAGCCGGGGGTAGGGGCTGTTTGCCAATTGGGATGGGAGAGCCTGATCAGGGGCAGGGCTGGCAGGGGGAAGGGGCTGAGGGAGGTTGGCTGGCCAGCCCCGTCCAATTCACTGGATGCAGTGGGTATCAGAGCGACCAGCTATTCTGGTCATTATGGTGTTCTGGTTGCTGGCTTTTGATATATATAGATACCACAGTGTGGTACTTGTGAGGCTGTTGGAGACAGATGAAGAAGCGTTAACTTTTCCCTTAGACATTCCAGAAGGTTATGAGTCTCAGGAAAGGATTCCCAGTGTGTGATATTTGAGCTATACTTTGACAGGTGACTTGCAGCTGGACAACTGTGATGGTTTTCCAAAGCTATTTCTAGAAACCTTACATGCCAGCCCATGAGTTTATCTGAATCTTTTGGGCACTTTAGTTCATACAGGATTTCACAAAGAAACTCTAGTCTAAAACCCTCATTCTGCAATCTTGGATTCGATGTGATCCCAGATAATCTATTTCAGCTTCACCCAGGAAAGAAATTCCACTTTCTAGAACTCCTTCTGGAACTTCATTGACACCCCGAGGGAGAATATGCCTAGGATAGCACTGCATTGAAATGTTAGGCTAGTCTTCTACTCATTGAGCTTAAAACTGCTTCCCTGTGTTCCTACCCATGGGTCTCAGTGTTGTTTTCTGGAGATTTTGCATGACTTGCCTTCTTCAATTAACCCCCTTTCTTTTAAAATTCCTCACATATGAATACACTCCAGTGTGTCAAAGGCCTCTCACTGCACATAATACACCAACCAGAGCTATAATGGCGCACATAAACTCCAAACTTTGGTAGCTTTCTAAATCATTAAAATCATTGACTAAAATAATTTTGGCCAACTTACGTAAATATGAATACATTTGTTTTTGAATGTCAGATTGGATTTAAATGATAATTTTGAAGACTTGAAAGTAGAAGTGACCACATACTTCGCTAGTGCATCCCACAGCAGGAGGTATGGTAGTGCAGCCCTTCCTTCTGGCCTGAGGTTTCCAGCTAATTTTTGGATCTTTTAGCTCTCTGCTCACAGTTTCATTATTCATAAAATAATAAGAAGGCTGGATAAAGTCAGGGATGGTTAGTGAGGAGGGCACATCAGAATCACCTGGAACTTAAAAAAAGTACAGGTGTCTAGTCCTGTGTTCTGAGGAACACAGACATTCTGATTCCTTAAGCAGGGGCCCTGCTCAGACAACAGTCAAGAAAGGTGAAGGCACCCCAGTTTCATATGCACCCTCTCCTGTGAGAACCGCTTGATAAGAACTTGTCAGAGTTCTCTTCTGGACTTGGTGACTTCATCCAACTTTTAAAAATGTGTCCTCTTGCCGAAACCGGTTTGGCTCAGTGGTAGAGCGTTGGTCTGCGGACTGAAAGGTCCCAGGTTCGATTCCGGTCAAGGGCATGTACCTTGGCTGTGGGCACATCCCTGGTGAGGGGTGTGCAAGAGGCAGCTGGTCGATGTTTCTCTCTCATCGACGTTTCTAGCTCTCTATCTCTCTCCCTTCCTCTCTGTAAAATATCAATAAAAAATATTTTTTTAAAAATGTGTCCTCTTTCACGCCCTCATTAGCGTGGCCTTGGACAAGTTACTTGAGTCCCATTTTTCTTATTTATAAAATTTTTCCTAGTAATGAAGAGCATTAATGACACAAGGAATGTAAAAGCACAGTTCTTATGGCGTTGTAGGCCTGCAGTAAGGGACTCTCCCTTCACTTTGGTACTCCTTCTAGGCCTTTTTTAAACCTTTCCAGCTGCAAGGTGCTTAATTTTCTTATTTCCTGTTCATCTACTCCTCCCTCCCTCAGCACTCTCTCACACATATTTCCTTGATAATTTTCATGTTTCTGAATTTCACATGGTAGTTGTAGGAAATACAGAGCTCTGAATCCTTTGCTTGGGCCTCTTGGAGCTTTTTTGGTAGTGTCATTATTTCCTTCCCAGTGTGGTGGGAATGATGGGTATGCTTAAAGATTATGTGTAATTCTGGATAAGGAATTCTCATTCTCTCCCCCAGACCTCCCCAGTTACAGCCCGGACGCTGGAAACCCTGATTCGGTTGGCCACGGCCCATGCCAAGGCCCGCATGAGCAAGACTGTGGACCTGCAGGATGCAGAGGAAGCTGTGGAGTTAGTCCAGTACGCTTACTTCAAAAAGGTGAGGATTCAGGTGCCTGCTGAGAGATCCTTCTGAAGAAACCATTGGTGCTTGGGCCGCACAGCCTCCCCTGGCCGTCAGCTGTGTTTGGGTCATCAGCAGGAAGTAGCATCAGTCTGCCAGTGCTCAGTTGGCCTCTGTCCTTTCTCCGGGATCTGCAGCACCAGTGGTGCTCAATCCAGCTGCATGTGAGAAGCAGCTAGAGAGATTTAAAATACCGATGCTAGAGCCGGAGGGATTGTGGTTTCATTGATGTGCTATACCTTCTCTACTTCCTTTGCCCCTTAAAAAGGTAGATGTTTCCAAAGGATCGACTTTGATAATCTTCCTCTTCTATACTTTTCCCCTTGGCACCTCTGCAGGTGTCCCATTGGCACCTCAAAAACTAATGTCAGAAGTTGAACTCTCAGACTTGCTTCTCGTTTTTCTGCTTGTGACATTTCATCTCTGTCATTTTAGACACCAAGACTTGAAGCCTCGGCTCCCTTTTTCTCATTGCCTCTGCCCCTCAATCGAACTGTAACTCTTTGGGGTTTAGTTGTGGATCTGATAAACTTTTCTTGGCTATTTCTCTTTTGAGGGTGGGCAGTCTTAAATTTAAATTGAACACCTGATTTATGAAGAAGCGAATTGTTTTTCACTTAACCATTATGGGTTGGACTTTTTTCTCATTCATTTCTTTATTCAGTAAACACTCGTTAATACCTATTATGTAAAAGGAATTGAACACACTACTCAGCATTTCTAAGAATGAGTAGCAGCCTGTCCCCTGGTCCTGGGACTTGGGGACAAGAGAGGCTAGGTGAGTCCTTAGATCCATGAGCATCATTTCTGCTGATGGTGCAGAAAGGACTCTTATTCAGAGTTCTTTAGTCAGTTCCCTGGCATCAGTGACCCCTCCCACCACCCACCTATACTTGGCTTGGTCCTAGGTTCTGGAGAAGGAGAAGAAACGTAAGAAGCAAAATGAGGATGAATCAGAGGCAGAAGATGAAGAGGAGACAAGCCAGGAGGACCAAGAACAGAAGAGGAAGAGGTAAGGTTGGGCAAAGAGAAATGGAGAAAAAAATTTCACTTAGGGCTGGGGGAGGGAGAGGGGTGAATCAAGTCAGTAGACATCAGGTTCTTTAGGGGAAGGGTGCCTGGACCTGCACGCCTTGAGGGTGAAGGTAACTGGGGCAAAGGAGAGAATGAGCGTGCCCTCGCTGTCTATATCTTTTTTTTAAAAAAAAAATATTTTTATTGATTTTTCACAGAGACGGAGAGAGAGGGATAGAGAGTTAGAAACATCAATGATATGTACACAGATAAAAATGTAATTAAAAAAAAAAAGAAACATCCATGAGAGTCATCGATCAGCTGCTTCTTGCACACTCCCTACCGGGGATGTGCCCGCAACCAATGTACATGCCCTTGACCGGAATCAAACCTGGGACCTTTCAGTTTGCAGACTGACGCTCTACTACTGAGCCAAACTGGTTTCGGCTCGAAGGTTTTTGAATGTATGTTTCAGAATTTTCCCTTCAAGATTATTTATTCCTCTCGCCTATAGTTGAATTTTTGAGGGTGGGTGATAGGGAAAAAGCATTAGGAAGCAGGGAAAGTAACAGTTTGTACAGGCCTGGGCTTTTTAAGTCCTCACTTGATCATATGTGTATTTTTTTCCACCCATTGATTCTAGAGAGAGAGAAAGAGAGAAGTTGAGGGAGAGAGGGAGAGAAGGAGAGAAAGAGAAACATTGATGTGAAAGAGAAACCATCCAGTTGCCTTCTGTACTCGTCCTGACTAGGACTGAATCTGCAACCTGGGCATGTGTCCTGACTGGGAATCGATCCTGAGGTCATTGGGTGCATGGGGGTGACACTAACCATTGAGAACACCGGCCAGGGCCCTGGTTTTTGTCTTTGATTGTAGAAAGTTCTGGTTCCTTTTCTTCATGGTCAGAGATACAGGCAGGGCTCTCTAAAGCTTTTCATAACTGCTATGGGTCTTTTAGGAGGAAGACTCGTCATCACTCAGATGCTGGGGAAGGAGACTCATATGACCCCTATGACTTCAGTGACACAGAGAAGGAAATGCCTCAAGGTAAGAGTGTCCCCTATTGATAGTATTTTTAGTTGCTCTGTGCACTGCATTTTGTGGGGACTTCCATTTGGTTCTGCTTGGGATCCTGTGTCCAGGAGGTTTGTCCCAAGAGAGCCTCAGAAACTCAGTGAAACTGAAAAATAAGCTCTGGTCAGTCGTTTGCTTTACTCTTTGATGAACTGTGCTCTTTGCCAACCTGGTGTAAACATCACAGATCATGTTTATTGAGGGTCTCCTGCCTGGCACGTGCTTACATTGTTCATTCATTGGAGAGTTCCTTTTATTCTAATTGTCCTACCTGTCCCAGAATAACCCTAGGAAATGATGTTTAGCAGGCTCAGTGAGGTAAGGAACAGAGATCACTTCTCTGGTGTGTGTGCAAATGGCTTCCCTGTTGTCCTCTCACCCTCTGCCACCATTTATCGTCTATAGTGCAAACTCCAAAGTCAGTGGACTCACAGGAGACCAAGGAATCCCAGGAGGTGGAATTGAGTGAATCCAGGTGAGTAGGGAAGTGATTCCCATGTCTCGCTGAGGCAGGGACTTCTGGGGAAGAGGGTATGAAACAAGCTGCTTGTCAACGGAGCTTAAACCTGAGGCCCAGGTTACTGGGCACGTAAAAAACTCCGTGGTTAAGTTTTGCTTTTTTTTTTTTTTATGGTACCTTAAACGCACACACAACACAATATGTTTACTGAAGAAGTTTGAAAACTTTAAAAAGTATTTAGAAAAAAACACATTAAAATCAATTGTAATTCTGCTCATGAGAGAAAACATACTGTATCTGAAAGCACATACAGACTTCTTTTTAATGACTGCAGGGTTTCCATAGTATGGATGTATAAAATGTTGACATTTAGGTTCCATAAATCTGCTGTTTACAGTAAAACATCCTCATTTATCTGTGCACTTGTGCAAGTGTAGCCAGCTGTAAAGTTAATTTCTAGAAATGGACTTCCTGGGTCAAGGATATGTATGTACTTTAAAATTTGAGTGCATGTTGCTAAATTGCCTCCCAAAGATGCCATCCCAGTTTACATTTTTACCAACAGTGTATATAGAAACGCCAATTTCCCACACCCTCAAAGGCCTCTTATTTTAAAACTAGAGGCCTGGTGCATGAAATTTGTACACTGGGGTGGAGGTGGGGGGCCCCTCAGCCCTGCCTGCACCCTCTTGCAGTCTGGGACCCTTTGCTCCTTACTGGCTGCCTGCATGCTTCTCTTTACTGCTCAGCTCGTTGCTCCTTAGCACACCCTGGAAGTCGGAGAAGCCCCTGCCACCACCTCTGTGCTCAGTAGCCATGAGCCTGGATTCTGGCTGAGTGGCACTCCCCCTGTGGGAGCGCACAGACTACCAGGGGGCAGCTCCTGTGTTGAGCATCTGCCCCCGGGTGGTCAGTGTGCATCATAGTGACTGGTTTTTCTGCTGTTTGGTTGATTTGCATATTAGGCTATTATTATATAGGATGGTATTGTTTCTCAGTGTGCTCAAATTGAAGATTTAGGAAGCTCTATAATATAACAGTTCAGTTTTAAAGGGAGAAACTTCTGTGTGGAGCAGTCATCAAAGGTGCGTGTGTGCATGTGTGTGCGTGTGCGTGTGCGTGTGCGTGTGTGTGTGTGTGGACACAGCTATACTGTACTAACCCTTAGGCTTTCCCAACATAAATCTTACATGAAAGCATTTGGGTTTGTTTACTCCTTCACCCATCCATTTTTTTTCCTGTTTGGGGCAGGTTGAAAGCATTCAAGATGGCCCTCTTGGACTTGTTCCGGGAAGCTCACGCCCAGTCGGTGGGCATGAACCGCCTCACTGAATCCATCAACCAGGACAAAGAAGAGCCCTTCTCTCCAGAGGAGATCCAGGCAGCGCTGACCAAGATGCAGGACGACAACCAGGTCATGGTGTCGGAAGGCATCATTTTCCTCATCTGAGGAGGCCTGTGTCTGCACTTTGGGGCTCTGCCAAGAAAACTCTCATCCCACCCTACCCTCACCCCTATCATGGTCTTTGCCTTTATTTCCTGAATAACAGTGTTTAATTAAACCGAAGCTGAGGGTCACGTGCTGAAGCTGAATCAGGACTTGGTGGAAGCTTTGGAATGAAAGCTGCTGTGTGGTAAAGCAAGAGTCAAGTGGGAAAGGACCAAGACGATCTGCTCTCGATGTCAAAGACAGGATCACATTCCCCACTTCCATCCCAAAGCAAGGCCTCTTATTGTTTGCTATGAATAGCATATGACTTCTGAGTACTTTGGGGCACAGCGGGTCTTTGTTTATCCTCTCTGTTGGTTGGCTTTTATTCCCTTTGAGCACTTTGGTCTAGGGTGGGCTTTGTTTTATACTGGTGGGGAGATGCTCTGAAGCAAGGCATGAAGGCCAAGAAAGCTTTGTTTGAAGAAGCACCAGTTTAAGCTAATATGAACCTCTGACCTAAATATCCAAGACTTTGAATAAACTTACCCATTTTGTACTGTGTACATGGCCTTAACACTGTGTGCTGCTGCGCATTTAATTTTGTTTTCCTTAAATGCTCTGCCCAATAAAAGAAAAAGAAAAAAGCTCTGCCCACGATTTGCTGCTCCCATATTTACACCAAGCCACCACAAGGTGGCAGCAGGCTGCTGTGCACTTGCTGGGGATTAAGTCATTAGGTAGTTTTCTTCAGTGACACCAGCATTTATCAGTTAAGATTGTGGAAATTAAACCCTGCTGATTTGAAAAAGATAAATGGCCACAGGAGGCCAGTCAGTGAAAGTCCAGGAGCAGAAATGACCCTCTACTAGGCTTTTCTGAGCCTGAATCAAATCCCCTTCATGAAGAGATGACACCTGATATATTAGATAACTCTAAATCATGTCAGTTTTGCCCAGAGATTTTCTTATAGGATTCTTGTGAAACCTCTTATACCTGGGTGTCCAGCCCTTGGGATTTGTTAGTCTCTTTGCACAGGAGTTTGTAGAGGCAGTACTTCTACTAGTGTAAGGTCTGAATCGCTTCTGAAGAATATTTAAGGGTACTTAAATAAGTAAAATGTGTGACTATGGGGGCCAGGTCCCATGGATTGGAAGCTGCTCGCAAGAATAGAGGCTTGGCTGGTTCTCAGCTGTGAGATTGGTGAGGGGCTTCTTTCTTCCTTTGTGCTGGGAGGAGCCCCTGGCCCTGAAGCCACGAAGCAGAAGATTCCCTGGAGGGAAGACAAAACTGTTGGGGAGTTCAGTGTCATCTTTGTGACTTATTTTCAAAGACCTGAATGCCCAGTCCTGATGGGAGTAGTTTAGCGTTCCAAAGGGGAAAGGGCAGTGGTTCCAGGGAGGGTTGACCTTGAACTCTGGCAATGAGTGATGTGCTGAGTGCAAAAGTAAGTTTTTTGCCCTAGCTCAGCATGCCGGATCCAGCTCATTCGGCTGTTCTATCCGGCCCTCGGAGCTGAAAGAGCGGAGGGTTCTCTTGCTCTCCCCTCTGCTCCTTCACCAGCAGCCCAAGATGAGAGTGCCAGCATGGTCAGGTTGCTTTTGTTCAGGCCCTCCGGTCCAGTTTAAGAACCCATGTGGCCCTCGAGTCAAAAAGTTTGCCCACCCCTGGCCCTAGCTGGTTTGGCTCAGTGGTTAAAGTGAGCCTGCAAGCTGAAGGGTCCTGGGTTTGATTCCGGTCAGGGTACATACCTTGGTTGCAGGCTTCTCCCCAGCCTGGGCTCTTGAGGCAACCAATCTGTGTTTCTCTCACATCCATATTTCTCTGTCTTCCCCTCTCCTACTCTCTAAAAATCAATGGAAAAATATCCTCAGGTGAGGATTTAAAAACAAAAGTAGGCTTTCATTCTCTTGAGCCCTACAGGCTGAGAAGATGTGCGCCTAATGTGTTGGCATTCTAAAAACGGGAAGTATAATTATACAGGGTTGGGCAAAAGTAGGTTTGCAGTTGACATATCAAATGAGAGCACATCAAATAGCTACAGGAATTGAGGGGCCATGAGAGAATTAGGAGGAGAGTGGGAGCTATTGATGGGGTGCTGGTATACACAAACACTAGGGGCTTTATCATAAGTCTTGTCCGATCTGTTCCAGAAAGGCCAGACATTTTGTCCATAGGACTCTTGCTCTCCTTCACTCCTGAGGGAATGAGGCGCAGTGTGGAAGAGGAACTAGGTGCACTCCGAATTTTGGTAATAGCTGTAATACCTTGCAGAGCTCAGTTTTTGGCAAGCTAACAAAACAATAAAAGGTAGCAGACTGTTTTTGGCAGCCACCATAGATATTAATTGTATTAAAATAACTTGCTCCCTAGGACTCTCAGTGACTCCAGAATTTTGTATTTCCCCACTTAGAAAAACATAAAAGAAGTTGGTAAGCACTTAAAGAATAGGTTCTTATTCATTGTCAAGAGCTCTGGGTTCCTGGGGGGGGGGGGGGGGGGGGGGCGAGGGGACCTGAACCGCAGCTCAGGCCAGGCTTACCCATGGGTCGCTGCCCTTCACGGCAGTTTCGCAATTGCACTGGTGACCCGGATTCATCAGGGAAAATACATGCCGCCTTCCAAAAGAGAAGCTTTAATTTAGCTTTGTATCTGAAATAGTTAAAATGATGTGTGGGGATTAGAGAAATAAATTGTACCTTGAAAAATCATACCGCCTCATTCCCTAACTCCTGGATAAATGAAGTATCAATATGAATGGATAGTTTTAAAAAAAGACAATTTGGTTTTTGTCACTGGGATTGAGCCTCTTCTCTGTTACCAAATAACTTGCATTAAGTGTTGTGCTGCTTGTTATTTCATCTGTAAAATGAGATAATTACTGCCTGTGTGTGCTCGCGAGACATAACTGAGCAAGTGGATAAGTGCCTGCCGGCATGGAACTATTCTCAGATTTTATTTATTTATTTTTAAATCTTTATTGTTGAAAGTATTAATTACATAGATCCCTATATCCCCCCATTGACCTCCAGCCCGCCCCCTGCCCCAGGCCTTCCCCACACTACAGTCTGTGTCTATAGGTTTTGCATATGTGCATACAAGTTCTTTGGATGATCTCTTCCCTCCCACCTTTCCTCTGAGATTCCACCTGATATTTTCATTAAAACAAAATGATTCATTTTGGTAGCTTTTTTTTTTTTTTTTAATGATCCTTTGTTTAAAATGGTTTCTCCCTTATTGAGTTCCTGAACTCTGTTCCCTTCCCTCCCTTCATGTCCTGTGTGGCTCTGACTCATGTGCTTCTGGCAGTGGGTTCTGCAGCCTTCTTCCAAGGCCTGACATCTGCCCAATGTGGACAGGGCCTCTTCCTCCTCACAACAGCCCTGTGAGGTAGGGCCATTAAGACAACTTGGAGGAAGGAGATAAAGGTGAGCCACTTCCTTAGAAGGAAATGCTTGGTTTCTTTATCTGGAAAAGGAGGCGGTTGGATGAGATGTTCTCTGAGGTCCTTGCTGTAATGCTATGACTGGACACCCAGAGTCTGTCTGGCCCACAGCCATATTAGTCCTGGCACAGATTGGAACCAGGTCAGAATGAGTTTTCTATCATCTCATTAAATATCTTTTTCAGGGCACTGATGTGTGCACTTCTCTATTCTGTGGGTAAAACTGCAGGATGTTTCCAATTATCTCAAGAGATTAAAATTCCTAGAAAAATGTTAGAACAAAATTAATTTTTGTCCAACTCCACTTGAATCTGCTAAAATTTAAACATGGTTTATTTTCTTTTTCAGATTCAATGCCTCTATGAAGAGGACTGGTTTCTGCCTGTTCCATTATTTTTAAAAAATATATTTTATTGATTTTTTTACAGAGAGGGATATAGAGTTAGAAACATCAATGACAATCATCGATCTGCCTCTTGAACACCCCCAACTGGGGATGTGCCCACAACCAAGGTACATGCCCTTGACCAGGATCGAACTTGGGATTCGCAGGCCAATGCTCTATCCACTGAGCCAAACTGGTTTTGGCTGCCTGTTCCATTATTAACCAGCATGTAATCCTAGCTCAATCTCAGTCTTTACTCAAAAAAGAGAATTAAGATGCTCACTTCTTTTCTCAAATATTTTTACTAGTAAATCCTGAGTATTTTCCTACAGCCTGCAGGAGGTCATTAGCCTCTGCTGAGATTGACCATCTTGATAATAATTCTCCTGGCAGGTACTTCTTGTAGAAAGTTAAGCTTCCTACCTTTAAGTGCCAATGTTTAACCTTGACATAGGAAGGTCAGCTCATGCCATCTTGTACTATATGTGTTTCTATTCTAGTCATTTAGGTGGATGCAGCTCTGAATTAGAGCTATTAGAAAGCTGGATAATAGAGGGTTGGGCAAAGTAAGTTTACAGTTGTTTGTATGGAAAGTAATAAAATAATTAATAAATAATACAAGAAGCTGTGTTTCATGTACTCACAACTGTAGACCTACTTTTTGCCCCACACTGTATATCCTCAAACAGCCTAAAGTTGCATTTACCATGTGCATAGGTTCTATCTTTTAAAGTATCGCTATGTCTAATAAAACAACATGGACTATTTAAGAAAAGGGAAAACAAAAGAATCCTATCACCCTGACATAACTACTATTGTTTCTTTCTGGTGAACTTTAAACCAGTTTTAAAAGTGACACTTAACAATACAGCCATGTATCACCAAGTAATAGGTTAGGCATTTGAGACTGAGATTAATAAACAATAGTCTGTAGTCGCCTAGGGACTAAGAATGTTTCCCACATGTCAAACTTAAAGTCAGAATTCTGAAAATTCATACCGCAGGAGAAATGCAAGCATTCACATGTCACTCTTCCCTCTAATGGACAATAAAAAAGCAAACCGGTCAGAGCTAGCACATATGGATGCTGTACAAACGTGCAAGTTTCCAAGCACATTTTGACACACACACACCCGCCCCTCAGAAACAATTCCGTGCACCTGGTGATTGGGTGGGTGAGCAGGTGTTGTTATTAACCATCTTTTAAGTCCTAAGCATCCTATAAATTATCTCATTAAATCTTCCCTATAATTTCATGAGGTGGGTTGTGTTTTCCCAACTTTATAGAAGAGGAAGCGGGCTTAGGTAAGATAATTTGCCTCGGGTTTCGTAGCTAGTCGGGGTTATCTGAATTCAAACTCAGGGCTATCTTTATTCTTAACTGTCGAGTTCTAACCACTGCATGGTGCTGCTTCCTTTACAGGACTTGTTACAGGACTTACAGTGCTGAGATTGTTTTAGGAGCTGGAGGTAGTCAGCGTTACATCAGTGAGTAAACCTGGGGTGATAAGGTCTGTGGTTGCCAGTGAGTGTGCAGAGGTGAAATCAAAGGCCTCCCATAGCACGTAATGCTCCCTGCGTAATCTCAGCGATTTGCCCTAAAGGCCAAGAAACTTACTTGGCAATGACGGGTTATCATCCCACAAACAGTGTGCTGGGTGGCACCATAGTTACCAGGAAACTACCCTCTTGGAAAATGTTTAAAATTAAAAAAAAACCTCAAATATATATTTTTTCTTATTACAAAAACTATCTTTTCATTAGAGAAACATTAGAAAATAATCATAAGAAATAAATAGAATCACCTATAATCTGGCTATCAGAGAAAATATGTCTTGGTTTCACCCCCCCCCCATTCATTTATGTATATATGATTAAAACCTGCTTATTTACTTCCCTGGGATAATTTCCTAGAAGTGTATTTGCTAGACCAAATATTATTTAAGTTTTAGGTATATTTTCCTAAATTCCAAAATGAAATCCACACATGTACATGTAAGGATGCTCTCTGTTCTACATCCTTGCTAACACTTAATATCATCTGTATCCCCATCTCTTCCTTTTTAAAATTGCCAGAGTTAGTCTGGTTAAGATTTTAAATTTATTGTTAAGATCTCATACCACATACTTCTCACATGGTATCTTCATTAGTATGTGCAGAGTTGTGGAAGCGGTTTACACATTCTTCCAATGATGATCACAGCAGGTGCATAAAAGGCAACTTCTCACCACAGGTAATCTTTGAGAGCTGGAGGTGACATGTTGGTGGAGTTGTCTTCGAAACCATCTGGCCAGATCTTCTCTCTATTCGTCTTGTTAATACACAGATAAATGTGCATAAGATCGTGTAAAGGGCTAAAAAGGGTTCAGAATAACATGGTTTCATTTCTTGTGTTAACATAAGAAACATTCAAACCTGTAAAGAATGTTTGTGACTTTATTTGAGCCAAACTGTGGACAATTGCCAGGAAGGAGAATCTCAATGTGTTGGGATAATAATGCTCCAGAGAATGGCAGTTTTATTTTTTTAAAATATATTTTTATTGATTTCAGAGAGGAAGGAAGGGGGGAGAGAGAGAAAGAGAGAGAGAAAGAGAGAGAGAGAGAGAGAGAGAGAGAGAGAGAGAGAGACCTCAATGATGAGAGAGAATCACTGTTTGCCTTCTGCACACCCCCTACTGGGGATCAAGCCTGCAACTGGAGCATATACCCTTGACCAGAATTGAACCCAGGACCCTTCAGTCCATAGGCTGATGCTCTATCCACTGAGCCAAACCAGCTAGGGCCAGAGAATGGCAGTTTTATACCTTGCTTTATACATTACAATCAAACACTTTACAATTAATAACAAAGATGAGATTTGTGGTCCCCACAGAGCAGTGCCTATGCTTTGAGGAGTCTAGGGAAAGGAAAATTACTTTGATATTCCAAAGATACGTTATTGTAGAAGCAAAAAGACAATAGGTTCAGTTAAGGTAAAGATTGACCTTTGTCAAGGAAGATACTGGCCTAGGTGTGACTACCCACCATAAGCTACTTTATAATTAAAATTTTTTAAATTTCAGACCATCCTTTCTGGTTACTTTTAGCTCTCTGAGTTTGCAGGGCTGCCTCACAGGCCTTCCCTGAGCTAGTCAGTGAAGTATGGCAGTAGAAACTGGTGTTTGGGTTCTGTGCTTATTTGTTTGCTAAAACAATAGAAAGTTATTTTGATTTTCTGAACTTATGTATGCTACCCCAATCCATTGATGGTGGTTTGAACGTCCCATTGATTGTGATCTCACTGGTTACTGAAGCACATTCTTTTGGGAACCAGGACAGTTCAATTATCTTAAATTGTCTTAATTGAAACATAACTGAGTTTCGGTTGACTAAGGTCCCAGAATCAGAAGAGCACAAATTATCCTAAATTGCCTCAGTAGCTACAGATAGTGCATTCCTGTTGACTCAGTAATTCCAGAATCTGGACAGCACAATTATTCTCAATTGTCCACGTGGTCCCAGATAATGTGTTTCTGTTGATTCAGTGATTCTTATATACTTTAGGTAACTAATTTGCTCAATTTCGATTCTGCAAAAGCTCAGCACAAAGAGCTTCCTCATTCCAGACCCAAAGATGTAATCGATACCTTTGTGATATTCTGCCAATATAAGCCAGATGTGGTAAGCTGTTCGAGGCTGTGAGGTCCTAAGTGCTTTTGCTCCCTTGTATGCCGCTGGCTTTTAATAAATGACTCCATAATTAGACTTTTTTGAGGCATTCTTTGTAAGTTGGGGTTACACTACAACATCAGGTTAGCATGTGGCCCCTTTTCGCCAAAAATGACGACCTTCAGAAAACAGAGTCACCCAGCTGTCCTGACTCTAGTCCAGACAATGTAAAGCCCATTGCTCGCTCTATAACTCTGATCTCTGACAACCATTACCTTTCCACCACCCCCTGCGCATCTTTGTGTCAAATATCCTCCAGCCTGCATCTGGGGGAAGTTGTTTCTTCTCCTCTGGGCTTGTCAGCTCCGCTGTTTAATCGTTGTGTGGCTTTGGACAGTTTCCAGGCACTCCTTAAGTCTCAATTTCTTCATCTGTGAAATGGAGAGACTTGGCTTTTTTCTCATGGGATTGTTGTGAGAATCAAGTACAATAATGTCTATGAGAATGTTTTGTGAGCTGTATGGCTACAACGTAAGGCTATTGATATTATATTCACTTTCTTCCCTTGGCAGTGAAATACGGACCTGTAGGGTGTGAGAGGTGTCAAGGGATAAAAAAGTCAGCGGTGGCATTCTCCTCTGGGTAATTTGCTCAGCACAAAGCCTGCGTAATGGACATAAATGTGTGCAATCTACAGGAAGCTTTCTCTCCCACGTAAATAAATGCTGGAGTCCGTGCTGCCACGAACCTTCTCACACACAGCCGTTATTTTTCCCTCGAAGGCATTTCCCAGCCACCTCTGTGATCTCCCCTGGGGTCCGATGCCGTGGAGAGCAGTGGGATGAGCCCGGATAAGTGGGGTGCCACCTCTCTTTGCTCCCTCAGCAGACTGAGTCAGACCCCTGAAGGAGGGAAAGTGACCCACTTCTCAGAAGAGTGGAGTCTCCATGCTCTTTCTCTGGTCCTCCCCCACCCCCACACATGCACCCACAGACACTCAGAAGTGACCAGACAGAGGAAGGAGAGGGATTTGAACTTCTAGCTGAAGTATAGTATAGAAAGGGAAATCTGTGAGGGAAACTAATAGAAGCTAAGGGTCATTTTGTAGGATTTGTTATGCAGACTTTAGTTGATACCCACTCCATTGGTAAGAGCTCGCCCTCGCCTATAATTAATCTCATCATCCTTTCTAATGCCAGAGAGGGAGATATCTTTACAACTGGAAATTTGTTACCTTTACAAAGGGAAACGTATGCCCTGCTTTTAGGCAGAAAGGGGGAGGCAGCCTTCCTGGAGTCTGCTGTTTCTCGTTGCTTTTAGCTTAAAATTGTCCTAATGCCCAAGAGGGGTATGCTGTGGTGGCATACTGTGATCCCCTTAGTAGCACGAAACCAGGTGGAAGATGAAATGAACAAGTATCCATATCAAATAAATCAACTTAAATGGATAAATATTCCCTGAGCATCAGCTGTGCGTAGGATAACTGTCGGGATGTAGGAATGGTAGAAACATAAACATAGAGTTTGAGATCCAGAGAGCAGGTTAGCAGTAAACACAAGAGCACTGAAAAAGCACACACACACACACACACACACACACACACACACACACACACACAAATAGTCATTCAAGTGGACAGCAGAAAAGGCATTGCTAAGTGAAGTGTCATGAGAGTTAGCGGAGAGTTCAAGAGAGGGAGAGATCGCCGAAACCGGTTTGGCTCAGTGATAGAGCGTCGGTCTGAGGACTGAAAGGTCCCAGGTTGGATTCCGGGCAAGGGCATGTACATTGGTTGCGGGCACATCCCCAGTGGGGGGTGTGCAGGAGGTAGCTGGTCGATGTTTCTCTCTCATCGACATTTCTAGCTCTCTATCTCTCTCCCTTCCTCTCTGTAAAATATCAATAAAATACATATTTAAAAAAAAGAGAGAGGGAGCGATGCAGTGAGCTGCCAGTCAGAGGAGATGGGTTTTCAGGAAGAGGCCAGGCATTTGGATGGAATCTAAATGAGGAGAGAGAACAGAAATGGTGATTCCAGGAAAAAGGAACTGGTTTGGAGAGGGCAGGGGCTCAGAAATACAAAGCATTTTGTGGAGCAGGTGCTGAAGAATAAGTTTGTGTGAAAAGTTTGGGATGGTGACTTTCTTCAAAAAAACTGGACTGGGGCCAACGCTTTAGATTTGGGCCAATGTGCAAGGGACTGGTCATTTCATCTAGAGGCGAGAATAGAGTGTGAGGTCATCTTTCTGGGGCTAGAAGGGCCACCCCAGTTCACCACCCTAGAGCTTGGCAGGTTATCAGTATGAAGACAGGCCAGGACCAAATGTAGCTGATCAGTAATTCCTGAGTGGCCAGGTAGAAACAAGCTCAATAGAGGTTTTGGTGAGAGGAAGCCAGACAATTCAGCAGCGTTAGACAGACCCTCCCACAGTCTTTCCCCAGGCATCTGCACCCGGTAATGTTGACTAATTCCATCCCACTTGATGCAGGAAATCAGCGTGGCTGCTGAGTAAGTGAAGGTCTGCACGGAACCTTGACTTGCCTGCTGCTAGCCTGTGGGTAGCTCAGTTAGGCCAACCCAACGTGGCTGTGGCTGAATTTTGACATGGAAACAACCCCACATTCCTGTTGTTGCCTTCATCCCTGCCCTTGTCAGGGAACCAACCCTCCAGTGGGAGAACAGGAGGTGAGAGTGCTCACAGCTGTGCGAGAGTGCAGCTATGAGAGTTAAGGTTCCCGTTTGCTTATTCCAATCACTTTTAGGGATACTTGACTCTCAGTTCCTCAGTTTCCGAAAATGCCATGCATCTAGGGAGCCTCACTGGGAAGGTTTGAATAGCCTAAGCAGAGGAAGAATACTTATGCTCGAGGAGAAAAAGAGCTGCAAGGGGCTTGAAGGGTGGGAATGAAAGCTTTTGAGGCCATTCTGACTTAATGTTCTTAACCCTTATTTGGAAGGGTCTGACCCTGACATAAATAAGTATTCAGAGAAATTAGAAGCGTTTTCATAGTATTTGGAGATAACAACCGGGGTCCAAGTAAATTATACACAAATAGCTTTTGATAGTGAATAAGATAGTAAATGACAGTATTTTTTTTTAAAAAAATTTTTGCATTTAATACTTTATAAATATCCTTCAAACCAAATACTGTTTAACTGGGTATTTTAATGAGGAGTCAGAGCTCTGATCAAAAGTAAAAATAAAATCAACAGAAGGACTGGTATGCATGCATATAAGTACAACCAATGGACACAAAACTCTGGGGAGGGAGGGCATGTATGGGAGGTGGGGGGGGGGCAATGGTAAGCTATGTACACATATAATACCTTAATACAAAAATGGTGGGGGAAAAATAAAAAAATAAAAATAAACAGAAAAGCCTATAAAAATCATTGAATGTCTCTATTAGTGAGTTTAGACTAGGATATGCCATAGTAACAATCTCCAAATTGCGATGGTCTCCAAGAACAAAGGCTTAATTCTCAATGGTGCCTGCATGTCCAATGTAGGTCAGCAGGGAGGCTGAGCTCACTGTACCAGCTCAGGGGTCCAGACTCTCTTACTATGCCATCATTTCCCCCAATGCTACCATAAATCTGAGGCAGGGGAGGAGAAGTACGGAGAATGACAAATTAGATTTTTCTACCTAGAAGTGAAACACTTCACTTCCACTCACATTTCTTTGGCCAAAGCAAATCCCATAGCGAGGAGGCAAAGCAGTGTCATCTCTAGGTTTCAGGAAGTAGAGGAGTACAGTGATTTTTGTGATCACTGTTTCTACCATAGTCCACCCTTCTGTTCACCAAATACTTAGTTCACACTTCTTGCTTAAATAATATCTTCATCCCCTCACTAAGGAAGAGCATCCCAAAGTCCCGTCCTATTAGAGGTGAAGCTCAACATCTCGAATTTGTAAATGGTATACTATATTTCATAACATAATGTGTGAATGTGTAGAATAAAACATGAAGCTAGCAATAAATACTTCCATTTGGAAAAGACCAAACCTACTGGTCTGTGGCAACTTGAAATCCTGCTTGGCTGATTAGGAGGATGACATAGCCAGGGCATATGGAATGTTCTTTTATCAGACCCAGATTCTGCTTTCTAAAAGGTGCCCGACTCCTGGGGACTTTTTGTGGTCCCTGGCAGGAAATTTCCCCCTAGTAATCTCTGCCATGTCTGAAATGGTGTAGGCCAGTGTTTCCCAAACTTTTGACATATGTGTACCCCTTCTATAATTTTCATAACACTGAGTACCCATCGTCAAAAAAAGGATGTATTTTAATAACAATCAAAATATATTTGTTTTTTATTTTTTTGGTACATACACAAAATAATAATAAATGAAAAATAAAATTATTCATAATAAAATATAAATAAAAGTTATATTATAAATAACATTTATTTGCACACCGGACCATCTCACGCCTCACAAGACTGTCTTGACTTGACTCATGATTATCAATAGCTTTACAAAATCACACATAGCTTGTATTATATTTAAATTGGTACAATGCGTACCCCCACCAAACTCCGGAGCAACGCCTACCCCCACCAAACTCTTCCTGTACCCCTGGGGGTATGAGTACCACACTTTGGGAAACACTGGTAGGCAAACAGACCTTCCTTGGTGCCTTAGTACCTGGTTGGAAGGAACTAAGAGGACTGAGGGTTGGTTCAAAATTAATTTCAAGAGCTCTCTCAAAAGTTAGTAAACTTCTCACCTAAATTGATTCTTATGATGGTGTAATTCCCAGAATATCTCTATTTCTTGCTTTTCATTCTCATAATTGTCTCTTTCTCTCTACTTGATAGTTGTTTACTAGAACTTTTTTTTTTATTCTGGGTCTTTTTATTCAATTAAAAGGATGTACCAGCTACTTCATTATGATTTTTTGCCCATAGGAAATGTATTTGGTTGAAAGGTTTTACTGGGCATTTCTCCCTCAAAGGTTTTGTTTGTTTGTTTTTTAAATTTATCTTTCACTTTTGGGGGATAGAAATTACTGTTATTTTAATCTTGCAAGCTCTGAATTTCTGGGCTTTCTTTATTCTCTCCTTTTTGTTTGCAAACTTGCCAAATCTTTCCTGAGATCTTCTCTTTCTTATATTACCTTGTCAAATCCAGACAATCGCATCCAACACACACAGCTACCATTTTGTTTTCCAGCCTTTTCCTTTAGAGTTTCTGTACTTCTAGGTGCTATATTTGCCTTTTAAGTTATTGCAGGCAATAATTTTACCAAATGTTTTGCCATTGCATAGTGTGGGTCATCATTTATCTAGCCTATAATTTCATTGTCATACACAGCCTGCCACATGACCTCTGTTGACAATGCCACTCTTTTAGACTTTTGCTATGGTAGCACCTCACTTCTAGGCATCATTTTTTGTATCTACATGTACATAGTTAGGTTATGGCAGCATATATTGATTCATATTTTTTAAAAAAGTGAGCATAAAAATTCTTTTTAAAAATTTTATTTTTCAATTACAGTTCACATTCAATATGATTTTTTATTAGTTTCAGGTGTGCAGCTTAGTGGTTACACACTCATGTTTTACAAAGTAATCACCCTGATATTCCAGTACCCAAATGGCACCATACATAGTTATCACAATATCACAATATAATATGACTATATTATGTATTTTGTAAGTACCAATTAATACTTCTTAATCCATTCACCTTTTTAACCTCACCCCAGGTCCCCCACTAAAACCTTTTGAAGCTTAGATATTTAAAACTGAATGTGTTGTACTACCTACTAGATTTTATTTCTGCTTTGTTGCTGACATTCAGTCTATGGGGAATATTTTATTAACTCTTACTTATATTCATTGCCTAAATCAAGACTGTCCAATTTAAATATAATACAAGCTATGTGTGATTTTGTAATAGCTATTGATAATCAGTGGCATTATATAATAGCTATCTTAGATCTCTGGAGTCTTGCAGATGGCTTTTGTCCAGTTAGTCCTCTTAATGACAATATAAGCTGGTGATCACATGATCATCTCTATCCCTATTTTATATAGGACTAACTGACATGACAACTGGATTGAGCAAAAATTCATTTTTAAAGGTATATATATATATACCTTTTATTCTGGGTCTTTTTATTCAATTAAAAGGATGTACCAGCTACTTCATTATGATTTTTGCCCATAGGAAATGTATTTGGTTGTATTTATATATGTATTTTATATATATATAAAATATACTAATTTATAGGTCATTTCTAAAAGAGCTTATGGGATCAAAGCCAGGAGCTCTTAACACTGTGACCTAAGATTGAAGTTCTCTATAGTAACAGACACTCAATAGTGCTTTGTTTTCATGAGGAGATATAAGGTAAAAAAAAATGTGTATATTGAACTACAAATGTCTCCAACAATCTCATGTCATTATGTTCTTGGTTAATATATGTGTGTTTGCTTTCTTTCCATAAGAGTTTCAACTAATTATAATAGTATAGTCTATTACTGATAATAGCACCAACAAGCATGTAGTTGGGCATTAAAAAAATCTTGCTAACTTGGATGTTTGACCAGCTATAATATCTTACCTCATGGAAGGCTGTATGTAACTCATTCTTGGAACCCCAGAGTCTCTTTCTGTGGGCTTTTGAATTGTGTGTGGAGTGTCCTAGCTATCACTGTGTTGCATGATGGCTCCACTTGAATTATGGCAATGCTTAAAGCTGGTGACAGCTTGAGTTGGGTGGTACAGGGCCAATTAGTGAGCCTTCCACCATCGTCAGCTCTGTGTTCATCATGTATTTGTTATTGTGTCCCCAGTATTAGCACATAATTTATACTATAAAAGTGCTCAATAAATGTTAGATGAAGTAATAATGTGAATCTGTTGATTCAGTTCAAACTTGGTGAAAGCAGGTTACTGGTTTGACTGCTTGAAAAGTTAGTTATTTTTACCTTGATGGGGGAAAATGCTGTGACCATTGAATGTAAAACATCAATGTTGCTTCTTTTTTACACAAAAGGCCATTTACTCCTCCCCAGGAATCCAGAAAATCCTCTTGTATTAAATAAGGCACTTCTTTCAAGAGGGCTGCTGCAGTCTTCTATTCATTGAGGCATGGCTCTGAAGAAACCACTCAATTTAGTATGCCTTTAAAGGTGTATTGCATATATTGCTTTGGTAGCATAAATGGTACATGAAAAAGCATGCCTCTTGATTTCATGGTGGTAGATTCATTGAATATCTGATAAAGTCTTGACAATTGTAAGATTGGGTTAAGGGTTTCAGTCTAGCTAGAAGGGGTTAGCCAGGAGGCCCTGACTTGAATCTGTATATGTATAAAAATACATCGCTTTAATTAATTATTTTAAAAAAATATTTCATTGATTTTTTATAAAGAGGAAGGGAGAGAGATAGAGAGCTAGAAACATCAAGAGAGAGAGAGACATCGACTAGCTGCCTCCTGTACACCCCCTACCGGGGATGTGCCCGCAACCAAGGTACATGCTCTTTTTTTTTTTCAATTAAATATATTTTATTGATTTTTTACAGAGAGGAAGGGAGAGGGATAGAAAGTCAGAAACATCGATGAGAGAGAATCATCAATCAGCTGCCTCTTGCACACCCTCCACCGGGGATATGCCCGCAACCAAGGTACATGCCCTTGACCGGAATCGAACCCGGGACCCTTGAGTCCGCAGGCCGACGCTCTATCCACTGAGCCAAACCGGATTCGGCAAGGTACATGCTCTTGACCTGAATCGAACCTGGAACCTTTCAGTCCCAGGCCGACGCTCTACCCACTGAGCCAAACTGGTTTCGGCACATGGCTTTAATTTAGATTATTGGTTTGGGGATGTATGTTTAGAGAAGGAGACTAGTAGATTATTGGAGGAAACTAAATTTACCCCAAGTCCATGAAGACCCCAGAGGTTTATCCCAAAACATTTAAGCAAGTGTAAAATAAACTAAGTACTAGCAGAGAGATAAAGAGGACAGGTATGATGCCTGAGAGAGTAATTCAAGGAAGTCTTCTTATAGGAAATCAACTTTTGATTGTTCCAGAGGAGAGAGGCTGAGAAGAACCCACAGGTATGGATGAAAAGTCTATGATTACAGAAGAATTTTGATAAAATCTGGAGGGTCTTCCAATGAACCCAAGAGCTGCTTCTTCAATTTCCTTTGACTAAAGAAAATGGAGGAAAGTTTTTCAAGCGTGATAGATGAAAATAACTGCCCTGCTAGAATGTGTCCTGCCTTTTTTATAAAAGCATATGTATCTATACCTAATATTAATGGAGATTTTTTTTTAAAAATCTCCATGTTGCCAGGCTGTTGTGGCTCAGTGGTTGAGCATTGGCCTATGAACAAGGAGGTCATGGTTTGATTCCTGTGCAAATGCCCAGGTTGTGGGTTCAATCCCCAGAGGGGGTTGTGCAGGAGGCAGCTGATTGATCAATGGTGTTTCTTTCTCATCTATGTTTCTGTTTCTCTATCCCTCTTCCTTCCTCTCTCTCTCTAAAAATCAATAAAATATATATATTTTTAAAAAGCACCCATAAATTACTGTTACTTCAAAAATGTCTATATTTCTAAGGTACAATGCCTGGCATAGCATGTGCTTAATAAATGTTTGTTGAGCCCTATCCAGTTTTGGCTTAGTGGATAGACCAATGACCCTCAAACTGAAGGAACCCAGGTTCGATTCCGATCAAGGGCATGTACTTTGGTTGCAGGCTTGATCCCAGGCCTGGTCAGGGCTCATGCAGGAGGCAACCAATTGATGTGTTTCTCTCACATCCATGTTTCTCTCCCTCAGTCTCTTCTCCTTCCACTCTCTCTAAAAATCAATGGGAAAATGTCCTCAGGTAAGGATTAACAATAAAATAAACAAATAAAAAATAAACTGCAAAACAAAACAAAAATAAATAAATAAATAAATAAATAAACTGCAGCTCCTCTGTGAGTTTATTAAAAAAATAAGTAAAGAAAAATGTTTGCTGACCTGAAGTTAACGGAGACAAATTAACTTTCCCGGGGTTATTTAAAATTACACACCACAGCAATCCATTTTGGTTAAAAAAAAATCATCCTCAATCAGAAATAGCCAAGATAGTGGTCGTTTATATGTTGCATTAATAATGATTATTTGTTAAGTATTGGTAAGGGTTAAAATAGAATTAATTCAGGTTATCACAAAACTGCTGGGGTGTAATTTCAGAATCTCTCATTGATGTCACTCATTTCTTTGGTTTTATTTTTCCCCATTCATAAAATGGAGCACAAGAGAGGTCTGCCATTTAATACCAAAGCTCCTCTGAGGGTGACTTATCTCCCACTTAAATCATGGTTCATATTGCATGACTGGAAAATAGAACATATGAGGCATGTCAAAAGTCCTTAGCCATTAGTGGAAGACCATAAAAAGATCATGACAGCAGTTTGCAACTTGGCTTGTCTGTGTAGCAACTTGGTTAAGAATTTTGCCGTGATTTGAGGTAAATGGGGGTAGAAGAAAAGGAAGGTTTGGTCCTTTTTTCGTCATCCCTTTTGAGGATCCCCCTTTGATTCACCTTCAGGAAGTGGAATAGGAAAAAAACACACAAATTAGTCAGTCACTCTGGGGCAACCACATCTTAAAGACCGTAAGCAGGTCAATCAAAACAAGGACACTGATTGCTATAAAATCGACAGGTACTCCCATTGACACACACAGGCACACACAGGGCATGCACAGAAAGAGCTTACTGCACGAAGCAGGCAACCAGAGCAAAACGACAATGACCACCCGACATCCCACAGCCATGGTGAGTAAGAATAACTACTTTTGTTTAGGTAGAGTCATTCCCTAGGAATTCAGAAAAACAGATTTCTCAGGAATTAGGCTCAATTAAGGTTATTTCTTTTAAAAACAGAGCTGACTTTAATGCTGACCCACGTCTGGTGGAGAAAAAGGAAAAAAAACTAGAAGTTATAATGGGGTGTAAGCTAGCTCTTCACCTGACGGTTTTTGTGTAGTTGGTGTTAGCTTGCTTGGCTCTTGGTCATGAATTACTACATTATTATCTTTCCTTTAGTCACCACTGTAGAGTTAAACTGGCTTATAATTCTAATTTCATGCAGGAGCTTAGCCAGCCCTTTATCATTTATATGTTCTATATATCTTTTGTTAACTGAGGAAATTGGCACCCCAAGAGGCTTAATGATCCCCCCAAAACTACAGGTAGAGAAGGAGTGCCCTGGATGGAGGAAGTGGAACGAACCAAGGATTTATTTTGGACAGATCCCAGAGGAGGGACATTTGCCATGTTTCTGATGGCTGATTATTTTTTGTATCTTCTCATTCCTCTTTGAGAAGAGAGAGATGTTAGCGTGATGGAAATCTACCTCCCCAGGGTCTAGATTCACAGCAAAGTGCATTATTGCATTGGGGGATAGCTCTGGAGTCAGACTTGGCTCCACCGCTTACTAAATGTGGGATTTGAGGTAAGTTTTTAACCACTTGCACATCATTATTCTCTTTTCAGTATAGGGCAATAATAATGGCATCTTCCTCGTGGGATTTTTTTTGTGGGATTTATTGACATCATTGCAAATGACTAAAGCTATACTCTGAAATAGCGTATCTATGTATGTGTAGTTTTTAGTTGAATTGGCCATTTTAATCAATAAAGATAGAGAAAGCATTAAATAAGTGTTAATATTAATAATATTGCTTTTACTTCTGAGACTCTCATAGGTAGGGAACTACTTTTTCCATTATACACGTGAACAATGGCTCAAGTTAAGTGATTTAACATCACTGAGTAATATACACACAAGAACTGTGACATGGATCTATGATAATGGCTCCAAGTACAGTATTCTTCTTGAATGGTTCAGATGCAAGATTTTGAACCACTTAAAGAAGAAGTGTTGAAGACATCGTTTTTAAGAAGCAAAAGCCTTGTCAGAACCCCTGCTCTTAATTGCATAACCACTAAAACCTACAGTTTCAGAACCACAGCTTTGTGGAACAAACTGGAGGGATTTGCAGACAGTATCTGATTTCCTGATAAAGGGCCAGGTAACTTACAACACTCACATATTCCTGACACAGCTGTCACAGTGCTTAAACTGCTTGGCTACTCTGGTGGGACAAAGCTAAGATGAAATATGATGAGTGGCTACATGTTGGTGACAGTAATAAGAATCTTCAATAACAACAGCATTGGCCTCTGACAGCTAGGTTTGAGTCCCCAGACTGGCATTGACAGGCTGGTGAACCCAACCAAGTTATTTGTTGCCTCTCAGATACAATTCCTTCACCTGTCTAATGAGGATAATTAATACTAGCTTGACTGACCCCATAAGAAAGTTGTGAGAATCCAATGTTTAAAGAGATATAATAGTGTTTTCTAAAATACTCAAAGAATATCAGCAAATATAATAATGACTTATTAGAAGCATGGCAATTTTTGATAACTCCCATAACCTCAAGGAATGGTTATTTTAAAGCTTTGACAATTAGATATAAAAATGATTCAGTAAGTATGATACAGAAGAAAAAACACAAAGGAGAATTTATGCAATAAATCTAAGGAAGTTACTGATGGGCCTGAGAAGCAATCAAAGTGGGGATCCTTTTATTTTTTAAAATGTCATAATGCTACGTCTAGAGAGAAGATTCATGAGGGCAAGTTTCACATCTTTCCTGTCTACTCTGTATCCTCAGCACAATGTCGACGTACTATAGTCACCTGTGCTGAATATTAATTAATTTAACTGTATTGTTTTGTTTATCCATTCACTCACCCACTTTTTATCCATCCAGAAAATATTTATGGGACACATATTCTATGACACGATCTCCTACAGGAATTTACAGTCTAACAGGCATAGATCTGATATGAACACAAACAGTACATTTTCATTTAGTAAAGAAATGCTGCTTGAGTGGTAGATAAAAGCTTCATGATTTAAGGATAATTAATATACTTCTAATTGAACTACTTTAGGGACAGTTTCTGAAGGAGACCATTCCCGAGTGGGGTCTTGATGGAAGGATAGGAATTGGAAAGATCGAGGTAGGCAATGTGTTCTAGATGAAAGGAATGGCTGGGAGGAAGGATGTTGTGGAAGATTTGTGGGATCTTGGAAGAAAAACTAGAGCTCTCATTTAGTAAGCCTCTGTTTTTGCTAGATGTATAGGAGCTTCACATAGAACATTTCATTTCATCTTGTGTATACTATTATAAAGCCAGTATTATAATCTAGTTAGAAAGAGGAGAAACCAGAGGCTCAGGAGGAGACCAGGTCAAGACTTACACCCAGTCCCAGATCCTGTTGTCTCTCTGTCTCACACCCAGGAGGCTCAGTCACCAGGCTACCAAATTTAGTTCTCAGTTTGGTACCCTGATGTTGTCATGTATGACTGTTCCTATTTCTAGGTGAGGATCTGAGGTTCAGAGAGAAGTCCTGATCTCATAGACCAGTGGTCGGCAAACCATGGCTGGTAAGCCACATGCAGCTCTTTGGCCCTTGAGTGTGGCTCGGTGTTAGGACCACTTCTTCAAAATAGACTTACTTGCCCAGGCCAAAAACTGACTTCTGTGCATGGGCCACGCAGTTTCAATCACACTATATATATGCGCCCGCACGTAATATTTTGTGGAAGAGCCACACTCAAGGGATCAAAGAGCCGCATGTGGCTTCCAAGCCACAGTTTGCCAGCCACTGTCATAGACGATCAGGAATGCTGAGTTCAGGTAAAAGCATGGGATGTCTCTTGCCAGCAAGTGACACCACAGTCCCTAACCAACTGCAACCTCCTCTATTTTCCAGGTCAGGTGTCTGCTGCTGTTGATGTTGGGGCTCGCTCTCCTGAGGGAGGGCGCAGCTCAGAAAAAACCTGAAGCAGAGGATACTGCCCTTTGTCCTCCTCTGGAGGACAACAGTGTGAGGGTTGACATTCGCATCCTCAGTCAAAACCAGGCTGTTACCATCTCACACGACTTCCAGAACCGCTCCAGCTCCCCCTGGGATTACAAGTGAGTGAAAGGAGACGGATCTTCACGTGTTTTGGAACTATTTGTGAATGTATTCTAGTCGGAAAGTAGAAAATTTAGAAAAACGAAAAGCCCTCACATATTCTCTTAAGAAAACAGAAACCCCACTTTACCTGGGAGCACACATTTTTTCTTGCTGCTTTGGACTAGGTGGTCCAAAGTCTTACTATTTTGTTTCTAACTTTCCATTGAGTCTGCCCTTTTCTGCTTCATGGGGCCCTAGATCAGACTTCACACACTTCCTGTGTTGGAAGAGAGGTCTCTTCAAAGCAGCTCACACAATGATCTCTGCAGAGGAATAAGTAGGAACAACAACAACAAAAAAAGGCCAAGTTTCAAGAGACCCTCTCAGATTATTCACTGGTTGTCAAGGAGTGGGGGAAGAGAGCCCCGTGGAGGAGAAAACCTGTTTGGGAAGTGGGATCCGGGGCGGGATGTTCAGGGGACAGTCTTGTGACTTTGATGTGCAGGGCCCTACAATATCAAGCACTCCTCTGTATTCTCCCAGTATAAGTAGGAAAACCAGTTCCAGGAATAATGCAACGTGTTCCTGGGCTGCTTGTTTTGCTTCCACGCGAGGGAGTGTACACAACCCACAAGTTGGCTGCATTGGCTTGGCTGCCTTTATCCTCCTGGCTGAGGGGGCTGTTGAGGGAGAAATTGAGTGAAGCCACTGGGTTTGCAAACCTCAGGGACTTTGGTGTTTCGTTTCCAAGCAGCAGGCTTTGTAGACCGTATAGTGGGAGACCTACTGGCGATTTTAGTCTCTAAGCCAAGGATGAATAATAATTATTGTAATAACACTGTGAAGAAAAATAAACTAGGAGCTCTAACATGCGTTGGATGCCAACGTTTACAGTGTGCCATTTCCTATGCATTTGATCACTGAATGTTCTCAACAATTCCGTGGTAGAGAGATATGAGAATCCCCACTTCGTAGCTGAGGAAGCTGAGGCTTAGGGAGTTAAGCATCTGCCAGAGGGCTGTGTATGAATCCAGACTGTCTGATCCACGGCCTGGGCTGCAGCCCAGAGTTACTCAAAACCACCTCCCTGAGTGTGCATGCAGGGCCGCAGGGCTCGCATCCTTTGTCCATGTCCCCTCCCTGCCTCACCACCTGCATCTGCCCGCTTCTCCTGCAGCATCATCAAGGACCCTCACCGGTTCCCCTCCGAGATTGCAGAGGCCCAGTGCAGGCACTCGAGCTGCATCAATGCCGAGGGGAAGGAAGACAGCTCTCTGAACTCCGTCCCCATCCAGCAGGAGGTCCTGGTCCTCCGGAGGGAGCCCCAGGGCTGCACTCACTCCTTCCAGCTGGAGAAGATGATGGTGACTGTTGGCTGCACCTGCGTCACCCCCATCGTCCGCCATGTTCGTGACCTGAGAGTTGCCCCTCAACTTAGCTGAAGAAGCTGTAGAAGTGCCACTCCCCGTCCTGCATCAGGTCCTGAGTGGTCCCTGATTCTCTCTTAGTGTGGTTTGCATGGAATCCTCAGAGCTTTGTATTAGATATAGTGTTAACTTTCTGGGGTGCTTCCCAATCTTGATATTGTCCTGAGATGTTTCAATGTCCCAAACCCCTGAAAATGAGTGGCGAATGAAGGAGCCCTTGGCCCACTCTGTTCATGTGCTGGGATGACTAGCACACAGTCATGTGTGGTGACCAGCCATGCAGTTGCTGGGATGTGGTGCCATTCCCTGGGAGCTTTGTTGGTAAAATGGGCCTCTGTTCCACATGGAAGGAAACGCAGAAAATATAGCCACAACATAAGAGTGTGGGAGGAGCTGTGCAGGCTGGGGTGGGTGGAAAGGATGGGGGTGGGGATATAGACGAGGTTGGCCTGATATTTATATTTGCAAGGAAATTGTTCATGTATTTATGATATATTGAATCTATAAAATTTTAGGAGAAAAATTAATATATCAAGAACTAATATAATAAAATATTAATGATTTAAAAATACTCTTGGTGTTCATTCATTTTACATTGTGCTCATGACCTTGTGCCTCTAAAAATATTGAAATTCTATATGCCTGTCATCTGTTTTTCATATTTTCTCATCAGAGCACTAGTGTTAGAATTATTTTATTATTATTCTTTTGTGTGTGTAAGCTTGGTGATGTTAGTTCCCCCCCCCCAACTTTATGGAGATATAATGGATAAATAACTGGATATAAGTTTAAAGTGTACAATGTGATTGTTTGATACACAAATATACTAGTACTAGAGGCCTGATGCACGAATTCATGTAAGAGCAGGCCTTCCTTCTCCCAGCTGCTGGCACCAGCTTCCCTCTGGCTCCTTGGACCTGGGCTTCCCTCACAGCCCCCGCTTCATCCAGAAGGTCGTCCTGAAGGACATCTGGTCTAATTAGCATATTATGCTTTTATTATTATAGATATAAAATGATTACTACAATAAGGTTAGTAAACACCTCCATTCCATCACAGAGTTACCTTTTTAACTGTAGTAAGAACATTAAAGATGAACTCTTTGCAAATTTCAAATCTACAATACAGTATTATGCTCTACATTAGTACATCCCCAGAACTCAGTCACCTTGTACCTGATACCTTTTGTCCAACATCTCCCCACTTCTCCCCTCCCCAGCTCCTGGCAACCACCAATCCACTCTTTGTCTCTATGAGTTGGAGAGTTATTTTATTATTAATGGTTCTTGAGGTATATATGGGGAATTAAGGAAAATGGTACAGTTATCATGTTTCCTGGTAACTCTTTACGGATCCATCTTCCTAGCTACATTATTTTACAAAGTGAGCACTTATTGGCTACTGTGCTACCCACTAGCAATACAAAGAAAAGTAAGGAATGCATATGGAAGGGCCACAGTATTGGCAATGGCTAACCACAGAGCCCCTGGTCATTAGGGAAATGGCGGCCACTTTGCATTTGCTTTGTTCTGACTTCTTTTGGGGTCACTGGTTGACTTTCATCCATCTCTAATGCTTCCTGAGGACACAGGAGCTTCCATATTCTGGTCTCCATGACATTCAGAAGGTTCTCCTATCCCTCTCTTACCCAGAAATGGCACACCACATTTTCTTCTTTACTGTTACCATACCGCTGGCTCAGAGCACAACTGCATTGCTGCTGTCTTCCAGGCCCCAGAGAGGCAGTAAGGGCATAGCTTCTCGCCTGCACCTGCAACTCAGCTTGAGGATGGGCGAGTGGCAGGATCCTGGCCCCACTTTTAATCCTTTAGTGTGGAGAACATTTATCTATTGGTGAGGGTGGGTATGGAGTAGCTTGGTAGGCTGGTTCTTAATCTCTTTGCTTCAGAATCTTTGCTTTTGGGATGAACATTGATATTTATACTTAAAATGTTCAGGCTCTTGAAATCTAAAAAATGTTTTCTCTCATAGCTGTCAGCTTCACACTTGCCATGAATCTCCCAAGTCCATTTAATGCTCAAGACAATGTGATGTGTCTTCCTTTCTTTGTTTATTTTGGCGGTGATAGCCCTGCCCAGAGGATAGTGCATATGAAAAGCCCCTGTCTGAGTTGCAGAAGTATACAGATGAAGGAAATTGCAGAGGAAAAGAATCACACCTGTGAGTGTTTCAAGTTATTGTCTTGTTACACACATACATGTGTAATTTCAAAACAATGTGCCAAGTACTATAGTTACGTTGAAAAGATATAGAGGATAATAGCTCACCAGGAGATTTCAGAAAGGAGATGACATTTGCAGGGAGATGAATATGAGTTGCTTTATAGAAAAAATGGGAGAAGGGCATTTCTAGCAAAGGGAAGAGTGTAAGCAAAAGCAACAGAAGCCCCAAAAAGCTTGGTGTGTAAGGGGAGCAGCAAGTCATTCCATGTGCCTGGGATAATGTGGACATAGGAATACAGTGGGGGATACATAAGAAATCTCTCTTGCCCAAGTGGTGTGGCTCAGTGGTTGAGTGAACCAGGAGGTCATGATTGGGTTCCTGGTTAGGGAACATGCCTGGGTTGCAGGCTCAATCTCCAATGGGGGGCGGGGGCATGCAGGAAGCAGCCAATCAATGATTCTCTCTCATCACTGATGTTTCTATCTCTCTCTCTTCCTCCCCCTTCCTCTCTGAAATCAATAAACGAATATTTATTAAAAAGTAATATTTCTTGAAATGATGATTAAATTAACATGTCAGGAGGCAAATAGCCCACTTGAGGATGGTATTGTATGCACTATAGCAGATGTGTGTGATTAGAACACAGCTGTAGTTCATAAGACACTTTTGGTGGTGATGTGCAAAAGGGGTTGAAAACCTAAAGGCCAGTTAGAAGATCAGAGAGAAGACAACTTCTCTCCTATGACTGCACATTGTTAGAGCTGAATAGGAGCTGTCAATCACCTGGTCAACCTTGCTCATTGGCAGTTGAAGTCCAGAGGAATTAGAGGACTTGCTCAAGGTAACTTGGGTAGTTAGTGGCTTAAATAGGTGCACTGACTTCAAGTGCATGACTTTTCATGTGTGTTGACTTTATTTTCAATAAAGACCAATTTTAGTGCCTTCTCTATGGGGCTTAGGGCTGGCCCTGGGAGCTGGTGCAGCATACCTACACATCTCACGTTTCCAGATGCATTGTACATGGCTCCCCTAGAGTCTGGGGCCCTAGTTCTGACTTCCTTCCCCAGCTTGAGCTGAGGGCTGGCTGTTACTCAGGAAATTGAAGACCCTCTCCCTCACAAGGCGGCATACTGTGCCCACTTGTTCCCATAAGGTTACAAACAGTTCCTTTACGGGGAATCTATCTTCTTCGACAGCCACTTAAGATCCAGCTGTGGCTGAATGAGCAAGCTGTTTTCAGTTCAGTTTTTTGGGACTCAACAGTTCCTTGCTTTGTCTGTAGGAGAAATGGTCTAAGTTGAGTGGTTCAAATACTACCATCATAACGTGTGAACAGAGGGGCTTTTCTTTGCACATGGAAACTTGAAAGCATGTAGCCTTCTCTTCTGATACCTGTTCTTATTTATGAAGGCTTGGCTGTGGGAAAAATCATATTCTTATTCTCTCCCCCTCCCTCCCTATCCTACTCCTCTCTTTCCACATATTTACAATGCTTTATGAGAGAATTTTCACTTGTAATTTACAGTGGAAAAATGGATATTAAATTGGTTTGCTTTATTTTTTTTTGTTTAGGAGAGGTAGAAAATGCATTTTTAAGTTTAACTATTGTTGAAAGTATTACAGATGCCCCTTTTGTGTGTTTTTTTCCCATTGACCCTTTCCACCCGGCCCCTCCCAGGACTTCACCACACTATTGTCTGTGTCTATAGGCTATGGATATAGGCATATAAGTTCCCCAGTTAATCTCTCCCCAACCATTCTCCCCCCACCTCCCCTTACAAAAATGCATCTAATATTTAGACAGCTCTTGGCTTTGAACTCTGGTTCTACCACTTTATGGTTTTATGAATTTAGGCAATTTAGTCCCTCTGCGTGAAACATGACTTCCTTGTATGTAAATGGGGGATAGTATCTATTTTAAAGGAGTAGTGCATAATCGAAATAAAAATGTGAAAGATTTAATACAGTACCCAGGAAATGACATCCACTTCGTGGCTGGTAGTCATTATCCCAAGAGGCACAGAACTTAAGGCTCTGATTTTGTTTGGCCCCAGGAAACTCACAGTCAAGTTTTATGCTTAAACACTACAGCTATACTATTCCTCCTGGTTATGAAATTTACACTCACCATGTACTCTCTGCATACAAATGGATATTCTCTAGTCCCCTTTGCCCCCTTATATGTGGGCTTGCTTTTCATGTTTTCAGTTACCTGGGAGAAATGGTCTATTTTAACTGCGGTCCAAAAATATTAAAGGGAAAATTTAGTAAGAAAACATAAGTTTTAAATCGCGCGCCACTGAAGAGAAGATGAAATCTCGTGCAGTCCCTCACGAGAGGTGCGTCATCCCTTTGCGAGCGTCTCTATGCTCAGATGCTCTGTGCCCTGCAGTCTCTTGGGCCCCCGCAGTCACTTGGTAGCTATGTTCTTAGGTCTACCTCAAGGTACCCAAGGGCTTGTGTTCAAATACCGTATTTGCCAGCGTATAAGACGATTTTTTGGCCCTGAAAAATATGCCTCCAAGTGGGGGGTAGTCTTATACGGCGAATATATAACAAACTCTGTATTTTTAGTGGAAATATTAGGGGGTCATCTTATACGCCCAGTCTCTTATACGCCGGCAAATACGGTATTTTTCAGGGCTAAAAAATCGTCTTATACGCCGGCAAATACGGTAACTCTTATTTTACTTAATTATGACCCCAAAGTGCAAGGGTCGTGGTGCTGGCGGTGCGGATATGCCAAAGAGAAGTTGCAAGATGCTTCCTTTAAGGGAAAAGGTGAGTACCGTACAACACAACGTTTTGAGAGGGACCGCATTCACATAACTTTTATTAGAGCATATTGTTATAAGTGTTCTATTTTTAAATTAGCTTGTTGTTAATCACTTACTGTGCCTAACTTATATGTTAAACTTCACTGTAAGTATGTGTGTATAGGAAAAAAAAATAGTATACCTAGGATTTGGTACTATCCACAGTGTCAGGCACCCACTGGGGGTCTTGGACCATATCCCCCATGATGTGGTGGTGGCGGTTGGGGGACTATTGGAATTTAAGATAGTTTAAATAAAAGATCTATATAGTGTCTATATGTTATTATTATATAGATATTGCTTAAATCGCTTTAAATTAATTTGAAAAGAGTAAAGGAAACTATAGCTTTTATACATTAAAAAAGAATTTCCTCTGGGGCCCCAAACAGTATAGCCTATTTCACTGCTATAAATGGGAAGAAAATCATTTTAAATTTAATAAATCACAGAGGTGGTACATGTTCAGTTGGATTCCCCTTGGGGTAAAGAGGAACACAAACGTTTTCTCAAACACTGAGATATATATTTTTGGCAATATGTTTGGTGCCAAGGAAAAATCATTGGATAAAAGATAACTTTTGGCCGAAACTGGTTGTTCCCAGGTTTGATTCCTGTCAAGGGCATGTACCTTGGTTGTGGGCACATCCCCAGTAGGGCGTGTGCAAGAGGTAGCTGATAGATGATTCTCTCTCATCGATGTTTCTAACTCTCTATTCCTCTCTCTTCCTACCTGTAAACAAATCAATAAAATATATTTTAAAAATATAACTTCTGAAGCAGTTATGCTCTAAACTTTGCTTATGCATGTCCAATAAAAAAAAAGACTTATAAAAAAACATTCTTTTTTTTTAAAGAGTACCCTGGAAAACAGAATTTCTTCAAGTAATGAGAGAGATCAAGTGTGGGGGAGTGGAAGAAACCTTTATGTATGGAAGATTTTCCTTCATATGTTTCTTATATTTGTGAATCTGATAATCAGGGAGGTTATGACTTACCAAGTTATAATTTTGCATGTTCTTATGTTTGCAATAGAATTACATTGCATTTGCAGCAGAACCTTGGAGTGTTAATGTGATCCAAGGAGCTAAACTCAATAACAATTCCATTGAGGGTTGTTAAAAATAATAGAAATGATAATAGTAGTAATAGCAGCTCATATACGTTGAGTGTTGTCTATGTGTGTCAGGCACCATGCTATTATTATGTGATAGGATTGGGCCTAAATGGGCAGTTGGACTTCCCTCTCACAATTCCAGGACTGCTGGCTCCCAACTGCTTGCCTGCCTGCCTTCCTGATTGCCCCTAACTGCTTCCGCCTGTCAACCTGATTACCCCCTAACCACTCCCCTATCTGCCTGATTTATGCCTAACTGCTTCCCTGCCAGCCTTTTTGCCCCTAACTTCCCTCTTCTGCAGGCCTGGTCACCCCTAACTGCCCTCCCCTGCAGGCCTGGTCACTCCTAACTGTCCGCCCCTGCAGGACTGGTCCCCTCAAATGCTGTTTCCTGCAGGCCTGGGAACCCCCCAACTGCCCTTCCCTGCAATCTCTGTCCCTCCCAACTTCCCTCCTCTGTCGACCTGGTCACCTTTAACTGCTCTTTCCTTCAGGATTGATCACCCCCAACTGCCTTCCCTTGTAGGCCTGATCCCTCCCATCTTCCCCCCACCCCCCTGCTGGCCTGATTTACCACAACTGCCCTCCCTTGCAGGCCTGGTTCCTCCCAACTGCCCTCCCCTACTGGCCATCTTGTGGCAGCCATCTTGTGTCCACATGGAGGCAGCCATCTTGTGTGTTGGAGTAATGGTCAATTTGCATATTACTCTTTTATTAGATAGGATAGAGGCTTGGTGCACAGGTGGGGTGGGGGCTAGCTGGTTTTCCCTGAAGGGTGACCCAGATCAGGGAGGGGGTTCCCTTGGGGCATGGGGTGGCCTGGTTGAATGCCTGTGGTGGTTTGCAGGCCAGCCACGCCCCCTGGCAACCCAAGCAGAGGTCCTGGTATCTGAGATTTATTTATCTTCTATAATTGAAACTTTGTAGTCTTGAGCAGAGCCAAGCCTCCTGCTCACTCTGTAGCCTCAGCCATTTTTATTGCAATTTATTTATCTTCTATAATTGAAACTTTGTAGTCTTGAGCAGAGGTCTGGGCTGGCGAGGAAGTTTGGCTTCCTCCATCTCTGGGGAAATCCAAGCCTTCTGTTTGCTCGTTGGCCACAGCCATTTTTGTTGGGATTTATTTATCTTCTATAATTGAAACTTTATAGCCTTGAGAGGAGTTGTGTGCAGGAAGTTTGTCTTCCTCCATTGCCTGGGAAACCCAAGCCTCCTGCTCACTTTGTGACTGGAGCCAACTTGGTTGGATAAATTTGCATACTTACTCCTGATTGGCTGATGGGAGTGGCTTGTTGGTATAGCAGAGGTATGGTCAATTTGCATGTTCCTCTTTTATTAGGTAGGATTACAGATGAGGGAAATGAGAATTTATCATTTGCCCAAAGTTACAAGAGCTAGTAAATATTAACCTTAAGGTTTAAATTCGGGACTCTTGGACTGTAGACCTCCTATTGCTTGATTATCTAATGAGTACATTTGCACAGAGTTGGAGAGGTATCTGATATTTATTCACTGGATTATTTTCCTATCTGAAAATGAAGAATGATCTAATATAAGTCACCAGATGTTCTCAGGATTAACTCTTGATCTACAAAGATCACTGGAAACCCACCACTTACTACCCTTCCAGAAACACACTCCATTTACTAGTACCAGGAGCTTGTTCTTGTAATTTTATAATAGGGGATATGTCAAGTGTGTGCTTTAAAAATTGTGACCTACTGCTGGCTCACTAGTGGACATGATTTTGAGAATTTGCTCAGTAGTGAAGAGTAAATAGTTTGAAAATAAGGTAAAAAAGTGACTTAGATTTGAGTATGAAGATGTTCTTGCCTATAAAATGTTTATCTCTTCTCTTAAATTGTACAAACCTCATAGCAGTATCAGAGATCACTAAGCATGTGGCTGAGGGAGCCAGGTGCCCAGTTAAAATGCCAGCTCTGACACTTACTAACTGCACCAGTTACTACTAATGATCACAAGCAGGTCACATAACCTCCCTTTTCTCTGTGGTTAAATGGGGAGGACAATAGTTCCTACTTCACAGAGTTTTTGATAGGCTAGAATAAGATAATGTATCTAAGGTGCTTAGAATAGCACCCGACATGGTGAGTGTATTGTTCAGTGTATCAAAAAAGAGGAAATTCATCCACTATCCCATTATAATATCCTATCATTTTTTTTATATTTTTCTTTCTATTCTGCTCATTTGTCTCATGCTTTAAATGGCTGCAATCATAGCATACATGCAATCTGTATTTGGTAATGTTTTTTACTTAACATTATATTTAATGTAATATTCTGTGTTTCCACCTATTGTTCACAATAATTTTTAGTGGCTAGATACTATCCTTACAAGTTAATGAACCAGCATTTATTTATATTTGGACCTTTAATTATAAAAAGTAGATAATGCTTATAGAGGTTTTGATTACTTTATTACGAATTACATATATAAGGTAAACAAGAGTTTATCTCTGTATATGCACAGCTGCTTTCCATGTTAAACTTCTCTGTCTGTGTGTTTTCATATCTATAGTCTACCTTGGACAAGGTACTTAGTTTCCTCAACTGCCCTCATAGGGTTGTGCTGTGGATTAAAAGAAATAATAAATGTCAAGCATTAGAACAGTGGCCAGTTCTGCCCAGTTGTTACTAGTCTTACTCACTAGTTTCATATGCCACCTCAAGCAGGGCCTATCGATAAATGCTCCCACTTTCTTAATATATATATATATATATATATATATATATATATATATATATATATAATTGATTTTTTTACAGAGAGGAAGAGAGAGGGATAGAGAGTTAGAAATATCGATGAAAGAGAATCATTGATCAGCTGCCTCTTACACACCCCCTACTGGGGATGTGCCCGCAACCAAGGTACATGCCCTTGACCGGAATCAAACCCGGGACCTTTGAGTCCGCAGGCCAACGCTCTATCCATTGAGCCAAACCGGTTTTGGCAATGCTCCCACTTTCTAATTTTGTTTTCAAAGTCACATAAATCAATGCATTAGACAAATATGGATTAATGAGTTGTTCTGGCGCTGTGGCTGTCACAAAACTTGAAGACTTCCTACTCCCTGGCTCACCCCTGCAGTTTCCTTACGTGCTGTCTGTAGAGAAACATCACAGCCCTTTGCATGGCCTACAGGCAAGGACCAAACTTATTTATAGTGGTGACCACAGCAGAAGCCGTGTAACCGTTTCCCACAACCACAGTCTCATGAATGACAGAAACCAGACCTGGCAGGCCCAGCTCTGGATGGGCTGCATGGGCTGAATGCTGGAGTGGGATCTGAGTGTGACTGGCCTCCCCAGATGGGACATGGTGCTCACAGAAAAATCTCAAAATACTAGTCCATCAGGCAAGAGTTTCCTGGGGTTCTAGGCATCTGCTGATTCCACACTCCTTGGCTTTTCAACACCTAAGGGAAAACCCCCCAGCTTTCCCACAGACCACTTGTCAAATGCCTGATTTCCTTCTGTGGTCATCTCAAACCTCAAGTGAGATTCCATTAAGAAAGCAAAGTTTGGCCCGAGCCGGTTTGGCTTAGAGGATAGAGCTTCAGCCTGCAGACTGAAGGGTCCCAGGTTCGATTCCGATCAAGGGCATGTGCCCGGGTTGTGGGCTCGGATCCCTACGTGTGTATGGGATGCCAGGCTTCTGGTTAGCATATTTGAAAACACATAGACAATGGAATTTAGTATAAAAGAAAACATATCTTTTGGATCTATGTTACTTAGCTTTTGAAATCCGCTAAGTATTATGATTTGGGTTTAAGAGTTTAGATGAATTGCAGTTCTTGTCATATGTGTTTACGAGGGAAAGAAATTATTTAATTACTCCTATTGTACAGAAGGTGAATACCAAAGGATTCCCTATTATTCTCATTAAAAGCTGGAACCCTTTATAATGAAAGCCAGTATTTGTTTAATGGTTACAACACGGTAGATAGTTTCCTGACTTGCATGCATTCATTCATTCAGTTGTCATATATCTCTGTGATTTAGGATCTGCTAATTCATGTCATGGTACGGGTGAAATTGAGTTTGCACTTTTCTTGAGGTTACAGTAGTCATCTGGTGGTAGAAACCTGCCTTTCGTCACCAAGCCACATTGCCTCTCTGTAGAGATTGGTCAGGAGTCACTTTCCTGGACTAGACTCTCTGAACCATGGAATCTTCTCCAAGGATCAGTCACTCCGTGAGTGGTCAGAGAGAGCACATTAATTTTGATATTTGCATAATCCTACAATTACAATTTTAAGTTTTATGAAAATCTCATTGGAAATGTAACCAATAGGCCTCTGACTTCACAGGCTTCCATAAACACCTCAGATTGTTAACGGCCTTCACCTTGCCTTGTGTATAGAAGTCCAGTCCTTTACCAGACTCTGTTTCCCACAGGTTTCTGGAAATCTCTGAGCAACATCCTAATTTCCCTCCATTTTTTTCTAAGGTTGCTCACTACCTTGGTTGATTGTCTGTGTTTTGTTTGTTGTTTTTTAATCCTCACCTGAGGATATTTTTCCGTTGATTTTCAGAGATAGTGGATGACAGAGAGTAATATCTATGTGAAAGAAACACATAGATTGGTTGCCTCCTGCATGAGCCCTGACCAGGGTCCGAGGGCCACGGAGAGCCTGCAACCAAAGTACATGCCCTTGACCAGAATTGAACCCAGGACCCTTTAGTTCACAGGCCGATGCTCTATTCACTGAGTCAAATCGGCCAGGGCAATTGTCTGGTTTTGAACAACCAATCCCTGCTCCATTTAGCCACCTGCAGGTGGAGGCCTGCTACCTTCTGTCAGGCTCTATGATTTTCAGGGCTAGGTTACAAAAGGTTATGCAGCTTCTACCTGGTTCACCTGGGATGCTCTTAGGGGAAGCCAACTGCCCTGCTGAGATGTTCTCCTTGGGAGTTCTCAATCAGCTCCCAGTCGACTGCCAAGTGAGGAAGACATTTTCTGCACATTCAGCCTAGTTAGGACTTCAGTTGAATGTAGCCCTAACCTATACCTGAATGCAACCGCCAGAGCAAAATTGGCTACATAATTTGTGGGACCTTGTGAAAAACTAAAGTGTGTAATTCCTTGTTAAAAATTATTAAGAATGTCAAGCATGGGACCCATTTAAGCACAGGTCCTATGAGACTGCCCAGGTTGTACACCCATGAAGCCAGGCCACTCCAGAGAGCCCTTGAGAGAACTGCTCAGCTGACTTTCCCTATTTTTTATGATAGAAATAAAATGGTTTTTTACTTTTTTCAAGTTTTATTGTGATGTCATTAACATATACAACTGTATAGGTTTACAGTGTACAACACAGTGATTTGATATATGTATATATTGCAAAGTGACTACCACAATAAGTTGTTAATACCCATCACCTCATAAAGTGACAGTTTTTTTTTCTTATCATAAGAATTTTTAAGATTTACTGTCTTAGCAACTTTCAAATATATAATACGGTGTTAATAACTATAGTCACCATGGTGAACATTAGCTCCCCAGAACTTATCTAGCTATATAACTAGAGGTTGGTAGATTTTTTAAAAATTGAGGTATAACTGACATATAACACTGTATTAGTTTCAGGTATACAACATAGTGATTTGGTGTTTATATGTATTGCAAAGTGATCACCATAGTATTTTGGTTACCATCTGTCAGTATGCATAGCTGCAAATATTTTTTTATGATGAGAACTTTTTAAAAAATATATTTTTATTGATTTCAGAGAGGAAGGGAGGAGAGAGCTAGAAACATCAATGATGAGATAATCATTGATTGGCTGTCTCCTGCATGCCCCCTATGGAGATCAAGCCAGCAACCCAAACATATGCTTTTGACTGGGATCAAACCTGTGACCCTTCAGTCCGAAGACCCACGCTCTATCCACTGAGCCACACCGGCCAGGGCTGGGAGAACTTTTTTCTTTTTTTCTTTTAAAAATATATTAATTAATTAATTATTATTATTATTTTTAATAAATCTTTATTACTCAGATTATTACAATTGTTTCTTCTTTTTCTCCCCCAAAGCTCCCTACCACCCAGTTCCCTTCCCACTGGTGAGAACTTTTAATACTTACTCTCCTAGCTACTTTCAAATATGCAATTTAGAATTATTAACACTAGAGGCCCAGTGAGTGAAATTCGTGCACTTGCAGGGGCATTGGGGGGGGGGTCCCTCAGCCCAGCCCATGCCCTCTTGCAGTCCTGGAGCCCTCAAGGGATATCTGACTGATGGCTTAGGCCCACAGGGAGTAGGCCTAAGCTGTCAGTTGGACATCCTTAGTGCTGCCACAGAGGTAGGAGTGGCTCCTACCACCACCACTGTACTCGCCAGCCATGAGCCTGGCTTCTGGCTAAGCGGAGCTCCCCCTGTGGTAGTGCACTGACCACCAGGGGCAGCTCCTGCATTGAGTGTCTGCCCCCTGGTGGTCAGTGTGTATCATAGCAACTGGTCATTCCTGATTGTTCTGCCCTTACAGTCAGTTTGCATATTACCCTTTTATTATATAGTATAGGTAGCATGACATATTACTTCCCCATAGTTTACTTATTTTATCACTGGAAGTTTGTACTTTTTTCCCCTCCCCCCATACCTCACCCTGGCACCCACCAATCTGTTCTCTGCTTTTATGAGTTCAAGTTTTTTAAACTTTAGCATAATGCCCTTAAGATTTATCCATGTTGTCACTAACAGCAAGGTTTCCTTCTTTTCTTATGGATGAATAATATTCTATTATATATGTACCATAGTTTTTGCATCTATTCATCTATCAGTGAACAATTAAAGTGTTTCCATGTCTCAGCCATTGTAAATAATGCACAATAAATATGGGTGTACAGGTATTTCTTCTAGGTAGTAATTTCATTTCCTTCAGATATACCTAGAAGTGGAATTGCTGGATCGTATGGTAATTCTATGTTTAATATTTTGAGAGGCCTCTATATTGAGAGTTAGAAAGATTATATATATAAAAGCCCAAACAGTGATACAACCAGAATACCAGTGATTATGACGTGTAATGTGGCAGCCAGCAAGCCTGATCCAGACCTGATCGGCCCCAAACACCCCAATTAGGGGTGGAGCTGGCTGCCGACTGGCCAACTTGCCTGTGGCCCCTCCCCACTGCCAGCACAGCCTGGCCCAATGGGCCCCCATTGGGACGGGCTGGCCATACCCCAGCTGTGCACTAAATTGTGCACCAGGCCTCTAGTTTTTCTATAAAGACAGAGTCTGCAGAGATGCAACTTTGCCTACAGTATAAATGACCATTAAAATCACCTCTTACAAAGCATTTTAATCCCCAGGAATTGCAGCTTCCCAAGTTACTCCACTTTATACAGGGGTGGGCAAAAGTAGTCTAATAATAATAATAATAATACAATAATAAATAAATAATACAAGAATAAACTCTGATTCTTGTAAACTTACTTTTGCCTACCCTTATAGTTATATAATTATAGGGCCCGACTGTGTGCATTTCTCAGAAAAAAAAATAGGCAGTTTTAAGACATATATAATGCAAGGCAAGAAAAATGCTTGCTTCTTGGAAATATACATTTTAAAATTCTACTATTAGGTTTCAAAGATTACTGGGCACTCTTTCTGAGTGAAAACGATCTCATGCCTTGTAATTATTCTGAAGTCGAACAGAGCTGAGTCTCTAGTTTCGCTTATTTGGCCGAGCTCTGTGTTCACGAGCACTCTGCACTACTAGAAAATGGCAATGAACTGATGTTCATAACGAGAACGATCTCAGAAATTGTTTTCTCAGCAATCAAGAGAATATAGCATTCCATTGTTTTTAGAGTGCTGCAGAGTCTATCTGACTGTTTCCTTCTTTAAAAAATCTTTCTTGTGCCGAAACTGGTTTGGCTCAGTGGTAGAGCGTCGGTCTTGCGGACTAAAAGGTCCCGGGTTCGATTTGAGTCAAGGGCATGTCCCCGGTAGGGGGTGTGCAAGAGGCAGCTGGTCGATGTTTCTCTCTCATCGACGTTTCTAGCTCTCTCTCTCCCTTTCTCTCTGTAAAATATCAATAAAATATATTTTTAAAAAAATCTTTCTTGTGTGGGGTAGTCGGCTGAATAATGACCCTTAACGCTATTTAGGTCCTAATTCCTGGAACCTGTGAGTGTTACCTTAAATGGCAAAGAACCATTGTACATATGATTAAATAAAGGCTATCGGGATGGGGAGATTATCCTGGATTATTAGGATAGACCCCAAATGTAGTCACATGTGTCTTTATAAGGGCGAGGCAGAAGAAGCTTTGATGACAGAAGAGAATAGTATGATGTGAGGACTGAAAGCAGAGGTTGGAGTAATCTGCCCCGGAGATAGCGGAAGGAGCCCCCACGCGAGGAATGCAGCACTAGGAGCTGGAAAAGCAAAGACATTCTCCCCCATGAGCCTCTGGAGGGGGCACAGCCCTGCCTGCACCTTGACTTTGGCCCAGTGAACTTGTAAGAGAATACACGTACGCTGTTTAAAGTCACCAATGTGTGGTTGTCCATTATAGCTGTGTTAGGGGAAAAAAAAATCAGATGCTTTGTGTATCGGATTGTTTTTGAAAATCTGGCAGGGGTAACACATCAGCTTGGATATTGGACCAGCCTGAGCATTGTCCTCCCGGGCTGAAAGAGCATCCACTCTAGGAATTATCAGGCATGATCTGCTCCTTTCTAACCTCTGCTCATTTCTAGTCCCTGCCACAGGACAGTCATTTCTGTCTGAAGTTTTCAGGCCCCCTTTCAATCCTTCGGGACAATTTACTTTATCTGATGACCAGCCCAGGGGAAGAACATCTTCGGTGACAGCAGGAGTGCGGGCTGGGAAATGCTCTGACTCACTCACCGCTGTGGTGGGTCTGACAGGAGGCAGAAGGATGCTGTTTCAGTTTGACTGTGGTGCGCCCTGTGTGGGAGACATACGAAGAGCACTGTGGGACCCAAAGCTGGCTTCTCATCATCAGACCAAAACAGGCAACTTCTTACAGTAACCTCAGGGGAAGGAAGTCAGTGTCAGTGGAGTGCTCTTTCCTCAAACTTAAACGAGATGTCTGACCTACATTTTCAAGCCTCCAAAATGACCTTTATTTACTCCTAGCAGTTCAAGGTTAAATGCATAAAAGTAAATATCGCACGGCAGCCCTATTTGATGTAAAGAGTGTTTGAAATACCTTGTTTTCATCAAATTCTTTGAATTTGATATATCAAAGGCAATAAGGCAAAAAGCTGAGCAGGTAATTGTTTTTCTTTGTGGGCGTGCTGTTTTTTAGGAAAAGCTTCCTCCTTCACTTCTGGGGCCTTTCACTCTTTGTGGCCATCCTCACTTGGGATTCTTCCAGGAAGTCAGCTATGGCGGGGCCTCAAACTTAGCAAAACAGACCATTTTCTATGTGGTAGGGTTGGCAGGGCACTGGGAAGGAACTCGGCCGCTAAGGTATATCTTTGTACTTTGCTGAAATCTTCTCTTTGAAATGTCACTTTTCAGGGCTTTTGGGGAAAATGCACAGCTCCAGGAGGCTGACACATTGAGCTGGTGAAGTGGATTCAATTTTCCAGAGAGTCTCTGAAAACACTCTTTATAAGGTTTGAGCACTGTGTCAGCAGGGGAATCAAAGATCAATAAAGCACTGTTCTCTCCACTGAACTAGAAGGAGAAATAGAAAAAAGCCAGTCAATATTACTTTTGTCAGCCCGGGTCTTTGTCGATGTAAATTTAGTAGATAAAGTGCCCTACAAATCCCATTTTAAGTTTACATTGTTTAGATCTTTGGTTTAATTAATTTATTTATTTATTTTTAAAAAAATATATTTTATTGATATTTTACAGAGAGGAAGGGAGAGATAGAGAGCTAGAAACGTCAATGAGAGAGAAACATCGACCAGCTGCCTCTTGCACACCCCCTACTGGGGATGTGCCCGCAACGAATGTACATGCCCTTGACCGGAATCGAACCCGGGACCTTTCAGTCCACAGACCGACGCTCTACCACTGAGCCAAACCGGTTTCGGCTCTTTGGTTTAATTTAGATGCTATAGAAACAACATACAATCATTTGCACTTGTCCATTAAAAATCATTCTGTAAGATGAGGCATGAGATTTGCTCTTTATATTTGACTAGTGCCCTGGTGCACGGATTCGTGCACATCGAAAAGAAATTAATTAGAAGTTGGCCAGTGGGGTGGGACTGGGTGAGACAGCCGGACGTGCCCTGGAGCCAACCTCCCTCGGTCTCTCCCCGGTGGGCTGCACCTGTGGCAGCGTCGTGGCTGGAGGGCATATGTTGAATTTGTTTATCAGAGATACTATTGATGGAGATGTCCCAGTGATGACCTGACTTGATCAAGATAAATAGTCCATTGGGATGATTTATGCCCCAAAGTAGGCTAATTGAGCCCTTCATCAGGGATGGGTCCTTTACTGGTATAGACACAACATATGGCTGCAGGTCTTAATCCTAGGGCACTGATACAACATAAGAAGGATGAAAGCATGTTTATTTCAGTATTTCGTTTTGTGGGTGAGATATTTCTTCTGATGGTTTGAATATGAAGCTTTGTTTTAGAGTGAATTGTTTGCTAGATTTTATAGTTTTTCCCAGCCTGAGTGGATTCTTACCTTACTGTTTCTCTGCTTGTACATGCTGCCACAAGGGGGTGCAATAAGCCATAACCACGGTGGCCTGGACTTTTCTTTTAGCCTCAGGTTCCAGGTTTTCAGATACTGACTCCTTCTTAGAACCATTTTCATTTCATCTCATATTATCTATTCCTTACATATTTCATTAAAAATGTAAATGGCCCGGTCAGCATGTTCAGTGGTTGAGTGTTGACTTATGAACCTGGAGGGCATGGTTCAATTTCAGGTCAGAGCACATGCCAGGGTTGTGGGCTGATCCCCAGTGTGGGGCATGCAGGAGGCAGCTAGTCAATGAATCTCTCTCATCATTGATGTTTCTGTTTCTCTCTCCCTTTCCCTTCCTCTCTGAAATCAGTAAAAAAAAAAAAAAAAAAATATATATATATATATATATATATATATATATATATATATATAAATGACTTTTTCAAATTAGAGAACAATCATTTTTTGTGTTTGTGTTTTTTTCAATACTTTTTAATTTTTATATTATAGTTGGTATATAATATTATATTAGTTTCAGGTATACAACCCAGCGATTAGACACTTATATAACTTAAGAAGTGATTATTCCGATAAATCTGGTACCCATCTGTCCCATGTGTAGTTCTTATAATATTATTGACTGTATTTCCTATGCTGTACTCTCTAACCCCATGACTATTCTGTAACAACCAATTTATACTTCTTAATCCCTTCACCTTTTTGAAACAGCTCCCCTAACCCTCTCCTATCAGACACTGCAAACAAGCATTATTTTTAAAGATGTCAATTTTCAGATCATAAAGGCACCCATTTAAAATGAAATAGATGTTCACTTAAAATCAGAAATTATAACGAAAACATTAAAATTATCCACTCCCCATGACCCAAAGTAATTCCTGTTACTATTTTTATGTACTTTCTTCCTGTTTGCAAATGCCTTATTTCATTTTTTCATTTTTTAATATATATTTTTATTGATATTTTACAGAGAGGAAGGGAGAGAGAAAGAGAGCCAGAAACGTCGATGAAAGAGAAACACCGACCAGCTGCCTCCTGCACACCCCCTACCGGGGATGTGCTCGCAACCAAGGTATATGCCCTTGACAGGAATCGAACCTGGGACCTTTCAGTCCGCAGACCGATGCTCTACCACTGAGCCAAACTGGTTTCGGCAATGCCTTATTTCAAATAGTTTGTTTTATCTTTCTCATCTGATTTTACCCAAGTATTTCTACTACATTTTAGACATTTAAAAAGGTTTCATAATATTTTATGGTAACCTATAATAGTTTGTACAGAATTTTATTTATATACTTTTGCCTTATTTGGCTCTGATACCTTCCTAAAAGTGTAGTTCCTAATCCAAAGAGCATTAATGCTTTTAAGGTTCTTGAATTAAATTATAAAATTGTCAGAATACTGTGCCCATTTACATTTATTAGCAGTGAATAATTGCTCAACTTAGCACGCTCTTTCCAACACTTTATATTATAGTTAAAAAAAGCAAACTTCTAACTTGATAGGCCAAATGTAGGTAAGTATTTAATATGAATTTATTTGATAATGAGTATAGTAACTATTTTTGCATGCGCTTCAAAGACATTTTGATGTCTTATTACATTGTTAGTTTCTATATTTTGCCCTTTGAGCAGATGTTCTTTTTTTTAAATAAATCTTTATTACTCAGATTATTACAGTTGTTTCTCATTTTTCTCCCCCAAAGCTCCTTACTACCCAGTTCCCTTCCCACCCTCTGCCCTTACCCCCTCTCCCCTCAATTGTCTTCATCCATTGATTATAGGATTTCAATCCAGTCTCTCACTGCTTCCCCACCCCCTTATCCTCCTGATAATTATCAGTCCACTCCCCTTCTTTGCCCCTGATTCTACTATATTCACCACTTTATTCTGTTCCTCAGATTTTTTTTTCCTTCTCTTTTCCTTTTTTTCCGTATATGAATTTCAAATGGGACACTCTCTCATTTGTTTTTGTAGGGAAATACAACAGAGTGTTCTGTAGCTAATGACTACAGACTGTCCAAATGTCTCAGGATAACATGAATAGAATCCACTCCTCCTCTGGTTCACCCTCCCTCCCCCGTCCCACCGCCCCCCTTGGGCTCAAGGCTCCCCTGGGGCACATGGATCTCCCAGGGCACATGGTTCCCCCGGGGCACACAGCCCCCCCCCCCCCCATGAGCAGATGTTTGTCTTATCATTTAACATGAGCCTTTCATATTCATTCAGTCAACAAATGTCTATTGAGCACCTACAAGGTGCCAGTCATTGTCCTAGAGGCACTGGGGATAGAGCAGTGAACAACACAGACCAGTTCCTATCCACAAGAAGCTTTCGTTCTAGTGAGGATATATAGACAAAAAAAGAGAATAAGCAAGTGAAATAGTATATGGGAAGGAGATGAATGCCAGAGAGAAAAATAAATCAAGGAAGTTGAAGAGGGAGTTACAGGTGGTCAGCGAAGCCTTCACTGAGAAGGTGACACTTTCCCAAAGACTCAAATAAGGGCGGGAAGTTCCTGAGGCTATCTACAGTGGAAGAGTGTAGCAGGTGGACGGAACAGTGAGGGCAAAGGCCCAGAGGTGGGACTGTGTCTAGTATTCAGGTTAATAATCTAAGTATTAGACTCTTGCAGTATTTGTGACACATATTTTCTCAGTTGTTTGCCTTTTGGTTAAATGTTTTAACATGTAGATGATTAACAATTTTCTCTAGGTGAATCTATCACTTTTTGTGTGTGCGTGTGTCTCCCCCCCCGTATCTTTTTAAAACTTTTAATTGAGAAATGTATCATATGTGCATAAGAATGAATAAAATGTATGTGTACAATTTAAAGAATTAAATTAAAACAAAGTCCGAACACCCCAAACTGGGCTACCAAATTAAAAAGTGAAACACTCCAGGACTCTAAGCCTGGTGCTCCTCCCTCCCTTCTAGAAGGGGCCACTATCCTGACTTCAGTCTTCATCATCCGCTTGCTTTTCTCTATAGTTGTATCACACTTACATTTGTACTCTTAAATGGTATATTACTTAGTTTTAAGAAACCAAGTGATAAACCTCGATGATGAGGAGAAGCAACACTCCCAATCCTGAGGAAGGCCCACAGGAGCCCATTTGAATCCTTTATCTCTGTTGCAGTCTGCCTTCAGCTTCCCTGACAGTTTGCAAGTGCACCTGGGGAGGGCAGGAGTACCTGGGGAGGGCAGGAGTGAGACCTGGGAAACCTGAGAGGTGTGGGTGGGGCTGGCTGCCCCTAGAATCTGGTGCAGAGCTGACTTTGCAATGCATCTACTCATCCAGAGATCTCATTTCCCAGCACCACTTACAATTGTGAGTTGTAAAGGGGACTGGGTTCCTGAATCTCCACATAGAGGAGACATTCCCACTGACCAGGAACATCTTATTTGAAAGTTTGTGATGTTTTAGTCTTGGCTGGTATAATAGAACTAGAGGCCTGGTGCATGAATTTGTGCATTGGGAGGGTCCCTCAACCTGGCTGATGATTGGGCTGATCTGGGCTGTAGGAAGTTAGCCGGGAGGGAGGGGCTGCAGGAGATTGGCCAGCTGGCCCTATCGGGGCTGATTGGGGCCAGCCAGCTGGAGGGACTGTGGGAGGTTGGCCAGCTAGCTGCGGGAGGTTGGCTGTGAGAGCACACTGACCACCAGGGGGCAGCTCCTGCATTGAGCATCTGCCCCCTGGTGGTCAATGCGTGTCATAGAGAATGGTTGACCTGTCAATCAGTCTTTTGGTTATTTTGTCACTTAAGCTTTTATATATATAGATACCAGAGACTAGGAGGCTTATAAACAACAGATGTTTATTTCTTACAGCTCTGGAGCTTGGAAAGACCAAGATCAAGGTGTGACAGAGGACTGGTTCCTGGTTCATAGGCAGTAACCTTCTTGCTGAATTATCACATGGCAGAAAGGGTGAGTGAACTCTCTGGGGTCTCTTTTACAAGGGTGTTAATCCCATGAAAGCTCTCCTCATGACCTTAGCACCTCCCAAAGTTTCCACTTCCAACTATCATCACACTAGGAATTAGGTTTAAAATTTTTTTCTTTCATTAAATTTTTTTTTCATTCAATCTATAGCATGTGAGTGAAAAATAAACTTCTGTTCTACCATTATGCATTTTAGACCTATTCTTCAGCTATGTAACCTATCTTAACTGATACTGCAAGTTCTTGATATCCTGCAGAAATATAGTCAAGGTAAACAAGCTGCTCTGTATTTTTTGTTTCTCGGTCTCGTATGTCCAATTTTCATAATCAAAACAGACACTACGGTGGCAGGGAAATGGGTTTCTTAAATGAATTCAGGAAGCAGGGCAAGGATATGAGAAAATTCATTAGCTCATAACCAAGAGAGGCCAAATACAAATAAGAATCTGCCCTCAGTATTAAAAGCGAGCTCAGTGGTAGTGGAAATGTTCCTGATAACCATCTTCAACGTGTCTGCTCTCTATGGCTCCAACTTAGACCAGGTGCACCCTCTAGCCCTGGTACATTGCTGTCATCCTGGGATCTCCTTTCACATCCTGCCAGGAATGTGTTTTTCCTATGTGACTCCTTCTTTCCTGTACTCCATATCTTCCTATGTCTTGGTGTACTCTCCTTTCTTGATGGAGCACATTTTTAAATAGTTTCTTGAGAAAGGTTGCATGGGAGGCATATTATTTGAGGTCTTACATATCTGGTAATCTCTTTTCTTTCTTCCTTCATAACACACCTTCACTCTGAAGTTTTGTGTCAGCAATTATTTTCCTACAAATTTTTTTTTTATTATTTTAAACTAATTGCCAATAAATAGATGGGGCATCTATTTTAAAAATATCTATTGTGTAGCTAGCCAGTTTCTGAACATTCTTATTACAGCTAATGAGTTTCGTATTGATTTGGTTATTTTTTTTTCATGGTATGTTATTTACCTTCTACAAATAAGGATTTTGTGTTTTCTTCACTAATATTTGTTTCATTGCTGGACAGGCGATATTAAATAATAGTGTCTCTGCATGTGTTTGTTTTCCTGATAATTTCCTATTTCTTTTGCTTTTGAATTATTTTGTTTTTGAATCAGTATTTAGTTGGTCTTTTTAATTTAATTTTTTAATTACAATTGATATTTGATATTATTTAATATTAGTTTCTGGTGTATAGCATAATGGTTGGGCATTTATATAATTTATTAAGTTATCCCTTTGATAGTTCTAGTTCCTACCCGGAAAGATACACAGTGATTATAATATTATTGACTATTTTCCCTGGTTTTACTTTACATTGCCATCACTATTCTATAACTACCAATTTTCACTTCTTAATCCCTTTACCTTGTTCACACAGCATCCCTCCACCCCCTCCATCTGGTGATCAGTTGTTTGTATCTATGATTTTATTTCTGTTTTGTTTGTTCATTTATTTTGTTCTTAGGATTCTACATCTAAGCGAAATCATATGCTACCTGTTTTTCTCTGACCTATTTCACTTATCATAATACCTTCTAGGTCCATACATGTTGTCTCAAATGGTAAGATTTCATTCTTTTTTATGGCCAAATAACATTCCATTGTATATATTTAACATATCTTTGTCCCAGAGTCCATTGATGGCATAGTTTGTTCCATGTCTTGGCTATCCTATATAATAAAAGGGTAATATCCAAATCATCCGAACGGCAGAACGCCTGTTCATTATGATGCGCACTGACCACCAGCGGCAGATGCTCAACGCGGGAGCTGCCCCCTGTGGTCAGTGGGCTCCCACAGGGGGAGTGCTGCTCAGTCAGAAGCCGGGCTCAGGGCTCATGGCTGGCCAGCACAGTGGCGGTGGCAGGAGCCTCTCCCACCTCCGCGGCAGTGCTAAGGATGTCCTACTGATGGCATAGGTCCACTCCCTGAGGACGCTTGGACTGCCAAAGGGCGCAGGCCAGGCTGAGGGACTCAGCCAAGTGCACGAATCTTGTGCACCAAGCCTCTGGTTATACATAATGCTGGTTCTCTGCATACTTGGAAACAACAATACTACTGCTTTAGAATGAAATGTTCTAAAATATGAATTAAATTTATCTTGTCTAAAGTATCATTTAAGGCTACTGTTTCCTTGCTGATTTTCTGTCTGGAAGATCTATCCGTTGATATCAGTAAGGTGTTAAAGTCTCCTTTTATGACTGCATTACTGTCTGTCTCTCCCTTTAGGTCCACCAATATTTGCTTTAAATATTTAGGTGCCCCTATGTTGGGTCCATAAATGTTTACAAGGGTTATATCTTGATGTTGGATCGATCCCTTTATCATTATGAAATGTCTCTTGTCTCCTATAGCCTTTGTTTTAGAAGGTTTTTTTTGTTGTCTGATATAAGTATTGCTACCCCACCTTTTCTCCATTTGCGTAAAATATATTTTCCATCTCTTACTTTCAGTCTGTGTGTGTCTTTAGATCTGAAGTGAGTCTCTTGTGTACAGCATATGTACGAGTCTTAACTTTCTTATCCATTTTCTTTTTATTGGAGTGTTGAATCCATTTATCTTTAAGGTGATTATTGAAAGGTAAGTAGTTATTGCCACTTTATTATTCATACTTATTTCCCCCCCTTATACTTCTTAAAGAAGTCCCTTTAAAATTTCTTATAATATTGACTTGTAGTGATAAATTCCTTTTAACATTTTCTTATCTCAGAAGTTCTTTATCTTTCCTCAATTCTAAATGATAGCCTGCTAGGTAGAGTAATATTGATTTTAGGTCCTTACTTTTCATTACTTTGAATATTTTGGGCCAGTTTCTTCTGGCCTGTAAAGTTGCTATTGAGAAATCAGCTGACATTTTTACCTTTGTAGCTAACTAACTGCCTTTCTCTTGCTCTTCTAAGATTCTCTCTTTGTCTTTTTTTTACTACTTTTATTAGTAATTTCTTATACATGCACACATATGCATACACATAAGCTGACAAATGTCTGTCACAGGTTAGTCTGTTAGGTTTCATTTATTTTTTATTCTTGTGGAAGTATCATACTGTTGAATTATGGCCATTTGCAAATAAATTTTAATACCTAGCAAAACAACTTCCCCTCAACTATCTTCAAAATTACTTTAGTCCTTCCTACACATTTGTTCTTCTAGTTAAATTTTAAAGTAACTTTGACAGGTTATAAGGAAAAAAACCCACCTTTTGCTGAGATTATTACTATAATTATATTAATACTATGAGCTCCTTTGGAATAGCTGATATTTTTATAATATTTTCACTTTTCTTTTTTATTGGCTAATTTTTCATTTTCATATAAATTTTTACATGTTAATTTTGGAATTATTCAGTGACATATTATTTTAAATTGTTTGTAGCCTTTTCATTATATTTTCAAGCTCATTATTGCTGGATGTTCAGGAAAATTAAGATGTTATCTTGAATTCAACTATTCTCCTGTCCTCTTATAGAAATTCCAATAATATTTTAGATAATTCTCTTGGGTTTTCTAGTTATATGATGCTCATGTATGAAAGGAAGGACAATATTGTGACCTCTGTTTAAATCATTACTTTTATTTTCATTGAATCATGTATTTTTGCCTTGGCTTCTACTTTAAAGTTGCACTGATTTTTTGTTTGAAAACAGAGACATTTTTTCTGGGAACAACTTGGCAGAGAATGAAGTTTCACTATAAAAAAGTCCTGGGGATGCAAGGTACATATGGCAATGATAGTTAACAATTGAATATGTGAAAGTTGCTAAGAGAGTCTGTCTTAAAAGTTCTCATCGTAAGAAGAGAAAGTTATAATTATGCATGGTACTGAATGTTAATGAAATGTATTGTGATAATCATTTCATAATATACTAGAGGCCCGATGCATGAAATTAGTGCAAGAGTAGGCCTTCCTTCCTTTGGGCGCAGGCACCCAGGACCCAGGCTTCACTAGCAAAGGGAGGCCCTGCCCACCTGCCACAGCCCACAGGTTGGTGGCCTGGACCTCCCTCTGTGGGGCGAGCATGGGGCGATGGCCAGGCCCACGACCAATTGCATCGCACCCACCTTGGCTGGCCTGGCGCCAGTGGGTATCGTAGCATGGTCCCAGATGATCATCCTGATGGTCGTTCCACTGTTCAGCCATTCAGTCGATTTACATATTATGCTTTTATTATGTAGGATACATATTTCAAATCATGTTATATGCCTAAAACTAATACAATGTATATGTCAATTATATCTCAATTTTTTTAAAGGTGAAACTACCTAAATCACCAGAACTAAGGAGCCAGAATGAAAAACAAGCATTTCAGTTTTTCACTGCTCCAACTTTCTCAAAAATGTTTAGAATATTTTTTCACAATTTCCCTACTCTCTTATATCCTATCCTGCCTGACTCTAATAAGATTGTTCATGCTCTGTACCTAGGTAAAATGCATGCTAAGTGTACTACTGGTAGCACCCTGTCTGTGTGAGCCATAGATTAAAATGATGATTCTCACAACTAATAATTGAGCTCTTGCAAAGAATTACTCCAAAAAATAACAATAAAATAATCTTTGAAATTAGTATGTATTTCATACTTATAACACAACTCGTTTGGGAGTAGCTACATTTCAAGTGCTCAATAGCCATATATGGTTAGTAGCTCCTATATCAGATGGTACAATTCTTGAGGGTGCTGCTACAAGAAGATGGAACCTGAACCTCTGTCAGAATGGCTCTTTGAGTGTCTAGGTGGAGCAAATCTCCCTGAGGATCCCCGTGGGAGAGTAACTTGAGTAAGCAATAAACTTTTGTTTATTTGGGCTTTGTCTGTGGCAACAGTTCTTAATTGCCTACTGTGATTAGGCTCCCCCAGAAGTGTGAGAGATAACGAATTATAACTTATAGGAAGCAAGGCATAGAGAATAGTTAAGATCATATTAAATGAAACTTTATTTTTAAAATTTACTTTTACTTATTTATTTTTCAATTACATTTGATGTTTAATATATTAGTTTTAGGTGAACAACATAGTATAAAATTCAGCTTTAATAGCAACTTTGGAGTGACGGAGGAGGGAGAGAGGGTTTGTCACTGATTAGACAAGGGGAATGAGTGGCAGAGAAATCCAAGTTTCTCTGTCAGATGAGTAGGTGATATCATTTGAGTAGATAAAAAAGGCAATAGGAGAAGCTAGTTTGGGAGAAGAGCTCATGAGTTTAGTTTTCTCTCTGTTGACTTGGAGTTGTTTATGGACTGCTGTTACAAAGTTTACTTGAATTGAGTGTCTGCTATGTGCCAGGTCAGGGGCTGATGGCCTGGATCTCAAGGGACCAAAAACTGGTTAGATAGATAAAGCCAAAATAAAGCATGTAAGAGTAGAGATAAAAGATACCCACAGTGCTCTTGGAGCCAGAAGAGAGGAACCTAGTCTGGGATCACTGCAGTGATGAGTCTGGGAAGGATCTTTAGAAGAAATGAAACCCAAGAAGAGTCTTAGAGCATGGGCAGAGCAGTGGGGAGGGTAGGTGTCTCAGTTTGTTCTAAAATAAAATGTGACATACTGGATGGCTCACCAACAACAGAAATCTGTTTTTTTATAGTTCTGGAGGATGTAAGTCTGATATCAAGGTGCCAACATAACTGAGTCAGGGCTTTCTTCCAGTCAAAGATTTTTATTGTCTCTTCACCTGGCAGAATGGATGAGGGAGCTCTCTGGGATCTCTGTTACTAATCCCACTCATGAGAGCTCTGTCCTCATGACCTAATCATCCCAGTGCTCCCTACTTGCGAGTCTCACCACTTTAGGGCTTAGGATTCAACATATGAATTTTGGGGTGACACAATATTCAGATCATCACAACGGGGTAGGAATAGAGGAACAGGAGGGGAGAAGGTGGAAAAGACAAAGTCCAGGGGACCACAGGACACAGGCATTGAGGGGAAGAACAGTACGGTGGTCACAACAAGGACTTCACTATGACCGTGGGGTAAACATCAAGGAGAAAGTGGCATGTGAGAGAGTTGGAGCAGGAACAGGGCCAGATTACAGAGGGTGCATTTTGTCATATCTAATTTTGGCAGGAAGCCGTCACAGTAACTGAGGAGAGAAATGAGAAAAGATGAAGTCCCAAACTTGGACAGGGAGGGGGTTAAGTGGAGGACTTTTAGGGAGTGAAATTTAATGAGTTTGGGAATGTGTGGGTGTTAGGAGTGACGAAGAGAAAGAGGGAAGAGTCAGGGATGCCTCAGAGATATCTAGCATAGATGATTGTTGGATAATGGTGTTGATTAGGGAAAATGAAGATAGAATAAAAGCAGTGCATATAAAAGGAGGGGAGACATGGACTGCAACTGTCTCTTCCTACCACAAAATTCCCAGATATACAATTTAGGGGGAAGTAATGATTCAGAACTATGGATATATATGCTTTTTTTTCCCCCCCTGTCCATCTCAAAACAAAACCCAATATTTATTTTCACCACCACCACCACCACCACCACCACCACCACCACCACTCAGGGAAAACTGGGAATTGAGTGGTAGGATTTTAGTGAGAGGTTTTGAAGCATAGAGGCTGTGAAAAACTGCCTATGAAACTCTTGTTGAAAGATGGTGTCAGGAGATTATCATAAGAATCAAGATGAAAGCACACAAATGTCAATGAAAGCAGAGGGGTTGAAGAAGGGGACCCCGGGTTTGGAACTGGAGAAGAAGCAGAGAAAAGTCATGGCTTCTGAGTGAGGCTGGAGGATACAGGAGAAGGAACACGTGCAGAAGGTGGTTGCTCAAAGAATCCGGGAGCCCGTGGAACCAGCCCGAGGACTTCCAGGGGCCTGAGAAGTAGGGCAAGGCAGCATGTTGGGCCACAGCAGGGAAAAAATGGTTGACTCGAAACCTGAAACTAGTCTGCAATTGAATGTGATTCAGTTTTTATTTTACTTGGGTTGAAGTTTTCTCATACTTCAAGTTCATGCTGTCTCAATGGCTTTTCTCTGTGTCCTGGAATGCATTGGAACAGAGGCTCAGGAAAGGAGGGGTCATCCTAGAGATGTGGTCAGAGGAAGAGAAAATTGTTTCTAGATCTCTGGTTGGCATTTATCTTCAAAAGAAGCCTGAGTTCGAGGAGAGACTGACTATTCTAGTCTGAATACTGTGTCTTCTCCTAGAAAGCCTCTTCCTGTCAAATCTCAGAGCACATTTTTGGGATGGTTTCTTCTTTTTCCTGTATGATTTTTAATAACAGCATGCCATTTTCCCAGGACCATCATTTTATTTGCTTAATTCATTTTGGAAGGCTTGTGTTCACAGCATTGGTTAATACTAGGAGAGGCTGGTCTCTTAATGTTTTTTTTTAAAATTTATTTTTATTTTTATTAAGGTATTTATTAAGGTACATATCTTACCATTGCCCCCCGCTTCCATACTTAATGTTTTGAAGGTATGTAAAATTGAGAACTTGGATTTGTTTGGGTCCAGGGTGTTATTACTCAAAGGCATACTTTGTTTTGCTCTCAAATTTACATTCTTTTCCAAATACGGAAGAGCTGAGCTGGCCAAAGTACTTTTAATGAGAAAGAATAAGAAAACAAATTTTCTTCCCAAGCTTTATTATTATAAATTGTTTTTATTATAAGGGTTTAACAGAGCAGAGAATTAGACTGGCTGTCTTTTGTGAAACCTCAACAGTTTAAAAAATTAAGTTAATAAATATGAAATTAGGTATAGTCTTCCCCTCCACCCCCAGCCATGTTATGCACTCCTAAGAAACAAAGAGGAGAAAATCCTTTATCTATATGTAGTACAAACTCAGAAATTTTCACCTGACATTTATTTCTATGTAGGATTTTTCTAGGCAGAACAATCACACTATCTTTCTCTAAAGACTTAACAAATATAAATAGTTCCATAAATAGCTCATATAAATATAGGTTTTACCTTTTAAATAATAAAATTCCCAAGTCTGGAATATTATCTTCTTAAAAAATAAAATAAAATGAGGCCTGTAACTCATTGGAATGGAATCTTATACCATCAGAATTGTCTCAGGGCCTCTTAAATACATAAATAACTTAAAGCCCTTAGAAAAGCAAGTAAAAAACAAAATGATACTCATTTTAAACCTTCCTTCTTGGAGAGAGGGAAAGATGATTCCTAGTCAATCTCTGAACCAAAGTATTACCAATGAAATTTCAATTGAATGAACTCATTTAAGAACCCTAGTGAATTGGTCAGAAACAGGGCTAGGTCTACTCCCCAGAAAGCCTAAGGGATTCAGAGAGCTGGGATCTTAAGCCACGTAGTGGACAATGGGGGTGACACAGGTGCAGCCCACAGTCACCAGTATCTTCTCCAGCCGGAAGGAGTGGGGGCAGTGCTGAGGCTCCCTGCGCAAGACCAGGATCTCCTGCTGGATGGGGACAGAGTTCAGGTGGTAGTCCATCTTCCCGTCAGGATTGACACAGAACAAGTGGCGACACTTTGCCTCCCAGATCACAGAGGGATATCTCTCAGGGTCTTCATTGAGGCTACAGGAAGAGACAAAAGCCAGGAAGAAAGTGAATTCCAGGTAAAGCAGGAAGGAAATCGAACAGGAATAATTGAAGGAAGACAGATTCAGAGGATGACAAACTATAGTCATTGCAAATTCTCTAAGGGCTGTTAGTCTGATAAAGAAGTAGTTTCAGGAAAACTTGGATTTTTAAGCACATGAAATATGGAGAAAAGGCAATGATCAGTTTTTCCCATTTACTTTGAAGAATGAACAGAATAAGGTAGACTGAGGCTATAGAAGGATTTGAGTTTGACTTTGAGGATACTTTTATTAGCATACATTCAATAGATGGATAAAGACCAAGGGAATCATCTAGGAATAAAATAGTTGTTAATCTGACTTAATAAAGTTTGAATATGGAATGCATCAAAATTTTATCTGACAACACATTCCTGGAACAGAGTCAAGAGCTAATTAGAAGCGCTAGAAACAAAAGCTTTAGCCACTATATAAACCCTAATTTCCTCTTTCCCCAGCTGAGTTGATGATTTGCTTTGAGGTGTTTTTTTAAATTTCATTTAAAAAATATATTTTATTGCTGAAACTGATTTGCCTCAGTGGATAGAGCGTCGGTCTGTGGACTGAAAGGTCCAGGTTTGATTCCAGTCAAGGGTATGTACATTGGTTGTGAGCACATCCCTGGTGGGGGGTGTGCAGGAGGCAGCTGGTCGAAAGGGATAGCTCTCTATCCCTTTCCCTTCCTCTCTGTGGAAAATCAATAAAATTTATTTAAAAAATGTTTTATTGATTTTAGAGAGAGAGGAAGAAAGAGAAATAGATAAAAACATTAATGAGAAAGAAGCATCAATTGAATGCCTCTTGAACATCCACTACTGGGGATGGAGCCTGAAACCCCTACATGTGCCCTGACAAGGAATCAAACTGGTGAACTCTTGGTTCATGGTGCACCCTCAACAACTAAGCCATTCCAAGCTGGCTGCTTTGAATTTTAATTGATGTATTTGAAGTATTCTTAGTAATTGGAAGAGGAGAAAAAAACTCCATAGTGAGGTGAATCTCTACGTGCCACATAATTGAGGCTTATTTGCATAAAACCAAATTATCAGAATATGTTTTAAATTTAATTCTTTATGGGGGTCTAAATACTAGATGTACTAAGGATACACCAAATATAGATCTGGTGTATACCAGATGGGATGTAGACCAGGGCTATCTAACCTAAAAAAAAGGTGGCAATACCCAAGATAATACTTCTTCCTCCACTGAGATTCAAGCTATATTTTCCAAGTTCTAATAAGACAAAAATGCATAAATTACTCATTAATTACTAGTAATTTACAAGAAATCTTCTCGATAAAGGTCTTTGTATAGAAAGAGAATTCAAGCATTAATCCCTAAGAGTAAATAAAAAAATAGACTTGGGGTATCAATAATATTAGAATGTAGATCTTCACAAATTGGGGTGGGTTTTTGGTGTCAATGACAAGGAAATCTAATAGAATGGGTATTGGGGGTAGGGTTGTCTTGTGCCCTAGCAAGTAAGTATGTAGAATGAAGTTTGAGAACCATTGTTTTTGCACAATGGCTCTTCCAGGTTTGACTGATGATTCTGAATGAGTAAAAATTTCCCTCTAAGTGATTTAACTGGCAGTGTGATGCATAAAATGTAGAAGAAAACAGATTTTATATAGGGTCCTTACGTACTGGAGATTCCAAGGTGAGGTGGACCGGTTGTGGTAATCTTTTGGTGTTCTAGAACTTGCATTCTGATTAAGGATGTTTAGGTTGACCCTCACACTCTGAGGGAAGTTCTTGTCAGTATTTGGGCATTCTGGATTTCGTGGAATTACTATTGCTGCCTTCACTATAGCCACCAGACTCAGCAGCAGTAGCAGTGACTGGAATTGAATGGGAAAGGAGAGAGAGAGGTGGGAAATTGGATTAATAAGTGGTTTTTGTTACCAAATTGTGATAACAATTGTATTGCTAATCATAGAGAACATACTATATTCTAGGACAATCTATTCTAAATTTTCAGATGAGTTAAATAAAAACCTGGCTAGGTGACTAAAATAATATTAAGACCACAGAGTTTTTTACCAGTTCTAAACATTCATCTTTTGATCTAGGAAAGGCACATTATTTATTGGCCGGTGCTAATTTTTATAAAAATTACAAGTTATCATACTGTCAGTACATGCATCACTGTCAGGCCATTGGGATAATATTGACCTTGATTTTCTAGGAAGAAATGTCTTTCTGTGCCATTGTACTCTATCTTATTATTCTGTGAAACCCTTTGTGAATGTGCCCTTAAGAAAGGGCCATAGCAAATCCAGTACTGTTAGTATCATTGATAAACATCCAACCAAAAACTGGATCCTCTGAATGTTTTCTTAGGTATATCTTACAGTTTTATAAATTTACATGTATTAATTCTATAGCCAAATTATATTTCAAAAGAGACATTTTAAGAATATAAAAACAATTTACTCTAAACCACAGTTACACTGTATCTGATGACGATATTTGGGTTTGGTGAACCAAGATTGTAGTATAATAATAGGATAATAGAAAGAAAAGTTATTGCCACAACTAATTAAATCCTCAAGGATTTAATTTCTTTAATTTTGGATTAAAGATAAGTGCTGTGGGAGAATTATATTAAATCACTTGTATGCAGAAGAGTAGATTTCCAATAAACATTATTTCTTACTGCACGGAATTATGTGACACTTCTTTGCATGATTTAGCCCCAATATAGGTATCTTTCAGTTTTAATCACATTTTTCAAACTGATATGTACCAGTTCTTTAACACGCTATACAATGACAAGTATCTACCAAAGCTTTCATTTCCTATTCTACATGATCTCTAAGGTCAGAATCCAGAATTTCATGCCCAAGATCCAAAAGTATCATCTGGTCCAAATCAATAAGAGTATTGCACGTTAGTGCAGGACTCACCATGGAGGAAGTTCTCACAGAAGCCATTGTAGTTTCTCTTGATTCACTGGAGATGGATGAGCTTGTGCCTGCTGTGAGATGGTTAAAGTAGTACACTATCTTCTCTCTTTTTATAGTACTTTGATCCTTCTGTGGTCACTTACGTTGGCGTGTCGGGGTGACACCATTTTGGTTAGAAGTTCCATCCCCAAATGAGGTTAGAGAAGAACCTCCCCTTTATGGCAAGTAATATCTGCTTCATATCATGAAGGAAACTGGGAAGGACAGAAATTTATGTTTCTAAAGTCTATTTCCTTTCTTCATTCTTCAAGGAACTATTACTCATCAGAAGTTGAGTAAAGGTGCTCTATTTATGTACTGATATCATTTATGGACTTATATGAAGCTGCTATAAGAGCTATGCTTTATTTTAATGGCTCATTGGAAAATACAAGTTTGACATAATGTTCAAGTTTTCTGATGTCATGTACCTTGATTTTCCATTTGATAATTCTTTTCCTTATCATATTCCCCAACTGATGTTATAAAGGCCATTTCAGAAGCTATTCAAAATCTCACCATATAAACAAACAAAAAAAGGAATAAATAGTTTAATAATGATAGGATATATTATTTTATTGAATTGACACCTGATTTGCTGAATGTTTATTCTGCTAAGGAACTAATACCTAGCTTCAAGAGACATGAGATTTACTATTAAAAATATGTCTAGCCGAAACCAGTTTGGCTCAGTGGTAGAGCGTTGGCCTGCGAACTGAAAGGTCCCGGGTTCGATTCTGGTCAAGGGCATGTACCTTAGTTGTGGGCACATCCCCAGTAGAGGGTGTGCAAGAGGCAGCTGGTTGATGTTTCTCTCTCATAAACGTTTCTAGCTCTCTCTCTCCCTTCCTCTCTGTAATATATCAATAATAATAATAATAATAATAATAATAATAAATATGTCTAACAAGCGACTTGTTAACTCATGCAGTCCCTCAGGAGGAATGAGTTGGAGATTAAGGGAGGAGATATAGACAGGCAGTGGAAGGAATTGGAAATGTAGAAAGAGATTGGAGAAATGTGATGGAGGTAGAGCACAAGAGGCTAATGTCTAGAAGAGAACTACAAATATAAAAAGGAAGAGGAGGAATGAGAGAGATAATCAACTAAGAGAGAAGGATATGGTTTTCTCCTTCCTTTTCTGTCTACTGTTTTAGTGAGATGAACTTTGATTTCAGGTCTTTGAGAATAGTTCCTCCTTAGGAACTGTGAGGACCAGCTCAAGGATGATAAAGATGAGGGGTGAGTGGATACAGATGTGGCTGGCCACTTATTATCTTCTCTCTGCCCCTTCTACTCAGTGAGGAGAACATGGCTCCCATGTCCTCTCAGCTGGTATCTCATATTATTCATGAGGATAGTATCTCATATAATTCAGGGATTCTGACTAACAGTTCTACCTCAACAATTAGGGTATATAAGAAGTTGGCTAAATTTTGGGTGTGTTCATCCTGAGATGCATTCCTCCTTGCTATGATCTACTCTATCTCACAGAACTGACCCTTCAAGCTGCTTTCTCAGGTTCCCTGGCCAGCTGGCTTTTAGCTGGAGGGATATTTAATCAGAGGGCAGGAGAGTGGGAGTGGAGAGAAGGAAGGCAATGGATATAAAGGGGTTTCTTCACTATCTCCTAGAGCACTGCTAACTCCTTTTTTGTTTCCAGCCTTGGGATGGTAGCAGCCTCTTGCCGATGCCAATCTCAATCAGTTCCTTGCATTAAATTTTCTCTTTTGCCGAAACTGGTTTGGCTCAGTGGATAGAGCATCGGCCTGCGGAATGAAAGGTCCCAGGTTCGATTCTGGTCAAGGGCACGTACCTTGGTTGCAGGCACATTCCCAGCGGGGATGTGCAGGAGGCAGCTGATCGATGATTCTCTCTCATCGATGTTTCTAACTCTCTGTCCCTCTCTCTTCCTCTCTGTAAAAAAATAAAAAAATCAATAAAATATATTTAAAAAATTTTCCCCTCTTTTGCAAATGCCTAAAGTGGCTTCTGCTTTGCTGGCTAGACTATGTCTTGACTGATCAGTGAGGAAGGCCATGAGCAGCGGAATCTCAGGGGTGATGGTAGATGATCTTGATGACAAAGCTGATTTTGATTGAAAAGAAAGTAAAATGCAGCCTTTCATGATTCTCCTAGTTCTGGTGTTGACATCACTGTCTATCCTTGAAGACATGGGGTCACTATGAGCTCTCCTGTCCCTCCTCTACCTATGATCAGGTAACAATCTTAGAAGCTACTGTGTCTCTCATATCTGTTACCTATTTCCAGACTACTGCCATTCCCTAACTTACACTATCATCCATTAGGACTGTTTTAATAGCCACCCTTGCTCTTCCCAATGGCTGCCTTCTACTCACCTTCGACATTACTATGAACTGTAATTGAGACAAAATATACAAAATTAAAAATAAATGAGTTTTGACACCAGGTAATCTTTGTTTGCTATTTATGACTTTTTAGAGAAAAAACAAATAGAGGCAGTAAGTTAGGGGTGATTGCTTTACTTAGTGATTTTCCTTAGGTTTATCTGTTTTCCTTCTCTGAAGACGTTGGAAACAGATATCCACAACTAATGAGAAACTACAAATTGGCAGTTGGGAGCTGAGTGTGGAGGAGGAATGAGCCATTCAGACTGGGAAATATTCCTAGAAGTCAATGATGCATTTCAAGGGATGATTAGAAAAATGATTTTAAAGGCTTCTTGATAGTATTAGTTCACCAAACACTATTCCTTCCTATTTACAGTAGAGAATAATATAAGAGATAGAAGAAAAAAAAATTTCTTTTGTATCTGGGAGAGAGCATTTTGTTTTAATGTGTTCAAAAATTAAGATTGCTGTTAAAAAAGAAAGAAAGAAAGAAAAGAAGCCTACCTGGTGTGGCTCAATGGTTGAGCATCAACCCATGAACCAAGAGGTCACAGGTTCACTTCCCAGTCAGGGTACAGGCCCTGGTTTCTGGCTCAATCCCCAGCAGGGGGCATGCAGAAGGCAGCTGATAGATACCCTGTTTCCCCGAAAATAAGACAGTGTCTTATATTAATTTTTGCTCCCAAAGATGCGCTAGGTCTTATTTTCAGGAGATGTCTTATTTTTCCATGAAGAAGAATATGGTACACATTTATTGTTAAATGAAAATAAAGGAAATTTATTACTTGTATACGGTGTGGTAGTATGGTAGTTGTCAACACAAACCAGACAAACTGTGAATCCTACAGTATCAAAAATATACTCATTTATTCAATGACAATCATGTCATCATCTTCTGGAACATCATCATAACAATCCAATTCCTGAATTTCCTGGTGAATTTCTTGTGACTCTATTTCTTTCAGAATCAGTGGACCAAATCTCTCATGTTTAACAATAGCACTGTCTTTAAATGAGTATTTCTTGTCAAGGTAGCCTGCTCGCAGTGCATTTGCAATGCAACTGTCAGTGATTTTCTCCCATGAATTCTTCACCCAAGTCACAACTTCTTGCAGTTTAGGTTTCACAAAGTTTCCACGCTGATTTCTCTCCATTCACACAGCAGTGACATCAGGACTCTGCGTAATGTCACTGGTTGCTAGATGCCAGTCGGGGTGGCCCTAGCGGCCAGTTTACGGTAAATTAATTTTCATTCTGAGACAGAGCCTGGGGGCCTTATTTTCGGGGGATTGCCTTATATTTCACTTAGAAGGAAGCCTGTAAGTAGGTCTTATTTTCGGAGGATGTCTTATTTTCAGGGAAATACAGTATTTCCCATTGATATTTTTACCTCTTTCTCCCTCTCCCTTCCTTTCACTTTAAGATAAATGAAAACATGAATAAATAACCTAATTAAATATTTTTTTTTGCTTAGGTGTTGTTATTATTGATTTACTGTATTTTTATTTTTATTCTACAGACTTAAAAAATCTTTATTTTTGCAAGTATTGCATATATTGCCTTTTTCCCCCCATTGACCCCTTCTAGCCTTCCCCCTCCTCCCTGTCCCAGGGGGAGATGCTGTACCATGATCAGTGATTAATTTAAAGCCAATGGCCAGCCAAAACCAGTTTGGCTCACTGGATAAAGCATTGGCCTGCGGACTGAAAGGTCCCAGGTTCAGTTCTGGTCAAGGGCATGTGCCTTGGTTGCGGGTACATCCCCAGTAGGGGGTGTGCAAGAGGCAGCTGATCGATGATTCTCTCTCATCGATGTTTCTAACTCTATCCCTCTCTTTTTCTCTCTGTAAGAAATCAATAAAATATATTTAAAAAACCCCACAAAAACCATACTTCTCCCTCTTAAAAAATAAAAAAGAAATAAAGCCAATGGCCAATTCAAAGAAGTGGGTGCCATTTTATTGAATGCTGTGCACATCACCAATAAGACTCCTTTACTCTTGTTTTTCCTCTAACATAGGGAGGGTAATGTGTAGCAGAGAATTCTCTTGGGGCTGGCATTTTGAAAATAGGCCAGTATACAAGAAGCAATGTCAGATATTTAAATGGAAGACGTGAAATTAAGATGGGAGAATGTTTGCAATAGAGAGTCATGTAGAAGGCCTTGGGGAACTGGTAAGTCAGGATTTTACTGAAATCCTGATTTAGATCCAATTTATTAAGTTCTAGATCATCTACTTCCAACTTCAAAATGTTAATGGCATTATGTACCAGAGGCTTAGCCCTGAGATTCAAGCTGTTTCCTTGAAAGAATAAGGGTTGATGAAGAGCCTCTCTAAACAACTTGTTTGAGTAACTGATTTTTTCTTCTTCTACTACATGTTTTATATATTGTCTTTACCTAATCCAGACTAAGTTATTTTTACCTGATATAATCATATCACAAAACTGTTTGGACTTCTTTAAAAAACATACCTAACCTATATGGTCAAAAGAAAATTGAACAGCTATTACATTATGTGACATACTGTATTGAAAGTCATTTTGTTCCTGGTGACTTGCATATGGCACATAATATCTTTGTCATTTGATTAACTGAGGCTTGCTCTTACACATCTTTACTGGGCCCAAAGCACTGAGACAATGCCTGGAAGCTGTGTAAGAGAGCAAGCCTTGCAAAAAAGGAAAACATATCACTACTTGAGACAGTTAAGCAGAGACAGTGTTGAATCATGCATGAGCACTTATTCCAGTAACCCTGGCAGTATGGGAGAGCAGCTGGCCATTTATGAAAATCTGCTTGATAAACCAGCTGCCTATATTGGGCAGAAGGACAAAGATTACATGGGAAAGTAAGAATTACAGGCATGGGGGAGTAGGCAAGGTATAATGGTTACAGGTTACTGGAAATGCAGGCACCCAGGGTGGGCACATCGGGGACCAGGCTGTTCCTATAACAAGGTTGTTAATCTTTATATGATGATAGGCAGTTCTCAGAAAAGGAGAATGGGCTGCATTCTCAGATGTAGCTCCTAGGGAATACAACTCTCAGCCAGGTTAAAATGTGCTTTTTCCTATCAGAACAGGACAATCACGATTAATATTTCCTATAACTACAGCTAGTCTCTACTACTCTATTTCTGCCTCTAACATTCCCAACTGCTATTTCTGTCATCTCAGATCTGTGAGATTAGTTTTAAGTGAAAATTCTCGTTCTTCTAGAATGCATTTGCTTCTGCCTTGAAAGCAATTCACAGGGATAGAATACAGTGAATGCAGGATCTAAAAAGAGGAATACATTTGCTGAAACCGGTTTGGCTCAGTGGATAGAGCGTTGGTCTGCGGACTGAAAGGTCCCGGGTTTGATTCTGGTCAAGGGCATGTACATTGGTTGCGGGCACATCCCCAGTGGGGGGTGTGTAAGGCAGCTGGTCAATGTTTCTCTCTCATCGATGTTTCTAACTCTCTGTCCTTCTACCTTTCTCTCTGTGAAAAATGAATAAAATATATTAAAATAAAAATAAAAAGAGGAATACATTGAATACAATAGCAAGCAATCAGACTATATATATATAAAAAAAAATAGGACGACCTAGCTGGTTTGGCTCAGCAGATAGAGCATCAACCTGTGGACTGAAGGGTCCCAGGTTTGATTCCAAACAACAGCACATGCCCAGATTGTGGACTTGATCCCCAGCTGAGGGCAAGCAAGAGGCAGCCAATCAATGATTCTCTCTCATCATTGATATTTCTTTCTCTCTCTCCCTCTTCCTTCCTCTCTGCAATCAATGAAAGCATTTTTTTTTAAAAAAAAGAAATAAATAGGATAAAAATTAAAAAGAATTCCCGCAACCTAGGCAGGCTGGGTAACCAAGAAGCTAACTTGGATAAGTAAAGTCCAAAAAATCCTTCTCATTGTATTACCTTGGAGATGGTTTCTCTAATTTGTTGAATGTTATTTTCTAACAATTGAGAATTGTCAGAAAGATTAGGGTGGTATATTCCGTTGAATTCCTCACTTCTGTGATCATGCTGCAATAGCAAATAAACCACTGCTGCATGATTCTCTAAAAGTGCCTCCCTGTCCTGGCTCAAGTCTTGATTTATCCCATGTTTAGCCCTGGAAGTGGCATTCAGGGCTTTAACATGCTACAAACTAGCTGGGTCACTTCCACATTAAGGGAGCCTACCATTACTAGTATAACAAAAATGGTAAAGCAATATAGTTAGCAGGGCTCCACAGGTGAAGATAGTCATTGCAGTCTGGTGCTACGGCTGTGAGAAGAAACGTATTGCCATTTACATTACTCATTAAGAATTGGCAAATTCTGGAGGGATAAGGTGGGAGAAAAACATATAATTTTAATCAGGTAGGGAGAAAAATATATAATTTACCAAATTGCTTGAAGAAAATAAACAAGTTTCATTATGTATGAAAAAAAAGTTTAAAAATAAGCAATATGCCCTTTATAAAAATATTTATTTTTAAAGAGAGAGAGAGAGAGAGAGAGAGAGAAGAGGGGAGCCCTGGATTTGTAACTCAGTTGGTTATTAAATGAGCATCATCCCTATATGCCAAGATTGTGGGTTCAATCCTAGTCAGGGCACATATAATAAATAAAATTTTCTTTAAAAAGAGAAAGTGGAAACCTCATAACATTATATATAATTATTTTGTGCATCAGAAATTAGGGGAATGTTTAATAAGGAAAGCTTTCCTATCTTGTTTATGAATTTCCCACTTACTCCCTGAGAGCGTTTTTTTGACTGCATTGTGTTTCCCCCAAATTTAAAAGTTGAAGCCCAAACTCTCAGTACCTCAGAATGTGACTGAATTTAAAGATAGAACCTTTAAAGAGATATTAAGGTAAAATGAGGTCATATGGAAAGGTCCTAATGCAGTATGATGGATGTCCTTACAAGAAAAGGAAATTTGGACACAGACACGCATGACATAGAGAAAATACTTTGTGAGGTCACAGCGAGCAGGCAGCTGACTACAAGTCAGGGAGAGAGGCAGCAAAACAACTGACCCTACCATCTTAATCTTGGATTTAGAGTTCAGACTATAAAGGGAAACAAATTATTATTGTTTAAGCCACCCAGGTTATGGTATTTTGTTATTACAGTTCTAGAAAAATAATACAAGAGTCAATTTTAATATCCTGTTATGTGAAACATGTCACAAAAAACAATTTGAAGTCATAACTATATGTATAACATATTTTAACAATCTACTTTTTATACCCATGTTTTAGTGCATTTGTTTACTAAATAAGTTCTTTGTCCTTGAATCCCCAAAGGAATTGTATATAGAGGACTAATTATCCTAATAATTTTATTAATGTGCTAAAAAGATTGAACACGTGTATTGAATGTGCTGTGTATTTAATAATAAATATGTAATAAAGTAGTGAAAATTTTTCATGTTACAAAAAACAAAAAATTACAAAAACTATATTTTCAGTTCATTCACCCCATAATCAATTTTTGTTTCTCCTGATTTTCCTTGCCAGTACTTTTATAAATCCAGATAGTCTATAGAGTTATAATAATGTTCATCCAGTTTGAAGGGAATGGTCTGAAAATGTATTCTCAGATATATGTGATATAAAATAAGTCAGAGTTCTTTCCATAGATCCCTCAGAAGATGTAGCATTATTGCAAATGCATTATAATAAAAGTGAGTGTCTGTAAACAACAAGAAGAAATTTAAAATGACATGGTTATGGATTTGATTATAATGTAATTGACATGGAATCCTTTCTGTAAATTACAGTATTCCAGAATAACAAGTAGAGTTATAGACTCCTATTTTTATGTAATCTCCAGACCATCTATTTTAATAATATACATACATAAATAGAATATAGTTGTTATTTCTTTATTTGACAAAGTTTCTCATTATCTTAAGTATAAAATTTTCCTTCATAAGGAGAGAAAACAAATCCTTGAGGCATTCCAGGGCTTTTGGGATTGATCAAAAGCCAACTTTAGGTCAATAAAAAGTTTCTTAAAATTCAAATTCTGGGAAGGTTGTCAAACTTATTTGACCAAAAGATTGTATGTCATTATTATTACTATTATTATGAAACAGTATTAGACTATTCTATTTCTGACCCTAACAACATCATGTCACCTTTCATAAAACAACCGCAATCCATCAGTGTTTTCCCCATCCCTACATTAAAATCCACCATCACATGAGTATGTCAATTTCTCCTTTGAGTAATAACTACTAACCTCATGGAAACCAAGCCTCTTTCTTAGTTGGGTTTCTCACTAGCCTTTTACTGAAACACTGATTTAAACTGGGTCAGACAACTTTCCATTTTTTTTAAACAAATAAGTTTAGAATTTTATACCTATACGTTAGCAGGCACATGCAAATTTGTTTTACTGGTGGCCTTGTCTTTGATAATGCTGACCTCATCTGATACCCTCAGAATTAAGGTCAACAAATGACTGAAGTTTCAAGTCTGAACGGATGTCACTGAAAAGTAAGGTCTAAAATTAAACAAGCAAACCAAACCACACACTAAGTTTGGGCTATCATGTTATCAGCTTTATCTTCTTTTCAGCAATTTTGAAGTTAATGTAGTCTAGAGACAACCGCAGAATATAATTAAAAGGAGCAATAATAGCATATGAACCTGGAACAAATTGCTAATTGGTTTTTCTTCTCTAGTCAATATAGAGGATGCTATGGTTAGGTGGCTGCTCCGTGAATTTGAAATATAGTAAAATTAACACATAGTGATGTTATATTCCTTTATTCCAAAATAAAGATTTTATTCTAAAATTTGAGATGATTTATACCAAAAGTAGATGTAAAAATACGAATCAGGCCTAGAGAACATAGAAGCAAAAGTTAAGACCAATATAGTTGCTGTAGCGGAGGTCAACATTTGTCTCTGAACTTGGTAGCAAAGGAAAAAATAGATATGCTCAGTTACATAGTTCTTGTTATCAGAAAGGAAGAAGCTAACTAATTCCAGTAGAGGAGATGGAGTTTTTCTAATCACTGCAGCTTGAAGTAAGGACTTATAAGGGCTCCTGTTTAGTATTATTGATTGGGGACAAATTTTTGGCGTCAGACATTCCGATAATCAGATCTCAGCTCTACTTTAGCTGCTGTGTGTCCTTGGGTAAATTATACCACCGAAGTCTCAGTTTCCGTATCTACAAAATGGAGAGTAGAGAATGTGATTCATCAGTAATCGCGAGGAGTAAATTAAGTCATACATGTGGCCTGTCATGTATTGCATGCTTACTTAATGTTGATAAATTAACTTTTATGGATATTCCAGGGCATCAGAACCTGACAGTTTGTCAACTTTTTTTTAGAAGAGACCTGGAATCTGAGGAATACTAGTGATTTTTCACTTTGTGTCTGCTCTGAAGAAGTAAGGAGATTACTTCAGGCTTCCACATGGCCAGGATGAAATAACCATTTATTCAACAAAGGTTTTTTTAAGCACCTGTCATGTACCAGGCACTGTGGTAAGCTCTGGGGGTATGGAAGATACAAGACAAGGCCCCACTTTCAAGGAGCTGAGATTCAGTGTAATCCAGGCTCTTTATTCCTCTTCTGTGTTTACCAAGCTGATAATGAACTAGACTTCTTAGATTCTTAGATAATCTATAAACCAGTCACCTGGAGAGTAAACCGACATTCTGATTAGTGGAAAGGGTAGTCCCAAATTACTGATTATTAAAAGAATAGTTACAAATGATTAATTTTTCCCTTTGGTTTACATATTATTACACTGAAAATGAAGGTATTTCAAGGTTTACCATGTATTGGATTTAACTCAGAACTGCCACTCATATATGTGTCTGTATGTTTTTCACATGTATGTGCACAGAAACACAAAAATACGTTTTTTTCTGTTTACCATGGAAGTAACATATGCTGCTCATTTGTAATACAAAATAATGGGGTCTGGGATAGGTGAGAAAGGCAAAAGAGCAAAATTAATTAAAACACTGGTACTTAGAAATAAGCTTTTGGATTATACTGCTCTTATTTTACAAAATTGGGATAATTTTAAGTGGCGTTCTAGGTCTTAAAAATATATTAAAAACTAAATTGTATTTATTTATTTATTTATTTAAATTCTTACCTGAGGATATTTTTTTCACTGATTTCTAGACAGAGTGGAAGGGAGAGACAAACAAGGGAGAGAAGGAGAAACATTGACATGAGAGAGACACTTCCATTGATTACCTCCCACATGCACCCCTACTGGGGCAGGAGAACCTGCAATTGAGGAAAGTGCCCTTGACCAGGAATTGAGTCCGCGACCCTTCAGTCTGCAGGGGGATGCTCCAACCACTGAGAAAAATGGCCAGTGCAGTATTTTATAAAATTGGACCATATTATAATACTGTTTTGTAACCTGTTTTTTAACCTTATAAACATTTTACCTTTTTAAAGCTTTTTGTTTGTGTGTTTTTATGTTCAGGGTGGGGCAAAAGTAGATTTACATTTGTTCGTATTGAAAATAATACAATAATTAATAAAAAATAATACAAAAATAAACTGTGTTTTACATAATCACAACTGTAAACCTACTCTTGTCCCACCCTGTATGTTTGAAACAGATTGGCTATCTAACATCTTGAGAAATAGATGAACATCAGACCATTTAACCAGGTTAAATATTTTTATTGCTTCCAAGTTTTTAAGATCTCTTTGACTTCTCTATGCCATGCTCCTAAAGTAGTGACAATTCTAATACCTGAGTGCTCAAGAGAATTATTGAAGAGTTCTAAATTTGCAAAGTGACTGAATTTGGCTTAAGAGCAGAGATGTCAAGACATAAAAGCAGCCCTAGAAGGGTCCCAGGTTTGATTCCGGTCAAGGGGACATGCCCAGGTTTTGGGCTCCATCCTCAGTGAGGGCATGCAGGAGGCAGCCAATCAATGATTCTCTCTCATCATTGATGTTTCTATCTCTCTCTCCTCCCTTCTTCTCTGAAATCCTTTTTTTTTAAAAAAAAGGACATTAAAGCAAAGGAAGAGAAAGATTGGTAGATTTATATATGCTTGGTTGTATACGTTCAATACAATGGAAATTATACTGTTTTTCATGATGGCTTGACTCAGAAGGAAGCAACTCCAACTCAAGAGTTAAAAAAAAAAAAAAGAAGCACATAAAAATTTAGTAATAAGGCCCAATAGAATGGGTTAGGAGAAAAAAGCTTGTCATATGGTTACAGTACTATGAAAAGTTTAATTGTAATGGGGCATATTCAATATTTTAATTTTATAAGAGAGAAATTATTTAAAAAGATGTATTTGTTTATTCAGCATTTATAAGTTGCAATTTTCTGATTTTTACTTTCCCATAGTCAATAGAAGTAAATATTTTGGTTCAAAATACTTCCCTACCAATTTTTGCTTGGTAAGAATAAATAGAAATTGTGATGATGTCATAGCTTTATTAAGGAAAATATGCTATCTCATCCACAAGATAATAAATATAATGTACTGTAACCTATTCACAGATGCATGACAATCAAATATAATAATAAATATAATGTTTAAGGTAAACTGACAGCCGGGCCAGCATGGCTCAGTGATTGAGCATTGACCTATGAACCAGGAGGTCTCAGTTCAATTCCCGGTCAGGGCACATGCCCAAATTGTGGGCTCGATTCTCAGTGTGGGGCATGCAGGAGACAGGTGATCAGTGTTCTCTCATCATTAATGTTTCTATCTCTTGACAATGAGGGGATAAAGACACTTTTGTTAATATCTTAATCAATAAAAAATAAGTAAATAAAAAATAAAAAATTGACAGAGACCTATGAAACTTTTTAATAATTCTAGTTAGTGTTATTACAAGGGCAACAGATATTAAAGACATCAACAAAAATATTTATAATGGTCCTAGTCAGTTTGGCTCAGTGGATAAAGCATCAGCCTATAGATTTAAGGGTTACAGATTTTATTCTGGTCAAGGGCATGTACCTTGGTTGTTTAATCCCCTGTCCTGCCAGTCAGGGTGTGTGCAGGAGGCAGCCAATCACTGTATCTCTTGCAAATGGATGTTCTATCTCTCTGTCTCTCCCTCTCCCTTACACTTTCTCTGAAAAATCAATAGAAAAATATCCTCGGGTGAGGATTAACAACAACAAAAAATGTACAACAGAAATGTCTATGAAGGTATAAAAAAGGTTCTACCATATGGTAGGTGTCAAATAAATGTGAATGGTATAAATTTTGTAATGTCATAGAGCAAGATTTGTTTTGTATTTATCCATTCGTTTATTTTGTTTGATCTCTATAATAATCCTATAGGTTACTTTTATTAAAATTTATAGAAAAGAAAAACTAAGGTTTGGCAGGTTGCAGTAACTTGTCCAAAGTCATTTAGTTGACTGGTGGTAGCCTTGAGATAGATTGCAGCTGTATCTGATTCTCAAGTCTATGGTCTTTTCACTGTGACAAACATTGATATTGAAAATATTTTAAAAACTTATTTTGCAGTTGAGTTTCCAACTTTCTAAAGTTGACTTTTGGATATTTTTGAAGTTTCAAAAATTTGAAATCTAAAAATTATCAAATTATCTTTAATTCACTAGAGGCCCGGTACACAAATTCATGCACAGGTGAGGTCCTTCGGCTTGGCTGGTGATTGGGCCGATAGGGGCCATCTCACCTAGTCCCAAATGGGGCTGGTTGGCTGGGGCCGGGGGTGGGGAGGGAAGGAACCATGGAGGGTTGGCTGGCCTCAGGAGGCTGTGGGAGCACCCTGACCAACAGGGGACAGCTCTTGCATTGAGCATCTGCCCCTTGGTGGTCAGTGTGTGTCATAGCTACTGGCCGGTTGTCTGGTTATCTGGTCATAATGGTCGCTTAAGCTTTAATATATATAGATTTGAAGGTATTTCCTCTTTCATTTATTTGGTTTTATTGCCAATTATCTTTGTTTTATTGACAATTCTTCCTTGTCTAGTGCTGTGGCTGTGTCTAGACCAGGGGTGGGCAAACTTTTTGACTCGAGGGCCACAATGGGTTCTTAAACTGGACCGGGGGGCCGGAACAAAAGCAACCTGACCATGCTGGCACTCTCATCTTGGGCTGCTGGTGAAGGAGTGGAGGGGAGAGCAAGAGAACCCTCTGCTCTTTCGGCTCCGCGGGCCAGATAGAACAGCCAAATGGGCCGGATTCGGCCCACGGGCAGTAGTTTGCCCACAGCTGGTCTAGACTAAGACATAACCAACATGTAGTTATTTTGTGATCCGCTCAAAGTGGAGATTTCCACAAAAATAAGGAAGGGCAGAAAGAGGTGTCTATATATCTCTTTCACTGAGTATTGATGTAATAGGTTTAGTGCTCAATTTCCTTGCTGAATTAGAAGATCTGTAACCTTTTCTTTTTCTTTTCTTTCTAAAACAAAGTGGGGGAGGTTAGAAGAAGTAGACTTTAAGCATGAAAAGCAACTAGGGGAATATTATATTATAGCTATGAATCAGATTGGTTTTCTGTTTGATCTGAAGAAGTAGGACATTACAGTCATAATGCATTTTAGCTATGGAGAAAAACTGCAGAATTCAGGGTTTTAAATGTTAGATCAGTATTGAGTTAAACCTCATGAATCTAATGCTAAGTGTAAAATGATAATAGTTGAAAAGCCATTAACTTTGAAAATTATCTGATATACATATTTTTAAATATTTGTTAAAAATTTAATTATATATGCCATCATTTATTTAGTCTTCTATTAATGCATTTCAAATTCATTTCAAATTATTCCATATTAATCAATAGTGATGAATATCTTATTAATTAGGTATTTGGTCAAACATATCCTTATGATATGACATATAAGGGTTTTTGTATTGTTGTCCATGTTTTACTAAGAAATTTTGAAGATTATATTGTTCTTTGTAATAGAAACTCATTTTTGCTAGTAGCTTAAGCAAAAATGTAGAATTAATTATAAGGATATAAAGATGGTTCAAGGAAACCAAGGGTAGGTATGACAGCAAGAATTCAGGAATATTAGAACATGAGTGAACAACAAACAGGAGTCAAGCATGTGCTTCCTCGGTGTCTCCAACTCCCTCTTCCCTGAACTATGCCATTGCGCTCTCTGTGGATTCCTTTTCTCTGTGCGTCTGGCTCTCCTTGTTCACAGTCTCAGATCCATTGGTAGCATTTCTTAGTTCCAAGCCATCGATTCAGGAGAGCCTAATTGGTTTGACTTGAGTCACATGACCAATCAGCTTTGTACTGGTCTAGACCTTTGCTGAAAGTCCAGCCTTGTGGCTAATTTAGCCCTGTTCTCGGAGAACAAGAGTGTGGGTCGGGGAGACATTCTAAATGGTGTGTGTACTCTAAGTAATTTTCCTACTCTAAGAGAAAAACAAATAAGTAGGTAGCAAAGTAATTTCTTTCCTCCATACTGTTAAATCTTGACAAGGATACCTCTAGCTCTCTGAGCTTTATTATTCTTCCTGAACCTGGGTTATATGATTATTTATATTTTATTGATGGCATATTTGAAATATGTATATGTATATGTATATGTATATGTATATGTATATAATTTATATGCATGTTGTGTTTATTATATAATTTATATGTGTAATGTGTGTATATATAGGGTATCCCCCCAAAATGTATACACATACCTTGAATAATTATAAAAGCAGTGTTTATTAAAATCAATTTCATTTTTAAAATTGAGCTATCAGTTATTAAAGTTTGTATACATTCTTTTGGGACACCCTATATGTATCCATATATTTACATACAATATTTTGTGTCTTCATAGAGTTGAACTTATTAAGTTACAGTTCTTAGAATTTCACAGAGCATATATGGTACCTGTTTATTATCTTTTTAACTTTTTTTTTGTCTGAAAAGACTAGATATGAACCCATTATCTATAACTTTTAAAAGTAGTTAAGTGTTTTATATAAGTTTATATGGATCCTGCTGAACCTATGCAGTTTTTAAATCTTTCTTTGATAACATCTGCTGCATAAATAACACCTGAAGGTGAGAGCCAGGGAGCCAGGATTCTGTGTGAGTTAAATACAGCATCTCCTAGACATGTAAACAGCCATCAAGGAAGTGGTTGACCGAGGTGAGAAACTCAGTCATCTGCCTTTATGCTTGCTGCCAGAAGAGATACTTCAGCAGGGCGAGTGGTCTATTCATAGGAAGGTTGTAGAAATGCTTTTATGTTTTTGGGAGGCTGAATCTCAACAGAAATATATTGCCCACTGGATATCCTAGTTCATTAAACATCCATCCATCCATCTTAGGTACTTTTGTAGTCTTACTAACATCTTATCCTCAGCATCTACTGGTATCAAGTTCCTGTGCATTAAATACATTAGAATCATCTTTTTAGTGCTTGTTTGACAGGGGGCCAGGTAGATATCTGTGCGTGGTCATATAATTGGAAGTGTGTGTGTGTGTGTGTGGGGGGAGTTATGTGAGCCACCAAGTGGATGGGGTGCAGGCCTTGGCCTTCCCACAGGTGAAGGTGCTGTGCTGGTCCTCCCACACTCTGTCCACACTCTTCTCTGTTGTCAAGGGCTTATTATTTTTTCTTTTCTTTTAAAAAATATATATTTTATTGATTTTTTACAGAGGAAGAGAGAAGGATAGAGAGTTAGAAACATTGATGAGAGAGAATCATCGATCACCTGCCTCTTGCACACACCCTACAGGGGATGTTCTCGCAACCAAGGTACATGCCCTTGACCGGAATCGAACCCAGGACCCTTCAGTCCGTAGGTCGACGCTCTATTCACTGAGCCAAACCGGTTTCGGCAAGGGCTTATTCTTGATGTTACCTTGCTGAATCTGTGGGCATGGACTCTAATGGGAAACAGAATGGATTCCACTATCCTGACTTAATCATGACATCACAGTGTCAATTGATCTTAGGAAACATCTAGCCCACCCAGAGTGAGGATGCAGGTGAGAATTTGGTTAAGGCAAAGGCTAGTTTATGAGCTTCCTGCCATTCGAGTCCCCAGTCAGCACTGTTGTCATTGCAATACATGGCTTTAATCAGTGGTGTTAAGATTAAGGTGACTAGATGTCCCGCTTTTGGTGGGACAGTCCCGATTTTTAACAATTTGTCCCGCGTCCCTCGGCATTTTAATTCTTTCCAAAAATCGGGACTGTTTTAAGATGTAAGCCATTTTTGTGTCTTGTTCTGTTTCAAGCTCAAGGAATTTGCACATTCAAAGCACAGGGCCATAACACTAAGAAGTGTAAGTGAGGTACAGATTATGTCTCTATCAGAGTCTTCCCTGATAACATGATGGCTCTGTACCCTCCAGGCTCCTAGGTCAGCATTGTGAAATAGAGATATCATGTGAACCACACATGTAATTTAAAATTTTTAAAAAAGATTTAGTTCCTCCTGCAAGAGGACTTTGTGGTGCTAGCTGGCTCTTGTCATTTCCTTTGGGGCTAGTCTGATGTGGAGACCTCCCAGGAGTTGTGGGCAATCTCTGGTTCCTTCTCAGATCTGAGGAATTCAGGGCATTAACATTGATTATTGAGTGCTGTCTGATGGGTTGGAGATCTATTGTTTAGTTTGTGGGATCTTTTGGAGGTATCCCCAAATTTACTTTAGAGAAAACTCCACTGTAGTTTGTTCTTTCTAGCAATAGAGCCTAGTCATTCCTTGAAACTCAAGTTTCAGGATCCAAATCCTAACTTTGCCACTATTGGATATATGACCTTGAGCATGTGACCTAATTAATCTCTTTATTATAGTCTTCTTATCTATAAAATGGGGATTGTGATAGGACTTTATATAGGTTATTGTGAGGAATAAATGCATTTATACATGTACTTATAAATGTGCTTGGCACATAATAAGCTCTCAGACAAGACAGTGTTAGCAATTATTATTATTAATCACAAGCTAAATGCAATCTCTGAAATTTTTTAAAAATTTAATAAATCTTTATTGTTCAGATTATTACAGTTGTTCTTCTTTTACCCCCCATAGCTCCCCTCCACCTGGTTCTCACCCCACCCTCTGCCCTTACCACCCCCTCACTGTCCTCATCCATAGGTATACAGTTTTTATCCAGTCTCTTCCCTCACCCCCCACAACCTTCCCCCCGAGAATTGTCAGTCCACTCCCTTTCTATGTCCCTGATTATTTTTTAAAAAAAATGAATCTTTATTGTTCAGTTTATTACAGGTGTTCCTCTCCCCCTCCTCCCCAGAGCTCCCCTCCACCTGATTTCTCCTCTTCCCCTCCTCTTCCTCCTCCTCCTTCTTCTTTTTCTTCTTCAAGAATATCTTTCAGCATTTCATATAATACTGGTTTGGCAGTGATGAACTCCTTTAGCTTTTTCTTATCTGTGAAGCTCTTTAACTGCCCTTCAATTTTGAATAACTTTGCTGGGTAATCTTGGTTGTAGGCTCTTGCTATTCATCACTTTAAATATTTCTTGCCACTCCCTTCTGGCCTGCATAGCTTTTGTTGAGAAATCAGCTGATAGTCATATGGCTGCTCCCTTGTAGGTAACTAACTGTTTTTCTTTTAATATTCTCTTTTTGTCTTTTGCTCTTGGCATTTTAATTTTGCTGTGTCTTGGTGTGGTCCTCTTTGGATTCCTTTTGTTTGGGGTTCGTGCACTTCCTGGACTTGTAAGTCTATTTATTTCACCAGGTGGGGGAAGTTTTCAGACATTATTTCTTCAAATAGGTTTTCAGTATCTTGCTCTCTTTCTTCTTCTGGCACCCCCATAATTCGGATGTTGGTACGCTTGAAGTTGTCTCAGAGGCTCCTTACACTATCTTCATATGTTTGGCTTCTTTTTTTCTTTTTGCTTTCCCAGTTGAGTGTTTTTTGATTCTTTGTATTTCAAATCTTTGACTTGATTCTTGAGATCCTCTAGTCTGCTGTTGGATCTCTGTATAATATTTTTTATTCCAGTCAGTGTATGCTTAATTTCTAGTTGGTCCTTTTCCATATCCTCAGGGTCTTGCTAAATTTATCGGCCTTTTCTAGAAAATTCTTGAAAACCCTTATTACAGTGGTTTTGAACTCTATATCCAGTCATTTGCTTTCCTCCATTTCTTTCATTTGTGACCTGTTTCTTTGTCTCCATATTTTGGCTGCTTCCCTGAGTTGGTAGAGTGGCTTTGTGTGCTAAGTGCCCTCTAGGGCCCAGTGGCTCAGCCTCCCACGTTACCTGAGGATGGACACTCTTGGTGCACCCCTTTGTGGGCTGAACGCATAGTCTTATTCTAGTTAAGCCTTGATTGTTGTTGGTGTAACTGGGAGGAATTGACCTCCAGGCCAATTGGCTGTGAGGATCAGCTGTGTTTACACTGGGAGAACTTCTGTGCTGGAGATGCCCTTATGAGACAAGACTTGCAAAAGCCTCTGTGCTCAGCTTGGATGGGGCAGAGTCTCAGGGCAAGCAGACGGCATTGGTTTCCTGTCAGCCCTGCCCTAATAGGCCCCTGTGTTTCAGTGTCCCGTGATAATTGCTACAAGTAGCACTGTGAGAAAGCCGCCCTCAACTTCTGTTTGCTGCTGCCAGACAGTCCAGTTTCTCCCCAAATGAGTCTGGGTCCCCAGAGGCTAGCCCGGAACTCGAGTTCAGTGCAGTTGGGAGCTTTTATCTCCCTCCCACTTGAGAAAGCCAGCTGCGTACTCAGTTGCCTGCACTTTCCACATGCGTGCCTCTATACCTCTGCCTTCCACAGTTCCTTTGAGTCTCAATGTGCTTTTGTCTTTCCTGATAGTCCAGTTTCACCCCATATGAGTCTGGGTCCCCAGAGTCTTGCCTGGAACTGGAGTTCAGTGCAGTCGGGAGTTTTTATCTCCCTCCTGTTTGAGAAAGCCAACTGTGCAATCAGTTGCCAGTCCTCTCCACGCGCACATCTCAGAACTTCTGCCTCCTGCAGCTCCTCTGTGTCTCACTGTGCTTTTCTCTTTCCTTCTAGTTGTAGAATTTACACTCAGCCAGCCTTGCTGTGGTTCTGGATTATGTCTGTTTTGTCTTTTAGTTGTAGTTTTGAATTTGTTATGCGAGACAGCAGATTTGGTGTTTACCTATGCCGCCATCTTGGTTTCTTAAAATCGCTAAAATTTAGGGCTTCGTTGGTGCTCTTCCTGCTGCTGTAGACACTCTGCCTGGATAAGGCTATCATCCTTTAGTTTCCAGTTTAGATTTCACTTCTCCAAGGGAACCCTTCCCTTACTTCTCAGACCAAATCCCTCTCCCTTTCATAACCCTTCTCACTCAATGTGTGTTTATTTGTTTGTCTCTATCTGACCTGTGGAGGTATATCTCTACTTTGTTCTGGGTTATATCCTCAGAGACTGGCATATAATATCTATGAAGTGATAAAAATAATACTAGTAATAGCTAACATTTACTGAGCACTCACTAATTAAAGTCCATGTAATCCTGAATTATAATGTTGTTTTTTTTTTGTTTTTTTTTTAAATATATTTTATTGATATTTTACAGAGAGGAAGGGAGAGAGATAGAGAGCTAGAAACGTTGATGAGAGAGAAACATCAACCAGCTGCCTCTTGCACACCCCCTACTGGGGATGTGCCTGCAACCAATGTACATGCCCTTGACTGGAATCGAACCCTGGACCTTTCAGTCCGAAGGCCGACGCTTTATCCACAGAGCCAAACCGGTTTGGGCTAATGTTGTTTTTTTTAAATCCTCTCCCAAGGATAGGTTTTTACATTAATTTGGGAGAAAGAGAGAGAGAGAGAGAGAGAGAGAGAGAGAGAGAGAGAGATTAATTACCTCCTGTATGTGCCCCAATCAGGGATGGAACCCACAAACTAAGTATGTGCCCTGACTGAAAATCGAACCTGCAACCTTTTGGTGCATGGGATGTCACTCCAACCAACTGAGCCATCTGTCCAGTGCTCTGAATTATAAGTTTTCTACAAAGATGACCAAATAGCAAATGGCAGAGCCAGAATTTGAGCTCTACTTGTCTGACTCTGAGCTCACACGCTCAGTGGGCCATCTGGAGTGGGCACTCTATCAATGGTTCCTCCAGCAGAACCATGAACCTGTTAGATTAAAATTCCTAATTTCTGGTCCAAGGACTCAGGAGGCTAATTTTTACTTTGTTTTACTAATCCTCTGAAGCAGTAGTTGGCAAATTCATTAGACAACAGAGCCAAATATTAACAGTACAATGATTGAAATTTCTTTTGAGAGCCAAATTTTTTAAACTTAAACTTCTTCTAATGCCACTTCCTCAAAATAAACTCACCCAGGTTGTGGTATTTTGTGGAAGAGTCACACTCAAGGGGCCAAAGAGCTGCATGTGACTCGAGAGCCACAGTTTACCAACCATGGCTCTGAAGCAATCCCTCTGGCACTTTCTGTCTCATTCTCCAGCAAATTTGGGCTGGAAGGACTGAGCAGGATTAGTTCTTCAGGTTCAATCCAGCACATACAACCATTTGTCCTACACAGACTGCCACAGTCTCTGAGGTGCTTCACTCAAAAGTAAACTGAGCCTGGCCAGTGTGGCCCAGTGGTTGAACATTGACCTTTGAACCAGGAGGTCACTATTTGATTCTCAGCCAGGGCACTTGCCCAGGTTGAGGACTTGATCTCCAGTAGTGGGCGTGCAGGAGGCAGCCTATCAATGATTCTCATCACGGATGTTTCTATTTCTCTATCCCTCTCCCTTCCTATCTGAAATCCATTAAAAAAAAAAAAAAGTGAACTGGGACTAGAATCAACACTTCTTTTTTTAGATGCTTGGGATCTTATTTTGTGAACAACTGCTTCTGTTGGCTTGGGCATGGCTTATTTTTTGTGAACATTTGGTTTATTGTAAATCTTATAATTTTAAGTATTTATTAACATTGTTTTCTCAAAATACTCAGTATTTACGTGTGTAAGACTGTGTTCTTCTATGTTTAAACCCTTCTTGTCAGCATACATTTTAGAAATTTCAGAGAGGAAAGGAAATTGCCCTACTCTTTAACAGGGCTTTGTAAAGGTCTGTGATCCATAAGGCTCTTAACTAATGTTATTCCTTCCAAGAGGAGGAAGCATTCATTACTCAAATGCCTCATCTGAACTGTTTCATGTTATCTGCTGCTGCCATCTGGTGGCAGATTGGAAGAAGAGCAGAAACCTTCAGTGTATGCTTAGTAATTATCTCTTATGTCCAGCAAAGTGGATCATTTTCACTGTGTTTGCCTCTAGCGTATGAGAAAATTAAGTGATTCTTGACAAAGCTAGCATTTATTATAAACCAACACCTTAGGCCATATTTCTTCAGGTTATAATAATAATAACCAATATTTATTGAAAGTGTATTAAAAATCAGAACCTATTTCAAGTGCTTTACTTAGAACATCTTGTTTAATATTTAGGAGGATTCTATGAGGTAGATGTTATTATTATAATCATTTCTCCTGTTGAGGCCCCTACAGGTGGAAAAATTCACCCAAATCACACTGTTGATAAGTGGTAGAACTGAAATTGTAATCCAGGAGACCCAATTCCTGTGCCCATGGCTCTTAACCACTGCTTTACAATAGACACTTAAGCTAAGATGTCCACCCAGGGAGAGCACTCTGGAAGATGGAGATGTGGGTGTGAAATTTTAAAAAATATATATTTTTTATTGATTTCAGAGAGGAAAGCGAGGGAAAGAGAGATAGAAATATCAATGATGAGAATCATTGATCAACTGTTTCCTGCATGCCCCCTACTGAGGATTGTACCCTGACCTGGAATCAAACCATGACCTCCTGGTTCATAGTCAACACTTGTCCACTAAGCCACACTGGCCAGACTGGGTATGAATTATAGTTCTGTTGTGCCTATCTAAACTAATAAAAGAGAAAGATTCAAATGGATCATACCCCCGTGAGGCCCATCAGCCAATCAGGAGTGAGTATGAAAAATAACCCAACAAAGATGGCAGGTTAATTTGCATACACAAGCTCAGAGTTGCCGGGTGGGGCAGGACGCCTGCTATGAGGGGGAGGGTGGGAGTGGAGGGATCTACAGGAGCTGCGTTCTGACCAGGAGCGAAGACTGCAGGCTCTGTGGTGGCCTGAAGCTTAGGAAGGGGAAGGAAGGCCTATTCTTGCATGAATCTTCATGCAATGAGACTCTAGTTTAATAATAACTCTTCATTCCAAAAATGAAGATTTGTGAGGTGCTAGTGGTTTCACATACCTGGGGCTAGTGAGAGAGGGGTGCCTGGCCAGTGGGATTTGGGATCCTCACTCCTACCATTGCCACTCCTTCACTTTTCTACATGGCATTGTTCTCATTAAAGTTTTGGCTCTATGAATGATGTAATAGCTAAAAGAAAATTTAGAAACAACAGGGCTGGACTCCTCTGGTGTCTCCCAGGAATACATGGTGGAGAGAACACACCTAGACAGTTGTAGGAGGGAGAGTCACAGAGAAACAGGTCCTCTGATCTTCAGGAGAGAAGTGATAAAATCTCCATTCCTATGTAAGTGGTTCTAGCCTTGCATTGTGAAATATAGGGTGCCCCCAAAATATATACACACACTTTAAATAATTATAAAGTCATTGTTTATTAAAATCTATTTCATTTTCAACATTGAGCTATCAGCTGTCAAAGTGTGTATACATTTTTTGGGGGGACCCCTATATCCATACTCACCCCTTTCTAGGTCTTCATCTATCCCAAGTCTCACCCACCCTCTAATTTCCTCCAACTCCAGACTTCTGACCCCAGGCAGAAAAGGGATGCAGTGAAGGTGATGTGGGCAGATTACTTGGTAACTTTTCTTTATTTTAAAAAAATAAAAAGACCTAAAGATTCATGGATCCTTTTTTACTTCTCATTGAAATATAGCAGCAGCTGGTCGAAACCGGTTTGGCTCAGTGGATAGAGCGTCGGCCTGCGGACTGAAAGGTCTCAGGTTCGATTCCGGTTAAGGGCATGTACCTTGGTTGCGTGCACATCCCCGGTAGGGGGTGTGGAAGAAGCAGCTGGTCAATGTTTCTCTCTCATCGATGTTACCTCTACCTCTCTCCCTTCCTCTATGTAAAAAAATCAGTAAAATATATTTAAAAAAGGAAATATAGCAGCAGCCACACCACAATGGCTTTTTAAAATATTCCTTCAGTCTCCACACCTGAAATCTTAGGTTGAGGCCCAGGGCCCAGGAGGTACCTGAAGGTAGAGGTCTCAATGTGTTTGGTAGGCCTTGGAGAGCAAGTGAAATGAATAGTGGCACCCTGTAAAGGAATTTGCACACGTTTTCCTTTTAAAGGACTACTTGCCAGAGAAATTCCACCCAGTGGCCTAAGCTCACAAAGATGTCCTTGTCACTGCTGGACCCAGCTGTTCAGCATATGTGACAATCCTTACAGCCTTTGTCTCCCCTCCCATCTCCTGCCTTTCATATCTTCTTCCTCAGGCAGCAACTGTGAGCATCTGAGAAATGAAAGCATGCCATCTCAGAAAAACAGCCACCCACCAACTGGCTTTTCCTGGGCTTCAGGCCACCCCACCCAAGGGCACTCAGTAGAGCTTGCTAGCCAGTGACCCAACTGTTCTCCTTGACTTGTCCAAGCTGGAATGTTCCACAGTGGCAAGGGGCACTGCCAAAAGAAAGCACTTGCACTCTGCAACAAAGGAATCCTCTCTCCGGCCTGTGGCAGTGGGCGTCTCTCTCTCTCTCTCTCTCTCTCTCTCTCTCTCTCTCTCTCTCTCTCACACACACACACACACACACACACACACACACACACATTGGGAAATAGAGTCCAGAGAAGGGAAGAGAAAGGGAATCCTTTAAAACATAAACTTCTTGTGTTACAGACATCCCTTTGGCTCCCAGCCTTTCCACTGGCAAATGGCACCACCAATCCCTCTGTGTTGAAGCATAGCAACCTGCCTTATTCATCACCACCCATACGTGTGTGAGGAATGGGGTGTGCAGGACAGGAGAGTGTGATAGGAGGTGCAAAAGAGTAAAGAAAAAATGATGGAGAGAGTGTGGAGGGAAAAGGAAGGAATTTTATTTTAAATAATGAATTCTATAACCTCCACATACTAGTAAGTTGCTGCACGTTGGGATATTTCTAAATAGGAGGTGATGACTCCTTTTCAAACTCCAATTTTCAAACTCCACCAATGTAGCACTATTTTTATCAAACCCACAGAGGTGCTGCTAAAGAAGAAGGCTTTCGAAACAGTCTCTAGGGGAACTGACTTGGAGAATTATGAAGAGGCAGATATTTAGAAAAGAAAAATCCAATGAAAAGAGTCAACACTAAAACATTCATAGATTTCTCTCCCTTACATTATTTGCTTCTCTTCGCTTCTTGCTCTTCTTCATCCCTCCCTGCTTCTTGCCTGATGTGTTCCCCTTGCTCCCTGGGAGGCCCCTGCCTTAATTCTGCACATCCTACCAGGGTACAATCTCACCCAGTGGGGCTGAGTCTATGAGTGCCACCCCTTTGCCCCCCAGGGAGCCACCAAGCCTTCCCCTTCAGTGATTTGCAGGAATGTCTCTGAGTCCCCCAAGCCAGAGCTGCTAAGCTTCAAAGTGACAGCAGTAGTGGAACTAAACCAGCAAGTCTTCCCTCCATATCAGCTTGCAGGGGAAGGAAGACAAATAAGGCTAAACCAGGAAAAGCCCAGGACTTCCTGGGCGTGAGAGCTGAGAAGAGCATTAGTTGGATGTTTAGCACAGGACCCCGTGGCTCTCAATAGGGATAGGTGTCTGCTTATCATTTCTGCCTCTTCTACTTCCTCCCACAAGCACTTTCAGTAGACCCTTAGCATTTACAGTTTGACTCTTTGTAAATGACTCTAAAAGCCCATGACGCAGTCATTTGTAATTTGGCTGAGACAGGAATCTGTGCTCTCCTGGAGGCTGCTGTGTGGAAGTGAGTCATTTAGGAAGTGAGTGAGCCCCAGGGGCCTGCCATGCATCCATCCCTCAGCTTTGGAGGTTCTCATTTCATCAAAAGTCTCATTTAAACCTCACAACAATATAGTGACATGAGTGTCTTCATCTTCTCTTTAAGATGATGAAACTACAAAATCAAATACTAAATCAGGTATTTGAGATTTAGGTAATCTCAAAGATTCTAGAGCACTTACACACAGAGAGTGTGATCTGAAATATGTGTATGGGAGTTGGGAAATGATGGGCACTACAGTCAGGCATTAAACTTTTTTAAAAAATCACATTTTTCCCCCCCTCATCACCATTTATCCTTCCTATACCCTCTTCCACCTCTACACTGCCCCCCCATAATCGCCATACTGTTGTTCTTGTCCACGAGTTCTTTTTTTCTCAATCCCTCCCCCAATACTCCAGGCATTAAAATTTTGCTTATACATTGAATGAAATTACACTTGAATTAAATTTTTTAAGGAACCAATTCAGTGAAAAATTAATGAGAGAATAATTATTAACAGCTGGTTAAGTCAACCTAAAAGTCAAGATAGGTATCTTGCTCCACTAAATATGAGGACCTATCAGGCTGAACTTACAGAAACTGAGAGTAGTTTGGTGGTTGCTGGGGGTGGAGGTGAGGGGATGGGGTGATGTTGGTTAAATGGTGTGATTTTTCAGTTATAAGATGATTAAGTTTTGAGAATGTAATTTGCAGTGTGATGACTATAGTTAACATACCACATCATATACTTGAAAGTTGCTAATAGAGTGAATCTTAAAATGTTCTCACCACACACACACCAAGTTCTCACCACACACAACCAAGTTTACAGTGTTAGGTGATGGATGTGGTAACTAACCTTATTGTGATAATAATTTCACAATGTACACATATATCAAATCATGTTATATACCTTAAACTTACACAGTGTTGTATGTCAATTATCCTATCTAATAAAAGAGTAATATGCAAATTGACTGTCACTCCAACACATACAAGATGGCTGCCCCCATGTGGTCAAAGATGGCTGCCCCCATGTGGACACAAGATGGCTCCCATGGTCAGTAGGGAGGACAGTTGGGAGGGACCAGACCTGCAAGGGAGGACAGTTGGGGGCGATCAAGCCTGCAGGGGAGGGCAGTTAGGGGTGACTAGGCTGGAAGAGGAGGGAAGTTGGGGGTGACTGGGCCTGTAGGGAAGGGCAGTTGGTTGGGGAGGGGAACCAAGGCTTGCAGGGGAGGGCAGTTAGGGGCAATCAGGCTGGCAGGGGAGTGGTTAGGGGGTGATCAGTTTGGCAGGCAGAAGAGGTTAGGGTCAATCAGGAAGCAGGCAGGCGAGCAGTTTAGAGCCAGCAGTCCTGGATTGTGAGAGGGATGTCTGACTGCCAGTTTAGGCCAGATGCCCCCAGGATCAGGTCTAAAAGGGCAATCAGACATCCCTTGAGAGGTCCCAGATTGGAGAGGGTGCAAGCTGGGCTGAGGGACATCCCTCCTCCCCCTGTGCACGAATTTCGTGCACTGAGCCTCTAGTATCTTTTTAAAAAATATATATTTTATTGATTTTTCACAGAGTGGAAGAGAGAGTGATAGAGAGTTAGAAACATCGATGAGAGAGAATCATCAACCAGCTGCCTCCTGCACACCCCCACCAGGGATGTGCTTGCAACCAAGGTACATGCCCTTGACCGGAATCGAACCCAGGACTTTTCAGTCCGCAGGCCAACCCTCTATCCACTGAGCCAAACCGGTTTCGGCGCCTCTAGTATCTTAATAAAGCTGAAGGGTGAAAAATAGCCTATCAGAATGCTACAACGATGTTAGTTTAGTGTAATATTATGTAAAACAGAAAAATAAATGAATGAACTTAGAGATAAACCCAACAACATAGGGAAAAAAATAGCTTCATAGGTCAAACAAAAAGATGGAATATTTAGAAAATGGTGTAGAGAAGACTGACTTATTTTATAAAAAGAAATAAAATTGGATTTCTACCTAAAGGTAGACTCCAGATAGATGAAAGATTTAAATGATAAAAGGAAAGCTCAAGGGTCAATAGAAGAAAATATAGGCCCTTGAAACCTAGGAGGAGAAAGTACTTTTTAAACAAAATTTCAAGGCATAAAGCAAAAAGAGGCAAGAAGTGGTGTGTGAATTTGATTACATCAAAAGTATGGAATTTCTGTTTAGTGAGGGACAGCCCAGAAACAGTAACAAATAGATAATAAATTAGCAAAGTGCTCTACAAAATATAAAACAGGCATTGCAAGTCTAAACAACTAATATTTATGATATAGAAGTATATTATAATATACATTCAGCGGTCAACTGAAGAAATTGAAAGATTAGCAAGCCTAAAATAGAGATATTCAAAGTTAATAGTGATCAGAGATGTGCTAATGAAAACAACAGTGAGGTATGACTCCACACGTTAGATTTGCAAAATGTTTGGAATGGGATATAGGAGTTCTCATATTCTTCTGGCAAAAGGGAAGGCTAAAGTGGGATCTGGCAAGTCTTGGTAAAGCAGGTACTTAGTGACAGAATTTCCGCTCCTAGGCATAGAGCTCCAAGAAATTCCCAGCAGGTTTGTAGAAAAGCTTTTTCAAGGATCCTTTACAAGGATATTGTTGGCCTGATATTTATTTATTTATTTATTTATTTATTTATTTATTTTATTATTATTTTTTTTTTACAGAGATGAAGGGAGAGGGATAGAAAGCTAGAAACATCGATGAAAGAGAAACAACGTGCCCTTGGCCAGAATCGAACCTGGGACCCTTCAGTCCAGCGCTCTATTCACTGAGCCAAACTGGTTTTGGTGGCCTGATATTTATTGATGCAGGGCGGAGTTGGTTGTAATCTGGCATCCATCACTGGGAAAGAGGCTTAAATATGGAGTCTGTTTCCCTCAGGGTCAGAAACAATGATCAAGGTGTGCTCATAACAACTTGGATGGCCCTTATAAGAGCGTTCTGAGTGAACTGGGTAAGAAAAGGAATGAGATCTATAACCCAGTATCATTAGGTTAAGTTGAAAACGCATGTGTACAAGTATTGTCCATTATGCAAGAATATATACAAGCAAAAGATACACATTAAGCTATTTTAATGCTTGCCTGGGGTGAAGTGGGGGAAGATGAGAAGAGGAAGTAGGAATAAAATGAAAGAGGGAGAGAGAGAAAGGCTTTGAATGAACCAATAATGATATTTAATAAATTAAGAATCCTATGATCCAAAGAAAGAATAATCTTGAATATATTCTTGAAAGTAAAGACTTCCTTACAGTCTTTTTATTGTCAACTAGAGGTCCAGTGCATGAGACTCATGCACTGGGGGGGGTGGGGGAGGTGTCCCTCAGTCTGCTCTGCACCCTCTCCCAGTCCAGAACCCCTCACTCCTGCATTGAGCATCTGCCCCCCTGGTGGTCAGTGCACATAATAGCTACCAGTCTTTCCGCCATTTGGTCCATTAGCATATTACACTTTTATTATATTGGATAAGCCACCACCACCCTATCTTGTACCACCTCACAGCATCTAACTGCAGCAGCAGGAGTTGGGGCAAGAGCATTTAACATTCCATAAAACACAGCTATGAAGGTAGGTCACCCAAAACTGTAAGTGTGGTGCATTGATCAAGTAATGAATTCGCTTTCAGGAAATTAACTTTTTGGAGAGCTGACAGAGCCATCAGGAAAATGTAGGGTCTGATTCTCTTTGATTGATGTCCATAGCACATTGGAATAATGTAATTTTCTTGGCCTCAGTTTCTATACCTATCAAATATGGGAAACCAGTAAATGAAAACAATTTTTATAAGCCAATAAATACTCAGAAGCCCCAAAACAAAATAATTAAGTTGGGTGGTTTCCAATGTAGCATGTTCCTTCATGCAAGGCCAGCAATATTCCTTCAATGGTTACTGGACATTGTCCATGCACTAGGCTCTGTGGTAGGAATGGGCACAGATTTCAATATTTGAGGTAAAAATCTACCACCCAGGGCCAAAACTTCCAAAGAATGTGTATCTTCTAAGAAACCCAAGAGTAGCATCATTGAGGCAATGCAATCTATAATAATAAAAGCATAATATGATAATTAGACCAGACAGTCGAACAACCTTCCAAATGGCCTTCCGGAAGAAGCCAGGCCTGTGAGGGCTGAGGTAAACCACTGCAGCTGCAAGGGCCAAGCTTCTTGCATGAATTTCATGCATGGGGCCTCTGGTATAAAATAAAATGAGATATAAACATGCCTATATTTATTAATCCATCTTTGATAGTAAAAAATTTGCTACAGCCGAAACCGGTTTGGCTCAGTGGTAGAGCGTCGGTCTGCGGACTGAAAGGTCCCGGGTTCGATTCCGGTCAAGGGCATGTACCTTCGCTGCGGGCACATCCCCAGTAGGGGATGTGCAAGAGGCAGCTGGTCGATGTTTCTCTCTCATCGACGTTTCTAGCTCTCTATCTCTCTCCCTTCCTCTCTGTAAAATATCAATAAAATATATTTTTTAAAAAATTTGCTACAAACATTAAGACTAATAGTGAATGATTTTCTTTGTTTCTTTTCTGCTTCTATTGAATTAAACCTAGACCTTCTCCAAAGAAAAAGCTTTAAGAGATTTTCAAGTAAAAGTTTGCCTGTAAATCTGCATCCTATTCTAAATACAAAACAGCCTTCCCTTTAGGTTCACTATATGGTCAAAGATATCTGTAATATTTTAAGCATATTATAAATATACCAGTGGCCCTGTGCACGAATCCATGCTTGAGTAGCTTGCTATTGCTTGCCTCAGCTGGCTGCCCCACCCACCGCTGCTGTAACTCTGCAACGCTGGTAGCTTGCTGCCCTGCCCTCCTGGTGATCGGTCTGGTCAGACAATTTGCATATTACCTCTTTATTGTATAGGATAACCTAAGTATTCTGTAGAAGCAGTGTGGTACATGTATGTTGGTATTAAGAAAAGGTCGAACGTTTAGTGACTTGTTTTTAAAGAATCATGAAATGGATGCAAATGTCCAACCATCACTGAGGTCAAAACAGCTTGGCCAAAGTGTCAACAAAAAAATGTTAGGTGCTTAGGCTAACATGAGAGAAAGGGAGAGGTAAAGACATTTTAATCAGCAACATTCGGATACATAAAGTTATTTCTGTCATACTGCTGTCCTAGAATTATGAGAAAATAAACCACTTTGCATTTTTTGCTAAGGAAAAGAAAAGCCCAGGAGTTAAGTTTGGGGGAAAGAAAATTTAAATACTTGAGCATGTTCCCTTGAGTCAAGCTGTGGGATATTGGGGAGTTTGGGGTATGCACACATGTGCTTCTGTACTTTGTAAGTGTGATTCCATAGTGCACTTTTAATCTATAACAATACCTTTTTCTTTTTTAACTTTGACAGTATCATTGTATAACAATGTTTTTCCTTTAAGAGACCAAGAATTCCTGATATTGAAGTTGAAAATTCCATAAGTACGTGAAATCCACTTATTGACCTCCTTTGAAAAAAGAATGGAAAATTGGAGTGGTGGGGTGGTGGTGGTGGTGGTGGAAGAAAATGGAGCTATTACTGGTTTCTTCAGAGTAAAACTCAGGAAGACATTGGCTTACAGAGAAGCAGGGGATTTATGTGGGCAAACAGGAGAGATGACAGCAGCAAGGATCTAGGCTGTGTATGAAGCGTCTCTCCTTGGGGCAGAGGATGGTTAGCAGGGTTCACACTGGGCAATGAACAGAGTGGCCTCTGCAGTGACACACACACCCCTGCCCCGCTCTCTGCTTGCAGAGATTCGGGGGGAGGGGGGTGGAAGGAAGGGGAGTCCTCTATGGTGGTGGAGTTGGTGTCAGAATGCAGCCCTGCCTTTCAAAGAGCCATCTGGCTTTTACCCTAAGTAATGGTCATGTTTAGAGCAAGAATGATACATCCTCACTCACAGTAGATCCCCAAACTGCATGTCCAATTATGGCCTACATTCTCCTCAATATTTGTATTGTTTTAAATGTGGATACCACTGGGGAGTGGAAATTGGGGATGGGGCACATGACTACAATTTTTCATTAAAAGCTTAAAAAATTTTCCTGTCTAGTGTAGTTCAATTGGACATCATCTCTGCATAAAACGTTGCTGTTCCATCCTCAGTCAAGGCACATGCCTGGGTTTCCCACTCATCCCCGGTGGGAGGTATTTAGGAAGCAGCAGGTCAGTGTGCTCTCACATTGATGTTTCTCTCTCCTCCCTTCCTCTTTCTCTAAAAATCAACGAACTACTCTAAAAAAGATAAAATAAAGCCTAAAAAAATCTAAGCTTTGTATATGTATACCTTTAAGAAAATATTTTTTAAAAAAATCTCTGCTACTTGTTTTTTGTTATAGAAGTACGGTGTTAGTCTCCTCTCAGCCTAAGGAGATACATTCCAAAAGCCCTAGTAGATATATGAAACCATGGATAGTAAGTACCATACCCCATATATACTATTTTTTCTCCTATACATGTGTACTTTTTTACTTAAAGGAAGCACTTTGAGGCTCCTCTTTTGCATATCTGAATTGCACTTTGGGGTCATTATTTAGTAAAATAAGGGTTATTTGAACACAAGCACTATTGATTTGATATCCAAGACCAATGGATAGGTAGTGCATGCAGCATGAATATGCTGTACAGAGGGATGACTCATGATCTGGGTGATAGATTACATCATGTTACTTGGTGCAATTTAAAACTTATGAATTGTTTATTTCTGGAATTTTCTATTTAATATTTTTGGATCATAGATGAAGGTGGGTAACTGAAACTGCAGATAGCAAAACCCTGGATAAGTGGTAGAATGCTTTAAGACATACTCAATGGGCAAAATTTAGAAAATTCAGAGGACTTTTCCCAAAATGCACCATCCAGAAATATTTACTATTCACCTTCATTCTAGATTCTTCCATATTTTCTCAACATATATATAGATATATATTTAAAACAAAAATGGATCATGTAATAACATTTTGCTTTTGTTACTTAATATATCTTTAAAACAAAATCCTAAGTCAAAGGGTATACATTTGATACTATAGGACTTAGGACCCTTTGCTTGCAAGTGCCAGCATTCCAGAGTTAAGCACTTTAGGTAAAAAGGGGACAGGATATAGAAACGGCAGTGGGAATAAGTGGATTCCAGGACTAAATGCCTCTAACTCTCTGAACCTCTTCTCTCTTTGGTTTCTTTTAATGTAATTGGTTCGTTATTCTCTCGTACTGAACATTGGTGGGAAATACTTCGACTGGTTGTAGAGTTTTACAACTTCCCATTTTAGCTCTCTGAGGAGATGAATCCCTGAGTTTTATAGACCACCACAGGGCTCACTAGGATTGCTTAGATCCTCTGGCACCATGTGGTCGTGAAAGATTCTTGTACAAACCTGGTGAATGGAGTGGTGGAAGAATTTTAAGTGGAGGAAGAATTTCCATTGGAGAAAGAATTTTAAGCAGAATGGCTCAGGAAAGGGTACCAAGCTGTTAACAGAGAAAGGGAGGATTCAGGGCAGAGAAAATAAGAGCATCCCCAATGAATATGTGTTGATAAATTGTGCTCCAGAGAACATATATCTCGATAGTCACTCCTTGGAGCAGTGTGTGAGCTGCCTGTTTTTCAACAGTCCTGCCAGCACTGGAATTATTATCTATAATAATAAAAGTGTAATATGCTAATTAGACCAGGCAGCCAAATGACCTTCCAGATGTCCTTCTGGATGACCTTACAGATGAAGCCCGGGCTGTGAGGGCCGAGTCACTTGCACAAATTTCGTGCATCAAGCCTCTAGTATAAATCTTTGTTTAATTCGTCTAATGGAATTTTCTTTTCTTTTCTCTTTTCTTTTTCTGAATTTCTGCAAAACAGATAGCTCACCACTATTTTCCATTAATGCCTCCAGGAAGAACCCCATCAGCACTTTTGTGTTATGTTCTCCCTCTTACTGATAGTATTTCCCGATGTTGGAGGTGGGATCCATTTAGAAGGTGACCTATAGTTGTCAGTTTTGACATTGTGACATCATGTGCTGCCTCTTCCTGGCACAGGAATGATGATTATACAAGAACACACATGAGGGGACGCAGCAGCAATAGCAAAACCACATGCCCCGCTGGGTGGCCTAACCTAGATTTCTGCCCTGAAAAGGGACTATGGCAGGATGAGCAAGAGCAGTCTCTGACTGAACTTGACTCCTTACTAAAATGCAGACTTGGGTCTTGTGGGACTTTTGGACAAAGATATCAGGGCCCTTTAAACTTACCAGAAAACATGTTTTCTTAAGGGTTCTGCCTTTCTTTTTAGTGGCTAGTGGGAACAGGGGTGCATATGCGCAGCTTCTAGTTGTGGATGAAAAAGGGGCCACATACTAACCCAGACAAGCTCAGGGGAGGCCTATATGATGGCCTTACAAACTCTGAGACCAAAAGTAACCACATAGGATGGTCTGAAATTAAAACTTTCTAGGTAAAAAGGAGACAAGGTGGGTAGTCATGTCCTAGGTTGGTATCTTTCTTGACCAAGGTCAATCTTTACCTGAAATAGGCCTGTCTATATTGCCTTTTTGTATTTAGGATACCTTAGGAATTTCAAGGTATTTTCACCCCCCCCCCCCCACTAGGTCCCTGAGTCAGGGCACAACCCCCCACAGCAGAGCAGAGATCACAAATCCCCTCATTGTTATCATGTTAATTGTTGACTGTTAACTATCTTATAACAACCTCTGTAAAATAAGTACATGTCTACTTGTTTTATTTTTTATCCAGTCCCAAAGATTCCCCGCTTTGCCTTCTCCCACCTCCCTAATCCATTGCCAATGGATTTCATATAACCCCTTTACACTTCCTCCTTTGATTGTAATGTATAAAATAAGCTGCAAAACTGCCATTCTCTGGAGCATTTTCTCAGTCTGTTGAGATTCTGCTTTCTGGTAATTGTCATCAGTTTGGCTCAAATAAACTCACACAAATTCTCTACAGGTTTGAATGGTTCTTACGTTGACATGGTTTTATGCAAATCACATGGAAACTTGAGTATGAGGGGACCAGTAGGGCATCTCAAATTTGGATGCAGGCTGTGGCTAGAACTGCTTTCATCCTGTGGCCCTCAGAGATGGAGTGGTCAAGGGTAAGGGTGGGGGAATTTGGAGGGTAATGTTTACCCAAGTCCTGGAACCTGCCACAAACCACCCAGTTATGTGGGAGTGGCTGGTATCTGTCAGGTCAAGCTGTATGTGGGCTGCCTTTTTCTTAACATTATTTAATCTTAGACTTGTATTGGTCTAACCTGTTTCATCGGGTGTTTTAGCCATAATATCCCAAATGTGAAAGGGACCTTTTCTCTATTCCCCTGGAGGCCCCTAGATGAACCTGCCACTGCTCATCTAATCTTCCCCTATGTAACCTTGTGCTCTCCCAGGTGGAAAATGGCCCTCCTTATAAAGTGCATGGGCATTTTTTAACCCTTGTCAATGTAAGGAACATCCAAACCTGTAAAGTTTTTTGTGACTTTATTTGAGTCAAATTGATAATTGCTGTAAAGCAAAATCTCAATGGACTGAGAAAATGGCACCTCTACCACTTATTTTATACATCAGAATTAAAGAGGAAGTATAAGAGGGTTACTCACATAAAATTCGTTGGTGATAGGTTAGGGAAATTGGATAAAGAGTAAAATGGAGAGATTCTTAATTTACATTGGTGGGTACAGGATGTCCACAATGAACATTCACAGTAAGCACCTAGAGATGGTATTGGGGGAACAAAAGAACATGGAGGGGGTCCTAGTCTCCTGCTCTTATGTGGAGGCTGTGCCCTGAGGGGTCTGGAGAAGGAGCCTACTCTGACCTCCCAAAGATTACATAATCAGGTATGTTATTTTAGGTGAAAAAGACAACAGACAGGCTAAGTTAAGGTTAAGATGGACTTTAATTAGGGTAAAAATACTGGCCTAGGACATGACTACCTGCCATGAACCGCTCTTGTTAGAAAGCTTTAGTTTCAGACAATCCTGTGCGGTTGCTTTAGGTCTCTGAGTTTGTAAGGCCACCATGTAGGCCTCCTTGAGTTTGTCAGGTTTATTTAGTATGTGGCTATTTTTTCATCCATACCATCATAATGGTTTTCACGTGGCTTAGCCTGGTGCCTGCCTGAGAGCTCTGTTGGTGTGCCTCAGGATGCCCCTGCCTCTACTCCAGAGGCACACGTCCAGCTCTCAGAGAAGCTTCATTAGACTGTGGAACCTGGAGGCAGAGAGAGGCGGCCAGCCCCCTGCCCCTGACAGCACTCTGCCCTGACTGCCGATTTGCACTGGTGTGCTATATTTAAAGAGATAGGCCGAAGTATTTGATCCCATAGTTTGTGTTTAGAATAAAAATACAGAGAAGGTAATCACTTATTAAATAGGCTTTATTGAACACCAATTTAGTTTCCAGAACATCTCAGATCCATTGTCAAAGATAAAAAGTCTTACAAGCATACTATGTACCCAGCTCTAGTTTTAGACCTTTACATGTATTTTCTTTTTTTTTCTTTTTTAAAAAAATATGTTTTATTGATATTTTACAGAGAGGAAGGGAGAGAGATAGAGAGCTGTAAATGTCGATGAGAGAGAAACATTGACCAGCTGCCTCCTGCACACCCCTCACCGGGGATGTGCCCGCAACCAATGTACATGCCCTTGACCGGAATCGAACCCGGGACCTTCCAGTCCACAGACCGATGCTCTACCACTGAGCCAAACCAGTTTTGGCTTTACGTGTATTTTCATTTCATTCTCATGAAAGACCTGTGAGCTAGATACTATTGTTAATATCCTCATTCTACATGTTAGGAAACTCAGGCCCAAAGAGGACAAGCAAGTTGTCCAAATGGCATAGCTGGTTGGAGTCTGGGGAGCTGGGATCCCACACAGTCAGGCTCCAGTGCCTGTGTCTAAGCTCCACACCTTTGGGTTGCACACTCTGTGGACCTTCACGTGCTCAGGAGGACATGTGGTTAAAGACTAGCTTTTCAGCAGTGCTCACAAATGAAGGCTTTCTTGGCAGGATATTTCTTTACGATGATACTGAAACATTTATTTTTAGTAAAATTGATTACATACTAGTAACACATACAAGTATGAATGCATGCTGCTGGATAGTAGAATTAGTAGTTAGAGCATAAAAATACCCTATAATGAGGTTTTATTTATTTTTAGTTTTTTTTGGTTTTTTTGTCTTCCATTTTTCTGGTGTCTGTGAACAGAAACTTGGCCTTGAGTTGTGGCCACATACAGTAGAAAAACAACAGCTACCATTTATTGAGGAATTGTTATTTTACAAAAGAGGAAACTTAAGTTTATACAATGTGAACAGAGAGTCGGAGAAGACATATCAGAGCTAATAAATGAGAAGGTCAGGATTCTAACCCAGGTCTCCCTGACTCTAAGGCATGTGCAGGCTTGCCTCTGTAGGCTTGGTGGACTCTGGGCATCATGAGACCATATTATGTCAGAATCCAGCATGTGAACACATGCACCTCTGAATTCAAACAAGTGTTATTGACTAGCTAAGTTTTGGGCATACTCCTTGGTACACTATCAAAGATACGCCATTTTGAAAAAGAAATTGGAAGGACAGGTTAGGATTCCCCCTTAATAATAGGTAAGAATTATGGAGAGCTGCTTAACTCCTTTACATGTTTTCTCCTTTCAGTCTACACAAAATCCTATGTGACAGGTGCTATGATTGTTATCACCATTCTACCGACCAGGAAACTGAGTCCTGTGTATATTGCTTAGTGAACAGACATCTTGGGCTGAAAGGGTCAATAAAGCCTTGGTGGTACACAATGTGCCAAGCATATATGGTGTGCTCTATAAAAAGCATTATGTTTGGAACTAGCCATGCTCTGACTTGCAGTTCCATTTAATTGTGCCATATTCATACATCCAATTTCTTAATTTAGATAGACTGTTACCCCTTTGTGAGCAGAAGTCCTATCTCTGCGGTCTCACACTCTTACCCTGGCTGGACCAGAGTTGGCAAAAATTCCCTCCTCAGAATCTTTACTGACTGTGTGTGTCAGGAGCATGAGAGTGGGCCTAGTTTTGGGTGTAAAGCCACAGAACTCTGTGTTTCAAGTGTGAAAATATTGCTGACTTTTGAACCCAGGGCTCCCTTTTCCTCCCTTCCTGGGAACATATGATAAAATCTGAGTCGTTTTCTTAAGGGCAGCATTAGGTTGTAATTGCAGCCACAGGCGGATCTCTTCTGTTCCTCCAAGGACTGGGCATGGCCAGCCCTGCTGTAGCTGGTTGAAGGGGACCAAACCTCTCAGGAAGACGGACTTGGTTCCGTTTGACCAGCCAGAGCAGGAGGCAGCTCCATGGGAGTGGCTGCAGGCAAATTCTAGTGTGAGAATTTCTTGGTATATCTCAAGCATCATTGGTCCAAGCCTGCAACATAGAGAGAACCAGCATTAGCATGAATCAGATCCCAGTGGATTGCCTTGCCCAGAACATCCTCTCATGGGATTGGTGAAAACCATACATAATTTTTATTTTGAATTGCATGACTTTGTTTTATTTCATTTCTTTGATCCTTATTCTTTTTTTTCAAATATAAACATTGTGAAGAGCTAAAAAGTTATAGAAAATTGTAGAATATGAAAGTTTCTCATAATTCTCTCTCCTCCCATCTTCCAAAATAAATTTAACATTTTGGTTTGTATTCTTTGAATATCTTACATTTTAATTCTTACAATAAATTAAAAATTATGGTTTTTTATTCAAATAGGATACATATATAGAAAAATACATGTAATACATATGTAAGTTATGACACATAATGATAAAACCAATATCCATAAACAATCATCTACTTAGAACCTTATCAATATTATGAGACTTCTAGAATGCTTTCCCCAATTTAGTTCTTTAATTTCTCCTTAGAGGTAACTATTATTCAGAGTTTCTTTTAAAAATACAATTTTTATCATTTACACATATATTCCTAAATAAAATCTTGCTCATTTTTTAATATAATGGCATCACACCTTAGACATTCTTTTGTGATCTGCTATTTTCACTTCAAATGATCTTTGTAAGCTTCCCCTACAGTGATTAGCAGCTGCAGTTTATTCATTTTTATTGTTTTATAATGTTCTACTATGTGAACACACTACATTTTACTTAGTAATTTTCTAGGTAATAGACATCAAAGTTGTTTGGTTTGACAAATGTGTGACATGGCAAACTTTGGTTCTTGTAGATTTTGAAGGAGAAATCTGGATTCCAGTGTGAAAGAACTTATAGGGTGACCTTGCAAAAGAAAAGCAACATCTGTGGGTGGAGCCAGACATTTATGTTGTACCCTGCTCTTCAGGTGATTCTGATGCAGCTGAAGTTTGAGAACCATTGGACTGGAACGGTACCTACTGGTATCTTCCTATTTCTGAATGTGATCAAGGGGGTAAGGAGGTGATTAAGCAGAAGACTGTCCCTAGTAAGGCAGCCTGGCTATCTTCATGATGTATTTGAACAGGTGCGGAAAGATGAAGGAAGGAAGGAAGGAAGGATATTTTAAGTGATGCCAGAACTGCCCTCAGGGTAGGTGTTACCTGCTCTTTTATTTTTTCTCCCTGATGAACAGAAGTGTAATTGAGGAGAAAGCCTGTGGTCTTGGTGTCACACTTAACGTGGGTTCAAATACCACTTGCTTCCTGGCTCTTTTGCTCTTAGGAAGTTACGTAACGTCTTTAAACCTCAGTTTTACGTCTGTGTCGTGGGGGAGGGCAGCCGCCTTGCCTATCTGTTGTAAGGCTTAGTGAAAACAAAGGAAAGGCGGCCGACACTAAGTCCCCAGTGGGCACGATGGGCACTCTCGGGGGTTGGGGAGTCCTAGACACAATTCTGACAGTTTTTAAGGCCAAGGGTTTCACTCTCAACGCCAACCTGTCATTCATATATATCCTTCAGCGCGGTATGTTCATGCCACCTGTTGAGTTGGAAACCACTTCAGACAAAGAAGAACTGGTCTAACCAACCAGGAGGACATCTTCCAGATGGGAGCTCTGTCCGGAATAAACAAGATATTCCAGAAATCAAAGAACCCAACGTGGCACTGTAGGAACAACAGCTGGGTGGAAGCACCCTGGGATGGTGGCGGTGGGAATGCACAGGCGCTGCCCACTGTGGCTTGGTTCTAGGATGTCCGGGCAGGCTGATGTTGAGGCTTCTTTCTCATGCCGAGTCTCCTCTTTCTTGGCATGCATCCTGCTGGCTCAGCACCAGGCATCTTACCTTCACCCTCCTTCTCCTACTAATGACAAGGGGGGACAGGGGACCATGGGGTGGGAGTCTTAAGATGGCAGTCCGGCTCTTCCTGTGGCTATCTTTGCCCTAGCCCAGCCACCCTTCCTCGGGTTCTCCTGGGGAACAAGGGAGTAGGCAGCCATGGGGTGCAGATCAACCACCCAGTCTGAAATCAGGATGGAAAGAGCGTGTGGGTCCAGCTCATCAGTCAGAACGTCATGCCTCTTAATTTCTTCAACCAGGACATTTCTCTTCATCATCTCTTTCTTCTTCTTTACTCACATCCTGCCCCGCTCACACAGCACACCCTCGATTTCTGAGCAGATGACATGCAATCAACCTCCAGGGTAACAAAGGGAAAACTCTTTTTAGGGCAATTATGATTTAGAAAAGGAAAGGGTTGTCATCGGAAAGAAGCAGAATTTTGAGGCAGCTGCCTGGTTTCCAGGCAAGAATGTTCATAAAGCAAAGACAGTAATTTTCTTCAAAAGATAATAAATCACCACGTGCTGATGTCAAAAACCTTATTCATTCAAAGCACAGCCCCCTCAAGCAGCGTTTCTCAGCCTTGGCGCATTGACCTTGGGGACAGTGGAGTCTTGGCTGTGGAGAGCTGTCTTGGTACATTGTAGGGGGTGCAGCAGCACCTGTGATCTGTATCCATTAGATGCCAGTAGTACCCCCTGGCTGTCACAACTAGGAATGTCCCCAGACTTCGCCATCTATGTCCTGGAGGCAAAATCACCGCCAGTTCAGAACCACTGATGTAAAGCTCCCAGTTTCTGTGTTCAGTCTTATAATGGCTCCATCTCTAGTAATTCTCCCACATTCTTTCAAGCTCTCCTCATTCCCCAAAGAGTACAGGTTAGCATGTCCTTGAAGGTCCGTAGGCAGCTGCAGGTGTCTGGATGAGGTAGGTGTCACCTGTGTTGCTGCAGCCTGGTGAGGGTTTGGCCCATTGTACTCGGAATGCCTTCACCTCTGAGGGAAAGGCGCCCTTCATCTCCAGCCACTGTGCATGTATCTGCTCTCTGCTCTCTCTACAAATATATACATGTGCATCCTCCCTTTGTCCTTCCCTTTCCTCCTCATCCCATGTCCTTTTTGCTGCGCCTCAGTTCTATTTGATAGCCTCCTCCTTGTACACTTTGGATCACACCTGGCATCTCCTTTCATGGTTCTGTTTAAGAACTTCGGGTATACATTTGGGGTGGGCCTTTCTCTCACACACTTACGCTGCAGCAGGGAAGCCAGGCTGTGGACGGTGGGCAGCCAGCCTGGAGCGGAGGTTAACGAGGGAGGGAGACCCCTGCAGCCTCCTCCCTCATTCCAAAACGCTGGGGCAGGGAATGCCTGAGCCGTGGGTGACGGCAGTTTCTTCTTCTGCTCAGAGCTTCTCTCCCTAAGTCCATCTCCACCTCCTGCTTGGTGTGGGCTCAGCCCTTTAAGGTTGGGGCTGGGAACACAGGGGATCAGGGAGAGGAAGGGAGAGGGGCTTAGCCCATTAGATAAGTGAATCCCCATTTTAGCCTTTCAATCTTTCCCCATAATGGTTTCACTCCAAGGTTCTGCTTGGCCACGGGGCCAAGTGAAGAAGACAGCAGAGCAGGGTCAGGGGCCTGACTCAGTGACCAGAGGCTGTGGCCTCCCGGGCTCAGAGCCCCTGCCTTTCTAACTGCAGTGAGAGTCCTATGAAATGTGCAAACTGCCATGGCCACAGATGATTATAAAGATAAGAAAGGGACGGACCTAAAAGAATCACCGTTCAGTTTGGTTAATATTGGAAACATCTCTTTTCAGGAGCAAAATGACTGGAGGAAAGAGCTCGGAGGCCCAGGCTGGTTCTGGGAAACACCTTTAGGCGATATAGCCTCTCCCTGCCCAGGAGGCCGAGGTGTGAGGCTGGGACCACAGCTGCGTGCGGGGTTCTGGGGCCCAGTGATGGGATCTCTAGCGAGAGGAGGGCCCGTGGGAGAGCAGCCAGACAGATTCAGAAGCTCTCTCTCCATTGGCGAGGGAGATGCCTGTGCCACAAGGCCCTGGTGAGGAGGAGGGTCAAACCTGTTCTCTGGTTAGGACCATGGGGCCAGCGTAGAGGCGCTTGCCGAAACCACACACTTCCTTACATTCCATAGCAAAGTAATCGTATGGGGATATAAAGAAGCATGTGGCCTCAGGAAGCAGTTTTGGCCCAGGCTTTGTCCACCTTCCAGATGCCGTGGCGGCATCTCAGCTGTGGGCCACTCCCACCTCTCACCGCCTCTAGCTGAGAAGTGCTCAGAGGGCCGGACCACGAGGACCCCATCCCCCCACTCCCCAAACCATCTCGGAGGAATGGCAGTGCTTTTTGGGCCCTATTTCCCCCCTGCTGTTTGTTCAGAAATAAACAGCGCCCAAGTTTCACCGGCTTATTTTGGTGCAGTTATAATCTCTGTCATCACGATTCATTAATTTAATAGCTGCTGCTTTACACATTTCAGTAGGATTTTAAAGTTTGAATTCCCATGAAGGGAGATTTTTTTAAAAAGAGAGGAAATTCAACAGACATATTCTGCATATGCATGGAGAACAAATCCCGCTTAGAAACAGAGCCAAGCCCTCCTGGGTTTCCTACTGTATGTCTGCTGGGCGCGTGGTGAGGCCTGCAGCTGCCGGGGCAGCATTCCAAGCGCGATTGTTCATTGTGGGAAGGATTTTGCTGTTCAGCTCCTGCTTCCCCAGCCCATCACCTGCCCTGCAAGCTGTTAAGCCAGAGCCACGGAAGAGTGAGGGACGCTGGCAGCTGTCGGGCCACTGGGATCTGGACAGGCCACCCCGGCTAAAGGGCAGCGGGCATTTCAGCTTCGTGACCTTTAATTCACTACCGCAAAACAGGGAGTGTGACAACAGAACTGCGCCCCAAAGAAGGTTTGAGGCTCATAGCACTGACAAGGGCTTAATGAAATCCAATGATAAAAGTAATAAAAGTAGAGTGAAAAATTTTCAAGCTTACTGTCAATGACAAGGATCACTTTCGGTGCTTTGCATATTCAAGCTACTCACATCCACTGCTCTGTGAAGCAGCTATTATTTTTACCTGGTTTTACAGATGAGATCATAGAAATGAACAGGTTTACTTACATATATGTAAATAGTAGTTCTTAAAAAAACACAAAACTAGTCAGGTTGGAGGGATGGATCAACCCTTAACGAAAGGTGTAGAGTGTAAGAGTTGAGAAGGAAGGAAGGGAAGAAAACACTGTGGGATTTATCCTGACATCTATCCCTCAGCAGCTGTGTCCTAGGGTGGTGATGGCTTAGACACCACACTTTTTCTCAGGAAACTAGGGAAATGTTCTTGGCACTCCAGTCAAATCTGACTTTTGGAGCCATTAGTAGCTCATTTAATCCAAACCAATTGCTAAATAAGCTTCTGTGAAAACAGTCCTCCCCATTCTCAAATGCAAGCCTCGGGTTAGTGAGGGTGTAAGGCTGCTTTTCCTCCCCCACACCCAGGGCTGGAAGCTATCAAAAGTGAAGGCTGATGGGGAGGGAGGCGTGTGCTGAGGAGAAGATGTGGCCGAGCCTCTGAGAAGGTGAGAATGTCTTATCTCTTCCAGTGAACCGGGGGACTTATGAGCTGAGTAAAGGTTATCTGGTTAAATCTGTCAGAACAAGATCTCCAAAGTGGCATGTGAGTTTCAGAAATGAGAGTTTGCTTAGACAAGAGAGATATCCCCTCCCCCAAATTATTTGGTTCAGAGAGCTAGAAAGAGCCAGCTTCCAGAAAGTGATCAATTCATGTAGGAATACAAAAGAACCAGAGGGAAAAAAAAAGTGTTACAAGATAATCAAGACAGTGCAAACCATTCCAGGAGACTGCACCCACCATTTGTGTGTGAATGTTTTTGTCTTTCTGTCAGATCCGACCTCATATGGTCAAAGGTCACCTAAAAGTTTTCTTCAAAAGGTCACTTAAAAGTTTTCTTTAAAATCTTTGGGGAAGACAAACAGAAGGAAGAGAGAGAGCGCGGGGGAGCGGGGGTGGGGGAGAGGAAGGAAGGAAGAAAGGAGAAAAGAAGGAAAGAAAGAAAAAGAAAAGGAAGGAAAGGAAAGGAGGAAGGAAGAAAGGAAGGAAAGAAAGAAGAAAGAAAGAAAAGAAAAAGGAAGGAAGGAAAACTTTTAATAATAAATAGCTTGATTGCTTTTGAGTCTCTTACTTTCTCTGGTCATCCAACTGAAGATGCCAGCAAGGAAATACAGGGAACAGATTAGAAAATGGAGTGAGAGGTAGGCCGGAAAAAAACTCACAAAAAACAAACAAACAGAAAAACCTAACTACAGTGACATCAAATATTTCAGACCAGGTATAAATGAAAGGGAAAACTCTAGGAGGGGGAATATAAAGGCATGTTCTTCTGAGCTTTGCACAAGGCCAAGGGCATTCATCACCATTGGGTGTAAATTTTTACAGATTATTTAGTTTCTTACCTACCCAAATCTTCTGAATGGGGCAGGTGGTGTTAATTGCAAGAGTGAGAAGGTATGAGGTGTCACCTGGCCACTTGTGTGCTGTGTGGAATTGGCAAGATCAACACCTTTCTTTTCCTCATTCCTGTGGTGGTTGTGTAACCACGCTGCCTACCACAGGGTGAGTTGAAGATTAATGAGGTAACACTCATGCGAGGACCATGAGTTTCTTAGGAGAACAGGCCAACGGCAATACAAAATGTCATTCAACACATTATTGAAAACAAGTTTTATTTTTCCCTCTCTTTGCCCTGTAGTCAGACAATTTTTCAAAAGTCTTAATTAATAAATTGTCCTTTCCCTTATTCCTGAGAAGCAAGGACCATTTTAAAGCATTCAGAAGTAAGTGACAGTAAAGGTACAATCACGCGCAAAAACAGCCAGCACCATTCTTTTCCTATTTCCTTCACTGAGCAGGGAAGGATTTGAACATAAATAACTCAGACACAACATCATAGGGAAATGAGAAGGTGATTATTGATTAGTGGTCCTCAGAAAGTGGTCCTCTCTAATTAGGGGAAAATCAAGGATGGTTAAGATAGGGAGAAGTCTGAATTATAGGCCAACAATACCATCTTCAAGGTTATTGGCAGCAGGGGGGTGTAGGGAGGAAGAGCTCAGCTTGGGCATCTGTGCGGTCTGGCTTTGTGACCTTGAGCTGACTACTTAACCTTCCTGAGCCTCAGTTTCCTCACCTATACAGTGAGAATTACGTTTACTCAGTTGGAGGCTTTAAGGACATAGATTTATGTATGTTGCTGTGAACACAGTATTAAAAGTCTAACAAATGGTCTCTGTTACTTTTATTACTATGATGTAATGTATATTTAATATTAATGAATATTAATACAGCAACTGAAGCTACTCATGGCATGGAAGTCCTTATATTTGATCTACAGTTTCATTTACATGACAATTGTTATACAAGGGGTGGTTCTAAAATATGAGGAAAAGCTTAGATTGTATAAAAAATACATTTTAAGAAGACTATTTTTACTAGTTTAGTATGTTTGCAAAGGATTCTTTAAGGAAAGGTATTCATCAGTATCCTTTCTGACAAGAATCATTAAAAGTTTTGAATATCTGGGGCCTAGTCTCATTTCAAGGCCTTTATAAAAAGATATATATGGTGAGATACTCAGACCGTCTCTTTCTTGACCACTAGACTTTGCTTCTGATGACAGACCTGACCTTACTCAGCCAGCCCTTTTCTGGGTAAGAAGAGGAATGCAGAAAATCACCTGACTCTTGCTCTCTGAATTTCTATCACAGGCAATTTAGGTCTCCTAGTCCCTTTCCTGGCCCTCAGTCAGGCTTGGAAGTTTAAAACAATAGATAATAGTTTCTTAAAGTGTAATCAGAATCGCATACTTTTATGGGGATTAGGGCCCTGCTAGTGTCCACAGAAGGAGTGGTCTACACAGAGGTGTCCACCCCCAAATCTGAGCATGTGTATTATGCACCGTTATCTCGCTGGTGTTCGCTGAAACAGGCTATTCTGGGTCTCAACAGATACAAGCCAGGTTGTGTGGGGCTTACCCTTGTCTGGCTGAGGAGATAGGAAATAAAGCAACGGCCCCTCCTTATAAGGCAAGTTTGGGGTAGTATATCGGGATAGGACCTTATTTTTCCTAAGGCTCAGCCAGAACAGCTTGCTATTTTTAGAGGACTGGCCAGTTCTGGATGTTGATTCAATCATAGGCATGAGTCCCATTTTAACTCCTCAGGAGCAGCCAAGAGCAAGACAGCTCCACGAGCCCGACTTCTCCCCCTGCAGCATCCTGCCGCCCTGCTCAGAAGAGGGGAGTATCGGCGGCATTTTGTCATCCCTGATGTCCTTGCCTGCCCCCCATCGGAGCTGGAAAGCTGGAGCTGCGACTTCAAGGGAGGAAGGGGCAAGGAGTGGAGCCAACATTGTACTAAGCCATATACTTATTTACACTGCCAGCAATTCTGTGAAGTCCATTTTTTTATGGCTAAAACCGTCTCCAGCAGGTTAACTAATTTGGAGAACGAGAGTGGTTAAGAAACTCACCCACTCACACAGCTAGTATGGCTGACCTATGACCTGAAGCATTCTCTAACCCAATTCACTCTAATGCACTCAATTTCCCAAACTTGCCACAAAGGCACTTATTAAAACTCCTCTCCCACACACCCGACTCCAGGGCCATGGAAGTGAAATCTCTGTGGGATTGGCCCGCTATCTATACTCTTAACAAGCACTCCCAGGTGATTTCCATCTCTGCTCAGCAAGTTTGAGGGAAACAACAGCTCTAGGAGAGTTGCTCTCAAACTTGAGTGACTATTAGAATCAGAAGGGGACTTGTTAAAATGAAGATTTTTCTGACTTGCTCTCAAAAGATACTGAAATAGCCACCTGGGCCAGGGCCCAGGAATCTGCATTTGTGTGACCATTCTCCATGTATTCCATTACCAGTGAGCAGAGGACTCTGAAAAGCATTGCTCTAGTAATAAGCAAAACAGATAAATCTGAGTGTTCAATTAATGAAACCGGTACCGGAAAAGACCCATTTTACAACAGTCTCAGAAAAAGTATTAATTTGGGTTAAAGGAGGAATTTCAGCCATCATGGTGACAGATGGGCGATCCCTCTCCGCCCATGAACAGCTCACGTATTAGAAGCAGAAAGGGGAGCAGGCGTTGTTGTCCACCCCTAACTGCTAACGTCTTATCTTTGCAATGTTCCCCGAGCTCATCTTCCGCCTGGAAAGCTCTTTTCCCTTTGCCCATCTTCATTGGTTACAGTTATTCTCTTTAAGGATCAGTTCAAAAGACACTCTCTCCACCAAGTTTTCTCCCACTTGTAGCTCTTCCTCTTCTTAGCTCCTGTGGTTTGTGCCTGTTACACAGGCACAGACATAGGCACATCTCCCCTCGCTGCTCGATTCCTTGTGTGCCCGTAATGCATGCATCTCCTCTCCCAAGGGCTGGGGTCCTGACGGTGTCATTTTTGATTCCCCACACCGCCTGCCTATTGCTCTTGTAAGGAGCTTTTACATAGTAAGGGTGCAGCCACTACCACCATTAGCACGCTTAGAGCACCTACTGTGTACAGGCACAGTTCTCAGCGATGTAACGAGTAGCTGGCATATAAATATTCTTTTTATACCGGTAGAGGACACAAGGCCCTGAGAGGTTGTGGTTTGGGGAAAGGTCTCCGTTAGAAGCTGCGGAAGACCAGTCACACCTGTGTGGAGATCTGAGCTCTGAGGTTCAGGAAAGAGCCCTTTAAAAAAAAATACGAATTTTCTAATTCAGTGTATCGGAGTCACCTGGCGGGCTTGGTGAAATACAGATCGCCAGGCCGCACCCCTGGTTCTAACAGATTCCCAGGTGGTTCTAACGCGGCTTATCTGGGGGACTACAGTTTGGGGACCACTGCGCTCGTTTCTGACACTCAGTCGTTCAAGGGCAAGAAACTGGCCCTCACACTGTGAGCTTCCTAATCACGAGGCGAGGAAGGGGAGTAAAGCCAAACAGAAGCCAAGAAGGTGGCTCTTCAAGGGCGTGGCTGTAGGAGCTTTCACCTGCGAGGGTGCAGAGAGGGGGACCCTGTCTGTGGAGTGTCTAAGAGTCTTCAGCTTGAGGGGTTTACACTTCAGGGAATCACCCCCTTTGGCTTCCTGTTCTTACCAATGAGCCTTCGGTGGGGTTTGGGGAAAAGGGGATATAAAATGGGGTGATTGTTTTTCTTGAGAAGATAGGCCAGCAGAGGGTGCACTGACTCACATGACCTCATGCTGTTGGCAGAGGGATCATATTGATAATGTAATGTAAGATAACAAAAATATGGCATAATGATAAAGCTCTTTAGCTCCAAAATTACTTTCTTTTTTATTTTTTTCTGAACCTAGTACATTGAGTGATAATTAAGAATTGCATAAGGTCCAGAGAACAAGTCTGAGAATCTGGTTCTTGTCCTAGTTTTCCAAAGAAATATATTGCAGGGGAACTCAGTTTTTTTTTTTTTTAAGGTCTAACACTTCACATTGTCTTAGTGGGGAAGTCTGTGGGGTTATCTGAAGGAACCACTCCCATTCAATGATTGCATATTTGAGATAAATTTCATATTCACAATCAATTCCTTTGAGTTGCTCTGAAGAAAATTTAAACACGCATTCAAAATATCTTACCACAGCACCTGAAGGACAAGTCCCAAGTTCAAGGCCACATGCTGTCAAATTCTCATCCATCACTCCTCCAGTCCTCGCTCTTCTTAGGTAACTGACCAGCCCCTATCTAGGTGACCACGCAAGAGCTGGAGCTGCCTTTTATCGTCCCTCTGTCTTCCACACTCACCCTTCCCCTCTGCCTTTGCTCCAAGCCCCGGCATACAGAAACGAGTCCGTCGTCAATACTAGCCCACAAGTCATTCCTGATCATGTGGATGGGGTGATTCCTCCCATTTATTATTTCCCCTCTCCTAGCTCTGCCTGCTGGCTCCTGATTTCAGCAGTCTTCCTGGCCTGTGTGAGACTCAGGACACAGGATGTGGTGCTTCACCTGCTCCTACAGATACCCCAGTGCTGGCTTCCAATGACAGAAGCAAATCCCCTCTCCCCTCCACCCCCAGGGCGTCCCCAAAAATGCACAAAGAAAGACAGACAGATGGGCAAGGCAGGAAGAGCCAGAGGACAGTTAGAGGGGAAAGCAGCACGGGGCAGCAGCTCAGTGCTTACCTGGGGAAAGTTGTGGGCAAGTCCCTCCTCCTCTGAGCGCTTTCTTCCATGGGAGGCGTGAGTTCCATTGAGGTGTTTAGAGTGCGGAGTGTTAGTATGATTATTTTTTCCAGAGCTGCCAGTGTTGGCTTGCGTTTCTATGCTTTCCTGTCAGAATTCTCTCAAGGAAACAGCAGCTGGTGAGCTCAGAAATGTCAGTCAGAATCTTGGCCTAGTTTGGGGCCTTGAAGATTTTTACAGAAAGTTAAAAAGGTTTCTGGGCCAGTGTCTCCTTAGGGTTTTCCCTCTCCTGCTTCTCACCTTTTCCATCTTCTTCTTTTCTTTTCATTTTGCCTCAGTAGCTAGTTACTTAAATTGCCTGCCTCCTCTTTCTGATGGTTCCCTCTCGGGTATGGCTATGGCTGTCTTTCTGGCTCAGCCTAACTGCCGGGTGTTTTGCTGAGCATTGAACTAGTACTTGTGCACTTGTTTTGTCCCCTTACGTATTCCCTTTTCCTCCCTTTCCTGTCATTCTTACCTTCTTAATCGCTATCCTCTGGTCACATAGAGAAATCATCTGTCTCTCCTTTATGTGCATCCCCTGTCCTGAGTCCATCATTTCTCCCTAGCTGTGGCCGGGCCACTCACTTTGTCTTTGTTCTAGCTTCACTTCTCACTGCGTCCTGTCTAGATGTGACCTCACTTCAAATCTCCTCTTCTCTCTCCTCCCCTCCCATTCCTGGGGCAGTCTTGCTCCCTGCCTCCTCTTGTCTCTGCTCTCCGAAGGCGAGCCTCCTCCTTTTTGTACTCTGCAGCCCGGTGCCCACCCCCAGCACACTCTCCCACCTGTTTGTGTCTTTTAAGGGCCTTGGTCATGTCTATGCCTTCTGTCCACCTCAATCACCACAGTGACGGGCCTCTGCAAGCTGTTAAATTACACCTCTTCAGCTGTCTCATTGCTAGGAGAAATGCCCTTTGCTAAATCCTTTTTCAGATAGGCAAATCTACATTAATGCTTCTGTTTATGGAGTATGCTGTAATAATGCATGCATTATTTTAAAGAGTAAAAACATTAATTTTTTTCAAAGTTTTATTTTTATTTTTTTTAGGTTATGTCACTATGTATTACCTAAGATAGAACCCTTTTAGCTCATCTCTAACATATTTTGGCCATTTTTCAAATGGGAGGGTAGTTGTGGTGGAGTTATGGAAAACATGGCTAGTTTGGGACTTGGCTAGATAGATGCTCAATAATGTATACTCAGTGAGGGCCTGCCACATCGTGGTGTGCCATATTAAGCACTGGAAATATAAAAAGTGACTATGTTCTCTGCCTCCAGAGACTTAAACAGGTTCTTTTGAGGATAGGACCTGAGTCTGGGGAAAATATATAACAAAAAATTGCAAAATTGATAGTTCAGAAAATAAGCACTTTTGGCATTCAGAAGCAGATTGATAAGGAGGTGGACTAGATAGTGAAAGCTTCATGGAGGACATTGGGTTTCAGCTGGATCCTAAAGATAAGCGGGGCTCACACACCGGGAGAGGGGAGGGAAGGGCTTGCCCCGAGGGGAGAATGGCTTGAGAGTTGGGGCGGAAGCAGGAGTGTGCAGAGCACACTCAGGAAGCACTAATTAACCTGTGGCTGATTCAGTGCTTTGTGAAGGGTCACCTGGGGAAGGCTTTGGACACAAAGCAGCCATTTGGAGAAAATATATTCATATCAAGAAATCTCAGTTTTTAAAAAGAGTTCCTTGAGATTACACATTTATATGTAACCATGTAGTGCTATGATTTCTACATTCTAAATAAATATGACTTTATATTCTTTCACAGTTATCACCTAAATTTATGGTCTGAAATCTGATGCTTCTTGAATAAGACATTTCTCTATAATCATCAGTATTAAAATTCTTTTTCTTATTTAATTCTGGCATTTGTTATTGATGGTCTGCTGTTATAAATGTAGAAAACTGCTAGTTGCAGTCATTCACATTCTGTCTTCAGTTCTGTCTCCTTGATGCAGCCTGCCCCAGACTTGGGCCAACACCAGTCTACCCTCTGCTGAAGGCTCAGACCCCAGTTTGAGTGGATCGAGCATTTGTTATATGTCTACATAAACTTTAACATGTCATTATACTGTTTTAAAATTAAATCACAATTGCTTTGTATTCAAAAGATTGTAAACTCCTAGAGGTCAAGTTCATACTTCCTTTTAGTATCTTTTGTATCCAGAACAATATAAGGCACATTCCTAATAAATGTTTGTTAAATCAAACTGGAAGAGACTTGCTAAAACTTGACAACAAGCCCAGCCATTTTGAGTTAAGCATCAACCCATGAACCAAGAAGTTACCAGTTTGACTCCTGATCAGGGCACATGGCTGGGTTTTGGGCTCCAGCCCCAGTAGGGAGCCTGCAGGCAGCAGGCTATCATTGTGTTTCTTTCTTATCGATGTATCTCTCTCTTTATCTCTTTCTATCCCTCCTCCTTTCTCTCTCTCCGAAATTACATATTTTAAAACTCAACAACAAAATTTCAACCTACCAGCTATCCTACTGATAGGAAGATGAGCGTTTTATAATTGTTTTATCAATATTTTTCTGAGATTTATCTAGGGTCAGAGGAAGGAAGTGACCTTAATTTAATAACTTATGTATATATAGAGTTATATCTGACATTTTTAAGCCACATTTTCTTAAGATCCTCAAAGATTGTTTGGGTAGGGTAAGTCAAAGAGGTATTTGATTTAGGGAGCTGAGCTTTCAGAGGTACAGGGATACTTGCTGAGGGCTACCTGGCTAGTTATAAAAAAAAACCTGGGATGAAATCTAAGTTTTAGGACTCCTAATCAATTCCTTTTTTTTTTTTTTAACCTTGGCACATTTTAGGTAAGGAATTCTGATTTCTCTGATAAAGAGCTGCGTTTGTTTTCTGTAAAGTCTTGTGTAAACCACGTTGGTTTTGGGTAGAGTGGAAGTGAAGGGTCTTTCTCCGAGATCTTTCCTACAGGGTGTTCTTCCCTGTAGGAATCTCCAGAAGCCAGGAAAAGGGTATGTTAGAGTTTGTCTGAGCAAAATTAACTTGAGATTAATCTTCAAAATAATCTCACTTGGTTGCCTCACTTACTATATAAGGAACCAAGGTCCAAGTTAGCGAAGAGGCTTATCCTTGGTTGCAGAACCTACATCTCCTGCCCCCTGGCTTGGTGCTGTTTGGATCACATTGTAATCACCTTCAATTAGATAAAGAGCCCCTTGAGAGTCTGCTCCTCCTCAAAGAGACACTGGGGTAGGACAGTGTGTGTGTGTGTGTGTGTGTGTGTGTGTGTGTGTGTGTGTGTGTATGTGTGTCAGGGGGCACTCAGGCTGACTTATCCATGGCTGTAGGCCACCTCTTAGAGCCCTCCAACAGTGAGCAGAAACTGGGGGATGGGGAGATCCCTCCACTGTGGAGGGAATGCAGAAAACAGACTGTTTCATGTTAAACTAGGGCTTAGTGCTTTGTAGTGGGCTCAGCTACCCAATTTCACAAGGATGATAATAATAATGAAATCATGGGATGATAATAATAAATCCTTTGAGATGCTGCCAGAACTACATATCGCAGGCTTTAGACGCCAGTGGGCAGCTGCTTGGCTAAATGTGGCCCCCAGTTGTCAAGGAGAGACCCACCCAACAGAGGAGAAACAAATCCACACGGAAGTGCAGGGCACACACAGGGCAGAGGCACTGGGAGGTGAAGGTTTTAATTTAGACACCATCTCCGTCTACCCTTAAGGAATTAGCAAGTTGAAAGTGTGCTTAAAACATTGACATAAAGGCACTCATGGCCCTGTGACTTGCATGGATCAGAGGTCAGATTAGTATTCTGTGTCCCAGTTGATTACACGCTTTTCAACCCAACGGTTGACAGTTGTCATCATTGTGAAGCTGGATGCCACGGAGGTAGTGTTTTTCATTTCCAAGGTGGTTGGGTTTCTGCAGAATTAGAAGGTAGAACTTTGCTACCTGCTGTGTGATTGCCAGAAATCACTGATTCTCACCTCAATGACCTCATCTGGAAACTAGAGGTAATAATACCCGAATTAGGATTTGTTGGGAGGATTAAATGAAGTAGCTTATTTGCTATGACACAACCCAAGGTGCTTTGGGTTTATTTTAGCCATTTCTGAGTGGATAAATAGTAAATTGTGTGATTAAGGTACCGGACCAGTTTGAATTTCATTCAGCAGTGGAGTTAACTGGGGGAAAGGTTGCTTGAGGCCATTGTCCAAAAATGTCAATTTAAGGGGAGACATTCTACTCTAGCCTTCTCATTTCAGAACAAGGAAATGGAGTCCTGAGTGTTAAGGTGGGTTTTGCCTGCATCCACTGTCATCCATGGGATGAGCATCAGGGCAAGGGTCAGAACCCAGGCCCAAGCTTTAGCTCCCGATTCATTATGTTCACTGTCTGCCAAGTTTGTTCTGAAGACCAAGTGGGACCAAATGAGATAATAATGACTGTCAGAGTTATCTGTCAATGTCAAGTGTTATTTTAATGAATCTATCCACTAAATGCCATTATTGTAGAAAACTACTCTTGACCCTCAGAGATGGCAGAAATGTGGGGCCTTGGGCACCAGCTGTTCCCTGGAGGTTTTCCCAGCTGCTGCCAAGGCCAGCTCTGTGGTGGAGGAGCCCAGGAGTGGGATATTCTAAGAGCGCAGATTCTATGTAGGATTGAGCCAAAGCAGGTCAAGGGCAGAACAGTTGAAGCTATTTGGGAAACAGGTGGGAACAAGGGGAAATTCATTTGGTTAAATGCGTGCTTAAATCTACACAAAAGTTGTCCCAGTAGCTTGGTTTGCAAATACAGTGATGTAGTGTTTAAAAGGATTTTTTCTTCCTCCCTCCCTCTTTTCCTTCCTCCTTCCCTCCCTCTCCTTTTCTCTCTCTCTTCCTCTCCTCCTTTTTAAAATTCTTTTTTATTTATTTATTTTTAATTTATCCTTATTGTTGAAAGTATTACAGATGTCCCCTTTCTTTTTGCTTTTTTCTCCCATTGACCACATCCACCCCTCGCCTGCCTCTCCTAGGCCTTCACCACACTATTGTGTGTTCATGGGCTATATATATCTATAAATATAAAAGCATAAGTGACCGAACGACTGAATGACCATTTGACTGATTGCTATGATGCACACTGACCACCAGGGGGCCGACACTCAATGCAGGAGCTGCCCCCTGGTAGTTAGTGTGCTCCCACAGCAGGATGGCTGCTCAGCTGACCAACTGGCACTAGAGGCAGGGCTCACGGCTGGTGAGCACCGCTGTGGCAGCACCACTGTGGCAGCACAAGCCTCTCCCGATCAGGACTGACTGAGCGCAAGCCTGCAGCAGGTGCAACGGGGCCAGGATAAGCGGAAGTGGCGGGTAGGAGCAGCAGGCAGTGTTGGACTGCCGGTTTGGGCCTTATCCCTGCAGGCCACACCGAGGGACCCCACAGGTGCATGAATTCATGCACTGGGCCTCTAATATGTACTTAAGTTCCCCAGTTGGTTAATCATGTTCTTTTTTTAAATTAACATTTGAAACTGGTTCAGAATTCAAAAGAAACTACTAAGGTGATTTACTCTCTTTAGCTTATGAAGAGATCTATATATATAAAAGCCTAAGTGACCAAATGACCAAATGACCATTTGACCAGTCACTATGATGCACACTGACCATCAGGGGGCAGATACTCAATTCAGGAGCTTCCCCCTGGTGGTCAGTGAGCTCCCACTATGGGAATGCTACTCAGCTGACTGATGGGGCCAGACACTGGATTCACAGATGGTGAGTGCCACTGAGGCAGCAAGAGCCTCTCCCGGCTCCGTGGCAGTGCACTACCGAGTGGCGGCAGTGGCAGGCACAGCAGGGCCAGGATGAGCAGGAGTGGCCTAGGCTTGGGCTCCTCCCTGGCCGCCCACCACTTCACGCACTGTTACATCCCCCAAGGGGTCCCAGATTGTGAGAGGGCACAGGCCAGGCTGAGGAATCTCAACAGTGCACGAATCCATGCACCAAGCCTCTAGTATTAAATAAAAGTTGATTACTAGCCATGTGATTTTTCTCCCTGTTCTATAATAAGGGGATATGTGAGCTGAATGCAGGGGGAAAAAAGTTAAAGGTGAGTGAAACGTAAGTTTTATCACTCCCATGACCTGGGACAGCTCCATGTTTTCACATACATTTTCTCATTTAATCCTCACAAAACTGTTATTTACCTCAATAGATGCTAAACTCTGTAATGGCAGGGGTCAACGCCTTCCCCTTCTTTTCCTCCTCCTTCTTCTCCCCCTCCTCTTACTCCTTCTTATTCAATATTTTGTCACAGCTTTCTGCATTTAGATTATTATTTTTTTTAAATGTAGCCTATCTTTTGTCTGTGTACCACTCATAATTTTGGAAAAGGACATATTCCCAAACGTATTTAAATTTTTATATTGGGTTTTTAAATTACAATTATTTGAAAGAAACTTTTTGCTCTATTATATAAATTGTCATTTTAAGTTTAAATATTATATTGTCCTTCTAAATGCATTTAATGAAGCCTAATCTATAGCAACTTGACACTTATCATGTTTCATTAAAGGAATACAAAAGCAAGCTCTTCTAAACAGTTGGAATTTTGTAACGTCCCCCCACCCCCTTAAAACCTGTGTTACTCCATCTTATTTTGCACAAAAAATTGTATCCTAATGAATGCATTATGTTTGAGAGGTTTATTTATTGCTCTATCAGATTTTTCTACTACAAATGAGTGTACAAAGATAGAAATTAAAGATAAAAATGTTCTAATTAAAATAAAAAATAAAAATTGTTTTAATTTCTTGTGTCTACGGGGCTAAGTATTACAATTCTTAATTGAATTATCATTACAATGATTTCTAGTACACATTTACTCAAATATCATAAATATGTTGCAAATAATAATTACTCAATATAAAAATTAACACTTAATGGAAACAGCTCTTATGAGACTGATAGGGCTTTAACATTTTTTGCATGAGCTCATCCAGGCATGGATGGATATTACTGATTGTTCGGGTGGTGGTTTGGCATCAACTATCTTATTTTTTCCATTTATAGATATGACCACTGAGAGCACTTGTTCACATAAGTAAGATGGGCATGGGAAGAATTTTATGATGGCAATTTCTCAAATTCTTTCGCCCATATCTGAATTTTATGCTAGAAATTATATAGTATTCTATTATCAAAATTATTGTTAATGATCTGTGACTCTCAAATTTCATGGCCTCAGTGAAGAAAGTATTTGTCATCCTTAATTAAACAACTTGGTGAGATTCTTCTTCAGATTTGTTGAAAGCTAAGAAATGGGGTCTACACGACTTGCAGAAGAACCTGTTACCCAGTTATGAGAGTATTTTGTTGGGAGTGGTAACCACTCTGGGCCCTGAATGTCCCTGAACATTCTTGCTGATTATGCCCACAATGCAAGGCTCTTAATGCTTTTTATCTGGGTCATTTCTCAGAGCAGTAAGCATCCTTGAGATGAGATATCCTCTCTCCCTAGACAAAGACCAGGCTTTCTTCTGCTTGCTGAGTGTTGAAGCCCCCAAGCTCAGCGTGATACAAACCCACAGTGTTTACGGTACCTATATGTCCATATATGTACTTTCATTGTCCCTGTGGGAGTTGGAGGCCATAGGAAACCAACGCAAAGCAGTATCATGCTCAAGCTTCCTGCTGTGCCAAGAGTAACAAAGGTCATAATCTCTGGCCCATGAGTTTCATGTTTTTCTTCTGCATCCATGAAACTTTAACTGACTATTTTATTAGATTTCAAATAAGATAAAAATCCCAGATCCTTCACAGAACCTGCCCTATTTATATTTTTAATTTTTGGGAAGACTATCAAACAGGCATTACGATGGCCCAATGAATGACTTAATTGTAGCAGTTGGTTCAGTATTGGTAATACTAATAAATGGGTATTACCCCAAACATCTCAAACGGGTATTATCTCAAATACCGCAAGAAGACGGAATCCAGTGTCCCTAAGTTTGTAGCATTTGCCATCTTAAAGACATTATCCAATGTTCTATGCCAATTCAGACTTAATCTTTTGGCAACTCAAGCCTATTCATGAATAAAACAGGGTTTAATTAAGGTCCAAAACTGAGCAAAGAAGCCCTTCCTGTGCCGAGGCATTGCAGCAGCTCCACAGGCAGACAATCTTATTCACTCTCCTCAACCAAAGCCCATTCAACACACACACACACACACACACACACACACACACACACACACACAGTAGGAACTTTTGAAAATTACTTTCCCACTTATAAAAGTAGGAAAGTCTTTGCATGCCTTTTCGTAGTTCACTCACAACAACAAAAATATATATTCAAAACATCAGATTGGATTCCATTGTTTTGAATTATACTTTTTTAGTAGTGGAGTGATAATTCCATATATCACTAATTCCATCTGGGAGACTTATCAAGCAAGTGTTAATGAGCCATGTTTCTATGTATATGTGCATTTTATTAATATTTAATGTACTAGTATGTAAGATGGATACAAACTAAGTTTGGAGAATGGTTCAGTCAGAAGGGGGTGCGTAATACTGTATATGGCACTCACAGTAGTGTGACATCAGCCTGTTAGCCTGCAGCACCAGGGAAGTGTCAGTCATACCTAGCAGAGGCCCCTGGTGGCTGGTGCATTTCTTTGTGAATAAATAAAAACCACCCTGAGGAGTCTTGGCAATTTTGACATATTTGAGAGAGAATTGTAGGGAGCTAAACCCCCGCTGAGCACTTAGATAAGGGCAAGTGCCATGACATTTGGGTTAATGACACTCCATTTGTCACCACATTCCAATGTAGGAGAGGCTCCAGTGCAAACTCAGGTTACACATAAAAAAGCTTAGTTTTCACTCTGGCTGGTTTGGCTCAGTGGATAGAGCATCGGCCTAAGGACTGAAGGATCCTGGTTTTGATTCCAGTCAAGGGGCACATGCTAGGTTGTCGACTTGATAGCCAGTGGGGGGTGTACAGGAGGCAGCCAATCAATGATTCCCTCTCGTCATTGATGTTTCTCTCTCTCTCTCCCTCTCCCTTCCTCCCTGAAATTAATAAAATATATTTAAAAAATAAAAACCTCAGTGCTTTTTTTTGAACATCAACCAGTGATACCCTTTCCTTCTTCCCTGTCAGCTGCCTCTGAATTATCACCTCCTGCACCCTCCCCCTTTCCACAAAAGGCTAGGTTATTTCTGCATGATTCTGGTTAAAGTTTATCTTCCTTTTTTTCCCAAACCAAAAATTGGAATCTCCTGTCCCAGCCCTTTGAGGTGCTAAGGCCTCCGGGAAGCATTTGGAGGAGAATGAGAGGGCGGCCCTCACAATGGTGACAGGAGAACATGAGTGCAAACAGCCTGGCTTCTCTCCACCCACAGAAACCAGCACTCCCACCTGTTCCCCGGCTTAGCCCTCCCCTCCGAGCCCAAGGCTGGCAAGTTGCCTAGTTAATGTTTCAGACAAAAACCCGTTGAATAGAAAGAAATCCACCGCAATATAGAGACCCTTTGTGTCAAAACTCCCTTGGAAATCTCACCTGAGCAGAGGATGCTAGATGTGTTATCTCAAATAAGATTTGGAGGAGCGGAGGTGATGGAGGACTCTACTGAAATAAACAGTATTTTATTTTGAATTATTTGATAAGAATGAAAGAGCATGTAAGAGGAGTGTTCACCCCCTTTCTCCTCCAGTTTGGGGTGCCCTAGCAGACCCTTCATGGGCATCCCCCCTTCATGAGCATCCCCCCTTCTCTGCTCTGCTAGATGTCTAGAGGTGGTCTCCTTAGGGATTATAAATGACTGGGGCTTATAAAGGGTTGACCCCTCAGGTAGATACATGAATAGCTATTGGAGGACTTTTACCTGTATAGTCATGTGTCCACAATACCTGGAGAGTGGATAGGCAAGAGTTTTGTGCATAGAAAAGATGATGACTAAAATATAAAGTACATGTTTTGTTAATGGGTGCATCCTAGCTGATTAGAACAGTATTTACTAAATGCATGGTTCATCTCCTATGATGGGATGGACAGTCTGCTAAGGTTTCTGGGCACATGGGCGCCTCATACAGTGGTTGCTTTCCCAGTGCACTGTTCCTATACCCTCCCCCCGCCAGGCTATGTCTCTCTTGCTCCTGATCTTAGCCTTTTCCCAGTAAAAATCAACTAAAAGCTAACCCTACCTCCTTTTTTAACCTGTAGTGTTCCTACCTCCTGTTTTAGCCACCCAGATTCCTACATGTACCCCTTCCAAAGGGGAGCTACCTGTATAGTTTTAACATGAAGAAAGGGGACAAAATTCCAATTTTACAGTCTACCAGGGTATTTGCTACAGGGTACATAAATGATCTGCAAGTAAACTCTGACTGCTCCCCTCTGTATGCTTTCACCATGCATTGCATTGCTAAAAGTTTATAGGGAAAGTAGATGCTATTTATGATCTATTCAACGTTATATGAACTCTAGGAGAACTCTAACCTGACTATAGAAAAAAAATTTAGAATGGTATATAAGAAAGTTTTCTAATAAAATCTGGAAGTAATTTAGGATGTGTTTAGGTTTAGTGCTGTAACCATTAAGCTAAATGTAGAGGAAAAAATAAAAAAAATATGTATGATAGAGAAATAAAACTATAAACTTAAAAATTGCAGATTGGGATAAAATATTTGTAACATATCAGCAAAGATATAAAATATCCAATATATATAAAAAACATTTGCAAATCAATAAGATAGTGAAGACTACAATGTAAAAACAGGAAAAGGTTTTTGTATTAGTTCAGGTCCCAGCACAAAACAATGGCTTACTCAAAGATTCCAGTGAAGAAGAATTTAATGAAGGGACTATTTACAGAGAGGAGGTCAGGTTGAGGGACAAACAAAGGCACTACAAAATCAGGAAGTCATGAGGAGGGGGGAGCCTGTGGGATTAAGATCACAGGGAGAAGATGCCAGGCCACTGTGGGGCTTTATGAAGGTGTTTTCAGGTGCTATGGTGTTGCTGTATTTCTGTACTCTTTTTGTTTTTGCTGAGCTTTGTCCAGAAGGGTGGTAGACAGAAAGGATGAGCATGCTTTACTGACTCTCTGGTTTTAGACAATAAGTAGACCAGTTCATTCATTTATTCATCTAAGAAATATTGTGTCCATTTTGCTCTGTGCTGGTTGTTGGATTTATAGGCATGCAAATAGGAGACTATAAGAGTCTGATAAGTACAGAGACAGTGGAAGTGGAGAATACTAAGGATGTTTGGGAAGTGATATTTTCCCTCAGAGGGACAGGGGAGTGATAACTAAGCAGAGAAGCAAAAGATAAGTAGGAATTAGCCAGTGACAGAGAAGAGAATGGGAAAATAAAAGTTCCAGACAGAAAGTGCAGGCAAAGCCCTAATGGGGAATGCACACATGCTACTTTGGGGAAAAGTGGTCTTCAACCGGAAGGCTCTGGGGACCTGTCAAAGGGTTGGAGCTGGGGGAGCCCAGATCTTATCTGTGCTTTAAAAAGACCACACTGCCTGCAGGGTGAGAAGCGTTGAAAGGAGACAAGGCTTGAGGAAGTGAGACTAGTTAGGAGACAGAGAAGGTAATTCAGGCAAAAGATGATGGTGCCTGAGAAGGTGGGAGCTGGCTGGGTTTGAGGGAGCGTGGAGAGGACTTTATAGACTTGGCTACTGTGGAGACATTGGAGGGGAGGGATGAGTTAGGAAGGTAGCCACTTGGTGGAGGTGGGGGGTTTTGAGTGTAGATTATAGGTTGAGTTTCAGCATGTTGTGATGATATACAGTAGGGGCTTGATAAATGTTTTGAATCATGACACACAGAGAACTTGATTGAAGTTGAATATTTAGGAATCAGTAACATCTTTGCTTTACTATAAGGCAAAGAAGTTGGCTGGTCCTCTCTTCTTCCATACATCTCTGTTACAGTATAAACAAAAGTATAAGGAGCACTATATATGCTACTGAGTGGTGTAAGTCCATTTCCTAGCTTATTTCTGAACAGACCAGCAGAAAGTCAAAATTGAGTCTCCATCCTGGTTGGTTGGCAAGGAGAGAGAGGGAGAGAACCATTGGTTTCACCCCTCCCTACACGCGGAACATCTGTTGCCCTATGATGAGGGTGGCTGGTAGCACACTCCTAAGGCAGCACGGGGCTGAGCTGATGGCTGAAACCATAGAAGCCCCAAACCTGTTGTCAGAGCAGCTGCGTGAGCCATAAATTGCTCACAGAAGCAGGCCCAGTGGCTTTCCAGGGGGAGGGAGTGAAACAAGAGCAGCTACCGTCAGGATAGATTTCTCTTTGGTTTCTTTATCCAGCTCTGAGCTGCAGGATTCCAGGTTCTTTCTGCAGACAAAAATCCACGGGCTGTATTTCCCTTTAGACTCCCTTAGTCAGGGTGAACAGGCAAGCTCCAGCACCCTGGTGGGTGGCTCTATCACTGGCCTGACTTTCCTTCTGAAGTGATCATTGTAGACTCCCTGTTGTGAGGTCAGCATCCCTTCTTTAGGCCTTCTAGGGGCTTGGCCTCTGGCTGGTCTTTATGGCATCATGCATGTCTTTTTACATGTGAGGGAAATAAATTTTAATTTAACAGTGCTTTAGTTTACTTCCTCTTACCTATGATGAGTTTTAAAGAAAAAAAAGGACATGCAGAAACTCACACTATTCAATAGAACTATGATAAAGGCAGCAGTCTTACATAATTTGTTGTGCCCCCCCCCCAATTCTCTCCCTTACTTCCCTTCTCCTTTACTTCCTCTCTCCCTCTCCCCTCCCCTCCACTTCCCTTTCCTTCCCATATATCATCTTTGATTGCTTGTTTTCTTCACTCTGCACATTCAGTCTTTCAGCAACTCTTCCCAAATATATCCCATATCTGTCTTCTCCAGTCCATCACCACCTTGTTCTAAGCCACCAATATTTCTTGGGTGGGCTATGACCACTATTGCTTTCCATTGATCAGTTTGTACCTAATAGGCCATAAAAACACAAATCATGTTATTTTATTTTATGGTTTTAAACCCTCTAATAGAGTTCCATTTTATTTAAAATAAAATCTAAAACCCCTACTGTGATCTCCCTCCATAAATCATGTGAACCTTGTCAGCTTCTCTCATGTCAGCTGTTGTCACTCCCACCAATGCTGCATTCTCCACCATGGTGACCGTCCCCCTCTTCATTAGACATCCCTGCTCATGCCCACTTTAGACTCTCGGCACTTGCTGCTCCCTTGTGTGGAATCCTCTGTCCCCTGATGTTCACACGGCTATCTCCCTCTGAACATTTGGTCTCTGCTGACCCTTCATTCTTCCTTGACTATACAAAAAAGGCGAGGCAACCTTATTTTCCCAATACATCATTTTTCATTTTATGAGTGTTTTTCACTATCTGAAATACTCTTTTTTCATTTATTATTTGCTTGTATATTGCCTGTCTTCCTCTATAAGGATATTAGCTTCACAGATTTGAACTGCCTCATTTAATGCGCAGTCCCCTATGCCTACAACGGCATACAGAGATCGCTCACAAGTCAATCCTCTGCTAATGACACTTGACCTCTTCCCATCTTAAGCTGAGTCGAGGTTTTGCAATTTTGATGACCTATAAGAACTTATACAATCTGCTACACCTTCCTGTGCCAGAGCACCACCTCTCTTCAGTTCATCTTTCTACTACACTCTGGTCACACTAGCCTGCTCAGTATACATTGAACATGCCAAGCCTCTCTTAGGACTTTGAACTTCCTGTCCCTCTTCCTGGGACTCTCTCACCTGACTATCTGTGGGGGTGTCCTTCATGCTTTCATGTTTTCATCTGAGAACTTTCTTCTACTTCTTTATCACAAATCTTAGTACCCACCCTTACATTTTCTTCCTTCCTTTATTTTTCCTTGGCACTTAGCACAATCTAAACTGTCATGTGTTTTACTTAACTTTCTTACTTAATTTCCCTTTCTTCATCTAGACTGTAGGTTCCATGTGGGTAGGGTTTTTTACCTATCATCCCCCCACCCCCTTGCCATTATTATATTTCAGAGCTTGAACAGTGCCTGGCACACAGTGGTTTTCAATAAACCTTTATCAAATAGAAGAAAAATTAGGGAGAACCTGGTGGGTCCCATTACATATTCTGAACTTTAGGGAAACCATTGAATGAATTTAAGGAGAAACGTGTCAGTCAGTTTCCCACAGAAAAAGGATTGCTCTGGAGACTTGGGACAAATGGATTTGGAGAGTAGGTGTGGCAGTTGAGTAGCAATAACCACAGGAGGATCTTCTGATGGTATGGGAGAGGGAGTGGTATATGATTAGGGATGTAGCAGTAGGGATGGAGAAAGGGGGTGGATTTGAGACAGTTAAGAGGCTGAATGTATAAGATGTGGCAGTTGATTAGAAATGGGAAGCTAATCTGTGTCAAGAACAAATCTGAGGTTTCTAGTATGCATACCTGTACGAATGGTTTTCTATTTCCAGGGACAGAAAACACTGGATGAGGAAGGGATTTCAGGCAGAAGATGAAGGTTTCAGTCTTCGAACTTGCTGAGTTTTGAGTGTCTGAGAAATAGTTGAGTGGAAATACTGTGTTGGTTTGTTGGATAATCAAGTCAGAAACTTAAAAGATTAAAGTCATCAATACATAGATAGTACACAAGGCCACGGAAGTGATGAAAGGTATCAGGTTGCACCTGTGGGGCCAAAATTCATCCAACATTTTTATGGTTATTTCTCTCTGGGAAGACTCATTTGCTAAATCACTCCTATATCGGGTGTCAGAGTACTCACAATCTCCAACTGGAAGCTTAAACTTTCTGTTGAGTCCGATGTGCAGCCCTCCCATCAGGGCTATTTTGAGCATTATTGCAACTCTGTCTTTTGACTCAGTTCTGTTTTTGGGTTTCCTTTCTGCCTCTCACCCCTGAGTCTTCCCCTATAACCTACCTGGCTGTGAAGAAGGTGTAGAGGGGATGGTGGCAATCACTTAAGCCAGCTTCAGAAGGGAGCGGTTTTTTTCTAAGGATTTTGGACCTGTACTCAGACCATGCTCATTCAGTGTTACATGGGACCAAAGGGAAAGGTAGCTCAAGAAATGAAGAGGCCCTGGCTAGGTAGCTCAGTTGGTTAGAACATTCTTCCAATACCAAGGTTGTGGGTTCAATCCCCGGTCAGGACATACAAGAATCAACCATTGAATCCACAAATGAATAGGACAACAAATCTCTCTGTGTGTGTCTAAAATAAATTTAAAAAAAAGAAAAAAAAGAGGAGAGTGCAGGACTAAAGAAGTACCTTAAATTGAACAAAGATGTTGGTATTGTTTCATAAATATTTTGATAACTTTCTATCTTAGTTTATTCTTAATAGTTGTAAGAAGTCATACATTTATTTTTGGCTTGTTTTTTCTTCTTTATATTAATATATATTTAAAAATATATTTATTATACAGTTCAGTGTAGAAAGGTATAGTGAGAAATATAGGTTTTTTTCTCCTTTTCTCCATTTTCCCGCCTTTTAAAACTGGTTCAATAGACTATTCTGTTCAATTTTGTTTTACATTCAAATTTGGTTGGGTTTAGCCTTAGCATGATTCACTCTTGTTCCATCCACTCAGGTTTCCTCATAGCAGCTGTTGGTCATGAATGAATATCTTGCTTGTGCTGGGGTCTTCTGTTCAACTTCTTCAGGCAGCTTTTTACTGCAAAGCACCTGGGAGTACATTCAGACCTTTTAACCTTTGGGCAGGAGGTGTCATGCTCTCAGGACACGCAGCTGCCTCCCTTTGGGAGAAGAGGGAGCAGGTGGGGCAAGAGGCCACATGCCACCAAATCCCTTGCAGATTTCCCCTTCCTCAGCAGAGGCTGCCAATCAGGCTGAATACCACTGGGAGATTTTTCCACTGTGAACAACTGTGCCTGGGACAGCCAGCTGGGATCACATTTCAGGAATCTCCTGTTGCCCTTGAGAATTCTTAGGATGGTTGTCAAGTGTGCAATAGGGGGTAGAAATGACCCATAGAGAGGTGATGAGTCAGGAGGCACTGGAAGAAGAGGGGGAAGGTGAGAGGGGTGGGGGGTGAAGAGCAGTCAGCTTTTACTTCAAATTTTATGGATCCAAATTATCAAAATAACTTACACTTTAAGAAGATATTTGTTTTATTTCATCTTAATTTCCCTTTTTATTATAACTTTTTCATTTCAATTTAGTTTCCAATCCTATTAAACATGTATGAATATATTTAAATTATGAAGTATAACAAATATCCCATAAGTATAAAAAAGAAGTAATTATTTCATAATTTCGGTAATGAAACCTATTTAAATTTAGTAGTTTACTAAAATGCATCAAGCACATAATAATATTACTGTAGACTCATTTTCTCTTATTGTCATTTAATTGAAACATATCGTTCATACCTCATCCCTGGCACCATTCATCTCTATTCTTTTATTTTTTTATTTTTTAAAAAAATATATTTTATTGATTTTACACAGAGAGGAATTGAGAGGTATAGATAGTTAGAAACATCGATGAGAGAGAAACATCGACCAGCTGCCTCTTGCACACTCCCCACTGGGGATGTGCCCGCAGCCAAGGTACATGCTCTTGACCGGAATCGAACCCGGGACCTTTCAGTCCGCAGGCCAATGCTCTACCACTGAGCCAAACCGGTTTCGGCCATCTCTATTCTTTTAAATCACATGTTATGCATGAATACATCTTAGTAAAATATTGAAATAACACCAATGTTTGAGGGCACTTTACAGTTTACAAAGTATATTCACAATTACTCTCTCATCTAATCTTCAAAGAAACAGAAATTACCTTCTTCATCTGGCACAGGAAGAATCTGAAAGACAGAGACTGTTTATGTTCATGCTGAAGCAGGAATCAAAGCAGGACCTTCCTTTTCCTCTACATTAGCTTCCCCGCCTCTGTGTGAGGTGCACAGAGCAGAGGGCCAGGTTCCAAGGGGGTCACAGAGACAGTGGAATGGAGGAGAAGGAGGCCTTTTACCAGAAGGGTCTCAGCTAATAACACATATCTGCATATCTTTTTTAAAAAAATCTGCATATCTTTTTAAAGACCCTGGGAGAATAGCCCTTCCTGGCAGATTTTTCTAGATCAAGTATGGGCCAAGAGAGATTGAGGAAGAGAGAGAAAGTGGGAGGTGGCAGGTCAGAAAGCAAATCTGTCACCTTCCTAATTTAGTTCAGAGGTCTTCAATCTCCCTGTTACAGTCACTCCCTTCAAATGACTTTCTTAGATCCCATCCCTGTGGAGGAGGGAGAAGGTGCATTGATTTGGTGACTAAGGGGATGTCTAGGGATTCAAGGAGGCAGCAACTAGAGTTTAATAATAAAACACACAGGCATGCCGAAACCGGTTTGGCTCAGTGGTAGAGCGTCGGTCTGCGGACTGAAGGGTCCCAGGTTCAATTCCGGTCAAGGGCATGTACATTGGTTGCGGGCAAATGCCCAGTAGGGGGTGTGCAAGAGGCAGCTGGTCAATGTTTCTCTCTCATTGACATTTCTGGCTCTCGATCTCTCTCTCTTCCTCTCTGTAAAATATCAATAAAATATATATTAAAAAAACAAACAAACAACAACAACAACAACAAAAAAACAACACACAGGCAACAAACCCCGGGAATGATATAAATATTCCACACCTACAGCCTTCTTTCTTCCTCACTCTGTGAAGCCAACCAAGGTAAACCAACCTTGATGGCTTCTCTCCATTTCCACACATTCCCCTTGAGTACTATATTGTGTCTTTGGGGTATTAAGTGACTAATTAGAACTCATTTTATTCATATTTCACCTGCATACACATATTGTTAGGGGGCGTCTTTGGGGTAATGAGGGCAAATCTAAGAGGTTGATTTGTCCTGGGCCTTGCTCTCTATTAAAGGGGGCCAACCTTACCTGACTCCATCCTGTGGGGTTTAGCTGGGTATGAGGTGAGAGGCCTTGGTTTCATCACAGTCTGCTCCCTCCTAGAATTAACTACTAGAATTAGCTCTCATTGTCCTTAGGGGAAAGGACATATGCTTAAAACATGGACATGATATAAACAGAGACTTAGGTTTGTAAAAGGAGGCAAGAAAACTTACATACAATGTGCCTCAGAGTTTTCCATTGTCAAAGGCCTCTGGTAGGGAATGAGACCCATGTAAGGTAAAGTTAAGGTGCAATGGGCCAGCCCAGGAAATCAGCAAGGACATGGAGATGTCATTACTCTGCTTCTAAAGACTCTTTGCAAACCCCACCACCCTTTCCCAGGCTCCCTTTCCCTCCTACTCCTCACCCATATTGATCTACCCAGGTACACACGGTTCCTCTTCCAGTCCTAACCCCCTTCATTCTGATGCCCCATATCCTTAGGAAATGGATCCTGCTAATGGGCTACCTGATGGTCATGACTTTCCTAACATGCCTCAGTTTGCCCCATATGACTGGGAAGGACCATGTGAGAACACACGTTGGAGTGGAGACACACACACACATACACCTTTATTTGATCACCTCTTTATAGAAGCATGTTGAAGCATGTGGGGTCCCCCAGTTCAAAGTTCCACAAGAAAAATCCCATTTGTAGGGAACAATGGTGACCTTGCTTACGTCCCAGAGTGTCCCTTAGCTCTTTCATTGGTCTTACCTGCCAGACCTTTTAAGATCAAATCTCTTTGCTCCGAGTCCATCTCACAAGTTCTTAGGTGAAGAAAAGGTAACACTAGGGTAAGTAACACTAGCAGTCAGAAGGGTAAACTTCATGTCCCTGGTAGCTAGCTCCTCTGGAAATGATTACAGTCTACTGAACTATTTCAAAAATCAATTTCTAAAGTCCCAAAACATATTGTTTTTTTGGTGTTTATTTATTTATTTATTTTTTGCATTCAACTTTCAAAACCAGATGTGACAACAACCCCCCTGCAAACACACACACACACACACACAAATAAACAAAAAAATACCACCCACTCTCCTGGTTGTTTCCTTTAGTCTCAATACTATAGTACTACTTCACTTTGACACCAGGTGTGTGGCCTTTTCACATATTAAGCGATTCTGCTATACCTGCAGGCTGTCCTACAATGTAACTAAATTCTGATGCTATCTATCCAGAAATAGTGTCAGATTCCACAAAGTTTAGGGTTCAGTCCCACAAGACTTCCCCAACTGTAGATGCCAATCACAATTCTAGGTGGTTACCAGTACTTCTGACAGGCTATAGAGTCCCATGACCTCCTCCTCAGGGGTTCAATTAATTAGCTAGAGTGGCTCACAAAATTCAGAGAGACATTTTATTAGAATACCAATCTATATATATAAAAGTCTAATATGCTAAGTTTTCCCTCCAGTTGTTCAATCAGTCGCTATGACATGCACTGACCAACAGGGGGCAGATGTTCAACACAAGAGCTACCATGATATGCACTGGCCATTTCCTTGCGCCAACAAGCAACAGTCGGCTTCACCCAAGTGGGACACAGGCCCTGCCCCCACCCTGGAGGAACAGCCAACCAAATCACTGTGAGACCCCATGGCACAAAATGCTGCCCACAGCCCAGCCCAGCCTAGAAACTGGATGTGGGTGTTGGATGTCACGTAGCAATGCCTGGCTTCCTCTCCTTAGATACTAGCCTCCTTGCAGTTTCTTCAGCCCAGGAATGCAACTTGCTTTATAGCCAGGTGCAAACATTTTACACTTTAACTAAATGTCTGTGAAGCATTTTTCGTGCCTCATCTCATTTGATCCTCACAGAAATCTTGGAGTAGATAAATAGGAGACTTAGTAGGAGCCTATTTTCTTTTCATTAGCCAGAAAACAGAGATCTAGGAAGCTTAGAAACTTGACCCTACTGAAAAGAAGTAATGGTGGACCTTGAAAATGACTTCAGGTTTTCTCTCTGAGCAGAATGTAGTCAAACACTGCTGCAGTTAAATATTTTACCTCTTCTCTCTGTATGATCTACAATAACAGTCTACTTCATGTTGATATTTACTGCTGTTGCTGACAATTACCTGAAAGAGAAGTTGGGGTGCTTCACTGGGCTGAGAAAAGTTTAAATCAGAAAGCAGGTCTAATTGAGCAAGTTTATTCTATATATATAAAAGGCTAAGTTGACTCAAGCATGTGCGATACATATAAAGCTCTCACTGGTGCCAATTGCACACATGTGTTTCCATCTGTCATTGTGGATCATGAATTAGGTTGACACTTCTATTATAGAGAAAGAGCGAATAGTGATATTAAACTATTTCTTCTAATTAATTTACTTTCACTGTGCACGAATCCATGCACTGGGTCACTAATTTGTGGACATGATTCAGGAACCCCTAAATGAAAGAGATGCATAGGGCAAGGCATATGGGAAGCGGGCAGAGCTTCCAAGCCTTTCATCTCACTCTCCCCCAAATCTCCACCAACTCAAAAGTTTTCTAAAACCCTACTTTTGGGTTTTTATGGATATTTAACTGCATAGGCACAACTGATGAAATTATTGGCCATTGTGATTGAACTCAACTTTCAGCCCCTCTCTCTTCTCAGGAGGTTGAACGTTTCAACCTTCAAATCATATGGTTGGTTCCTCTGGAAACCAGCACCCATCCTTAGATATTTTACAAAAGTTAACTTATTAATATAAACTCAAGTGTAAATGAAAGAGGGTTATTATGAATATCAAAATTCACCTTTATTGCTCTTATTACTTAGGAAATTCTAAGGATTTTCAGAGCTCAATGCCAGAAATGGGACAAAGATTAAATGTATATTTCTTACTAAAAATCACAGTGTTACAACAGAGTTTCCCAAAGAATGTTCAGAAATGCTAGTTCCAATAAAAATGATGGATCTGTGATGAAGTGTTTGGGAAAATACTTGAACAAACTTAAATAGGATTACTTTTTGTAGGGCTTCTCAGAGACTTGAATAAACAGGTGTGCTTTGTAAGCCTCCAAGGAAGGGAATAGCTCTTAACATTTTGGAATTTTGTGTGGCTACAGACCTTGTTTTTTCCTAGACAGAGTGGATCCAGAGACATGGAAGCATGGAATCTCAGAGGGTGGATGTCTTTCTAAATTATTGAGTTGAACAGAACATACTTTTTAAAATCCATTCAAAGGAAAGAAGTTGCTCTAATGCTACTCTGCAAAGTTGATTGGTAGGGAGGTAGTTTAGGCCAGGTTGGGCACTGAGGTGCCTGTGACTTTACATTTTGTGTGGCTATCTTCTCTTAATTAGTAGTTGCTAATACTAATAACCAGACAGCAGTCTGGTTCTGTGTTTATCTTCAATGACTCAATATTGCCCCCTAGTGGGTACAGTTAAATCCTAAATTTTCTGTGCAATTATTCTAAACTTGAGATGACCTTGGCAGTCCCTCCCTCTATCCCTCCTTCCTTCCCTCACTTCCTTTCTTTTTAAATAATTTTTTATTGTTGAAAGTATTACATATGTCTTTCTTTTTTCCCCATGGAACCCCTCCAGCCCACTACCATCCCCTCACTCCCTGCACCAGGTCTTCAGCACCTATTGTCTGTATCCATGGGTTATGCATATATGCATTAAGGTCTTTGGTTGATGACCTCCCATCCACTTACCCTTCTCTGCCTTCCCTCTGAGGGAAGAGATTTTACACTCTGTTTCATGCTTCCATGTCACTCCGTCCATCAGTTGATTTTATTACTTAGATTCCACATATGAGTGTGATCATGTGAATTCCATGGTATAAATGTACCACAGCTTTCCCCCCCACTCATTTACTGAGGGACACTGGGCTGATTCCAGATCTTAGCTATTGTAAATTGTGCTGCTATGAACATAGGGGTGCATACATTCTTTCTGATTGGCACTTTGGGTTTCTTAGGATATATTTCCAGAAGTGGATCCAATCACTGGGTCAAATGGCAGATCCATATTTAATTTTTTTGAGGAAACTTCATACTGTTGACCTTGGCAGTTTCTACAAAATAAAACCTTTTAAAGTTACAAAAAGATAATATAATTAGAGGCCTGGTGCACAAAATTCGTGCACAGGGGTAGAGGGGGGTTGTCCCTGAGCCTAGCCTTCACCCTCTCCAATCTGGGACCCCTCGAGGGATGTCTGACTGCCTATTTAGGCCCGATCTCACTAGGCAGTCAGACATCCCTGTCACAATCCAGGACTGTTGGCTCCCAACTGCTCACCTGCCTGCCTTCCTGATTGCCCCTAACCACTTTTGTCTGCCAGCCTGCTCACTCCCTAACCACTCCTATGCCAGCCTGATTAATGTCTAACTACTCCCTTGCCAGCCTGTTTGCCCCCAACTTCCCTCCTCTGCCAGCCTGGTCACCCCTAACTGCCTTCCCCTGCAGGGTTGATCGCCTTCAACTGCCCTCCCTTTTCCTTTTTTCTCTCTCTCCACCCCCCTCTCTTTCTCTATTTCTCTCTCTATAAAGAATTTAAGGTGAGAATTAAGTGTTTATTTTCTGGAACTCATGGTGTTTAAAGGCCTGGTAAATATGGGAGTCTGTCAGATAGTGATAGAAAGTCAAATAAAGCCCACTTGTAGAGGGCTTTGGCCGTCTACTGCACTGACGACAATTGGGCATTCTTGGCGTGTTTGGGAGCTAGATCCCAGAAGCTGTTGTGTACCATCCTTTCCATCTTGCATTTGAGAACACAGCCCTTCAAAGTGTTCCCTCAATGTCTCTGGCTTGGCTGTGTGCCCCTTTGAAGTCCTGTAGCAGTTGTTGTCTATAAATAAGTCATGCCCAGTGCCACCAAAGTTCTGAGCTGAAGGGCACTTACAAGAACACAGAGAGTGTAGGACAATACTTTTCTGTAGTTTTCCTACAGTCCTTCCTCTTCCAACTTCATGTAGAAAATACACGAAGGCCCCAGAGAAAATAATCAAAGCTGTGTCACACTCAACAGACTCTTTCTTGCTTCCCTTTAACAAGAAGAAAGAAGTAAGAAACGAGCATTTGGATAAGAGCCCAGGAGCCCACATCAATTCAGACTTTCCCCGACCATCAGTGCCTCCTGGACATCCCTTCCCACCTCCCTGGTGGTAACACTAAGTGATAACTACACCTACTGTGGCTTATTCTTGACTCTACTGTGTTCGGTTATCTCAACTCATCCTCATGACTGCCCCTTGGGGATGGAGTACTCATATAAGAATTTCCATTTCATAGATGGGGAGCTAGGGCTGTAGAGAAGTTATGCAGTGCTTTCCGTTTTTGTTTTTGTTTTTTAATTCTAGATGTACATAGAAAATAATATTAGAACGTTACCCTGAGATAAAGTGATAGAGCTGCTCAAGGTGGAGGTGATGGGCCTTAGTCTCCAGCTGTCTCAGGTACCACTTATCTGTGTCGTGAAGAGGGCACACCCAAACTCGTCCAAGACTGGAAGGTTAGCAAGTCATAGATTTTAATCTGTGTTTGCTGACTCTTGATTCCAGATTCCTTAAAAAAATTATATATATATATATATATATATATATATATATATATCCTTCTGAGAGACTGTCTGAAAGCCAGGATATTGAGACTAAGAATTCTGCTTTCAACTCTGGATTTGAAACATGTTACCATGGCATGGACTCTACTTTCTCTGAAGTTCCACTTGTTTTAACTTAAAATAATCTACTGAGTGTTTTACCTGATTAAGGCTTATTTGCTTATTTGCATTCAAAATATTAAAAGTTTGGAGATTATTCTGTAGTGAACAGAATTTTGCCTATTTTGAATCTACCCAGGCTCTCTTTCCACTTGACAATGAACTTATGTTGTTCGAATTATTTGAGGATCCAAATTAGTGTATCAACATCTAACCTAGAAAGAAATGGAGAAACCCTTCTTTTCTCAAGGTGATACTGCTGGTGTCAGCCAATAACAAAATATAGAGCCAAGCAGAACTATATTCCCTAATGCACATATCCACAGTGCTTTTTAAAACCAGGAAACTGACATTGATATCATACTGTTAACTCAACTGCATACCTTTTTAACATTTCATTGGGACTGGATTTGTTTTAGCCAATAGAAGTAAGCTGCAAGTTATGATATTTTCCTGACATACGAAAAAAAGATTTGATGAGCACGGTTGAAGACAATAATCAGAGAAATATAAATCCATTTAACCTACATCAGTAATGACCCATGCAGAGTTCAGTACTGCATCAGTAATCACTGTTTAAGCACAATTGGTTTAAGTGCTACAAAGGAGAAATAAAGATTTAACATGTGTATATAATGGGGGAACTACATCTGGTCTAAGAGGGAAATTTTCAATAGAATAGTCACTTAGAGATCTCAGGATGGACAGGAACTAGCAATTCGGTAACAAGTGCAAGGTGGTTCTTAGTTGAGAGCTTAGATTCTAAGCCTTAGAAGATCACACAAGTGCTTGTCCCTGGGGTCTCCTGTTTCTAAGCTTTCAGGACTGAGTCCAATTACACTTGCTTCATAACAAACCATCCTAACACCAGTGACACGAGATCCTAGCTATTTTATTATAGGGAAGATTGGTCTTTAAAACATGATGTTTGAGGTCCCAATGGGAAGATGGAAAGGCAGGTGGTGGTGACTAAATGCCTGGGGAGCTGGAATGGTGTGAAGGCCCATTCACTCATGGCTCTAATGTCTGGGCTGGAGGAGCAAACTTCAGGACTACCATCAGGAGTATTGACTAGAGGCTTCCTCCTAGCATGGTGGCCCCAAGGTAGCCGGGCCTCTCACAGGGTGGGTCACAGCCCCAAGCATATGTTCCAGCACACCTGATGAAACTGCATTATGTTTCCTGACTTAACCTTAGCTATCAGGCAGCATCATTCCTGACACCTGTTAATTTTCAGTGAGTCACAAGCCCAGCTTCAGAGGTAGGGAGACAAAGACCCTCCTTTCAATGAGATAATTGACAGAGAATTTGTGACCATTTCTAGAAAACTGGCCCACAATGCATCTTCACAAATAGGCCATCTGAATGATTTTCTTTCTACATATACATTTATAGCTTTAAGTCTTACTGAGTAATTTGATCCATTAGTTGTTGTTTTACATTGTTTAACTCTGAAGGCAATCTTATTTTTATAGTTTTGGAGTCCCCTCATTTTCATTTCCTGTATGTTCCTCATATCATATATTAGACTGTGCTGTTTTATCAGCTGTGCAATGTTTGCCAGAGAAGGGACAAATATCATTTCTTTCATTTTAAAACAATTTTATTCTAAGATACAGAATTTGATAGTATCACAACATTCTGTGGTTCAAGCAAACATTCTATACCAGGTGGTGGAAATGTGGGACTTCAGTGTCACTCATAATTTTAAAACTAAATGTGAAATCTCAGCTGGGTTCCTGGACTCAGATAATAAAGTGGTATCAAAGTAGAAAAAAAATGGATTGCTTTTGTGTTGTTGCTGGTGTGATTTATTTTAAATTCTGCTGAACCCTGGGAGAAGGAGCTGTATTATAACTGAAAAACTGACTTATGCTGTTTTGCCCATATCTCTTACAGTTGCTCCAAATTCGAAGATAAGGATGTTTTTGTGGTCTGGAAGACATTGGTCATTGCAAAATCTATTTAATCTAGCATGGCAGGAATCATTATTCCATGTACGTGAATTTCATGAGCAACTGAAGTCTACCGTCTTGGAGCGCCAATGTGTTTTATAAAATGTTTAAACTTTTTGGAATGAGATTCATCTAAGGTGCATTATACACATTTCCCTGTTTTCTTAGATGTAGGGTGGTAAACCATTTTGGTTTACCTGGAACTTGTCCTGTTGTAGCACTGAAAGTCCTATGTCCTGGGAAAGCTCCTTGTCAGGGGAGGCTGGAACAGTTGGTTACCTTATAGTTAAATATGAGCTTGATATCACTGTTTTTTTTTTTTGTTTTTTTTTATGACTCTGTGTGTTGGTGTGAACCCAGCTATGCTGAATGTTGCAGTCCAATGATTTGGGATCATTGAGGCATAGAGCACCATATGCCCCTAGACAGGGGTGGGCAAACTTTTTGACTCGAGGGCCACAATGGGTTCTTAAACTGGACTGGAGGACAGGAACAAAAGCATGGATGGAGTGTTTGTGTGAACTAATATAAATTCAAAGTAAACAAGTCATTACATAAAAGGGTATGGTCTTTTAAAAATTTTTTTTAAAATTCAATAGTTTTATTCACTGAATCCGGCCCACGGGCCGTAGTTTGCCCAGCCCTGATCTAAACTATATAATGCTGGAGTAACCAATCAGGTCTGCTCATCCAAATGGGGAACTAGCTGTAGTTCATTGTTGCTCCCAAGCACATGGGTTTTGTACTTTATTTTACCCGTACCACCCAGGGGCCAATAAAGGTTGGTACAGTGCATGCAAACTAGCAGCAACAGTAGCTGTTATCTGTGGTCATGAATGAACAAAGAACTTGCAGAGAGAGCAAGAGAGGGAGATAGTAAGAGAGTGTGCTATATGGAAAGGGACTCTTGTGAGAAGCTGAGATGAGTAGGGTTGGAACCATGGGGAAAATATCCTAATCACATTTTGCCCCTCTGCACCTGGTGGTGTGGTCTATGGGCATGGAAGCCTACTGTTATAGTCTACACAGGTCACAATTCCAGGGCACACAGCAGAGTGCAGAAGAGTAGAGAGTAGATCTGGAGGGTCAAATAGAAGATGCCAAGCACACTGATTTCAGAGAGTTCCTAAGATTCTGTTCTTCCTCTTCTATTCTGGATTCCTTTGTTTAATATCCATGACTTGAAAAGTTATCTAAAGGATCTTAATTAAAGCTGCTACTCATGGGGCTACTGATAAAAAGTCTATAGTCCTGCCCGGCCAGTGTGCCTCAATGGTTGAACATCGACCCATGAACCAAGAGGTTCTCGGTCTGATTCTCAATCAGGTCACATTCCCAGGTTTTAGAATTGATTCCTAGTAAGGGGTGTAAGGTTCTCCCTCCTCCCAACTGATGGGCAGAGTTAACATATTACTGGCACCTGTCACAGAGACATCTCCAAGACATTGAACCATCAATCAGCACATGCCAAAGTGTCCTGGAGCCCACCCCTTCCTGTTTCGCCCTGGGTCCAACCCTCTCCTGTTCTGGCCCTTAAAAAGACCCCCAGGCCATCCACGTGCTGCTTCTCCGCCATGTCCAGGAGGCAGCCTGGCTGGGTTCCCTGCCCCCTCCCCACTCCTTCAATCCTGATTTCTCTACCTCCATGAGTCCCGCTCATTACTGGGAAATAAACTTTACTTTAAAATTCCTTGGTGGTCAGTTTCCTGCCCCCTTCAAACCTTACACTATGGTCTGTGTTCTAGTAGAAGATGATGGACACAAGTCAAAGACTTCCTCTTGGTCAAGAAAGCAAGGACAGGAGTCACAGAGGAAAGTAAAACAACAACGAAGGCTAGTTGGGTCTTTTTTAGCAAAAATTTGAACAAGTCATTTCCCTTTTCTGCTTCTTTAGATTCAAACCCCTATTATACGAAAGTCTGCCCATAGCAGGTCACTTAGGGGTCATTCCTCATGATGAAAAGCTAGAGCCTGCTCCTGAATGGGGGTCAGTCCTCTAGTGGTCCTTTTTCCTGGGTCCTGGGTTTGGTCACTGGCTTCCTGGCAAATTTTTTCAATCATTGAATGCCTACTTGTCTTACTGGCTGGTCTTTTACTTAAAATTCTTGTCTGTGGCACATGCAGTAAGTGGAGAAAAATTCAAGACACCCTTTCTTTGGTCATTAGTAAAAAAAAAAAAAAAAAAAAAACCCTGAGGAAAAATCCTAAATAGTTTGTGTTAATCATTAAACTTGCCCTAGAGTTGGCTCTGAACTTTTACTTTGGCGCACGTTTGGCCAGGACAAACAAGTTAGGTGAGTTACAGTCCAACGTGAGTGAGTTACCTGCAAGGTAGCTGCGGGCTGGGCTCTAACCAGATAACAAGGCCACCATTTCTTGGCAGAGAGGAATAAGGTCATTTGGAGAAGAAAGATAATTTCTTCCTTGAGTCACACCGAGAAAGAAACAGAAAAAAGGTACTGTTTGATCAAATTGTCCGTGCTCTCTGTCTTCTAGGTATTGCATCTCTTGCCAATGTTGTGGGGAACAAAGGAAATGGGCATCTTGAGGTAGCAACCTTACAGCTCCATTTTGCAAAGTTCCAAAAGAAAGACTGTAAGGAGGGGGGGGGGGGAGGAAAAAAGGATGAAGAAAATGGAGAAGAGAGAGAACAAAGAAGGAAGATTAGACCAAATGCACACGGCTGTCCTCGGGTTGAAAATTTCCTGGTTAAAAGAATTAAATGGAGGCTGATTTTATCCTTAGGAAGAACTTGTGGATTAACTGTATTAAGAAAAATCACATTCATTATTGATTTGCTCTATTCAAGAGGAAAAGATGCAAATCTGAACATAAGGCTTTAAGAAAACCAGTGTGTGAATATCTTACATTATTCTAAGCTTGGGAGTAATTGCTGAAATGATATGCTAGATTTGTACGGCCAGATTGAAAACAGACTCCTGTGTTGGGGACATTCTGTTGGGTGGAACAAGAAGTTAGAGCCCATGCTTTGGAACTAAGTAGCAAATATTGCTGGGTACCTTCCTCTATGCAGGAGGGGGCCCTTTCTGAAAATTCAATGTTTTAAAAATGAATTCCATTCCAAATAGATGTAAACATTTAGGGACTATTGCAGTTTAAAAGAACAGCTGTTTGTTTGTTTGTGTGTGTGTGTGTTTTTTTTTAGTTTTTTTAAAAAAAAATCAATTTTATTTGTCTCAGTTTTCCCAGTTCCTAGCCCAGTGCCCAGGGTATATTAGGCATATAATAAATGTTTGTGGATTTGAATTAAATAAAGATGATTTTATATGGTATTGGACTATCTTAATTAGGACATATCTATAAGTTAATTCTAAGATTTTTCCCCCCAAATATGTCTTCTGGGCATTTATTGTGGTTTTTATATTTTCTGAAATGGTGTAACTATTTTTGCTAGTCTTGTTGTTTTCTTAAAAATTAAAGTTAAATGTATCTTTAGTAACATGGATATGTATTTAATTCTGTTAAACTTTCCGAAAGTTTTAGAGTCGGTATTTTTCATAGTATTATATTTGTGCCCTACGACTCGGGGGGTGCCAGGGAGTCTCTCAGCAGCCTTCCCAGAGTAGGCATCAGGGTGTTATCTAAGGCATATGGCCTTTCAGCCAGGCTTTGTGAGTTCTGCCCATCCCATGTATGTGTAAGCTATTTCAGAGTAGGTGAACACAGGCTATTATTTAAATATGTATTCACCAGTTAGAACTGACTGAATTCTGTGCACTTAGGCCTTTGCACTAAGAGGGTTGTGGAGATAGAAGTCCTCGCTGAGGAATGGTCGGGCTACAGGAAGAGGCATGTATATGGCATTGCACCATCTGGTCCAGGCTGCACAGGCACAAGCTAGAGGTTCAGGGAGGAAAGGGCACTGAGAGCTGGAATGACTGGGTGTTAGGGGGGATGTGACTGCAGGCTGACCACCTCATTGGACCTGGCAGTCGGAGGCTTTTCAACCTCTGCTGACCTTGGAATGTATTGTTGGGCACTGATGCCCAACTCGAGGCTGAAACTCAAGTTAGAAAGTAGGAAGAAGAGCTGAGGTTAGAGAAGGACTTGCAGCTGTCCACACTGGGGTAGCAGACAAGGTGTGCGAGCAGGATAATGAGTTGGAGAGCTCAGCATGTAGTTTTGCAAAGCTGGGGGGACACGTGCTGCCTCGAGTTAAGATATGAACTCTGTGACAAAGCCTGATTGAGACGCTAAGATGCAGAATTCCTGGGGCACGAAGGGGAGGATGTTGTGGTGATTGACAGTGAAATGAAAGAAATGCCTCATGCTGTCCGACTTCTAGTATCGAGGGAAGCAAAAGCACAGCAACAACAAACTCAGTCAAGTGGGCAGCCCCAACTCAGGAAATGTGCGTGATGAGATATTCCTGCTGAGCTTACTGATCTAGTTACCACATTCCAGTACAAGCCCAAGGAAAGTATTCAGGTGTGATTAGTGCAGCTAAAGACTGGGGGATTGAATGGTGGTGATGGTGGCATTTTTCTGATCTGGAAGGAGGCAAGAAAAGAAAGAAAGTAAAAAAAAAGACAGAGCAACATCACCACACACCCTGCACTCTGGCAGAGTCTGCATGGTGGAGAAGAAAGGTGGGGTTCAAGGATCTCACTTCCTTATAGATTGGATTATTCTTGCCTATAGAGAGGCTTGGCCCTACGAGGGTAATTTTCATAGACCTGCCATACCCTGGAAATCTATAGAGGAGGTACACATAATTTTTAGGGACAAAGTCTTCAGAGAGTAAGATGTTATTGAAACCATCTGGATGGTGCATGTGACTGAACCCAGTTATGGTCTCTTTACAAACTTTAAAGATTCTCCTGGATGGGTGCCGAGATCTCTACTCATCTTGCTGCCACCAAGGCAAGCCTGTATGTAAGTTCTCTTGCTTACTAAACCTGCCGCTTCCCTATTCGGAGTGGTCTGCCTGTTTCTTCCAACTCTCCTTGCTCTCTGGGTTCCGGCCTCAGTTTATGAACCAACACCGGGGATGGATTCAGTGGAAGAATCGGCTCCTAAGCTCGGCCATGCAGGAGTTTGGGGGATTTAGGAAGCAACCAGTGGGAGCCAAGGCGGAGGCTGACATGTGGAAGGCCTGTGTGAGAGGCAGGGGGACGAACTGCCTCGCTGCGGTGCAGGGTGAGATCATGTGAGATCAACAATTGAGACGCTAAGATGCAGAATGAATCCCTGGGGAAGTGAAGGGCATGAATGGGGAGGATGTTGTGGTGAGGCAGAATCCAAAAGTACTGAGATAGTGCTCCGAAGAATGGCAGTTTTTACCTTGCTTTATGCATTACAATCAAAGGAAGAGACGTAACTGGGTTACTTGAAATCTATTGGTGATAGATTTAGGAGGCAGAAGAAAGCGAAGGGGAGTGGGAACAGAGTGGGGAACCTCTGGGATTGGATAAAAAATAATATGATAGGCACATAATTCTTTTCCTTAGGTCGGTACAGGCAGTGATATCCGTTCCTATGTGATTTTCGTTGTAAGTCGAACCCACCTGCCTAAGCACCTAGGTCACTCACATGGAGCACATACACAGCAGAAGTGAAGTGAAACAGTTTTTTACTGTTAATTCCTGATCTTTACTTGTAGTAAATAAATAATAAAAAACATAAAGCACATATGCATATACATTGAAATAATGGGACTTTTTTCTTCTTCTTACTATAAATAAACGGGAAATGGCTATGTAACCACAATACAATGTAGGTGAGTCCAGCATAACCAGGAGGACTGCCTGTACTGGGTAGGGGATAGTTAACAGTCAGCAATTAACGTGATAACGATAGCAATGAAGGAATTTGTGGTCCTTGCCCAGGCACATTAGGTTGTGCCCTGAGGGGTCTGGAAAAAGGGAAGTTACAAGTTACCCTGACATTTCACAAGGATGCAAATGAAGATAGGCTTGGAAAAGATCAAAGTTTGATCTTTGTTGGAGAAGATACTGACTTAGTATATGACTACCCACTATAAACTGCTTTTGAATGAAAAGGTTTTCCTAGTAATTTCAGGCCATCCTTTGTGATTACCTTAGGTCTATGAGTTTGCAAGGCCACCACACAGGCCTTCCCTAAGTTAGTCAGGTCAGCCCCTTTTCATCCCAAAGCAGAAGAATAGCACAATGAAGACAGTGTTTAAAGAGGGTAGGTCTGATATATTGGGCATTGTGGGATGGGGTACAGAGATGGGATCCAGTTTGGAAGATCCATCTTTTCCTTCCTCTGTTTCTTTCCTCCCTTCCTCTTCTACTGTGAGGATAACACAATTTTCCCTCAATTCCCATTGGTACTGTTTTTCAACCCATTACCATACTTAACATTTACTTTGCTAAGGTCTTCACTTTTTAGGGTTCATATTTTCCTAGAGGACTGACAAACCAACAAAACTCTTTTCTCAAACCACCATTAACTAGTATTTATTTACATCTAGATGTAATAGATATCTAGAATTTATTTATTTTTCAAAATTAATCTTTTGTATAATAATGAGTTAATCAGAGATATTATTATTTATCCAACTAAGTTGGTGGGAAAAGGGGATGGGTGAAATTGTGATGTTTTTATATAAAGTTCATAGATTGTCTTTTCCACCACAGTTTCAAAATACTCCCTTTGAATATTTTGTGGTTTTATTGGTATCACTTCTTTAATCTCCCAACGTTTAACATAGCACCGGTATCGGCAAAATAGTAATATTTCATTTCATTTTTTTAATAGAATGCAAGAGCTATGCTGCTCCAATCCAAACTGAAAATGCTTTTCTGTGTCTGAGCAACTTTGAGAGGATTGACTTAAGTGGATGAGATGATTGCTTGGCTGATCTCTCTGAGAAGTATTGAAATGCTACTTTTGGCAGGTAAGTAGGATGTGTTTTGAAGGAATTAATAGATAGAACATGACAGGTTACCTTAAGAACTAGTTTAAGGATACTTAAATATTATTCGAAGCGGGGGCGAGCGGGGAGAGAATGTTGAAGTATCTGCTCTGGGCTTAAAATTTCTCTGCTTAATAATAATTTTTCTGCATAATAATTGAGGCTATATATTAAATAGTTATGAATGTATACATCAATTTTTAATGACCAGTGGAGGTTGCTTTTATAGTGTAGAGCTTTTAATTATAACTTAAAACTTTCCTTTTCTAATTGCTTTTTGGGTCATATGATGTAATTCATTTTAGGTTTTATTGTTTTATCTTCCCAAAGGGAGTAGCTTATCTTGTCTTAGTGATTAATGACTACTTATATTAAAATCTCTTTTTTTCAAATTATGTCTCTGTCTCTGTGAATCTGATTATCCTCTGTGTCATTTTATGGCATTTGTTTTTGGTTTTCTTTAGGTAGAATTATCTAATGTACCTTGGAGGTGTAAGCATGAACTGGTCTTGCTGGGACTGCGATGAATGACTATTGAGATGTGAATGATTCCATCAGCCTTGGTTGTACAGTGTGCCACCAGTAAACCTGTATATGGAAGCCCCAAACTAGCCAGAGTTAGGGTGGCCTGGATTATCATTTAATGTTTCTGACATAGAAATTGAACTGTTCTGTAGATAACACTTTTCCTGGTGACCTTTTTATTCGTTTCCTTGAATTGGCTTTACTTGGCCACATCATGTTCAGTAGCATTTTCAAAGATGAGGGATTAATAAGGTCATGTTCAGCCAAAGGTTTCGGTGGGAGAACCCCATCTAGCCTAGCATGTGTAATGCTTTTCTTATTTTAAGGAAATTCCAGCAGTGATCCATGCTTCAGTCCTTTTCTGTATAGGCAAGGCAAAAATCTAGAGAATTTTTACTTGGAGAGTCATTCGGATCATGTATTCAAATCTAGGGGGAATGCAGAGAGTGATGTACTGAGCAGGAGGATTCAAATTAAGACAGCGTCTACGGTTCTCCTCTTTCTGGGAAGTGGAGATACAAGAAATAAGTGGTGACTTTATAATTAAATATATCTGCCTTATTAAAGAGTGAGAAAGAGAGATAAGAGCTATTATGGATTGCATTAAGTACTAAAGTGACCTTGAGGCTCTTTCCAGAGGAAGCAGAAATTCAGGATTGTTCTGATGAACTCTGGGTTTTTGGTTGCCTAAGATGAGAGAATCAGTCAGAACTTTCCTTTAAATGGGAGTTCTGAAGGTGTGGTCCCTAGACCAACAGCACCTGGTCAGCAATGTAAAATATTGGGCCTTATCCCAAACATACTGAATCAGAAACTCTAGGGTGGGGTCTAGCAATCTGCTTTGTCAATCCTTTTGGAGATCCTGATGAATGTTCAATTTTGCTTCATAACACCCGGAAGCTGGTGGATCGAATCTGACCTTCAAAAGCAATGTTTTTCTCACTTATTTATAGTGCCTTGCCTGACTTTCCACATTGAACCTGAAGAAGGTAGCATGGCAGGGGGAACGTGGATCACAGTCATTTTTGATGGTAGGTTTGTGTCTTACCAAATACAAGTTTCTTAATTATTAACCTAAAGAATTCTAAAGAATATGAGTGTGGTTTTTTTCCCTTGTCTAAGGACAGGTGTAAAAGAGGGCCTAAAGGTAGATGGTCCAACTGATCAGCTTCTGTGTTTCCAGATGCTTACATGTTAATGTCACAAGCAACGGAGCTCATTATAGGCTGTGTCCACTTTCTTTTAATTTTTTATTTAATATTTTTATTGATTTTAGAGAGGAAGGGAGAAGAAGAAGGAGAAAGAGTTAGAAACATCACTGATGAGAGAGAATCATCGATCTGTTGCCTCCTGCACACCCCCTACTGGGGATTGAGCCCACAACCTGAGCATTGCCTTGCCTGGGAATGGAACCATTATCTCCTGGTTCATAGGTTGATGCTCAACCACGAAACCATACCAGCCCGTGTCCAATTTCTTATCCCACCTGTGGGATGGGACTCTAGGGAACCTCAGTGATGTATGGAAGCACTTGACATAGCACTTGGCAATGTGTCCCCCCAGAATCTTGGTTATCTTCCTTTTAGGTCATTCAATACTTGGGAGCTTCTAACCATGGCTTAGTGTATCCATCCCTTCCACAGTAGAGAGATTTTGAGGGTTGAAATATTCTTTCTGGTTTAGGTGGATCGACTTGAAGACATAAAACCTTTTACATAAATTTATAAATGAATACTCATTTACATAGTGGTCATAAATGCCTTTGGAATGAGGAGCATTGACTTAACCCTTAGGCAAACTCAGTGTCTCACATTGCCCCCATGTGGCCATGTTTTTATATTCTCCTGTGTGGGTTAAGACTCTGCTCAGCCTGAGATTCCTCTTTTCGTTATGCTTAGATTTGGAGTCCAGTCTCCTTCGTCCCACCAATGGCTCTCAGCTGGAAATACACCTGGTGAATGTGGCTGTGCCTGCACTGCCCAGCATCCCATGTGACATCTCCCCTGTCTTCCTGGATTTGCCGGTGGTGATGTGCAAGACGAGGTATAATTGCCCCGAAATAAGATCAGACAGGACAAGTGCTTTGCTTATTTCAGTGGTATTTTGGTGGCAAATTAGAGCCACTCCTGCTGCGGCTGCAGTTATTTGCTATAGTCTTTTAAAATGTTCTATGTGAATATTCTTCTTAAAAGGTCCCTATCAGGGCTTACAGGAGAGTGATACTATGGTAAATTTTGAGATATTTATAAGAAGGGGCTAGATTGAGTTTCCAGCTATTAAAACATTTTTTTTCTCAAGAAGCTCTATAGCTATTACTAGTAAGATTTCACTAAGTGGTTCCATTGTGCCATCTAAAGAATTCATCTTTTGAAATAGGCATAATTGTAATGACTGTGCATAAACCCAAAACCAGCTGGAAAGGAAAGTTGCTTTAATCCTTTTAGTGTGTTTACTGAGTTTGATATGATTTGTATAACATTCCAGGTAATCTATTGTTCTACTCAAGTTTGTGTTAACCTATGAAGTTTACACTAGTTCATTCTTTCTCTTCTTATGTCTTAGAGATGCTTCATAAAAGTGGGTCATTGGTAGAGAGAGAGAAAAAAATATGGTCATTTCCTTCCTCCTCTTCCATCTCTCCTTATTGAAATCCTAAACAAATACACTCGAAAATGCTGCCTTTTCCCTGAACATCCAATTGACTGTAATCTTTCCTTTCATTGAAAAGGGGACTGAAACTCAGGTTGTGGTTGCAACAGCTTTGAGAAAGGAGCATCTTTTACTAATCCACCCACAAGATATGTGTATGAGTATAATTCCTTTTGTGAAGGGAAATATTTTTATAATTTACACAAAAGCATAGCATGTGTTGCCCTAGTGGCCATTTCCTCAGCCCTGTGTTTCTCTGATACTGATGTCAGTTGCCCACTTGTCAGAGTCATCCTTATAGAATCAACTTCTTTGAGGACAGGGGATGTGTTTAACCCCACTTTGGGATACTCATGGTGCTTAGCACAATACCTTTCAAGGTGAAAATGCTCAATAGATGTCTGTTGAACTGAAATTTCTTATAGCACTACTATTGGTTTTAACACTGGGCTTTATATTTCCTAGAGGTTTTATGATATTAATGTATTTGAGTATGTGTATTCCTGCAAGAACTTGCTGTGAAATAAGTCAAAGCTCAGAAGATTCACTTGTTTAATTAATCTCCGCAGTCCTATATACAAATAATGTACCATTCATTTTATACTATCTTTTTAGAGAAAAGGAAGTGCTAGCTTTTTTCAATGTACTCATTCATTGGAAGATGACTATCATGTTCAATTAACATCCAAGTGTAAAATACATATTGTATGATCAACGAATTACTGTCACACTCATTATCAAGAAAAGACTTATCTGGTTTCACAAAACAGGCATTATAAAATCTAAATAACTGCATAATCAAAATATAACATAAGACACAAATATAATTTAAAACTTTGTAGTGGCCATATAAAAAAGTCAAAAGAAACAAGTAAAACTAATTTCAATAACTCAACATATCCAAAATATTGTCATTTCATTTGTAGTTCATATATAAATTATTAATGAGATACTGTATATTCATTTTTTGCATATTAAAATTTTTAAATCTAATGTGTAATTTATATAGGGCATATCTTATTTGGGATTAGCCACATTTTAAGTGCTCAATAAACACTTGTGCCTAGTGACCAACACATTGATTGGACAGTGCAGATTTAGATATTTAAGGTCATACTAAATGATTTCTGATGAGAAGGTTTGCAAGGGGGCACTTCATAAATCTAGCTTCTTATTCATCATATTTCCCCTTATACAAATCAACATAAGTGGCAGCCTCAAAGAGGCAAAGAAATTGCTATGATATTCTTGAAAAGAGGAGAGAAGGTATTGGGTTCTCTTTATTTTTTTTTAAAAGATTTTTATTGATTTCAGAGAGGAAGGAGAGGGAGAGAGAGATAGAAACATCAATGATGAGAGCCGAAACTGGTTTTGCTCAATGGATAGAGAGTCGGCCTGTGGACTGAAAGGTCCCAGGTTCAATTCCGGTCAAGGGCATGTACCTTGGTTGCGGGTACATCCCAAGTGGTGGGTGTGCAAGAGGCAGCTGGTAGATGTTTCTCTTTCATTGATGTTTCTAGCTCTCTAACCCTCTCCCCTCCTCTCTGTTAAAAAAAAATCAATAAAAGATATATATATATATATATATATATATATATATATATATATATATATATATATAAAAGAAGAAAGAAACATCAATGAATCATTGATTGGCTGCCTCCTGTACACCCCACACGAGGGATAAAGCTTGTAACCCGGGCATGTGCTCTGACTGGGAATCGAACCGTGACCTCCTCGTTCATAGGTCATTGTGTAAGCACTGAGCCATGCCTGATGGAGATATGAAGTGTTTATAGGCAGCTTAGATGATTATGAAGTGAACTAAAGGCCCAATGCCCAAAATTTGTGCACGAATAGGCCTTCCTTCTCCCGGCTGCCAGTACCAGCTTCTCTCTGGCACCCGGGACCCAGGCTTCCCTCATAGTCCTGGCTTTGTCCAGAAGGTTGTCTGAAAGGACATCTGGTCTAATTAGCATATTACCCTTTTATTATTATAGATTTTTTTTGGCAGAAAGTAAAATCAATGCTTTTTATCATAAAGAGCCTAGGATTCAAGTCCCACTTTGTCCTTAACCTGCTGTGTTTACACACATAAATCTCTTCATCTAATTGGAACTGTCATTTATTTAAAAATAATGGAAACTAGCAATGTCCCTTCCAACCTTTTCAGGACTTTAAAATTTTTTTAAAGTTACTTTTAATTTAAAAATCATAACTTCTTTTGTGGAAGGATTCAACCTTTAGAGTCTAGTGGGTGAGTGGCTATAGGTCAAAAATAGAATACAGGAATCCTTAGTTAGCTCTGCTGCACAGGGGCAGGGAGGAGGTTTGAAGTGGTCAGGTGGGGCTGCTAGTTTTGACATTCACAGTGTTTGATTCACAAGGATCTCCACTGTCTGTCCTCAGGTCTCTGCTGTCCCAAGTACCTGAGGGCATGTACCACCTGGAGGTGCACTCTGGGGGACAGGTGGTAGGCAGCCCAACTGCAGGACTGCCAGGCAGCTGTTCTTTTAAGGTGGGTTCTAAGGACGGAGAAAAGTGTGCCTGGTCTGAGGGTGTGCTTGTGCTTTTGACAAGCAAGTTATTAAATGAAGCAGGGAGTTTGCTTTGCCAGGGTAAGAGGAAAGGTGGATGATGGTTATAAGGTTTCTGAGACTATACTAATGAAAGGTAAGTATTGAGTTCTGTATATCTTTATGCATGTTAATTTAATGATCACAATAATTTTATGGGGCTGCTATTTATTATCCTGTTTTATAGATGGACAACCTGAGGCTTAGGGAGATTAAATAATTTGCCCATGTCATAAAAAGTTTGCCCAGATATTAAATGGCAGAACTAGGATTTGAACCTTTATTAGACTCTGATCCTTGCCTAAACTGAAGCACAGAGGAGCTACAAAGATCACAAGTGTGCATAAGCATTCCATTGTGTACTTTGGCTCTCAACATGGTAAAGGGACTTAGGAATCCAAATTCTATCTTCCTCTACTTCATGGTTGGCTTCTATATTCTCTCAAAGCCTAGAGTGAAAGTTTCTCCCCCAAGCTCAGAGCTAAAAGGAAACAAAGAGGGAGGGAGGAAGGGAGGGAGGAAGGAGGAGAGAGAGAGATGGGGTGGGGAGAGAGTTTATAAGCCAATGCTTGACTTATTTTGGAGACTCAGTATGCACACTGGGGCTTCATGTTCTGTTTGGGTCAGTGTACTGTCCATTTCAGTTTAGTTTTACAATAAAAATATACTCTGAAAGTATAGGTCCCAGACTTCTCAAAAAAAAAAAAAAGCAGTGTTCCTTTGACATATCCTCCTCATTGGGAGCCTCTGTTGATGAAAGTACAATTCAGTCATTACTCAGTGCTCTTCAGAGCAAGACTTCATCCTCTGAATGCTCCTCTAATATATATAATCCACATTTGATACAGGCAATTCATTTTTCAATTTTGGAATTTGCTGTCAATTCACATTTACCAACTTGTTTCTCACTCTAAGAGAATCTTCTTTTCCAGAATTTTGCTTCTGCACATAGGCACAGAAAGGAAAAAATCATTCCCTCTTGTTAAGACCCGCATCACCACCTCTAGACTGTCTTGGTGACTCTAACAGAAAGGACATGGCAGAGCATGCTCCTCAGTCACCATGCTGCTTGGGTTTTGATGCCCTTTCACCCCAGATAGCTTTCCTGCTTATTAAAGCTTGGAAATAAGCAAGTGGGGAAAGAAGAGAAACAGTGCCTAAAATTGCACATTGAAGAAAACAAGTCCTTCAGTGGTCCAACCAGCTTAGTGTGTTGATGAAAAATCACCGGGGGATGTAGTTAATGAGAGCTAAAAAAAAAACACGGGGGTCTTTTTGTTTTGGGATTGGGACTGGGGGAAACTTGAGTATTAAAAATTAATTCGATCTCTCCGGTCCACTCCAAAGAGCCTGCTGCAGGCACTGACAAGTTCAACAACTCACAGGTTTATCAAGCAGCTGGTGGCTGTGGCTTTTTCATTCTAATCCCCTGCTTTTCCTCTCCCCTCCCTGTCCCCAACCTCGCTGATGATCTGATTTAGTAGTCTCAAGGATCAGCATGTGGTAAGCTGGATTTGGAAGCTCATTAATTTTTCACTTTGTCATGTCTCTAGCTTCGTGGGTGACCAGGGGCTTGTTTCTCTTAGAAATGTTGCATTTTATGTTGTGTCAGCTCAGAGAGAATCACAGGTGAAGCCTTTTTGGAGGTTGAACTCTGACCCTGCCCCACCATGTCTGAGGAATTGAGAAGGGGTGATGAATTGCTCTACCCTGCCCCCTTCTCCCCCAATTTCTGGTGGGAGGCTTACAGTCTGAGACAGGGGTGGGCAAACTTTTTTGACTCAAGGGCCACAATGGGTTCTTAAACTGAACCGGAGGGCTGGAACAAAAGCAACCTGACCATGCTGGCACTCTCATCTTGGGCTGCTGGTGAAGGAGTGGAGGGGAGAGCAAGAGAACCCTCTACTCTTTCGGCTGGCTCCGCAGGCCAGATAGAACAGCTGAATGGGCCGGATCCGGCCCGCAGGCCGTAGTTTGCCCACGGCTGGTCTAAGTGGTAGATTTTAATATTTCAAGTTTGAAATCAAAAGGTATGTTTCCTTAGTTGATTTAGACTTGGTTGTTCCATTTGCCTCGGTTTCTAACATTGTGAGGAACAATGACTATTTGTCTACTTCATGAAGCTCCTAAGATAAAGTTCCAACGGAAGTGACAGTGGTATGAAGGGAAAAAGGGTGGGAGATGAAGAGGCTGGGAGGTAGTGATGGAGATTATGTGCTTGGCAGGTGTATGTGGAATTACATTAATCTTTATCTTTGGTGAGATGGAACCAGCTCCCAACCAGTGAGGTCACTGCATTCTTATTTTGACCCCTGACTGTACATATTTTCTGTGAACTATTTTCTAACCCTTTCTTTTAGAAAGGGAGAAAATTAGTCTTGGTGGCAAACGGCACAGCGGTGTGGATCAATATCTAAAATTGCACTTGCCAAGCCTTCATCAGCCTTGTGGAAATGCCTGTTGATTCTTGATGTCTGATTAGGGCTGTTGATTAACGAGGGAGTTATTCTTTGGTGGCATTCTTCTTGGGAAAGTGGACTCCTGGGGTGCTGGAAGCACTCCAAGCAAAACAATTTGCTGTCTTTGTTTTGCAAATGGAAGCAGTGCAGATTGTGGGGAGTGATTGTGGTGATTTAGGCAGATGGAGGAGTTTGGGAGAACTGGTCTCTTTCTGGGAGAGTCCTTAGTTCATCTTCACACCTTGGCCTGGTCAGTCCATTCTTAAAGCTTTACTTCTTAACACTGGCCCTGACTCTGAAACAAACTGATCTGGGACTAAGTTGCATGCCGATAGGCAAGATAGAATTCCTGGAATTATCTCATTCTCTCGGCCAGTATATTCCTCATCTCAGATGGAGGCCTCTCCATTCACTCACAAAAACTTCTGCCTAGCAGTCCGCACAGGAATACGACAGTGACTGAGCCAGGCATTGAACCTTACTTGTGAAGTTTATGGTAAGCAGATGAAGTGCTTTGGAAGCACTGCCAGATAAGAGGCTTTCACTGGCTCCCACCTCTCCCTCTGTGCTTTTCTCTCCTTGAGGAGAAATGTTGCTTCCCATTCCTTTAATCATTTGTGGCTAATTACATATTTTCTCCCAACAGACACCTTCCATTTCCCCAATAACTACCTTGCTTGTGTGCATCTCCAACTTCCAATTTTTCATTGTTTGCTAATTCCCTACTATAATGCTGGCTGATAATAGTTTAAGTTGTAATGCTTTCCATTTAAATGAACAAATTATTGTGTAGAAGAACAAAATAACCTTTCAAGACTCCAAGATACTAAATTATAATAATGGAATTAAAAGGTTGGTATTTTAAAGTGTGGTCTGCCTACCTTTCCTTCTGGTAGAACGTGCTCCTGAGTCTGGCAGGTAGAGATATGCTTGCCAAAGTTTGGGCCACATGGTACAAAGGTGCACTCTTATATGACTTTTATTGAATTCCTTTACCTCATCCATGGAAGAGCTGTAATGATATCTGCCATGCCTGCTTTACAGAAATATTACAAAGATAAAAAGAGCTAGATTTAAGGTGGTTTGAGGGAAAATGCCATTTACTACCTTAGCTGGATGCTCTATGAGAAATGACTTTTCCTTCCTGTGTTTGTAGTGAGATTCTAATGAAATCCTCACTTGTGATAACGTTTTCTGAACAGCTTTCCAGGACACAGACACCCATTGTTTACCAAGTGAATCCACCAAGCGGAGTTCCAGGTAAGACATCTATTAAAATAGGAATACTTATGAATCCCTTTGCCAGGGCCTGCTGCAAATTCCTCTGCCTAGGTGGGTGGTCTCCCTAAATGGGGAATTCCAGCTTCTTCCGTGATGCTGTTTTGAAAGTAAGTGTCAGTCTCTGGTTTATTTTTAACTTGGTTTGTTTCCACCTCTGGGCACTTTTGCTCCATTAGTTCATTGGTAACGAAAGGAATCCAAACACGAAGAGAGAGGCAGCAAAATCAAACCAGGTGCTGCAAGAATGGAGGAAATAGAAATCTTCATTGCTGCGACTTTATAACTAGCCACATAATAGCAAAGCTTTATTGAAACTTACGGTGAACCGGATTCTGTTCAAGCTTTTGGCATATATTACATTTTTATATCATCATAAGAACCTGATGATGTAGGAACTGTTATTTCCAGTTTTCAAATGAGGAAATAGATACCAAGAGGCTAAGTCACTTGCCTAAAGTCATCCTGCTAATCAGAATACATCTGAGATTGGAACCTAGATAGTCAGAAACCAGAGTGGGCCCATATGCCCAACATTTTGTCCTGTGCTGAGCACTGTTGGATACCACATGAAGATCATTAACCCTGATCCTTATCCTGAGGGTTTGTGCATGAGCTAGCTCACAGATATGCAAAGGCCAAGAGGCCAGGAGAGAAGGCTAGAAAGCTGGGGGATTAACATTTAAAGAAGTGATTGCAACCAAGAGATTCGGGAACTGCTAAACCTGCTTTCAACCGAGGTCGTAAACATAGCTAGGATTATACATAATTTGCTGTTTGATTCTTGGCAAATTCTTACATGTATTTTAGGTTTTCTAAAAATTTGTTCAGGGTTTCCAGATGGGAGTACAAGTTGCCAAATTTTTATATGTGGTTGTGTCTAAATGCATAAACTAGCTGGTTGTTTTGAATGGCTTGAATGCGCAAGAATGTCAAAATGAGCATCTGAGTTTGTACATCTGTGTGTGTATATATAGACATAGTTTCAGCTTTACCTTATGAATGCAGTTTATTCACAGATCTGTTTATTTCCATTTGTCTGAATAATCAGCACATGATAATGTTTTATTAAAAAGAGATGTGGTCTATGAAAATCACATGCAGACATTTGGATTCCTGATGCTCTTGAGTTTAGCAAGTCTTGTTTAGATGGCAAGAGAAGCCTTATTAGGGTGAGGCATGAGGAAGGAGCCAGCCCTTAGAAGTGTGAAATGGGATGTCAGCTGGTACCCAGATCTGTCAGCCCATTTCTCCCACTGAGTTTGACTTCCACACACTGTCTCCTCCACCTTCTGGGGGAACAATTGGTGACTGACCTGCCTGGAGTGGTCCCTCTGGGCAGGATCCACTCAGCTGCATCTTTGAAATCACTTTCCACACGATTACTCTCATTTCATTTGGGAAGGCTGCCCAGAGTAGCAGCCAGGGAGACGGGGGAGGTGGTGGGCTCAGGAGAGACAATGTTTTATGAGCAGTTGAATTTCTATGTGTGGTTAACAGTTGTTCACTGTGACGCAGAATCCTCCAGCCTCACAATCTGGCTTAGCCATTTGTCAGATTCAGTTGGTCTTTCTCTCTCTGATTAGAAACAAAACTGAAACTCACAAGAATTCTTAATTTCTACAACCTGTTAGTAGTTTCTAAAATTATACTCATCAAAGCTAGAAATCATGTCCACCAAAGTCAGGACATCAATAACTGAGCCCTTCTAAAATGAAGGAGAATTATTTTGCTAATTGTTGGCAGTAGCAGAGACCTTCAGACAATAGGCTTTTGACAACTCTCTGACCTTTGCCTAAGTCAGTAGGTTTCCTCTCTTTCTACATTCACCTGGGAAGTGGCGGTAATACTTCCTAGAAGGTTCTCATTGTTTTAATACAGTCATCTACTGTGAAGGTGACAATTTCTTGGTAATGTTCTTTCATGGCCATACCTGTGGCCATGAAAAGACTCAAAGTCCTCTAAATTCAGTGACCTCATGAACCCTATAGGTGCCCTTCTTTTTTCTGTTTTAGAAGTTTTACCTCCTAAACCAACATGTCTCTCATGTCTAAACATTGTAGGTGATGATGAAAGATGACAGCATAGATGGTTAAATTCTGTAATTCATTGAAAGGCACATTCTCACAGGTTGGGGGTTGCGTGGTGATCTTTATTTAACATCATGACCTCGCTGTGATGTATTTGCTTAAAAGTTGCCTCATGCAGTTCCACAGTACTGAGTTTAGCTGTTTTTCTACTGTGGAAGTGATCAGCTCATGTGGGGTCCCCAAGCTCTTTTTTGAGAAGGGGATACTTTAGATTTCTTCCCCTACTCCCATAAGCAGAGGGCTAGGGGTCATACTGAAGTGTGCCTTGCTGAAAGGAAACTACTGATGCCTGCAACTTCATTCATCTTATGAACTCAACAGAGGGGGGTATTAAGAAAAAACTTATACCCAATGGGAAGTCCTGCAAGTCACATAGAAGAAACCCAGCAGAAGTCACCCAGGTTTCAGTGGGTAATGCACACACCAGCTATTTGTGGATCCCCAAATTACCTTACCTTTGAACATGAGCATATCAATGAAATGAACAAGACATGCAATTGCCCATAATTCTGCTGCTATCTCATGCCTTTTCTTTTAGTTCCTGTCCATTTGGGTCAAACATGATATTTATATTTTGTACTCTGAGTTATGGGAAAAAAGTTTAGTATCCCTGAGTACCCATCCAGGTGATAAGAGCCTCCTCATATCACGGGAGTTCATATTAGCAAGTGTCCAGAGAAAGTCTCACAACGCGTGGAGCAGCCCAAGGCATGCTGTTCTTCAGTCCCACATTGGGTAGATGGCCTACACTCAGGCAAGCAAGCAGAAAGGAGCCGGCTACAGAAACTGGCTGCACCTCTTGAAAACTTCATGCTTCATGGTTCATGTATCACAAATCAGCAAGCTGGACAAGACGCCTAATAGCCAATTAGGAGTCATCTTTATTGTGCTCAGGTTCAGAGCAGATTACCTCTGTCAAATTCTGAACAAACACAGGAGGGAGTATTTCCTTTTTATATCCTTCTAGTCCATTGTGTAAGACAGCTTGTAACCTTGAATACATATTATATCTAATCAAGCACATGTAATACCTATACAGACAACTTGTAACTTTGAGTACACATTATATCTAGTCAAACACCTGTAAACTTGGATGAACAAACACTTGGCAGAATACGTGAATTAACATAGTCTATCAGCTCCTTTAGATGGCTAGCTTGCAAGGTCAGACAGTTACGTTTATATTTTCTATTCAAGCAAAAAAACAGTTATTTTTACAGTCTAAAAATAACAGAGTTGACCTACAGAGTAAGAGACTGTCTAAAAATAACAGAGTAGTTCACATAGCAGTTTTTCCAAAAGAGGGGCCACTATGCTTTAATGGGACTGTGAGGAAAGCCCACTATTTCTTCTATGCAATATCATAGACCATTAAACTGTAATTGCAATCAGTGGTTATTTTAGCCTTTCTAATCAGTAATATCAATCAAAGGATAATGATCCTTTCCTGTTGTACAGTTTATAAAGAAGTAAATATTCTGAATCATGACCACCTTGGCCATATCGAGTAGATGTATAAAAAGAAATACAATTTATGTTATTCATTTAGAGTTTGAGCTAAGTATATTCAATTTTTAAAAATCTTCTCTACTAAACAGGACAATTAATACATGTGCATGGCTGGATTATGACTGGACGATTGGAAACCTTTGATTTTAATGCTGAGTACATTGATAGGTAAGCGTGTGATTGTTTTGATGTACGACTAGTTACAAATATGCTGTATTGCTTCCTGGGGCCGGCATCCCTGATAGCAATAAATTATAAGCAGTTGGCACAGAATTACTATTTTCCCTCTTTGCAGTTTATGGTCCCTGGTGAGCTGGGCTTCAGCAAACTTGGCTAATGTAATTGCGACTGGTCGATTAAGTTTGTCCATTTATTTACTGACAACTAGTCACTCTGGGCTCAGTGTGAATTATACTGTAATTGCATCTGTGGATTTTCTTTTTCCATTCTTCCCCTTCCCCTTTTTGTTCCTCAGGATGAACTAAATTCTTTATAAAATGATGTGTGAACCCAAAAGACCATTAACTTTCTTGCTTGGTTGCTATCTATTAGTGTGATCTGAGGAAATATGAAAAAAGGAGCTGAAAGTCATTGAGTCTTTAATGTTTGCTGGGAGTGATTAGGGTGTCAACATGAATTTTTCTATTGGAAGTTTAAAAAAAATGAAATGTGATACTACTAAATGATCTATACCAGAAAACAGAGAATAAGAGGGGAGTGTTGAAGATGGTTCTTTAACTTATGAAGCAATTACAGTGGGAGTTTACAAAGTAGAAGGCACATAATCTTACTATATGCTCGGCTGAGTAGATTCTGTATACTGTGTCTAATTTTTCCTTCACCCCTGGACAGAGTGGACCATCCTCCTCTGTTCCGCTACCTCTCTTTGATAGTTGAAGAGAACAGGACTCGAGTATGCTCAAGATCTACATTTATGGCATTCAATAATGGTCAACTTGTCTTGAAAGGGAATTATTTTTCCTGTGGAAGACAGAAGCCCAAAGCACACCATTGGCAATATACCTTATTCACTGCTTGGTTCCATTGTAGCGTTGGTCTGGGAAACAATCTTTAAAAGGGGGAACAAAGGCATAAACTCCTCTACAGTTTTGTATAGACCCACTATAGCCAATGTGCGGATGATGAAGATCTTCTGGGAGAGAAGAAATGCTCCCTCTGCAGTGTGAGAGGATGAACCATGACCCAGTGCTGTGCATCCCTACCTTCAGGTTGAGGATTTGGTTTAACACGTCCTCACGGGACAGACTTACCCCACCTGCAGTAATACTCGATAATTCCAGAGGAAAATGTTCATAACAATGTTTTGTCTGAATTTTGCCTGGAATGTTTGTTGGAAGCATTGCATACTATTCACTCTTGTCTTCCCGTCCCCCCCCCCTTTTTTTTTTTAAATCCAGCCCATTGATCTTGGAAGCTCAAGGAGACTACTGGGTCACTCCTTGCTCACTCGTAAATAGGCAGACTGGAAACCTGTGAGTGTTTTTCTTGCTAGTATATATGCTTTTAAGTTCCTCCACCTGGGTAGAACATGTGCTTGCATACACACAAACAGCTATTTTTAAATACAAATTACCATAATTGTTGATCGCTTTGTCTTTAGAATCTGAAAAAGGCACAGTAATTAATTCAAAATGCAAATTGAAGTGATTCTGAAATCTTTCTTGAAAACAATAGCTACTTCTTCCAAAGTGCTTACTGTAGGCCACGCCCTGCTCCAATGCTTTACGTTTAAGCCACTCAGTATTCTTGTGAGTACATATAGTTATTAGTCTCACTTTATAGCTAAGGAAACTGAAGCACAGAGACGCTAAGTAACTTGCCCAATGTCTTACAAAGAGGAAGTGGCAAAGGTAGGATTTGAACTCTGGCTGACTAACCAGTCTCCAGAGTTCATGCTCTTCACCACTATACTATAATGACTAGCTAAAGAAACAAGCAACTACTATATGTATTTATTTATTTTAAGGACAATTTTTAAAATGTGTGTCTACATTGTTTTAGTCCAGATAACCAACATTTTTGCTAGATTTTCATTTTACTCTAGAGTCTAGACTAGCCGTGGGCAAACTACGGTCCGCGGGGCCCGATCTGGTCCCTTCGGCTGTTCTATCTGGCCCATGGAGCCCAAAGAGTGGAGGGTTCTCTTGCTCTCCCTTCCGCTCCTTCACCAGCAGCCCAAGATGAGAGTACCAGCATGGTCAGGTTGCTTTTGTTCCGGCCCTCCTGTCCAGTTTAAGAACCCATTGTGGCCCTCGAGTCAAAAAGTTTACCAACCCCTGGTCTAGAATAAGTGAATTAACCTCCCTTTGAGACCATCACAAGAATTATACTCTATGGCTTAGCTTTTTAGGACTAGCATTTAGTAGAGCCAATTTCTATAATGTAGTTTCTTCCTGGTGTCTTAAGTTTGTCTGCTCAGGAGTGTCCTTTTTTGAGCTCACTCCTGCTAATAGATTTTTTTTAAAATAAGAATTTTGCTATTCTTGTTATAAACATATTTTGGAAAGACAGGACTGAATAGAGGGTAGGAGTAAGTAAAATGTCTCTCATACTGCTTTTGACTGATGGCAACCCAGTTAGTAGTGCCCTAAGCATCTTGTCCCAATGACCTTGTTATGTTTTTTAGTATCTACCAAGTTTCTCTGGGCTAATTTGCTATTATTATTATTATTATTGTTATTATTATTATTGCTTTACTTTTATGACTAAAGAGTTAGAACTGAGTTGTCACCTGAAGTGTTTGGTTCTTTCCCTAGCTACCCCCTTCAGGAAGACCATGGTCTTGGCACACTGCAGTGCCGTGTGGAAGGCAACTATATTGGTATGTTTGCGAAGTATCAGCTTTAAAGTCTTATTCATTTCTTTCCATAGATATGGAAAAAAAACTATTTTAAGCATTGGTTCTCATGAGGATGATAATAGTAACCACCATTGTTGAGAACTCCCTACAAACCCTATATGTGCCCAACTGGTGTGGCTCAGTGGTTGATCATCGACCTATGGACCAGGAGGTCATGATTTGATTCCTGGTCAGGACACACACCCAGTTGCCAACTCGATCCCTAGTAGGGGGCAGTCAATCAATGATTTTCTGTCATTGTTTCTATCACTCTTTCCCTCTCCCTTCCTCTCTGAAAACAATAAAAATAAAACAAAAACCCTAAGTAAAGCAGTTTTAATATAAACTAATATTACCTTCACAATAAACCTGTGAGATTGGTGGGATTATTTTCACTTTAAAGATGATAAAATTGAAGGTAGTAATCAGTGGAGTAGGATTTCTCAGTTGGTCTAACTTTACGCCTGAGCTCTTACCTGCCATCGTCTAATACATTTCTCCTTTTGTTGGTGGATGTTAACATTGCTGGTGGAGCAGAGATGCGAGGTGTTTATTTTGGCCACCATTGAGGGAATTACAGGTTTGGGTCATGGTTTGATGGCATCTGGAGTCCTTGGGGTAATGGCCTGGCCCAGGTGATTCATGCAGATTCCTGTATTAATGTCTGTTTTTGTTTGTTTGCTACAGGTTCCCAGAATGTTAGTTTCTCAGTATTTAACAAAGGAAAGTAAGTAACTGGGGAGGAACCAAATTTATCTTCATCTTGTATTATCTTTCTTATCTTGCTTTCTTTCTTTAACCTTGTATAAAAATATTTCAAACATATATGAACAGAATAGAATGATAAAACTATGTGTACCTACTTGATCTCTTTTATTTGGGTAGATAAATTGATTCCTATGCACTCATCTTAAAATAATGTAAATATTTTAATGTGATGATGATCAGAATTTTGGGAATTACCCCTTGAGTACTCTCACAGCACTGTAAATTTAAGATAGTACATAACTTTATTAAATACATTGTGCCATTCCAGAAATTTCATGATGGGAAGGATACAAATTTCATAGTGGTATGGAGAGATAAATTAGAATTTTAAATTTTCTGTATGACTTACCCCATGTTCTGTAACTGTATAATTTGACAGGTATTTTCCTTAAAAACACATTGTCTAAATAATAATTGATTTCATTGTGATGACGGTGACATGTTACCTTCAGCTATACAGTCCAAAGTATGGGTATTCTGTGTCTTTCTCTGTCTCTGTCTCTAAGTTAGGAAGGAATAAAACTAATATCCATTGAGTATCTGCTATTGGCCAGCTTTATATCAAGCCCTTTCATATTCATCATTTCATTTCATGCTCTCGATACTCTGTAAAATTGGTATTATTATTTTCATATAGTAATTTTCTAGATCAGAATACTTTGCCCCATTGGTATCATTCTCTAATCATCAAAAGGAGCTGATATTTAAATAGTTCTAAAGATTATTGGAGGTTAGATCACAATCTTCCTTTTAGACAGCCAATAAAAAAAAAAAGCCATTTCAGATGCTGTATTCATCCAAAACACTATTTTGTCTTTTTTAAAGGTCAATGGTTCATAAGAATGCATGGCTGATCAGTGCTAAACAGGACCTTTTCCTGTACCAGACATACTCAGGTACTAGTCCCGTCACCCTATACTCCTCTCTCCTTCCCTCACACCTCACTGAACCTTGGGCCCTCCTTCCAAAGTTCTTAGTGCTAGAAAGTGCAGGTCTAATTCTAAATCTTATGCATGTAATTAATGTACTATGGGAAGGATACTCTCCTTGCCACCCACCCCAAGCTTCTTAGTGCTTCTGCCCATCTATATTGAACCTTGACTGTCAGATAGGATGGCAGGTATCTCTGACCACACAACTATTTCATATTTCTAGCACTAATATCTTCTTGGGATGTGGTCTCTCAGGCCAGAGCCAGAACTTCTTCATAGCAGAGCAGGTTGTTATGCAAAGAGTCCAAGGCTGAACTCCTCTAGCTCAGGCATTAAATTACTAGTTCAGTTTGGATAAGTGATTTAGCCTTTCTGAACCCCAAACAAACATCTATAAAGTAGACAGTATGGAATTTGTCCTAATTCCATAAATTGTTGATGAGTTTGGGATCCTCTCCCTTCATCTCCATATCAATTCATTCACCAATTTCTACCAATTTTATCTGGCATCTATTTCTTAAATATGACATATCCACTCTGTCTCTATAACCATTGCCTTAATTCAGAATTTCATAATTTCTTGCCTGGCATGCTGCAATAATTCCTAAGGGGTCCTGACCTGCCATTTGTCCCTGCTGATCCATGCTCTACATAGCCACCATCATTCACACATCTGATGCCTCCCCTCCTTACCATCCTCCTCTAAAGGCTTCTCATACTCTGCAGGGGATGGTTCAAGCTCTGACCTTCTCTCTCTCTCTCTCTCTCTCTCTCTCTCTCTCTCTCTCTCTCTCATATTCCAGCAACTTTTACATGCACCTGGGCACTTTCCTATTCTCTCTCTAATTTCACTAGCCTAAGATATAAAAATTATACTTCTGTGTACCTGCCCTTCCTTATTCTTTTGATCTCCTTGAGGATGAGGACTATTTTGTATTCATCTTTATATTCCTTGTGCTGCATCATATGTGCTCTGTGAATGTTGAAAAAAATTATAAAATAGTAGATGAAAAGAAGGGGGGTTATTATTAGTGTTGAATTTTGATACTTGAGTGTGGAGATCCATCTTTGCCTCCATATATCTCCTCTGCTTTGTCTCGTGGACCAAAGTGCTATCTAGGAGATGCCCTGATAAAATTCATATTTGGAAGTGGTACTTTCAATTTATCATAGATCATGGCTCCTCTTTTCCCTTGAGGGAATAAAATTTAGAACTGTCCAAGTTAGGTCATAGAAGAGGAAGGGATCAGGGAAACTCCTAGGGATACGTGACATCTTCCTGTAGGATTTTGAAACAATCAGAAGGCAACATGAAAATGGGTGTGAGGTGGTTAAGTGCAGACAAGGGATGGGGTGGGTGGGTTTGGGACATGCAGTAATGGGAGGAGTGCAAGGGTACTGAAGACAGTGTGATCCATTCCTTTGCTTAGAGCAAATTCAGACTCATGGGTAAACTGAGGCCTTGCATGGTGCATCCAAAAGTGATTCCTTCATAAAATATAACCTCCTGTTCTGTGACGAGGTTGGTGGTCTTTTTTTTTATTTTTTTTATTTTTTTTTTAGAGAGAGAGAGAGAGAGAGAGAGAGAGAGAGAGAGAGAGAGAGAGAGGAAGGGAGAGGGATAGAGAGTTAGAAACATTGATGAGAAAGAAACATCTATCAGCTGCCTCCTGCACACTCCCTACTGGGGATGTGCCCACAACCAAGGTACATGCCGTTGACCAGAAGAGAACCTGGAACCCTTTAGTCCGCAGGCTGATGCTCCATCCACTGAGCCAAATCAGTTAGGGCAAGGTTGGTAGTCTTTGAGGTTGGGAGACAGATTTCCTAAGAAAGCATCATGGTATGTCGGTACTTTTGCTTACAGCCTGAGTGACTACATTTCCCTCTCCTTTCAAATATTGATCCTATATAATATATGTCATCATACATATTATTATGTGAGAGTCCTTTTTATTATCTGCATTTTAAAATCATTATTACTAGAAAATATTTCAACTGTTTCTTAGTCTTAGAAAGTTATGGTAAGACAAATTATTGTTAGTTTCTGTTACTATATTATTATCTTGGTCACATCCTGGTCCATATTTGCAAGATTACTTTTTCTTTTTCTCTTGTAGAAATACTGTCTGTGTTTCCAGAAACTGGGAGCGTTGGGGGGAAAACAGACATCACAATCACAGGAGACTTCTTTGACATCCCTGCCCAGGTTACCATTGCAGGTAAGTGAGTTGAAATGGCTGAAAACAGTTCACAGTTTAAAATGCTGTTGGAGATTATGTGTCTCTTAGGGCATGGAGAGGGTTGGGGGGAAGCAATCTTTGTCTCTCCTAACTCATCGTGCTACCCTGCTCTCTCATATTTTACCTGTGTTTGGTTGAGACCAGGTGGGATCGTGGTTCTGCAGCTCTGCTACCTGTAACAGGAATAGGATGCTCAGACACACTCACATTCCTGGGCAAATCCCTGGGGTGTCCCCAATTGGGAGTGAAGGGGGGAGGGAGCAAAAGTATAGCTGCCTCATCACAAAGATATGCACCTACTAATCGGCAACCCCTCCCCTTCTCTCTACTTATTATGTGAGAGTTCTTTTTATTTATCTGCATTTAAAAATGATTATTTCTAGAAAAGATTTAAAGATTCTCTGTGTGGACAGGCTGGAGTGGGCAGGCGATTACTCTGCAGATTCTTCTGGAATGCGCTATGGCAAACCCTTTTGTGGAACCTATCTAGAACCCTCAGTTATGCCAGGTGGATGTGCCTTTAGGTGGTGACACCAAGATGCAGGAAAATGCCCTAACACTCTCACGTCACCCATACCTCCCAAGCTCATCCTGGTCTATATTTGGAAGCTTACCTTTTTTCCTTTTTCTTTTCCTCTTGCCGAAATATTTCAGCTGAGGCGTCCAGTACACCTTTGTGGATGGCATTGCGTAGCTTTCTTTTGGATTTTATAAGCTGCCCTACGCTCTACTGCCCTGTACTCTCCTTTCCTGGCCTCCCTCAGTGGGGATGAGGAGTTCTGCTATGCTATTTACATTCAGCCCTGTGTCTTAGACTGGCTACGTCAGTGTGGTCCTGTTGTCTTGCCATCAAATTCTTTGTATCTCTCTCTATATATATATCCATATCTATGCCTATACCTATATCTAATTTAAAAAATTTCCCCCAGGCATTCCATGTGATGTTAGACACGTGTCTCCCAGGAGGATTGCGTGCACCACTAGGGCCCCGGGAGAAGGTGCAAGGCTCACTGCTCCTCAGGCAGGTAAGGAGGCCACCAGGGCTGGTCAGTGACCTTCGGCTACATTTTACCAGGATGGGCTTGGAAGTAGAAATGAAAGGGTTGGCGTTCTGTCTTTTGACTGGTTCGCTCAGTGAGCTCTGGGTCCATGATAGCACTGTCAGGGCTTTCCTCTCAGAGTGGCTCTTAGCATTATTCAGATGCTCATCAGCATTGCACTCCTGCCCCCAGCCAGATGGACGGCCAGTGGGGTTCAGTGGAGACCAGGATCCTGGAAGCATAACTGCAAGCAAGTTATCCCTGAGCATTAGAGCACACTCATGACAGCAGGATAAGAAAAGGCCAGAGAGTGGGGTACAGTGGGGTGCACTTAAATGGTGGTTCTTCTCTGAGTCGCCTGCCTGCTACTTTGAAACGTAGGGCTGTGCTGCCACCAGATTATGGTTGAAGTGGCAGAAATGGAGAAGGCCAGGTCCCACCTGTCCTTCTCTATTTAAAGCTTCCACCTCATGGCTACAAATGGAAAGCACACAACTGGGGCACTTTTCTGGGAAGCATTAGGACTGGAGGCTCAAGTGTAGCTAGGGATTGGAGCATCTGGTGTCTTACGTAGCCCAGAATGGCAAGCTACACGCCTGTATTGCTCCCATGCCCTGCATGGGCTGACTTCATGGTTAAACTCAATTCCAGGATCTTAGCACTTAGAAGGCAGAGGGTGGAGAAACCTTTCTAAAGAAAGGCCATTTGGGTGTGAAAATGCATGCAAAGCTTTGGCTGGGGCCTTCTCCAGGTGCCAGATCTGCAGTTTTTACTTGGGGAAGCTCCTATCGAAGCAGGTGCTGGAAAGAATGTTCCCTTTGTCAAAAATGGAGAACTGTCCCCTCTTTAAGGGGTTCCTGCATTAGTTGCTTGGGTAATAGTAGGATAATTTTCTGAATGCAGCTGTTCTTGAGGATTAACAGTGCCCTTTATGAGGATGCTTGGAAGTTTCTTCCATGGAAGTAGAACAGATTATTATGTAATGCAATGGTTCTAAATGGCCCACAGGGGACATTTGACAACACCTGGCAGTTACAACTGGGAAGGGGGTGGTGGTGCTACTGGTCTCTAGTGGCTGGAGTCCAGAGGTGCCACTAAACATCCTCAGTATCCAGCCCACAGTGCTGAGGTTGAGAAACCTCAAGTAATATATCAAAATATGCTCTTATTTTTCTACTTATTCCTTTTCATTTCCCTTTTTAAGGATTAATGAGGAGTAATAGTAGTAGTTTAAAATAATAATAACTGTCACTGTCCTTCATTAAGTACTTAGTATATTTTAGACTCCTTGTGTATATAGTTCAAGCTCTCTTAGTCTTTTTTTTCTGCCAGAATTGTCAAATTTACCCAGTTTTTCCCCAAGCTTTATTAAGATATAATTGACATATAACTCAAGCTTCTTTAGTTTTTTTCTGCATTATCTCTATTTATTATTGGCCCCATGCATGAGAAAATGAAGGTATCAAGCACTTTGCTCAAAGCTACACATTTAATAAGTGGCAGAGCTGGCATCTGAACCCACAAATATGTGATTCCAGAGCCTTTACCCTCAATCCAAGTTTGTATACAATATTTATTACAAATGGGCCTTTGGTCTCAGGGTTCGCCTAAATTAAAATAGAAATTAATGAGTACATCGAAAATCATTGAAAAATCTCACTTAATAGCTGCATGTCACATGATTTGTTCTATATGCAGATTCACAAACTGAGGCCATGACATGTGAAAAATGTAAGGATTGCCATTTTTCTGAGGAATAAAAAGGATCTTAGGGGATACAACTCCCAAGCTGGACTGGATATTAAAAGATACCGAATCCACTCCTCAATAATCAGGTCCCAAGTCCATGATCACATTTTTCCCTTTACTCAACAACAGGTTGCTTGTTTACATTTTCTCTAGGACTTGGGCCTCTTCTCCAAACACTCTCATTAAAAAAGACTCCCTACTCTTCTCTGGTCCTCTAAAAATATTTCCTCTTACCATTCCTTATCCATCTTCTCTTTCCAATAGGCTAACTCCCACCCCAAGCAGTATTTACTCCTTTGTAGAACATTAGTATTACCTATAGAACCTCTTCCATGCCCTTTCTGCCTAGGTCTCAATTGACTCACCCTTCTAGTTAGTAACTGGATCATCTTTACCCTGTTGTCTGAAGTAAAGTAGTTCCTCAGTTTGGGGAGGAATACTCTCTGGTGTTTATGAAGCACACCTGTCTTCCAGGCAACCGGGGGCTTCTTTTTGAAATTGGAGATGCTGCTGAGGGCTTGGACCTAACTGAAACCATCCCTGGGTACAGGCGGCACATTGTCCCTAACGCCAGTTCTCCATCTGGATTTTGGTCGAAGGAAGGGCAGCCTTTCAGGTATGTTGTAGGAAAAGTGAGAGTCCATGTCAAAAGCATCTTTAGGAGACATATAAGTAAGCTATCAGGTTTCCAGGATAAAATTTATAATATCCACCAATTTCACAACAGAGTTTGATTATTGTTATTTACTGGTATTGGTCATACTACTGTACTGCAGGTTTTTTATAAGTGCATGCTAAGTTTTAAAAAAATATATTTTTATTGACTTCAGAGAGGAAGGGAGAGGGAGAGAGAGGTAGAAACATCAATGATGAGAGAGAATCATTGATCAACTGCCTCTTGCATGCCCCACACCAGGGATTGAGCCCATGGCATGTACCCTGACTAGGAATCAAACCATGACCTCATGGTTCATAGGTTGATGCTCAACCACTGAGCCACGCAGGTCAAGCACTTGTCTGCTAAATTTTGAATAACAGATAAATTTCATACTTTATACAATTTAGTTTACAATTTGATTTGGAGATGACTATTAATTGGCATACTGAGTTGAGTAGGCTCAGAGACTTAAACGAGAGCAGGGTAAAATTTGCTGCAGGTACGTGGTTAAGACATGAAATTCACATTTGGATGATGTCGAAGAAAGATGGCAGCATTTGCCCATTGGTCATATGAGGGAGCAAAGGCTGGAGCCCTGTGAAACATTGTTTTCAGTAGTAGTGACTGCAATGTGATTATGTGATTTTGAGTCTTTTTAACCCCTGCAAGGATATTGCCAAATTTTCTAGTTCTCCAAAGTGGGTTTAAAAGTATAAAAAATGAAACTTTCTTAGACATACTGTTGCTTAATGTAGTTATATAACAAAGAGGTAATATGCAAATTAACCCTCACAAGATGGCTGCCTATGACTAGACGGGCAGTGGGGTTACTGAGGGACGACCAGATGACTAAATAAGCAGGCTGTGTGGGGAGACCAGGCTGACAGGGTGGTCAGTGAGGGATGACCAAATGACTGAACAGCAGGCTGCATGGGGTGACCAGGCTGGTGAGGGGGTTGTGAGGAGTAACCAGGCTGGCAGGGTATGGGCAGTTAGGGGTGACCAGGCCAGCAAAGGGGACAGTGGGGGCAACCAGGCTGGTGGGGGTAGGAAGTAAGAGGCTATCAGGCTGGCGGTGGTGGGGGAAGGGCAGTTGGGGGCGACCAGGCCAGCTGGGAGGGAGTGCAGTTGAGGGCGATCAGGTCGGTAGAGGGGGGCAGTTGGGGGTGACCTGGTTGGCAGCGGGGGGCAGTTAGGGGTGACCAGGCTGGCAGGCAGGTGAGTAATTAGGAGCCAGTGGTCAGGATCTTGAGAGGGATGTCCGACTGCAGGATCGGGCCTAAACCGGAAGTTGGACATCCCCTGAGGGGTCCTGGATTGGAGAGGGTGCAGACTGGGCTGAGGGGACACCCCTCTCCAGCCTGGCCTGTGCCCTTTCACAGTGCGGGAGCCCTGTTATTGATCACCCCAAAGAGGATAGGTCCCGCCCACCTACTTGGGTCTTCTCCATGGATTGCCCCAAAGAGGTAGGCTGGAGCCAGAGGTCCTGCCTCTGTGCCCAGCGGAGCTGTGGGAACCCAGGCCTCACCATTCAGGGCCTCTGGACCCACCTCTGTGCCGCTTACGCAGCATCAAGCCCCTGCCCACCCGTGCATGCGCACAACCCTGCCCACACACACAGCCTCCTGGTGATTGCTCTTTGCAGCATGAGTGCATCGTGGCGTGGGGTATCATGGCTACATAGACTTTTATTAATAGGATTGTAACATTGCTTGCAGTTGGGTATATTTTAATTTGAAATTGCTAACATGTTCAATTGACTCTTTGTGGAAAGTAGTCTTTTTAATTGGGAAAAAAAGATTCTTTGCAGGTGTTGGGGTATCTGATAAACTCAGAGCAAATGCTTTTGTTTTTGTGTGTGAAATATCATCTTATTAGTAAACCCCCAAACAATTGAAAACAATTTACTGACCACCTAGATTCAGTACTGTGAGTGTTAGGTCTAGAACAAGGTCATTGTCCCTGTGGGGTGACCACCCTTGTCACGCACCTGTACAGCCACAGAGCAGGGCAAGATGGCACGCACTGAAATAACTCAGTGTACCCAAGTGTGTGTCCTGATCTCCTTATTCAGTTCACTTGATACATATTGAGTTATTTCCTGTCCCAGGCCTTCTAGGATCAATGACTTCATGAGACTCAACAGCTGAGGAAGTATTTCAGAGCTAGTTTGCAAATGAGGAACTGTGGTCTCCAGTAGGTAAAGTGGTTTTTCTAATATTGCACAATAATCAAAGGGCAGAACCAAGTTCTAAAATTTTCTGACTTCAAGGCCTATAATTTCTCCCTAAATTCACCTAAGCCACATTAGGGCACATGCCCCTCTTTCCCCATGGGAATATGGTTTTTAAAAGGACACACCTGCCTTTCAAACACTACGTAAACAAACACCTGTTTCTAGGAAGTTAATGTCTACACGAGGGAGAAGAAATGGAGAGAAGTCCCTCTTGAAATCTATCATTTTGGGCCATTTTAAGTCTATCACTTTACTCCTCATAAAGAAAATGCACAGTGTGGTCTAGAAGTCAAGATTATTTGGGAGGAAACATCCTAGCTAATCTAATGTATGATTATCCCCATACACAGGTAGCTGCACAGACTGAAAGTAAGGTGGCTAATGTGAGACTTCAGCCAGAGGGGTGATCTAATATAGCTTGTGATGTATGAATGTGTTAGAGATGGAGACAAGGAACAAGCGTTCCAGATCAAGTTTGTGTAATTTCTGATCAGTGATCTCCCCTTATTTCTAATAAGAATAATGTTTACTATTTTTTTAATTTTTTAAAACATATTTTATTGCTTCTTCACAGAGAGGAAGGGAGAGGGATAGAGAGTTAGAAACATCGATGAGAGAGAGTCATCGATCAGCTGCCTCCTGCACATCCCCCACTGGGGATGTGCCTGCAACCAAGGTACATGCCTTTGACTGGAATCGAACCTGGGACCCTTGAGTCCGCAGGCCGACGCTCTATCCACTGAGCCAAACCGGTTTTGGCAATGTTTACTATTGATTGAGCTCCTACCAGGGACTAGACCAGCCGTGGGCAAACTATGGCCCGCGGGGCAGATCTGGCCCATTCGGCTATTCTATGGCCCGTGGAGCCGAAAGAACAGAGGGTTCTCTTGCTCTCCCCTCCACTCCTTCACCAGCAGCCCAAGATGAGAGTGCCAGCATGGTCAGGTTGCTTTTGTTCTGGCCCTCCGGTCCAGTTTAAGAACCCATTGTGGCCCTTGAGTCAAAAAGTTTGCCCACCCCTGGACTAGACCCTGCACTGCTGTGTGAGGTAGTTTTCAGTGAAGCCTCTCAGACAGCCCGATGCTGGGGCTTCCACTTTCCCAAAGAGGACGGGACTGCAGGGGTGCTGTGGCTGGTGTGAAAGGATGGGTTGAGATATTGAGACTAGTTGGGCACCACAGCTGGTTCCACGGTACACTGGCCAATCCCATGGCACAAAAGTCAAGTATTTCTTCCTCATCACCATAAAGAAGAACAAAGTACAGCAGAACCACTCCCTAGGTCAGTGATTCGGGCCTTGGTTGCTTTTGATTAACCCTGTGTTCCTCTACATTACAGAGCACGGCTCAGTGGGTTCTTTGTGGCCCCAGAAACAAATAATTACACTTTCTGGCTCCAGGCGGACAGCCATGCTTCCCTGTATTTCAGTCAGTCAGAGGATCCCAGGATCAAGGTATTCACCTTCTTCTCGTTCCTTTTCCTTGTCCCCAGTTATTCACTCATTAAAAAAAGTAAATAAAAAAAATCTAAAAATAAAACTCTCATGCTCTACAAATAGTTGTAACACACCATAGATTCTTTTTGATGGGGGGAGGGGTTCATTAAAATTTTTTTTAAATTTAGAAATAATTGACATGCTTTTAATTGTTGAAAAAATTGGTTGAATATGTTGGCACCTATTATTTATTGAGCACTTACTATAGGCTGGGCATTATGCTACATTTTTTAATATACCTTGTCTCTAATTTTCACAGCATTTCTGTGAGCTATGTATATTTATTTCTACTTTTCAGATAAGGAAATTGGGATTTAGAAAGGTTGTACGGTCAATTGAGGGCCACGTGGGATAATATGAGCTGTATTTAGGGTTCAGACCCCGATTTGTCTGACTCCAAAGTTTGTGCCTTGCCCCCTAATTTTGGGTAGGAATATAATCAGTCTTCTGTAGGAATTTCCCCATCAGTTTTAAAGGTAGAAAAGGTGATGTTAACAAACAGCCACATTCACTAGTGCTATTGATAAAGAACCAAAATATCTCTTTTCAAAGTTATTAATATGCTTCTATTGCAAATGAGGAACTGTGGTCTCCAGTCTGTAAAGTGGTTTTGAAGCATACTAATTGTTAGTTGGTTAGAGAAACATTACAGATTTTGATGTGATCGCTCCTTTTACATTTCTTGAAGGGCTTGGTGTTGCTGGATCTGCAGCATCATGTAAACCCAGGGTCTCAGGCTGGCTGTTCCTGCTCTAAAGGTGGCCCATGCAGCCTCTCCTCAGTACTATTCTGTGGAGAAAAAGGGGGGAAGGAGGGGTGCGGAAGCATAAACAGCCACAAGCCTCACTGTGTCTTGGCTAACTGGCTGGAAAAGGCAGACCAGTCCTCAGGTCCTTGTTAACAGCTGTCCAGACACTTGCTGTTGGAGAAGGAAATACCCAGAAGCTCCACAGTGCTGACCATGATACGTGTATTGGGGCACAGGTGAAGGTGGCCTCCATCAGGGTGGGCACCGCTGACTGGTTTGACTCCTGGGAGCAGAATGGGAATGATGACGGCACCTGGCCACGGAAGTCCCCCAAGTTGGAGCTGCTCAGGGGAGCCAGGTACTACCTGGAGGCAGAGCAGCGTGGGAGAGCCCCCAGCCGGGGCATGAGAATTGGTGTCCAGATCCACAACACCTGGCTGAATCCCGACGTGGTCAGCACTTACCTGCGGGAGAAGCATCAGATTCGAATCCGCGCCCAGAGACTTCCGGAGATCCAGGTCTGCATCCCTTCCTAGTCCCTTGGACTTATGCTCAGGGCCTGAATTCCAGAAGGGATATAATGTTGCCTAGTGGAAGGATCACTGACTGGGAGCAGAAAATTTGAGTTGTAATTATCACTCTGCTTCAAAGAAAAAGGATGTGTATCCAATAGGGTCATGGGGACATTTAAAAAAAACGCAAAGTCTTATTGAGATGACTTTATTCATGGACTTAGTTTCAGGAATTTAAGGTCCAGATAAATAATTCTTTTGGAGACTTACTCCTTAGAGAGGAGACAGGGTCCTCTGAACACCCACACCCATACCCACGTGTGCATGCTAAAGCATGTACACCCAAGATTTCATAGCCTTTTGACTGATTCAGGTCCTATTTCCCTAATGTCTCTGTTTTCTAAGTCTACTTTGTAAAGGTCAAGGCATTTGGGTCTGTCAGTTGTGCTCCATACTTTTGTTGAATAATTTTGGTATATTTTTGTTGTTTACTTTTTGATGTACAGGATGAGTCACTATGGACTCTGCTTTTTAAGCTTATACTCTAGTCAGAAAAAACAACAACAACACACACACATGTATATAAATAGCCACAGGGGGGAAAAAAGAAAAGAAAATCACAAGTGATATAAGCAGTTAAAAATAACAAGTGACATAAGGTGATAGGTCTTACTCCATAATGGAAGTGTAAGGTGCCTGGCCGGGAATGTATTGGAAGCCAGGAGCAAGCCTGAGAATGTGACAATACCATGTGGCTGCTTCTGCCTGCTATGCCCCTGGGGGAGAGAGAGAGTGCTTAGGGAGAAGAGAGAAAAGTGGGCTATTCTGGAGCTGTGTGTGTAACAGGGGAGGCAGTAACAGATAAATAAAGAGACAGACATGCACATTATTCCACGGCAAGTTTTTTCATTAGGAGATAACACTTGCATTCTCCAGATATTTCTAGATGATAGTTTAACAGTGGAAATTTTAATAATAAAATAGCAAGCCAAGAAGTACGTTCTTTGATGACCTCTATAGCTTGATTAGCACATGTCATTAAGTCCTGTTACTCTTGACTTTTTAGATGCTAACTGTGTCTGGAAGTGGGAACTTCTTCCTTACTTGGGACAATGTCTCTAGCCAGCCTCTCCCTGCAAACGCCACAGCCCATCAGGTGGGAACCTCCTTGAAATGCAGAGAGGTGGGGGAGCCAGGGGTGGTCTTTATAGCCACAGTATGAACTCCTGGTAGCTTTTCTTTTCTACAGATTCAAACAGCCATTGAAGAATTACTTGCAGTCAAATGCCAGCTGGAACCCTTTTCGGCTAAGGTCCTACTCCGAGTTGGATTTGAACAAGGTGATGTCCCTGGCTTGACAAATTCTGACCCTCTTCTTTATCATTCTCTGTCTCTCCCTCTCTCTCTCTCTTTCTGTCTCTCTTGTAAAATGAGAACAATGTTCGTTTCCTCTCCAAGGTGCAAATAGAGTTAAAGAAGATATGGAAACTGGATTTGGACACTGAGTGGCCAAAGGAGTGGCTGCTTTCTTGGGAGGGAGCTGCTCGGTGTGGTGTCCTCCTGAGCTGTCAATTAGAAGCCAAGGTGCCGGGGAGTTAGAGTTAAGGATCACAGTGGGAAAAGACTTGCAAAAGATATAGGTGGGAAGTGGCAAGACAGTACAAATCTTATTTAATTTAAATTGAATCTCAAATAAAGGAATTATTACATAAAACAGTAGTCTTAACAAATTATAAAAAACGAGAGGGTATATTTTAAAAATTCTAAGGCGAACTAAGTTTCAATTAACACTACTTACCTTTCTACTTCTCAACAATTTTTCATGTGATGGTAGTCCCCCTTTATGCAAACCCCAGTGAGTACATGAAACTTTGGTCATACCATGTTTTTTCCTATACATACATACCTCTGATAAAGTTTATTTATAAATTCAGTAAGGAAGAGATTAACAGCTATAATTAATAATAAAATAGAACAATTATAACAACATACTATGATGAAAGTTATGGGAATGTGGCATGTGACTCTCTCTCTCTTAAAATATCTTATTATACTGTACTCACCCTTATTCTTTTTGTAATGATGCAAGATGATAAAATGCCTAGGACCTAGGTGATGAGATGAAGGGAGGTGAATAATGTATGCATTATGACAGAATATTAGGCTACTGTTGACCGTATTGATTATTTACTTAACAAGCACTTTCTGGCTTCTCTTTGGCATGTCTGAATGACCAGCATCACTACTCCTAAAATTATTTTATTTAAATATTCTCTTTGGGGCCATTATTACTGTATTTGTCGGCATATAAGACGATTTTTTGGCCCTGAAAATACCGTATTTGCCGGCGTATAAGACGACCCCCTAACATTTCCACTCAAAATACAGAGTTTGTTATATACTCACCGTATAAGACTACCCCCCACTTGGAGGCATATTTTTCAGGGCCAAAAAATCGTCTTATACGCCGGCAAATACGGTAAGTAAAACAGGGTTACTTCAACACAAGCACTGGGATCTGAGAACCCAGAGAGCTACTAAGTGACTATCAGTGGGGAGCATCTAAGCTAGGGAGTGTGTGAGATTTTATCATGCTATTCAAAGTGGCATGCAATCAAAAACCCATGAGTTGTTTATTTCTGGAATTTTCCATTTAATATTTTTGGACTACGGTTGACTGCTGGTAATAAACTGTGGAAGTGAAACCACGGTAAGGGGGGGACCACGTATATTTTCGATGCTCTAGGGGTGACAGAATGGATTTTTCATAGCTGGAGCCTGCAAACGGGGGCTGCAGGGCACCCTAAGCCCTGCCCAGCTCACCCAAGGGCTGGGGGGCCAATATCATGGGGAACCCATAGCTCATGTCCTGCACACATGTTGGGAAGCTCTGTCTTTTAAACATCTACCCTGTCTTTTCATTTTATTTGAATTGCATTCAGGCGCAGAAGGTTCCAGCTTTGATGGGGACCTCACCAGTGGGACAGAGCCCTTCTGTGGGAGGTTCAGCCTCTGTCGGCCTCAGCACCTTGTCCTCACACCCCCCGCTGCCCAGCGGGGCTACCGGCTGGATCAGTACCCACAGGTGCGGAGCAGTCCTCATGCTGCCAGGGCGGCATTGGTCTTACTCTCGGGGGTTGAGATGAAGAAACAGAAGCGCAAACGAGTGATTGCTGTGTTTGCTGTGATTTGCCTAACTTGTTTCTGGCTGAGGTTCACGGTTTCTTAAATGCTGTCTCAGGTGTGAGCAGATGCCTCCAGCCCTCCATTAGCTACTTGTTAATAGAAATGCCTTTGTATCTGTGGGAAACCTATGGAATTTTTTAATATGCTTTGTACAGGGTTGGGCAAAAGTTGGTCTACAGTTGTGAGTATGCCAAACAGAAAGTTTGTTCTTGTATTATTTATTGATTATTATTTTAGTTTCCAACAACTGTAAACCTACTTTCCCCCCACAGCCCTCTTTATTTTCTTTGCTCTTTAGGTATCAGTGCAGATCTATAATCAGACTTTCTGGTTTTGAATTCTGACTCTATACCCTGTGTGCCCTCAACATCTTACTTTAGTATACACTTCTGAAAAATGGGTAATAATGTTGTCTACCTCTCAGGTTTGGGTGAAGTTTAAATGAGGTAATCCACTAAAGTACTTATGCCAGTGGTTAGGACTCAGCTGAGGCTAGCTATTGTTTTTTTTTTAAATTATAGTTATTATTATTATTGATCCATTGTCTGACTCATTTCTTTTAAAAAAGATAGTTTTTACACACACACACACACACACACACACACACACACACACACAATTGATTTTAGAAAGGAAAGGGGAGTGATAGAGAGATAGAAACATCAGTGATGAGAGAAAATCATTGATTGGCTGCCTCCTGCACGCCCCCTACCTGGGTTGGGGGGGTGGAGGGGAAATGGATCCCACAATCCAGGCATGTGTCCTTGGCTGGAATCAAACCCAGGACCCTTCAGTCTGAAGGCCAATGTTCTATCCACTGGGCCAAACCAGGCAGGGCTGACTGACCCATTTCTTGAATCCCTCTTATATCCTTTGTGTCAATGGCTCTGCAGTTCTTCAGATGAAGCCCATTTGCCCCGTGGGAACCAGGGTGAGCCTTGCTGGGGCAGCTGAGCCCATGGCAGTGGTTTCGTCCTGGCCTAGTTGAACGGCAGTGGGAACGGGACTGAATAGTTCAGGTCGGGACACCACCCATCTCTCAGCCTTTCCCATACAGCAGAAGCTCCCAGTGGGCATAATTTTGCCTCCTAGGGAGAGATTTGGCAATTTATGAAGACATTTTTGTTTGCCACAACTGGGTCAGTGCTGCTGGCATTCACTGGGTAGATCCCAGGGATGTTGCTAAATATGTACATTGCATAGAATAGACCCCTCACAGGAAAAATAAAAATCCAATCCAAAATTGTGCTGAAGTAAAAAAAAAAATTCTGCTCTAAAGACTTTTTGAGCCAAATAATTTTACTTAACTCAGAGTTAGAAACCAAGGATGTTGGGGAGTTAAGAGTCAAGGAATTGCTGCTCAAAGAGGTTAAGTGACTTGTTCAAGGTTGCACAGGTAACCGGGTCAGAATAGGGGTTTTCTAACTGAGCTCCTCTAAAATTGTCATTGCCAAACACAGCACATTTACTAACTCTCTTTCGGAAAGTAACAATTTACTCTGAATGATTTGTCTCTTCTGCTAGACTGGTAAGGTCCGGGAGGGCAGAAACTGGGCTGACTCCCTCACAGTGTGAGGCAGTGTCCTAGAGAGGTGGGCTCTCCTCACCTCACATCGTTTGAATGGCTGCTTCCTGCACTGATAGAGCTGAAGCTCTTATCTGGTGTCCACAGCTGTGCATTGCATACAAAGGCCACATGAATAAGACCCTGAAGGTGACCGTGTCTTTCACAAGCGATCTTCAAAACATCATTAAGAACATCACCTGTGACTGGAGTCTCGTGGGAACTAGTCCGGAAAGGTAGATAATCTGTGGGGAGGCGTGGGAATTCTGCCAACTGGATGATTAGCTCTCTTGGGGGCAGTGCCTCAGGTACGAGCTAACTTAGGGCTCTGAACACAGATGGGAAAAAATGGAGTCTGGAGAAGTTTGATGTCAAAACAGTCAGTGGTGAGGAATATAATCTTCCTAGAAGGAGCCTGACATTTCTCATAGAGTCACAGAACACAGTATTTGGAAGAGGCTTTAGAAAATATTCCTGGACATTACCGATGAGAAAAATGGGGTGGTGATTCACCCCATTTGATGATTAACCAAAATTTGGCGAGTGAACAAGATTCTGGAATAAAAATCAAGCATCTCGGTGCCTTGACTCAGTGCTCTTTCCAGAGATCTCTTATGGGTTTTGTAAGTGGTTTTAAACCTAAAGAGTCCTATAATGTCCAGAAATATTAATCTTCCTTCTCATTAAAGCCTAATATACTATTTGCCTGAGACACACACTTATATTATAACTAGAGGCTTGGTGTACCAATTTGGCCTGGCCTGTGAGGTTGGGTCAAAACTGGCTCTCTGACATCCCCCGAGGGATCCTGGATTTTGAGAGGGCACAGGCCAGGCCAAGGGACTCACTGGTGCATAATTGGGCTAGAGAGAGATGCAGGAGGTTGGGCAGCCAGGGAGAGTTTGAAGGAGGGTTCCAGGGTGTGTCCAGCCTGTCTCATTCAGTATCAATCATTCCTAATCGGCTGGACGCCAGCAGCAAGCTGACCTACCTACTGGTCAGAGGGTCTGCCTCCTGGTGCATGTCATAGTGAGTGGTTGAGTGGCCTTAGAATATCATTAGCATATTACACTTTGATTGGTTGACAGGTGTACCAGACAATTAGCATATTAGGCTTTTATTATATAGGATTTTAAAAAGATTCCATGTCAGAAATGAATTATTGCCTTAAAATGTGATTCACTAATGTGATAGCACAAGTTCAGTTTAACAGCCTGTCTTGAATATTGTACCCAAGGCACACAGGCCTGTTTGGGTGCTGGGGTTTACAGGGTCCCTCTCCTGGTTACACAATCAGGTCCCCCCAGGTTGGAGAATGAGGGCTCTGAAGGGAGGGGACTGTGGAGGCACAGAGACAGGCCCATTTCCGCTGTGCACTTGTTTTTCAGCTGGCGATTCACTTGCACTAACCTCTGGAAGACTTGCGCGCATTGCTCCGTGCATCTGCAGAGGTCTCTGGCAAACTCCCCGGTGCTAGTTCATCGAATTGACATCTTCCCTCAGGCTCAGGACACTGGCTTATTCTATGTGGATGAAATTATTATTGCAGACACAAACCTAACAGGTGATCATCGAATCCACTCTCTTCCATGGACCTGTCCATCAAAGGCCGACCTTAAACTTTTCTGCTAGGCGCTGCTGTTATTTTAATGACGAGGGCATAGGTTATTCTCCATCTTGCCTGCCTTTTTCTAGAGCGAAGATGGGGTTGGTATCGTGTGCCCTTGGCCCCTATATTTCTCTTGCTAGTTCCTCTTGTTTTTCCCATTGCCTGCAATGCTTGCTCTTGCTTCTGGTAGTTGTGCTGTCGCTCCCATTTGACTCCTTCCTTGCTGAGAAGCTTTGGTTTCCTCATCCATAAAATAGTCATCTTGAGGTTTCTGCCTCATTGGATTAACTGCAGAGATTAACTGAAGTGTAATGGAAAACACTCATCACAGGTCCTGACCATAGTAAGTGCTCAATAAACACGAGCAATTATTATTACTATTAACATTATTATTAGTGTTAATAAGAAGTCCAGAAGGATTTCTTGATCTATCAGTTAATATCTGTCATACAAAGTGCTGAAGAACACAGCAATATCTGGCCATATTAAGGGACTAAAGTTCTTTTTAAAAAATATATTTTATTGATATTTTACAGAGAGGAAGGGAGAGAGATAGAGAGCTAGAAATGTCGATGAGAGAGAGAAACATCGACCAGCTGCCTCCTGCACACCCCCCACAGGGGAATGTGCCCGAAACCAAGGTACATGCCCTTGACCGGAATCGAACCAGGGACCCTTCAGTCCGCAGAGCGTTGCTCTACCACTGAGCCAAACCGGTTTCGGCAAGGGACTAAAGTTCTGATTTATGACAGACTCAGTGAGAGCTAGAGGGTAACCAGGCCCTCTTAAGAATAGCCTTGTCCTTCCTTCTGCCCATCTAGATTCCTCCCACTTGTCAGTTAGGTTCAGGCCTGGCCTGTTTCTCCACCAAGTCCTTTGACCTTCCTTGGGCACAGTGACCTCACCGGGCTTTGCTTGTCCACAGGCCTTAGGGACAAGGTGCTCATCAGGGAACCTGAGACTGGCCCCGGAGACCGCGCACCCAGGGGAAGGGAAGCCCACCTCCAGGCGGGTGGTGTCATTGCTCCCAGGGCCCCCAGGCTTCCAAGTTCTGTTTTTTCTCCATTTCCCGTCAGATCCTTGTGACTCTGGGGCTCAGCTTTCCTGCTTTAAGTAGCTTCTCTCACCCAGGAGAAGGGGAGGAAGCAGTCATTTACATTTGATTTGTAAATGTGCAAGTGTTCAGCCTTTTGCCTGTAAAATTGCAGAGCTGAGGGCAGGGGCACTTGGGGTGCATGGCAAAAGGTCTCTCCATTAGTCTTGAAATTACATTGTATTTGAACTCATCAAACTTCTGTCTCTGATTTGTTTCAAAGGTTTAAGTGGGCATCTGGGTCAGACTGTGTCACTGCTTATTTTAAACCCTGCTTATGTTCTGGCACACAGAAAATAATATTCAAATGGTGTGCGTGGGTAACTGCCTGAATTCTTGGTGCCTAAGATACCGGGCTGGACCTTTTGTGACCCTCAAGTGCTGCCCAGATTCCTGGAGGACTGAAGGTCTCAATATTTCAAACACTTGAACTCTGTGATAGGAAAACTTAGTATTAGATAATAGTTGCCTTTCCCTTTTTTTCTCTTCTCCTTTAAATGCTGTCTTACACCTACAAACCTTCAAAGTGCAAGATCCAGAGTGCTTTCTCATTGCCCAAACCTTCCTGCCACCTATGGATCCATTGTGAGAGTGAGATGAGGAGGGAAGCAGAGAGGAAGAGGGCAGAGACAAGAAAGAAGGCTTGGGTAAAACCATGTTTTCTGCTTTGGCTAGTTAGTGTGCTGGCAACAACTTTGCTTTGAGGATTTTTTAATGGCAACATAAACTTGACACAGTTGGGCTCAATATTCAGAGTTAATTGTCTGACATTTTTCTGATCAATTTAACACTATTATTTTCTCCCATCTAAATGTCCTCTGTGGAAGTTTTTCTCATCTAATGGTAGCTACCATTTATTTCTCATTTGCTTCTTAGAACCCCATGAGATGGTCCTAGTATTCCCACCCTTTAGATGACAAAAGCGAAGATAAGAGGGGCTGAGTATCTTGCTCCAAATCCATAGCTGGGATGTGGGCAACTCTGAAACTCTAAGATCATTGATACCAAAGCCAGAACGTCAATGACTCATTACTACCCTGTTTCCCCGAAAATAAGACAGTGTCTTATATTAATTTTTCCTCCCAAAGATGCACTAGGTCTTATTTTCAGGGGATGTATTATGTTTCCATGAAGTAGGTCTTATTTTCGGAGGATGTCTTATTTTCGGGGAAACACGGTAGCTGAGTGAATCAACATTTACTGAGCACCCACTCTGTGCCTGGTGCTGTGCTAAGCATTGAGCATGCAAGCTTACTGCCTTAAACTGTTTCCTGTCTCATTGTACTGTCCTGGGGAAGAAGCTATCTTTTATACAGCGCCTAATAGGAGGGGAGAAGAATATTAAATTACATTGTGCTGGCCATTTAAATCTGCCATCTCACTAAACTCTCCCTGCTGTGCAGGTTGGTATATGTCACGATTCCCATTTTAGAAATGAGAAAATGTCTTAGATTAGTTTGATTAGCCAAATGGTAATCTAAGAGAAGTGGAAAAAGAGGAATTCAACATTGGTCTGTCTCACAGTGTGCACTTTTCCTGCTCATGTGCTGACTCTACACTCTGGATAAATAGTAGGTGCCCCCAGTACAAGCCTCATGTGTTCGGTCTTCCTAAGGAGGATCTGCTGGGCATTCCTGGAGCGGCCAGGAAAAGGAAGGAGGAAAGGGTGGCCATCCACACTGTGGTAGATTTTCTCTGTGAGAGTCCTCTTGTGGCACAGGAAGTGATGTTTGTCTGGCTTATGTCTCCTTGAACTTTGCAGTGAAATCAGACTTTGTCTCCTTACACCATGACCTTGCATTTTTTTTTGTTGGTACTAAACTCCTGGCCTCCTCTCCCTGTGCTCTGCATCCAGGAGAGGGTGGGAGTTTCAGCTTTGAGTGTGCTGGGATCTAAGTAACAGCATCTCCAGCGGGGACTTTCCTCACAGCTGGCCTTCCACCTTGAGTTACTTGGTATTAATTGGATTGTTGCTCCAGTTTCGCAGGCTGAGTCTGGAACAGCTCGCCCAGGCCGGAATCTGGTGGAATCTCTCTCTGTGGTGGGATCCCCTCCAGTCTACCGTGTAACTTCCTGGTTGGCAGAGTGTGGCTCAGAGCTCCCACTCATCACTGCAAGGTAGGAAGCTGTCTTTGTTCACTGGTCACTCCTTATGATTGCTAGTTGGTTCTGGAGGACACAAAGGTGGGAGTTTTATTAGGAAAAGTCACCCATCTTGTTGCTTAAAGCAATGCTTCTTATTCCTAAGAATGCAGTATCAGACACCTGGAGGTCTTGTTAAAACATAAGTCACCGAGCCCTAACCCCACCATCTTTAATTCTCTGGGTATCGGGGCAGGATCTGAGAATTTGCATTCTCAGTGGGTCCCCAGGCAATGCTGATTTTACTGGTCCGGGGATTACACTTCAAGAACTAGTTCCTAGAGAATTTGTTTAAAAGTAGTTGTATGTTTATGCTCTTCAGAGGCTCACATAGCCTCCATTTTCTGTTCACACCCCTCTTTTCATTTCTCATATATTAATCTTATTAGAATTATTTGAGGCTAAATAGGTCTCAAGAACAAACGCAGCTATTTCTAAGAATTCACCACCAGATGGCACTAGAGGCCCATAAGCATTGCTTTTCTTTAAATAGTCAAACTTCCTAGTCAAATTTACAAAGCAATAACTAAAGAGCAGGCTCTTCCTCTAAGCTCCTGGAGCATGCGTAGGCTCTAATTCAGTCTTTTATTTATTTATTTATTTTATTTTATTGAATTTATTGAAGTGACTGGTTGGTTAATAAAACTATGCAGATTCCAAAACCCCAGGAGGACAGGAAGAATTGAGAAGCTCAGCCTTTACAATTCACCCCATCTCTTTCTAATATGTCCCAAAATTTTAGTTCTCACACTTACACCGTGCTTAAGACAGTGTATCAATTAAGCAGAGAGCTTGACTTTGTGCTCCGTTTTCCTTGACCTGGTCCTTTGGGCAGGAAAGAAATGAAATCCATCAATAGAATGAAAGAGTACAAGCTCTTTGGTGGTGGGGAGGGAGCTGCCACACCTCCCAACCTGCAGTCCTGTGCCCCAAGTGTCGAAGCTATTAACTCTGAACCGATAGGACTAACTTAGGTTGTTTTGAACAGGTCCGCTCTTTAGAGTGGTCCTCACACCCTTCCCTACTGATTTTTCCTCAAGTCCCTTCAGTCCCGGGAGCCTCCAGCCTAAGAAAGACAGGGCAGCCCTCAGCCTGGCCTCTCCCGGATTCATCTTCCAACTCCCATAATGTCACTTTGTCTTATTACTTCTATCTGGTTGTGTGTACCCATGTCAGTATGTAAAACCAAATACTGCTATTGACAAAAATTACATATATTTATTGTTGAAAATTGGGAAAATATAGAAAAACATTAGGAGAATAATTTCAATTAACACATTGGATCCATATTCTGGTTGCCTATTTCCCCAAGCAGTTGTTACATACATGCATACATACATGTATATATGCACTTTTAAACCTCTTATTAGAATCAACAGTAACATACTGTATTTGTAACATGCTCTTTTCACCTAATGGTATAACTTAAACATTTCCTCATTTCATTAAACATTCCTCTAAAATAAAGTTTTTAATGGGTGAATGGTATTCCACATCATGCATGGTGTGTCACAATTTAGTCGACCCATTTATGGTTTAAGAGCAGCTTCAGGCAGTCGGTGTGTTTGTGCTCAGGTATTAGAGAAGAACTTGGCCAGCTGGAGTCTGTGTTTCAGCTGCAGACACCGAATGGGGAAGTTTCTGTCCCTGCCTGTGCATTTAGCTATGCCAGTGTGGCTGAGAATACCAAGTTCTCTCTCTGCTCTGTGCTGGGGACCAGAGCCGTGGAGGCTAGTGTCCTCCCTCTGGTGCCCAGTGAAAGGGAAGGATGGTCATTCTTGAAAATCCTAAAATTACAGCACACTTTTTCTACTGTGATAGGAGATGGGCGCCAGATATTTGGGAGCCTGGGCTCAGGGTGGTCTGGAACCGTGGGGGACTAGCTGGTCTTTGAGAAGGAGCTATGCTCTGCCTGGAGCAGCGTTCTGGAAGGTTACTGTGGTTCATGCTCGGTGTTTGATATGCCACAGCGCTGTGCCCGCTGAAGGAGCAGAAGAAGGATCTGGGATGGTCCAGGTGGCAACGCAGAGACTCCAGAGGACAAGTCCGCCTTTAGGAGGACACTTTCGCATCCATCTTTCTAACACAGTGATTCCTGGTAAAGGGACAAATGGGGGGATGGTGCAGCTTTTCTCATTTATGATTTTAGGGGCATTCGTAGGCAGGCAACATCCTCTGAGATGGTCAGGCAGGGGGACAGTCTGAATGCTATTTTGTTTATTTTCCAGGGTCTGAAAATGATCTTATTAAATAAAGACTTAGACAATAGCAATAACATATTGTTGCTAATATAATCCCAAACTTTTAGTTTTATAGATGTGGAAACAGTGGATTAGCTTCTTGGGGCTGTCATAACAAATGACCACAACTTTGTGGCTTAACACAACAGACATTTGTTCTCTCACAATTGAGGCCAGAAGTCCAAAATCAAATTGTTGGCTGGGCCACACTTTTTCTGAAGGCTCATGGGGAGAGTCCATTTCCTGCCTTTTCCAGCATCTGGTGGCTGCCCTTGGCTATGGCTCCACCCGTTGTCTCCATGGTCACATTGTCTCTTCCTCTTCTGTCTCAGAACTCCCCCTGCCTTTCTCATAAGGATTTGTGTGACCCAGGGCCCACCTGACAATCCAAGATAAACTTTTCTCAGGCTTTGACTTAGCCACACCTTATGCTATACATAAGGTAATATTAACTCTTTGGCCTTATAATGTAATATTAATAGGTTCTGGGGATTAGGGAATTGACATATCTTTTTTTAAATCCTCACCCAAGGATTTTTTCCTTTGATTTATAGAGAGAATGGAAGGTAGGGGTGAGTTTGGGGGGGGGGAGAAAAAGAAAGAGAGAGTAAGAGAGAGAGAGAGAGAGACAAAGAGAGAGAGAGAGAGAGATACAGACATCTCTGTGACTGGACCAGGGATCAAACCTGCAACCTAGGTAGTGCCCTTGATTGGGAATTGAACCTGCAAGCCTTCAATGTGCAGGCTGCTGCTCTAACGATTTAGAAACACTGGCCAGGTCGACATATCTTTTGGAGGGCCACCATTCAGCCCACTACACTGAGGTTTGCCCCAAAATCATTCAGATAGTTGATGGCGGGGTCCAGGTGTGAACTGGGTCTTTGATCTCAGGTCAGTCCTCTTCTCTCTGGTGTTTTAATGGCAGCCATGGGTCTTTTGCATTAAACTCCACGATGACACCCTATGCTATTGAGGATAGTAGTGGTCATAACAAAGGTAGAAGGAGCTTTCAGATGCAATGAAAGTAGTTTCTAAATCTTCAATACCATACACATTCCACAAAGGATAAGGGTTATAAATTATTATAATTTGTTACTTAGTTTGTATAAACATAGAGGAATCAGAAAGGAGGCTCAGGAGAACACCAAGAGTGGCTATGTAAAAATTGGTGCATGGTCCAACAATCTTCTGCCCTCCCATGCAGAAAGATGCGGGGCTTGCAATAAATCTTCTTGAGTGGGAAGAATGGAGTGGTGTTTTCACTCTAACAGGGCAACTCAGGAAGAGTTGAAGGTCGTTAGGCTATTGGACTCTATGGCTCCTGGAGTCTGATAAGTGGGTGAATCAGTGCCCTGCCTTTGTGAAGCCCATCACCGTGCTGTTTCCCCTGTCAACAATGAGACACTGGCAGCCCGTGTGTAGACAGACTCTTCCCGCCACCACCTTCCATTGCCGATGCTCCTCCCATCACTGACTGCAGAACGACAGGGGAAGCCACCCTTCACCTGGCCTTTTGAAATGGTGATGGCCCCAAGTTATGCAAATGTAGAATAGTCTTTTTTTTTTTTTAAAGGATGAGAATTTTGTTTGCATTTTAGAAATATAGTGGTATTAACACTCCAAGGCAGTGTGGGATTTAAGAGGAAAACTCTTGAGTAGGTAGAAGGCAACCTGGTTTTTAATCGAAACCTTCCTCATTTGGTTGACAAGCTTTTGAATCTTCTTAGTTTTCATCTCTAAAGGAAGCATTAGGGTACCCAAAATGACCCACCTCCTAGAGCTGTTGAGAGTAGTTAATGAAATGGAAACTTTTGGTAAAGCATGAAACAGTTTAAACCCAAGTAGGACTTAAGTACCTAGTGTTATTTCTCTTTGGTGATGTGGAATGGGGAAGCAGGTGGTTGGGCTTAAAGGAAATTCTAATAGAGAAACCGAAGTTAAATGTCAGCATTCCTCAGCTGGGCTGGCTATGTTTTTATGGATGTCAGCTGCTGTATGCCTCTCCCACCCCCTGTGAAGGGTGGCCAACTTTTCTCTGTTTACAGAGCCAATTACATTTTTTCCCCCCCGGGAAAACTCAACATTTAATTAGACTTTCAGGCATTACCAGGATGTCTGGAGTCTATATTTTGAGTTGACAGCTGAGATAGTTTTGTCTGATGTGATTGTGCTCTCCACTTGCTCTGAGATGTGATACTGACTAAAGGTATCACGGTATAAAAAGTGAGCATCTGCTCGTATCTACCTTAACTGGGCTGGAGCTTCTCTTGAAGCTATATTTTGAACATGAGAGTCTCCTGCATATTTAGAAGGTATCTTGACACTTATTCTCTCTGTTATCATCATGATGAGACCCTATGAGGTAGAGTAATTTATGTTTTGTATTCTGTGTATCACAACCCTTCCCCACAGATGTTCCTGTACATATTTCAGCTAGTCACCTTCGCAAGCTCTTACAGAACAGTGCTGATGACGTCACATCCAGGTACCTCAATGTCAGTGACTTCACTGTGATGGAGGATCTGAAGTCTTGCTACGAACATGTATGGACCCTCTCCTGGTCCACCCAGGTTGGGGATTTGCCCAATTTCATCAGGGTATGTATGGTATGGTATCCCTTTTGGTGCTATGGAGTTTGTGCCCTGGCACAATTTTGTAAAGAAAAATATCAGAATAATATAAATGGAAACTGTCATGAATTACTAATTTTATTGGAATATTCAAACAAAGGGGCTCAGTTATCTTTCTTTCTGAAAGGTTTCAAGACACATTCTGTGAGTCATATCTCTGATAAAGCAATTTGAACCAATGTCTCCTTTCCTAACTCAGTGTAGGTAGAAATGTTGTTGGTCAATGTCCACCTTGCACCAATTCTGCATCTGTTATTGGATAATTTAAGCAGATGTGATTGACTTAGATTATGAGGGAGGCAGATGGCACAGCAGAAGGAATTTTAGAAAAGGATTTGCTGTCTTTGGGTAATGACAAAACCAGATGCTCTTGCATATTTAGGTTTTTAAAAATAATCTAATGATCATCTAGCATTTGGTTATTATAAAATGAAATCCGAGATGGAATTTGATCCCTGTTACATGGTAGTGTGGGTCATCTGGTTTTTAAACAAAATACTTGGGTGGAGATAGAGGAAGGACAGGAGTCATCTCATAGCACTTGTTTCCTTACATTTCATTGTAACATTTTGGATTGCAAACATACACAATAGAAAAGCACATAGAAACAAAAGTATCTCAAGACTTAGAGAAATAATTTTTGTAGAACTCCATTTGCAAATAAATATCCCTCTAACCTACTGGGGCTTTCATTGGTCATTACTTATGTCAGGTTTCTAGTTTTCAATCCCCCGTCACTCCATTTTCACTGTCTAGCTAACGGATTATCTTAAACAGAATGTGGAAAGACCTTTGATTAGTTGTTTAAAACAAGACTAGACTGCCATTCCATGACAGAATTCACCAGAAATGTAATCATCTTAGGTCTCTGACGAAAATCTAACTGGAGTGAACCCTGCTGCAACCACTCGTGTGTTATATGATGGCGGAGTTTTTCTTGCTCCCGTATTTGGAGACATGTTGGTTACTGCCAACCAGCACCCTCAGGTGAGAGTAGATGGGCCACCCCACATGCAAGTACTAGTTTTACATCTGTCTCAGCCCCTCCCTAATGTGGACCAATCCCAAGGATATGTTTTATAACCCATAACACGGAGACAGTTATGCCTGTCCTCTCTCTACTTCCACACGGTATGGAAAGTACTCTGAAAACTTAAGTGCTTTGTACACACAACATCCTGTTATTATAATTATTGATGCTATTATTATGGCATAAAAAATAGAGAACCTCTGTGAGTACATATGGTTTATACCTCCACACAGTGATATTGAAAAGTAAATGAGTGAAGTCAACTCCTTTTCTTTTTAAAACGTCTTTCCTCTTTCCCATCTGCCCATAATCCTGTTATAAGTCATCTGCCTTTAATTTGAGAAAAAATTTAAATACCAAACTATAAAGAATAATATAACCAAAACCAGGGTATCTAAACTGAGGATTAATAATCATCAACATGTTGATATATTTAGTATGTTTTGTCTTTATGGATAAAATAAAGCAGATAAAATCAAAGTGTTCTTTATCAATTATGCCTTTATGCTATCCCAATACCCTTTTCCTCCATAAGAAAACATTATCATAAAATATAGTGTATGTACTTTTATCCATATCTCCTATATAGAGAGTCCAATAAGCATATCTTTTCTCATCTCCAAGTATTGTAGGATTCTATTAGATTAACATTAGCTCCAGTACAAGGGAAAGACATGTACAAGCTGACTTTTGAACAATCAGGGATTAGGGGCACTGATACCCTCACAGTAAAAAGTCTGTATGTAACTTTTGACTGCCCAAAATCTTAACTATTAGTAGCTGATTACATAAACAGTGAATTAACAACATATTTCATAAGTTATATGTATTTCATACTGTATAAAATAAAGCAGTTAAAATATTCAAATAAGAGAAAATACATTTATAGTATTTATAAAAAATACATTTACCTATGTTTTCAAGGGTCAACTGTAGTCTCTTCTTGGGGTCCTATTCTAGGATAAAACAAGACCCCAAACCAAGTGTCCAAATACTCCAATTTTTAGTTATATACCCATGTAGTAATGATGGAAGGAAGGTGCCTACTTTTCTGGCATTTACCAGCAAAGAAAGGGCTTTTCACAGGAAATATCTACCTAGTTGAAAATAGAAATTAATAAAAAGTCCTTATGTAGTTTGAATTTTATTAAATTTAGTTTTATATGACAGAGAGGATATTTATTCAACATGTAGCACATTTAATTGTAGAAATGTGAGGTTTCAGCATGTTGCCCCTCAGTTTAAGAGTCTGACATATTTTGAGCCATTCATTACAATTTAGGGTTTATTACTGGGAAATAGAAGAAAGAAAATTAGTGAATCATGAACACATTTTAATTTGGACAAATTTCATAAGTACTTTATTGGTATGAATACTACTGAGTACATGAAATACATTTGGGTTTCATTCTTTTGCCTTTTTTTCAGGTAGTTGTGCAAGTGAATGACATACCAGCTCATTGCTCAGGTTCCTGTTCTTTCCAGTATCTTGAAGGATCAACTCCCCGGGTCCACTCTGTGTGGTATTCCCTTGGTAAGATTTGTGATTGGGCAGTGAGATAGCCATGAACTATAGGCACAGAGTGATTTGTCAGTGACCATGTACTGGTGATAGGTGGGTAGGAGGTGCATCAGTTTATGGAGTGGATGTTTAGTGATACAATAGAAAGAGTATTTTTTGGCCAATGTAACTGATATTGTTATGATTGAAGATGGAGACAAATGGATTTTTGATGACTTAAAATGTTTTATTTTCTTTGTTTCTTGTTTTGAAATATTCTTTACTTTGAATTCCCCCAATTTTTATTGATTAGTCTTCTCTCATTATTACTTTTGAGACCATTTAAGATGGGGGCTGTATGCTTACAATGATAAATGCCAATGTCCAGTATTTGAGTCAGCATGCAATTCCTTGAATTTGAAGATGAGAGGAGACGATGAAAGAATATGATCATTTGATGTTAGGAAGAGTTATCTGAAATGGAGTGATTCCTGAGAGATGATTTGTTATTTTAATTTATTTTCTTTTTTAAGATGGTGACATGGACCTATTGGTTTATATTACTGGATCTAATTTCTCGGGTGACTCCCAGGCCTTGCAGATTACAGTGAATAAAACAAGTTGCAAAGTTATTTTCTCAAACCAAACAGATGTGGTCTGCCAGACTGACCTGCTACCTGTTGGAGTGTATCAGATCTCAGTGCTGGTGAGACCCTCGGGTCGTGCCATCAATGCCAGTGGAGGAGGCCTCTTCCTGAACGTGGAACCCAGATTGGACGCAGTGGAGCCCTCTAGAGCTGCAGAGATAGGTAACATGGGGAGGACCCACATTGTATCTGACATGGAAGCATTCTTGGTGGTGTGCAGAAACCTACTCCTGCTGTGTAATAAATTCTGTATCCACTATGATTCACAACTTTTTTTTTATGCCATCAGAATTTCTTCTAACGAGCAACAGATATTTGAGCCCTTAAATGAACTCATTTGCTACATAGTTTGGCTGTGATATTAGGTATGATTGGGTCAGTCACTGAGTCACCAGGATAATTTGGTTTAGTGAAAACAACACCAGATAGGGTGTTAGGACACATGTGTTTGGGTTTTCGTGATGCCAAAATCAGATGTGTGACCTTAGAAATGTCAGTTATTTTTAGGGGACTTAGTTTCCTAATAAAGATGGTGATAGGCACTATGTTACTTATGAAGTATCTCTTAGGTAGTCACATACCCTAAATGCTTACAGCCACCTGGAAGATGGAGATATTCTCCACATTGTTCAGATGAGGTAATGGTGGTTCTGTGAGAACAGTGACTTGCCCCAGGCTTTCCAATAGAAAGAGGTGGATTTAGGATGCAAACTGGGTTTGTCAGATGCCAAGACTCCTGTTGCTTTTGCGTGCCATGCTGTCTTAGTTATATAAGGAGCCTAATGATGCTTAACTTATAGACCTCCTAGTTTTGTATGAGATTGAAATGAGTCAACAGGTGGGAAAGTCCTTTGAAAAGTAAAAGGATTTGCATGTGTGATGTTCAGGTCTTGCCCATCAGAAGCCTTGCACACAGTGGGTGTTCACAAATATTTATAAACTGACATGCACATGGATTCTTGGCTAGCATGCAAAGCCAACTAGCATTAGGGCAGTAGATCTTGTCACTGTCAGCCCCGTGGATTGGGTGTTAGTCCCATGAAAACCAAGCATCTCTTCTGAGGAACAAGACAGTTATAAACAATCCAGCCAGCCGAGACCGGTTTGGCTCAGTGGATAGAGCGTTGGCCTGCGGACTGAAAGGTCCCGGGTTCGATTCCGGTCAAGGGCACGTACCTTGGTTGCGGGCACATCCCCGGTGGGGAGTGTGCAGGAGGCAGCTGGTTGATGTATCTCTCTCATCGACGTTTCTAACTCTCTATCCCTCTCAATTCCTCTCTGTGTAAAATCAATAAAATATATATTAAAAAAACACACACACAAAAAAACAATCCAGCTAGATTGTAAGAATTCTTAGGAATACTTATGCATATATCCTCTCTAATAAAAGAGAAACATGCAAATTGACCATACCTTTGCTACACCCAAAAGCCATGCCCACCAGCCAATCAGGGCAAGCATGCAAATTAACCAAACCAAGATGGTGGTTAATTTGCATATCCAGGCCAGAGTGAAGACTGAACACAGTGTATAAAGAAGCCAAGTGCTGCAGAAGGGAGCGAAGCTGCGGAGAGGCAAGCAAGTGGGGCCAACGAAGAAGGAAGGGAAGCAGGCGGGGCAGTGTAACTGCAGCAGGAAGCCCTATTTTGCAGAAATGTTCCTGCACGGGGCCTCTAGTATATATATATATATATATATATATATATATATATATATATATATATATATATGTTAATGTATGATTGTTGGAGCATAAAACTTCTTAATGCCTTGGATTGTTGTCATTGTTTATTCTGTTGAACAAAGACCTGTGGCTTAGAACATTTTTTGAATTGGTGTTTCCTGACCACAAATGTGTTGTTCCAAGGAACAGCTTGTTTCTGACTTGACTTTGCCTAGACAGTGACTAAAATAGAGCAAGCTTTCTCTGATTTCTCAGTGATTTAAGGGAAGAGCCAGAGGATATGATGCTACATTGCAAGATTATATTTGATATTAACCCAATAATGATTAGCTTGAGTTTAGGGCATGTAATGGTCTTCCCAATAGATGTATAAGGGGCTTTGATCTCAAGTAACCTTTGTAGTTCAGGCCACACAAATCTTCTTTAGCTCCTACCACTAGCTTGCAGTCATCCCAGTGGCAGACAGATAACCCAGTCATCTTTGTTTCCTCTAGACAGAACATCTTGCCTAGGTTAGGGGGCCAACTGTGCTTCTTTTCCTGGGACTGAGGGGTTTTCCAGAATGAAAGACTTTCCATTTTAACACTGAGTCTTAATGCTAAAACTCAGAAAGTCCCAGACACACCAATAGTTGGTCCTTCATCCTATCACCCAATCAAGGCATACTGTACCAGCAATATATAGTAAAGTAATATGTCTGGGAGGATTGTACATCATCTCTGTATATTTTAGGAAAAGATGGAAAATTCAGAGAAGGAAAAATTTTGAGTGTATGCAAATTGACTTTCAGTAAAGACTAAGGGAAAAAGGAAGGTGAGGGGGAGAGAGAGAGAATAAGAGAGAGGGGGAATGGAGAAAGAGAGAGAAGCTTTAGTTGTTACTATCCTTATTTCTGGATTTAAACTTTACACTCACTCTGCTACTTACTTAGTATCAACCAGTCTCACTCCTTCACTCACTCAACACTGATGAAGCCACCCTGAGTAAAGCCCTGTGCTAGATGCTGAAACCCTTGCCACTCACAGTGTGGCTCTGGACTAGTAGTAGCTGTATCAGTTGGAAATTTGTTAGAAATGCAGAGTCTCAGGCCCTATCCCAGACCTCCTAATCAACCTGCATTTTAACAGGATTCTTAGGCCATTTCTATGAACAGTGGAGTTTAATCAACTTTGTAGTAGATGATTTAAATCATTATTCCTTAAATACCAGCAAGGACTTTAAAGCATAATCAGTATGAAATTAATATGTATAACAATATGACAAATAATATTCTAACCACTTACCCATATGCAGAAGCACCCTCAAAGGATTTTAAAGGAAAATCTCAGCTTTGGGGAACATACTTCCTTGGTTCATTTCTTACTCAGTTACCTTCTCTTTAGTTATGGGACCTTGTGAGACACCTGAACTTTCAAGTAGAAATGGCACAGTGTAACCACCTCTGCAACTTTTAATCATTAACATGAACAATAATAACAACACTTTATTTAGCTCTTATTATGTGCCAGAGACTATTAATGTGGGACATATAGTAAATTAAAATAATGTTCCTGCTGCCATGGAGGTGATGGTTAATTGTGCCAGAGAAAAATCAATCAGGGGAAGAGTGACAGAAGGGATGGCTGTGATAGAAGGTCATTGGCACTGGAGGGTTGAGGTAGATGGCATTGGAGAATGGAGACAAGGATGAGGCGAAGGAATGAGTCCTGGGGAAATCTTGGAGAAGAAAGTTCTAGGTGGAGGGAACATTGAATGATAAAGTCTTAAGTCAGAATAAGCTTGGCTTGTTCCAAGAACACAAGCGAGGCTACAAATATATATATATATATATATTCTTTGAAGAAATACTCAAATCCTATGCCCATTTAAAAAATTGATTATTTGTCCTTTAATCATTAATTTTTAGGACTTCTTTATGTAGTCTAGGTGAGTCTCTGATACATGATTTGCAAATATTTTCTCCCACCTGTGGCTTGTCTTTTTTTTTTTTTTTTAAATATATTTTATTGATTTTTCACAGAGAGGAAGACAGAGGGACAGAGAGCCAGAATCACTGATGAGAGAGAAACATTGATCAGCTGCCTCCTGCATACCCCCCCACTGGGGATGTGCCTGCAACCAAGGCACATGCCCTTGACTGCAATCCCCTTGACTGGAATCATACCTGGGACCTTTCAGTCTGCAGGCCAATGCTTTATCTCTGAGCCAAACTGGTTCTGGCTCTTTTTATTTTTTTCTTCTTTTTTTAAAAAAATTATCTTACTGATTTTTTACAGAGAGGAAGGGAGAGGGATAGAAAGTCAGAAACATAGATGATAGAGAAATGTCGATCAGCCGCCTCTTGCACACCAAGGTACATGCCCTTGACTGGAATCAAACCTGGGACCCTTGAGTCTGCAGGCCAACGCTCTATCCACTGAGCCAAACCAGTTTCGGCTCTTTTTATTTTCTTGATAGTAGTCTTTGAAGCTCAAAAGTTTTATTAAATTTTTATCAAGTCCAATGTATATTTTATTGTTGTTGTTGCTTGTGCTTTGGTATCATATCTAAGAAACAATTGCCTAATCCAATGTCACTAAGATTTGTGCATATGTTTCCCCCCATCCCCCACCCCTAAGAGTTTTGCAGTGTTAGCTCCTGCATTTAGGTATCTGATTCATTTTGAGTTAACTTTTGTATATGGTATGAGGTAGGGGTCTAATTAGTTTTCTGGGATGCTTATGTAGGTACCACAAACTGGATGGCTCAAACAACAGACATTTATTGAACACTTATTGTTCTGGAGTATGGAAGTTACAGATCATGGTGTTGGCAGAGTTGATTCCTTCTGAAACAACCTGCTTCATGACTGTCTCCTAGCTCGGGGTTCACTGGCAATCTTCTGCATTCCTTGGCTATAGAAGCATCACCTGATCTCTGCCTTCATCTTCATTCGGTGTTCTTGCTATATAAACCACACAAAAAATTTCTGTGCCCAAATTTCCCCTTATAATAAGATACCAGTCATATTGAATTAGGGTTCTACTCTACTCCAGTATGACTTCATCTTATATTAGTTAATTACATCTATAATGAACTTATTCTCAAACAAGCTCACATTCTGAGATGCTGGCAGGTAGGACTTCAACCTACGAATTTTTAGGGGACACAATTCAAAACAGGGTCCAGCTTCATTCCTTTGTATGTGGATATGCAGTTATTCCATTTTGCATATATTAGTAATAGAACTTATTAGAAGTGGAATTCCTAGGCCAAGAGGTAGTATACATTTAATATTTTGAAAATACCAAAATGTTCTCTTTAAAGGTGTATAATTTATTCTCTACACATATGAGTGTCTGTTTACTGCCTCTTATTAACACAGTGTTACCAAACTTTTTGATATTTAGCAGTCTTATAAGAGAAAAATAACATTTTATTGTCCTTTTACTTTGCTTCTATTTCATTGAGAGAAATTAAATATATTTTCATATGTTTAAGAGGAATTAATTTTTCTTCTCAGTGAATTGTATTTTAATCTCCTTAGCTCACTTTTTTTTTTTTTTTGCCAATTGGACTATTTTTCTTTGTTATTGATTTAAAGAGCTTTTTTATATTAAGGATATTAGACCTTTTATATGTTTATTTTTTGTCTCTTTGTTTCCTATTTTTGTAATTCATACATATTTTATTTTATTATTATTTTTTAATCCTCACCCAAGGATATGTTTTTATTGATTTTTAGTCAGGAAGAGAGATTGAACCTACAACCTAAGTATGTCAATTGAATCCACAACCTTTTGGCGTATGGTACAATGCTCCAACTAATTGAGCATGCATGTTTTATGTTTTCATGCAGTAAGTTTATCAACCTTTTATGGCTTTAGGGTTGTAAAATACTTAGAATGGCCTTCCTTCTCTAAAATTACATAAAAATAAAAATTATACCATGTTGTCTTCTAGTTTTATAATTTTTTATTTTTTTGGTGAAATATTATATTAGCTTGGAATTTCTTTTGGTAAGGATGTGAGGAGAACTCATACTTAATTTCTTCAATACTATTCACTTATTTAATTTACTAAATAAAGAATCCATCTGCCGAAACTGGTTTGGCTCAGTGGTAGAGCATCGGTCTGCGGACTAAAAGGTCCCAGGTTCGATTCCGGTCAAGGGCATGTACATTGGTTGCAGGCACATCCCCAGTAGGGGGTGTGCAAGAGGCAGCTGGTCGATGTTTCTCTCTCATTGACGTTTCTAGCTCTCTATCTCTCTCCCTTTCTCTCTGTAAAATATCAATAAAATATATTAAAAAAAAGAATCCATCTATTTTCACTTATGTAAAATTTTTCATTTTCATTTTTTTGGGGGTTTGTGGCCAATATTTTTTTAATGTTTAAATTTTTTTAAAAATTTATTAAGGTATTATATGTGTACATAGCTTACCATTGCTGGATTTATTTCTGAACTCCCTATTCTGTTCCATTGATCTATCTGGCTATTTGTGATTTATTGGATTTTAATTATAGCTTTTAATAACACTTTAATGTCTGGCAGAAGACTTCTTTACTCTTATTTTTGAAATTTTGTATTCTAGCTAGTGTTGTTTATTTTTTATTGAATTAAAATCAGCTGTTTACTATGAATGTAAAATCTTGCATTGATGCTTTGGTTTAATTTAGGAAGATATGCAACCATTCTGAGTTCACTCTTTCTACCCATTTATTTTAGTTTTCTCATTTAAGTTTTAATCTATCTGTTATGTTCCCCTGTAGCATTTCAACATTATCTTTATTATCTTGAATTTTTCTTGTCAAGATTATTTTCATATATTGTTATCTTTTATGTTGCTATTTTAAATTATTATTTTTTAAATTTTATTCTCTAAATTTGAAGCCCTGATTCTTCAGGGCAAGATGATATATTTAGCTTCAAGGTATATTTCTCACAGTCACATTTTCCTGACAGATTTTCTTCAGGTTGTATGTGTCTCTTACTCCAATGACCTGCTTGGAGAAGATAAGCTTTTTCCTGCACCCACTTCCCGCCCTCAAGGGGTGCATGTCTCTACTGGTACCTGGTGGCTTCACTGCCACTCTTGTATCCCCTTCTGGGGGGATGGCAAACCAGCATCATTGCCCTCATCAATAAAGGGGACTTGTGTTTATCAGTGAGATCAAGGGCTGTTCCTCTAAATGGGAAAGTGGGCCATGAGAGTGGTATGATTGGTGCCAGCCTCTTCTCACCGACGTTTGCAGTGAGGGGACATGGGTTTCTGGGGTTGCTCTAAAGTGATCAGCGGAGAAATCCTGATGGCAGTGGGTTGTGATGTAAGTCACTTCTACACCATCATGGAGATCAGAACCTAGTATGTATGATATCAAATCACAAAAGCTGGAAGAGTTGTTTTTAAAGATGAGGCAATATACAGGGGCAATACTCCAAATGAACTGCTTTAAGTTGCAGAGCAATCTGTGGCCCTGACTCTGGGCCCACTGCTTCTTCTGCCATGATGCTCTCTTATACTTGATAATTCCAGAAACAAATATCCTCTATAATAAAAAGGTGATATGTAAATTGACCTCAATGGTGGGACTACCTATAATGACTGGTCACTATGACGTGTACTGAATACCAGGGGGCAGATGCTCAATGTACCAGTTGCCCCCTGGTGGTCAGTGCACTCCCACAAGGGGAAGAGCCGCTCAGCCAGAAACACTGCAAGCATAGTGTTGGTTATGGGAGCCTCTCCCACTTCCTCTGCAGCACAAAGGGTATCTGACTGCCAACTTAGGCCTGCTCCCTGTGGGGAGCTGGCAGTAGGACATCCTCAGAGGGCTCCTGGACTATGAGAGGGCGCAGGCTGGGCTGAGGGACTTCGCTCCCCGCCCCCCAACCCCAGTGCATGAATTTCATGATCTGAGCCTCTAGTGTTTTATAGGATTGGCAGGGACAATGTTTAAAAATCTAGGGCAGAAAGAGTTTTTCAGAGACCATCTACTTCCCTTCTCTGACTTGTGACAGTATTGTAACTCCAGGATACATTTTTATCTCTCTTTCCCCTCTAGTCTCCATTGTTACTTTCCTATCTAGTAGTATTTATTTATTTTCTTTATTTTCTGCAATTTGAGCATGTATTTTGACTAAGTAGCTTCATATTTTAATTTTATTTATCTCTTGTGAATAATTAATTTTTTCTCTCTCTAAGGAAGTATATTCCATATGGAAATGCTATCTTTGTTTCAGGAGGACTCTGGGCCACCATCCGAGGCTCCGGTTTGGAAGATGTCAGCCTCGTTTTATTTGGATCTCAGTCTTGTGCTATCAATGTCACCACAAGCAATTCACGGAGAATTCAATGTCAAGTCCCACCCAGAGTAAGTGGAAACCTTTGGCAACTCTTTCTCTCTGTGTGGGTGACCTTTTCATCATTAGAGAATGCTTATGTTGTTTATATTGCCTGTTCTGCTATGAGTTGGAAGGTTACTCCACCAGTGGAGTATTTTTCTTTATTTTTTTTGAGTTTTTTAATTTTATATTATTTAAAAGAAGACAAGGAAGTCCCATGCTTAATAAGTATTAGTGCCACATAACGAATAAGTTTATCTAGTGGACATTCTGGGTATATATCTTATATAGTAGTCTCACTTCTAGCTTAATCAAACAACGAATAACTTTGTTTCCTCCAGCAATTTTGTTTTCTGAGCTAGATGTGAATGGTAGAACTTAGAGACTTCTAGGCTATTTTTGTTCCTATAAGACATCTTCTTAGTTATTTTCTACTGCTTCCCTTTTTCCTTAAAAACAAATTCCTTAGTTGTCCCCCTTCAGGTAGTTCACTCTCATAACCGTATTAAAAGCTTTGAGTCCAGGTCCTTCCCTGCTGTCTTTCGTGAGAGTCATGCTCACAGCTGAGGCTGAACTTCCTATCAGAGTTGACGTCAGTGTCATCAACATTCCTAGCACATCCATGACCCCAACAGATGACTGTGTTCTGAACAAATAAAGACCTCTAGAAGAAAGGGTTCAAAATAATCTTTGATCTCTGGTCCCACATTTTTATCTTATCCAGTTACTCAAATATTTATGAAATGTTAGCTTTTATGTATAAACTGAATGCAGTTCCAGTACATGGTTGTATTATAATCTGTTTAACTATTCCTTATTAGTGGACATTAAGCTAATTTCCAAAATTTCCTATTTTAAACAACAGAGCTTTCATCATCCCATTAACTATAGTTTTGGCCATATTTACTTTCTCAGGCTATGTAGCATCCAGTTGTCTGAAATTCCTTTTTAATTTATACTCTCACTATCGCTGTGCAAGTGTTTGACCAATACTGGTGTTTGACCAATACTGGATTATCACTTTAAAATATATTTACATTTTAATGGCTAAATTTTATACTGTTTAGATTTCTTTCATTAAAGAGGATAATAAACACTAAAAAAACACCCTTTTAATTTTGATCAAAGTAACACATGCAAAATTTATAAAGAAAATAGTGAAACAGTCATGTTCTCCTACCACCTCTCACCCTTCTTCAAGTCCCCTCTTTCTGAAACAACCATTTTTAAAATTTTGAACATAGTTATAATACCATTATTATTAAATCAATAAGCCATGTTTATATTATTTTAACTATTTCAATGATGCTGTTAAAATCAGAGAAAAAATATTTTTTCTTATGTAGTTAATTTTTTTTCTCTTAGAGTTTTTTAGACACATTCCTTGTAATAAAAATCCTATATTTAAGAAAAATATTCCATCATATCAGTTATTTTTTCCTTGAAGCTCTCTGTTTTTCTACTTCAAACAAACTTGATGTTGTTTAGATTTATCCTATAGATCTTATCTTAGCACTTTTCTTTCTTTAAAAAAATATATCTTTATTGATTTCAGAGAGGAAGGGAGAGGGAGAGATAGCAGCATCAATAATGAGAGAGAATCATTGATCGGCTGTCTTCGGGATGCCCCCCATTGGGCGTCAAGCCTGCAACCCGGGCATGTGGCCTTGACCGGAACGGAACTCGGGACCCTTCAGTTCACAGGCCAAACCAGCTAGGGCTCTAGCACTTTTTTTGATTGCTCTCCTGTGTAGAGTCATTTCTTGGAGTACACATCTTTCTTTCTTTTCTTTCTTTCTTCCTTCCTTCCTTCCTTTCTTTCTTTCTTTCTTTCTTTCTTTCTTTCTTTCTTTCCTTCTTTTTTTTTTTGCTATTGTTTATTCTATGAGGTCATATATGTCATAGGGAAGTTTTCTGAGTACTTACATGTGTGAAGATTTCTCACACTTGATGGATAGTTTAGCTAGGTATGGGTGCTTATTTGATATTGCCATTTTCTTTCAGAACAAATTTATGTGTCAATTGAAAATAATTCTTATTTATTCTTTAATTATTTGGATGCTTCACTTGTTTATGATAAACACTTGTCATTCTGTGCAAGTGTGTGAGAGACTTGAAAACAGCAAATATAGTCTTTAAAAATAATTTTCACAAAATAACTTTTTACATTAATTCGATATGGACTTCTCTCAAGTCAGTCCAAAATTAAAGAATTTTAATTTTAAAAATTGTTTTTTTCAGGGGAAAGATGGATCCATTGTGAATGTGACTGTGATCAGAGGGGACCATTCTGTAGTTCTTCCCATGGCATTTACATATGTCTCTTCTTTAAATCCAGTGATTATATCTCTGAGCAGAAACAAAAGTAACATAGCAGGTAAAATACATGATATAGAAGAATCTTTTATTATTAGATATTTAATCCCATAAAAAGGAAAACAATGGCTTATGCATTTTGTTGAGCTTTATTTAGTGTTACTAGAGGCCCAATGCACAAAATTTGTACAAGGGTAGGCCTTCTCAGCCCTGGCTTCATTCGAAAGGCTGTCCAGATAGTCATTCCACTACTTGGCTGTTTGGTCAATTTGCATATTATGCTTTTATTATTATAGACTAGCGGCCCAGTGCATGAAATCTGTGTATGGGGGGAAGATGCACTCAGCCTAGCCTGCACCCTCTCCAATCCGGAACCCCTCAAGGGATGTCTGACTGCTGGTGAAGATCAAGCCTAAACCAGCAGTCAGACATCCCCCTCAAAATCCAGGACCACTGGCTCCTAACTGCTCACCTGCCTGCCTGATAACCCCTAATTGCCCACTCTGCCAGCCTGATCACCTCTAACTGCCTCTGCCTGCTGGCCTGATTGCCCCTAACTTCCCCCTCCCTGCCAATCTGGTTGCCCCCAACTATACCCCTCCCCCTCTGGCCTGGTCACCCGTAGCTGCCTCCCCACCAGCCTGGTCACCCCTAACTGCCCCCCTTTGCCAGCCTGGTTGCTCCTAACTGTACCCCCTGCCAGCCTGGTTGCCCCCAGCTGCCCTGCTCTGCCAGCCTGGTCATCCCTAATTGCCTCCCTTGGCGGCCTTATTGCTCCCAACTGCCCCCTCTGCCAGCCTGGTTGCTCCACACAACCTGCTGTCAGTTGTTTGGTCGTCCCTCACTAACCCTGCTGGCCTTGTCACCCCACACAGTCTGCTGTTTGTTTGTCTGTCCGGTTTCAGTTGTGATGGCCCCTGGCTTTTTATATATTAGGACTAGGGGCCCAGTGCATGAATTCATGCACCTTGAAAGGAACTGTGGGCTGTGAGGCTGTGGTAGACACAGGGGCGGGTCTCAGCCCATCCTTCAAGACCCCGCCTGGCCCCTCCCACCATGACCCCGGTCAGCAGTGCTGGCCCTGTTTACAACCACTGATGGCACAGAGCGATTGTGACTGGTGCCATCAGCAGGTGTGAGTGGCTGCTGCTGCCCTGATTGCCCCTCAGAGGCAGGGGATATGGAGAAGCCCTCAGGGGTGATCAGGGCTGGCAGCTGCCACTGGCACCTGCTGATGGTGCTGAGTGATTGGGACCGGTGCTGAGTTCTGGCAGCAGGTGCTAGCAGGGCCAGCACTGGTATTAGGTGAGAGCGGGGCTGGTGCTGGCAGTGTGAGTGGCAGCTCTAGTGCCAGCAGTGGGTACAAGCGCTGGGCAGGACCACAGTGTGTGGGAGCAAAGAATTTTCAGTAACCACCAGAGGCTTGTTCCAATGACAGCAACTGGTGCCCTGCCCTGATCTGGCACCCCCGCTCATCTGTTCCACCATCCAATTACAGCCTTCACCCTCCATCATCCGCACAGAGCCCTGGTGGTCAGTGTACATCATAGCGACTGGTTGTTCAGTTGTTCGCCGTTGGTCTATTTGCATATTAGCCTTTTATTATATAGGATATTTGGTAAGGAAGTTATTTTTCTTAAAAGTAGGGGACCGGTATTCTCATTTTAGTCATCATTGAATAAATCTAATATATATTTTTATTCTGTAAAATTGTGAACATTCCAATATGATGATGACATAGCAATTTAGAGGTGACAATTCAACAAATATTTATTGAGCACCTACTATGTGTCGATAGCACAGACATATAGTAGACTTTACTTACTCTCACTAATTTACACAATTATTAGCCTCAATTTATAGGAAAGGAAATGAAGGAACAAAAAGAATATGTGACCTAAGATGTTATCTTTAGTAAGTAAAAGAGCTGGGATTTGGACCAAGCTGTCTGGTTGAGATTCCAAGCAGTTAGCCACTTACATAATTTACTATAAAATACTGTTTTTGGTGTCATATTCTATTGTAGCAATTATTTTATATTATCAGAGAATAAGGTGTTCTGATTAGCCAAGTATTCTTGTTCCTTGATACATACTGTACATAAAAAGAATGAATTCTTTAGCACACAACAATAACAAGCAACTTCATCCTTCTTTGGTAATTCAGATGACAGGATACATATATAATAATTTATTATCATGTCAGATCATATAGATTTGGGAAAGTACCAGGTAACACACCTTTCTGGTTAATTGAATGCCAGATACTACAAGGTTTATGGCAGCCATATATGTATATTATAAAAGACCATCAACTATACCCCCACTTCCCTCAAAAGTGCCTGAAATCAATTTTTTTCCTGCTACTATTTTCATTTTCCATTGCTCAAGAGTTCATAAATAAAGGGAAGTGTCCTTTAGCTCTCAATATTATTCAGCTAAGATAGTGCAGAAGAAGAATTTGCTGCCTCAGGCCACCAAAGTGCATAAGATTCTTTAGTGGTATAGATTCTTCCCAAGGAGGTAGAAAAGGGAGGAGGGAGCTTTGTGTTCTATTCAGATTTCAGTGATTTTGGCTTTTAATAAAATTTTCTACCTATAATGAAAAGAATAAATACATTGCACCAGTGCCTGAGAGGCATCTAGGATTAGCTTGACAATTGACCAGGAGCCCAAGGAGTTCATGTTGTTGATATATACAACATGATGCGTTATTTGCAGAATTTGCACTTGCATTTAAATATTTCTACAGGCAGTAAAAAGAACATGCTATAAAATCCAGAGTGGTAGTCTGTTGGGAAGATCTCTTTGAAAGTTGGAGTGTGACATATCTTCATCCAGGAGATGATTATGTTGATGATTACATTGAAGCCAAGATGAAATCAAAGAAAGAGAGGAAGAGGGGTGGGGATGGGGCCAGATAATTTGATGTATAGGACCATTAGGGTAGATTTTTAGTCAGTCAGCTCTAAATATGAATGAATGAATCCCAGTTCAACTATCCCATAGGCAAGATACTAAACTTCCTTTATTTTTAAGTTCCTTTAATTGTTAGGTGGGAATACTTCTTTTAAAGTTATTATAAAGTTGGAGTAAAGTAGGTAAAAGTCCCTAGTCCAGGAGCTGACATGGAGTGAGAACTCAATAAATGCTTTGTTAAAAAGAATGCCATCATTCTGCCAGATACTGTGTTATATTCATGAGCCAAAGATGACCTCTGCATATTGGCCCTATGTTTTCTTTTTCACAACAGGTTGGGAGCCATTAGTTCAAGACTGCCAGTGTCAAACTCAAATTTTCACATGCCCAATTATTTTCAATATAGTACCCCAAAGTAGGTTTTTTTTTTTTTTTTAGCCTTTTAGAGCCAGGTTACCCTATAAAACTACACCCAACATCTGCTAGATGTAGATAAGATAAACCTGGGAGCTATAAAAAACCACTAACGCCCTTAGTAGCTCTTTGACCCAAACACTTCCCACTACGCTGCTAAGTGACATCATGTAGACACGTAAACCCCTTTCTGATCACCCTTTCCCCCAGGATTTCCCTTGCTGTCCTCCCGTTCTGGCTGGTGGTCCCTTATTGTTGCCTCTGAGATTTCTGCATTTATGTGACCCTGTCAAAAATGAGCCATATAAAACCCATTTTTTTTTTTCTGTGCTCTGCCACCTTGTGGTCCTGTCTTTTTTCTTTCTCAACCCTGGAATTCCTTAAACTCACTATATTGAGGCTTTAGACGTCACAGTAGAACAAGGTTGGGAAGAGATGAAGTAAAGAGGATGTGGATGAAGTTAATTGAGGGCTTTTGAATACTGTACTACACCAGAGGCTTTCCTGGGACATCTAACTTAATCCTGACAACAAACAGCACGGGATGGGCTCTGTTACTATTTTAATGATGAAACATCTAAGGCTTTGAGAGCCCAAGTGAGTCACACAGGCAATTAAATGGAAGAGCAAAGCTTTACATACTCAACAAGCCACAACCGCTCCTCTTTGACATTTCTCTTTCAAGTAAATGTCCTCCTCTAATGGGCTGTGGTGTCCTTCAGATGCCAGATCTATTAGCTGTTCTTAAACATCAGCAGCTCAAGGAGCTTAAGAGATGCTTTCTTAAGTTCCAGCTGTGTCTTTATGGACACACCAAGATATGGGAAAGGCATATTTATTTATTTTCCCTCCTGCCATTGCCATTGCATGCTTGATTTCGCTTTTGTTAAAGTTCCCATTGTCCGAGGAGGGGGGTTTCCCTTCCCCTATCTTTTTAACTGATGTTATAAATTGGAACAATAGCTTTAATTATATTCTTTCTTTGTATAGAAAACTGTGGAGGCCTCTACTGTCCAGTGGATTAAGTAGATAACCCTCAGGGTGCGACTTCTTGATCTTTAGCCATAGAACCACCGTCAACTTGGCCTACTCTAGTAGAGTCCCTAACTGTATGTACGTACATACATGCATCTGGTCTTCCAGAAAGTCACCCACATTTAATTTCTTCTCTCACAGCCCCTGGATAATAAAATGAGAAAGTGTTACAAAGACTTGTTGAAGTAAACTTGTGAAGTTTTTAGAATTGGATTGTAAATCCCCTCTTGCTTATATTGGCCTCTTGGGATTCAGCTTTCAAATTGAATTTCAAGCACTCTCTTGCCAATAAGGCCTTTCTTGATACTTTGAACACTGACCTGACTTGAACAACCCACTGCTTAATTATCACCTCTGGATGGTTGGCCATACAACTGAAGCTCTTTTGGCACCCATTTTCCCCACCTTTGAGGTCCTTTTGAGGGCAGGATTTATGTGCAACTTATTTTTGGGCCCCTATGAAACATGTTAATCTTGGTACTCAATGATATTTGAAGTAAAAGGAATTGAATTAGTGTGTCTGTAATATACAGAGCATTTCAATAGAGTTGCTAATTAAACTAAATGCACCTAAATGTAAGAATATTGGGCTCAGGCCTTGACGTTTCCATTAATTAGGCATGAAACCTTGGTTGCTAAACCTTAGTTTCCTCAAAAGCTAAATGCCAGTCCTACTAACTGCTACATATATCTCATTAGGATAGTGTGTGAATCAACGGGATAATACACGTGAAAATGCTCATTAAACTATAAGTACTCACATACAGCATTATTATGAGTTCCAGGGCACACTAAAGATACAGCTTTAGACTTCTTTCAGTAGAAAAGTAGAAGTTAAAAAAAAGGAAATGGGGTACTGTTTGTTGGTTATGAAGGCCAGCTACCCACCAAACTATTTCTCGATTTGCCTCTGCGTGAAGATAAATTAGTTTGTCTCTTGAATACAATTGTCCTGACAACTTTGAGATTATACCTTTAGCTCTATAAAAGAATTGTTAGAAGTTTCATGAAAAAAAATTAGATTGACATTAAAACTCTTAGTTGTGGTACAATGCACAGGGCTGACCATGTATTTAATAATAAAAGACAGTTTCAGAATTGAAGAGGTGGTTGAGGACACAGACCCACATCACAGAGGCTAAGGAATGCTTTCCATACAGGAGGTGAGACCCTTTTCATCGGCATGGCGCTGCTGGTGGACTACTTGGATTTGCATGTGGAAGTCCACATCCAGGATTCCGTGGCTCGGGTTCATGCGGAGACTGCCCAGGGCCTGGAGGTGGTGCTGCCCCCGCTGTCAGCTGGCCTCCACAGAATCTCAGTCTCCATCAACGGGATCAGCATTCGTGCACAAGGGTGAGCTGAACACTTGCCATTAATTTTAGGTCTGTTTGATGGTCTGGTGATTTAGTTGAGGGATTCTAGTTTTGAGTTAGGACTTGAATTTTTTCCTTCTGAAGTTGGGAAATAAACATGTGAGAATCATAACATTTGAACAAATCTCAAAAACCCTACAGGAGAGTTCACCAATTCAGGGGAAACTTTTGGCTTACTAGTTTGGGAGCAGAGAACTTTCTGGAACTAAGATATCATGGCTCTTAAGAGGGGTGGGCAACTATATAGGAAGGAAGAAGATCCTCTGCTTTAATAAGGGTCTGTATTTAAATAAGACTTTTAATAAGATTGTGTCTTGGGCTTTGAATACATGGCTTACAATTAACACACAAATGATATTCATATCCTCTTTGCCCTGAAGTCCCTCTGCCCAGTATTTCTCCAGAAGTTTTGTCTCCTCATTCCAGAAAGTAAGCTAAACTGCATGGGATTGATGTCACCACATGATACTGGACTAGGGAAATGTCCCACCAAACATCTTTCCCCTACCATTTCTTTACTTCACTGATAGGCAATGTAGTCACACTTGCTCCCCATCACTGTTCTCTTCTCTTCCAAATACATACACCACTTCTGTCCTGCTCCTTCCTTTCTAAGTCTTTTTCTAAGCTTCTCAATTATTTCATAGCAGTCTCCCATTTTCTTCTGTAGGGTGGATCTTCACATCCAGTACACCACAGAAGTTTTCAGCATTGAACCTTGCTGTGGTTCCCTTCTGGGTGAGTGGCTGTGACATGACTGGTATCATTTATCCAGAATGAATAACTCACTGGATATTCCAGAATTCATTAACCAGGGAGATCAGAAATGGGCAACCGGGAGAGTTTTCCCTGTGCTCCAGGAACTAGGTGGTATACTATGAAGGCTGTGAAAACTCGGACATCCTTACCTCGGTAAGCTCAGGAAATTGAAGAATTTTTATGAAAAAAATGTGCCTGGTTTTCTTTCCTAATAGAAAGAGGATAAAACATCTAATGGGTAGCATGTCTTGAGTGGACATGGGGTGTATTGCTCCAACTCTTATCCTGAAGATGGTTTGATTGTCCCTCAGCTGGAGTGCAAGATAAATATAGCAGTAAATTCACAAGCATGTTTCAGTGGCTCTTGATATGTCATACACATGCGTGCACACTCCCCCCCCCCCACAACCATATAATATATGGAAACTGAAATATACAGGATAATAAATATTTGATAAATATAAGACTTGAGGAGATTTGATTTTTCATTGTCTAAATTGAATATATAGAACAATATGCATATACTTCACAAAACAACATATAGAATAATACGAAATAATGTCAGATAATATGGCAGATGATAAACTAAGGAATTTGATTTTTTATGAATATATCAATTGTATCCAGGTTTATATAAAATATACATAACACAGACTAACATGTCAGATAGTATAACAGATGACAAGAAGACTCCAAGAACTTTTTTAGTAGATTTTTTAGTAGTGTGTAAGTTGATAGAAGTAGTGGCTTCTAGGACCTATAAATATACTTGAAAATGCTGTCTTAAATATTAAAATATTCTTTCTTTATAACAGTTTATATTGTTTTACTGTGTATGAATTTCAGCCCATCTGAATCCTGCAAAAATGAACTTAACATTGATAAATTCACAAATTTAACATTGATGGGGTGAAGTGATATAATTGAGGTGTCACTAACACCCCACCCTCCAGTTAATGGGGTGTTGTGAGTTCCTGAATATCAGCCTTAATATTTTGTTTTTGGTATTCATGCTTTAGGTGGAACCATCCTCAGCATCGCAGGAGCAGGGTTCAGCAGGGACCCAGCTTTAATTTGGGTGCTTGTGGGTAATCGATCCTGTGACATTGTGAACTTAACAGAGACAAACATCTGGTGTGAGACCCCCACCCTCCTGCCGCCGGAGGCAGACTTCCTCACCGTCCCAGCCCCCGTGGAGGTCTGGGCTGGTAACATGTCCTTCACCCAGGGACCTGCACCACGCCTGGTGGGAAAGGGCTTCACCTTCACGTACGAGGTGGCAGCAACACCAGTGGTCACTGTCCTGCGAGGAGAATTCACAAATAGCAGCCTGAGCTTCTACGTGGAAGGAAATAACCTCTCCAACTCAGTGATGCTTCTGGGGGACTTGACCTGCGACCTGGAGACACAGTCTTGCGAGAGCAACGTGAGCCTGTCTACGTGCTCCTTTCCTCTCCACAGTTTGGAGGCCGGTGTCTATCCCCTTCAAGTGCGTCACAAGCAGATGGGCTTTGCTAACATGTCTGCAGTGCCCCAGCAATATGTGGTGACACCTCAGATAATGGCCATCTCGCCAGCCAAGGGTTCTGCTTGTGGTGGGACCGTACTCACGGTGAGCGGGTTGGCTCTCAACTCCAGGAGGAAGTCGGTTCAGGTTGATCTTTCGGGTCCTTTTACTTGTGCAACTTTGAGCGTGGGGGACCAGACAATCCTGTGCCAGGTTGACTTGCTGGGTGACCCCTTGCCTGGTGCTTCCTTCACCCTGAACGTCTCAGTCTTGGTCAATGGGCTACCCAGCGAGTGCCAAGGGAATTGCACTCTTTTCTTGAGGGAAGAGACAACTCCTGTCGTGGATGCCTTGACCACCAACATCAGAGGGTCTCTGATTTCAGTGCTGATTGGAGGTCAGAGGTTAGGCACCACAGCTGATGAGCCATTGGTGTACTTTGATGATCATCTTCCTTGTACTGTGACCTTCTTTAATGCAAGCCACATCGAGTGCTGGATGAGTGACTTGAGCCTGGGACTCCACTACCTATCAGTTGTTCATTCAAGAAATGGGTATGCTTGTTCTGGTAACGTTTCCAGACACTTCTCCATTTTGCCTCAGGTGTTTGGTTATTTCCCCAAGAATTTCAGCATACATGGCGGAGGCCTTTTGACCTTAGAGGGCACTGCCCTAAGAGGGCAGAACAGCACGTCAGTCTACATTGGGCAGCGGGCCTGCCTGACAGTGAACATCAGCGCGGAGCTCATCCGGTGCATTGTTCCTGCAGGGAATGGCTCTGCGGTCCTGGACATAGAGGTAGATGGACGCTCATACCAGATGGGGGTCATTGGTTACAGCAGCACCTTCACCCCGGAACTGCTCTCTGTTTCTCACACCGGTGACATCTTAACCTTTGTGGTGGCCCAGATCTCAGGAGCTGAGAACGTTGACATTTTTATCGGGATGTCAGCCTGTGCGGGCGTCTCTGGCAACCACACAGTTCTCCAATGCGTAGTCCCAGCCCTTGCTGCCGGGGAGTACCAAGTCAGAGGTTATGACCACTTACGAGGGTGGGCCTCATCCATCCTGGTGTTCACATCGAGAGTTACTGTCACGGCAGTGACTGACAGCTTTGGTAAGCGAAGCAAATAAGACAGAATGCTTTCTTTATGTAAGTGGATTAATTGCTGCTCTAAGAAGTAGGAGACAGCATCGATCTGAATGACAGAAGGAGAGAGAAGCCTGGTTGGCCTCTTACAGTCCCAGTTTCCTCCGGAAGCTGCATGTGTGAGGCTATATTTTTCATCAAAGGAATTGTGCATATTCTCTTAAGTGTGTGATTGTATTTTAATTGGAAGCTTTTACACAATTGAATTTTTGTGTTAAATAATACCATTTATAAGAGCTCATAATTTGATCATTTAAGTAGAACATAAATGCCTATGTGTCTATTTGAATTATTTTAAACGTATTAAATGTGATTAATTTTTACCATTTTATATATTTTACAGATGAATTAATACCCCACTAATAATAGGCAACCTGCCTACTATGATTGCATTGGTTGAACTTTTTTTTTTTTAACTTTTAGATCAACTGAAGTTTGCCTTGCCTTTTCTTCTAAGGATGGTTTCTACTTCGGTTCACGTAAAGTCTTAATGCACATGAGATAGTTCAAATTTGATTGGGCTGCAGAAAGTATAGAGGATATTGTGGGAGCTGAAACTTAGACTGATGCAGTACTAGCCAAGCCTTTTCTTAGAACAAATTTGTCCGGCTTCAGCTGTGTGAAACATTATGGGGATTGGGATTTTGATCCCTAATATGTTTGTAACTTAGCTGGGTAACTTTCTAAGCTTCAGCTTCCTTATTTGATAAAGGGGTTGAGTTGGATGCTCCCTAGTTCCCTTTTCTTCTCTCTACGATTCCATGATTTTTGTAGCAAGAAAGCAGTTGTATGAAAGGCATGAGAAGCAAAGTGTTGTTCTTGAGTTTAACAGGTGGCTGTGTAAGTACCACCTAGACTCGCTATGAAGGCAGTAGAAACTTGAACTCTTTCTCAGCGTGGACTAGAAATTGCATGTGTCTGAGAGTACTGGTGACATTCACCTTTATTGCTTCTCAGACTGAGGCAAAATGTGTGTGTTAAAAATTGTCATACTTTTACCCATTAGAGACAGGCACTGTCATACAGTGCTGTAGAAGCGTGCAACATCATTTTGGAGAAAAATATGGGAATATCCATCAAAACTAAAAATTTATGTTTCCTCTGACCTAAAAACTCCACTTCTAAGAATTTGTAATAGTTTTATTTAAATAAGTCTATTGTTCATTGCAGCATATGAATTATAGCAAGAGAAGATAAATATTGGAAATATCAATCAGTAGGAAGATTGCTGAATAAATTATGGCATAATCATATAATGAAATTCTGAATAAGCTATTAAAGTGATGAGTTAAGTCCTTATGTATAGACTTGGAAAAATGTCTATGCTATTCCTTTATAAAATAAGTTGTATAAAAATATGAATAGAAATTTCATTTGAATAAAAATATATATGCTTAGAAAATTCTGGAAGGATTCACAAGAAACTCTATGCACAGTTACTTTTAGTGAGTGATAGAGGTGATTAGGAGAACTTTTACTTTATTTTTTATACTTTTTTTTGTATAAAAACTTAAAGAACTATAAAGAAGCATTACTGCCCTCGCCATTTTGGCTCAATGGATAGAGCATTGGCTTATGGATAGAAGGTCCCAGGTTCGATCCCGATCAAGGGCACATATCTCCATTGCAGGTTCATTCCCTGGCCCTGATCGGGGTGAATGTGGGAGGAATGGATGTGTTTCTCTCACATCAATGTTTCAATCTCTCCCCTTCCTTTCCACTCCTAAAAATCAATGGAAAAAATATCCCCATGTGAGAATTAACAACAACTAAAGAAGCATTACTTTTCTATGTGAAGATTATTACATTTTTATAGGTTGTTGACTATGATTGGGGTCAAACCCACAAGGCATCTGGCTTAGTGAAAGTAAGCTGAGGGAGGCTGTCGGGGCCTGAAGCCAGCTGTGGGTTCTGGAGGATGTAAAAAGAGTGATGGGCAGCAAGGAAGCATGAATTTGAATTGCTAGCTAAGTAAAGAAAGAGAGATCTGCCTCTATGATCTTGCATTTGTGATTGTGTTTTGAAGGCTGCCTGGGTGGACGGCTTGTGCATGTGTTTGGAGCAGGATTTTCTCCAGGGAACATCTCCGCTGCCGTGTGTGGTGCTCCCTGCCAAGTCCTGGCCAACGTTACAGTGTCTGCCTTCAGCTGCTTGGTCCCCCCGCTGGATGGTCAGTAAAAATGCCGTCTGTTTTTAAGAGAGTATACATGAGAATGGTATTCTTTGGTTAGCTAGCTCCGTTTTAGTTATCAACACTGTGTGCACCTCTAATTTTTCTGTGTTCCTGGGGAAAGAATTTCTCTACTTCCCGTCTAAAATTGTAGCTAGAATCAAGGACCTTGAAATAAAATGTTGTCATATTAATGGCAACAAGAATTGATCACTTATGTTCTTGATTGCAGTTATATTATGATGGAGAAAGTAATTTTGAGTTCTAAATATTGGTTTCAATGACAGCTCTTGGTCTCTGTCTGGGGTGGGGCTGATAAAAAACATCTGGTTATTTCGGGTACTAGAGAATGGATCAGATCATCAAGCTATTTCTCGATATTTGCCTAATGGCTGAATTCTTGAATTTTTATTATAGGCAAAAGAGCCAACATTAACATCATCCTCTTATTCTGCAATGTTCAGATAATTTCTTGGGCCCTTACTCAGTAAAACACCATGATCTCTCTCTGCTTTGAGCCTCTTAGGAAGGAAGGTGCAAAGCTTTGATAGTCCCATGATAGGGCTTTACAGCACACGGTATTACCCACTGAGCTTTACAAAAAAAAAGAAAAAAAAAAGGCAAAGGGAAGAAGTTGCTATTGTCACTGCAGGAACAGCTTAGCCAGGTGATTATCTTGTTTGTATAATCATAGATATTGTACCCATGAACTGAAAAACTATTTTTACACCTGCTCTCTGTATAGTGCTATAAGTTACGTTCCTAGCATGTGTCTGTACCTTGAATGCCATGCAGGTTTTTACAAAGCATCGTTTCATCGGAGCTTGGGGAAAAATTCCAAGATGGATAATATTGTGATGGTGGTTTTCATTGGATTGTCTTACATAAGAAGGAGGAAGAGGAGCAGGGAAAAAAAAAGGAGAAACCATTCTTAGTACTTAAAATGCTAGAAATTGAGTTTCTATATCATCATATATATAAGCAGAACATTGTGAGGAGACCTATGCTACTTAAAATTTTACAGTAGGAAGCCAAATAAATTTAATTCCACAATGGGAAACAATATACAGTAGAATATTTAAGTTTAAGATGTTTTTTGTTTCATTTTTCACTTTACCTTCTATGCATAGAATAGTGCTGGCACAGTGCATGTGCAAAATCAATGCTTGATAAAGGAATAAATGAAGAAATTAGGAAACCATGGGAACAGAAAATCAAGACTCAACATTTTTAGGTTTTAATATTTAATAATAATGCTAATTAAAAAAAGACTTTTACATATACACTGCTTAAATTAACTTTTTAAAGCCCTGTGGTATTATTTAAATACATTTGATTTCAACTAGAAGTCCAAGATAAAAACCACTGAGGTTACAGGGTCAGGTAAATTGTGGTATTGGAAGTGTGACAACTCCTAGGGGAGGAATAATATAAATTATATTATTTTAAAGATTTAATTAAGTTAGAAAGGACTTAACATTCTATGATTTTAAGAGGAAAATGAGTTGGAAGCTGTAACTCTTATCATTGTCACTAGGTGTCACCAAACACTCATTGATTGTGCAAGAGCTGCTAATTTACTCTATGGCAGTGTTTCCCAAACTTTTCACATATGTGTACCCCTTCTATAATTTTCATAACGCTGAGTACCCCTTGTAAAAAAAAATGGATGTATTTTAATAACAATCAAAATATATTTATTTTTTCTTTTCTTGGTACATACACAAAATAATAATAAATGAAAAATAAAATTATTCACAACAAAATCTAAATAAAAGTTATATTATAAATAACATTTATTTGCACATCAGGCCATCTCACACCTCACAAGACTGTCTTGACTTGACTAATGAGAACGTAGAATTAGGCGCAGCTAAGCACGGTGCAGTGCATATCCCCACCAAACTCCGGTGCAACTTGTACCCCCACCAAACTCTTCCGGTACCCCTGGGGGTATGCGTAGCACACTTTGGTAAACACTGCTCTAGGGAAATGGATAAGTTGACTTATTTTCTTCTTTCATGAAAAGAAAAAAAAGAAAAAGAAAAAGTATTTAAAAAAAAACACCTTTTAATGACAGTATCTAAAGATGGAGAAGAATTGATAAAAGTCAATTCCACTGGATCTTTACTTAAGATCCAGTGTGGTATTTGGGGATTCTCTCAACTCCCTGAAACTGATGAAAACATTTTGAGTATATGACTGTGTATATTTTTTCCTACTAATAGGTCTATAATGGAAATGAAATAATTAAAGGGAGTGACTCTCACAAATTATTTATTAGAAACTACTAATTTATCTACTTGCAGATAAGATTGCATGTAATCAATCATTATATATTTGTTATATAAATTTATGTTATATTGGAAAAAAATTTTAGAGGCCTGTTTCTAAGCAGCTAAGAGGTGCACTGACCACTAGGGGGCAGATGCTCCAAGTGGTAGGTTAGCTTGCTGCTGGGGTCCTGCTGATTGGAACTGGGCAAGATGAGGCCGGGCATGCCCTCCGGCAGTCCCTCCCGGGCCACCAGCCCACAGATGACCCCAATCTTTGGCTAGGCGGAGGGACCTCACCCATGCACAAATTTGTGCACTAGGTCTCTAGTTGAGAATATAATATCATTGCTGTTGTTTTTACTAAAGCAGTAACAGCAGCATCACCTGGGAATTTGTTAGAAATGCAAATTCATGAAACCTAATGGATCTGAAATGTTCCAACAAGTAGATATTTTGGTATTTCACTTCTAAGCTCCCTCAGAATTCTGACATTCTTTCCTAATTAGAAGCTCCAAACTAGGTAATTCCTCTGTGTAATCAAGTTCTGACCATATTGGGTAGCATCATAAGATGCCTACAAATAATCTGGTCTCATATTTGTTTTAAAAATTACACTGCTGCTTTGCTGGTTTATAATCTCTCTGTTATTATTATTCCAAGGTGTTTTGTTCTTTTTCTTTCTTTCTTTGTAACATAACTGTGCACAGCTGGAATTTCCTCATCTTATATTTATATAATTTCCTTTTTTTCTTCTGTGGTTTACTGCCTTACTATTTTCATTTAGTCTTTTTGTTTATTTTTCTTAACTTCTCTAATTTGCTAAGGTCACTTTGAATTCTGACCCTTGCTTTTAGTTTTATTTCTTAGTTTGATTTTGCATAATGAAGAAAGCAATGTTTCAGATTCTGGGTTGCAGATGATGGCTTAAAACCCAAACTTTCCTAATTATTGTTTTGCTTATTCTGATACCACAGCACAAATGTGTTTTCTTTTCATCAGTAGAGCAGGGGATTTAAAGGTGCCTCTCTAAAAAGTTTTTTTTTTTTTTTGGTTGCTACTTTTGGTATTCTCTCTCTTTACCTTTTTCCCACACTGTGCTTCTAACATAAAAAGAATCCTATTTTGTTCATGTGATAGGTTGCTAAAACATCTTGTTAGGTTATACTGGTACTTTGTATTTATAAAATCAGCAAGACATTGATCTTTGGCTTTTTTGCTCTTATACCTTGAATTATACTACATGATTTTTTTCATGGAAACTTTAACTAAAGTGATTAAGTTCACACCATTATTTAGTGGCTGAAACTTGAGTAAAATCCATTGATTCTGATCCCAGCCCTCGGTAACTTTTTATCATCCACCTTGTCAATTTGCATCCACCTAATCACCCATACTGAGTTCATTATTTTATAGGCGTTGAACCTGTTTTTATTTGCCCGGGCTTAGTAACTGGAAGTTCTCATGTTTCCTCTATCCATAGGAGTCTTACTAGTACTTGCCAGCCATTTTAAAGGCTATGATTCATTCAGGACACATCCACAGACAATCTGCTCTGTGGCGGATGCTTTGGAATGTAAGAATAACAATAATAATATGTGCATGTGATTGCATAAGTGCAAACCCTCTCACATGGACTTACCTCATTTGTCCCTGTTTCATGCAGCAGTGTGATGGAGACAGGGCTTAGTTTCAGGCCCACAGTTCCTGATAGCATTTGTCATGTACCTGCATGGACAGGCTACCTGTAGGGATAGAAGGCTAGAGAAAACTTTTCTTATTTCCTCTTTATTTCATTCAAATTTTCAAGTAGAGCTGCTCTAAAACCATCTCATGTAGAGATTAATCTTCCTGTTTAAAGTTATTGCCAGTATGCCTTGTTGATGCTGTAAACATTGTGTCTTATGACCTGGAAAGAAATGGCGTAGGGGGTCAGAGGGCTTCGAATAATTGATTTTCTTCTTTACAAAAGGTTAATAGTCATAATTATAGAAAAATCAAGGACTTCTTTTAATTAAGAGATCCCATAAAGAGAATGAAAAGTTTAGCCACCTATCTGGAGAAGGTATCAGTAGCCATATAACCTCCATAGGTTTAGTACTCAGGATATATATAAAGAACACAAATTAATAAGATAAATATTCCATTAGAGAAAAGGACAAATGACAGAAATAGGAATTTTATAGAAGAGGAAACATTATTACTAAACTTGAAAAATTGTTTGATAAAGAAAAATTGATAAACATGCAATTTAAGGCTGCAATGAGGTGCCATTATAAATTCATTGGACTAGCCAAAATTAAGAATCTGATAATAGCCGAAACCGGTTTGGTTCAGTGGTAGAGCATCGGTCTGCAGACTGAAAGGTCCCAGGTTCGATTCTGGTCAAGGGCATGTACACTGGTTGCAGGCACATCCCCAGTAGGGGGTGTGCAAGAGGTAGCTGGTCGATGTTTCTCTCTCATCGACATTTCTAGCTCTCTATCTCTCTCCCTTCCTCTCTGTAAAATATCAATAAAATATATATTTTAAAAAAATCTGATAATAACAAGTGCTGACAGTTATGTGGAGTGACAGGAACTCAAAATTATTGCTGGTAGGAATGTAACATGACACAACCACTTTGTAAACAATATGGCTCTATCTTGTAAAGTTGAACTTATACCAACCTTACAAACAAACAATTTGAAGGCATATACCCCAGAGAAAATTTTGTTCATGTTTATAGAAGCAAAAACTAGGAAATATCCAAAAGTCTATTAATAAGAGAAATGAAAACCATATTGTATATTCACACAGTATAGTACTGAACAGCAGTGAAAATGTATGGACGAGGTCAATGGGGGAAAAAGGAGACATATGTAATACTTATAAAGAATTGAAAAAAGGAAAAAAAAAGTATGGACAACATTTACATGTGATAAGTAAATCTTAGAAGTATACTACTGGGTGAAAAAATCAGGTCCTAGAATACTATGTCACATATTCTATTTTATAAAATTCAAAAACAGTAATCTTTTGTTCAGAAATGTAAAGCCGTTTGAGAAAACTGTTTTAAAAATGCAAGTGGTTGTTTCTGAGAATGAAGAGGAAGAGGGTGGACTTGGTGAGGAGTGTCCAGATTTGAGGGTGTGATAACTCTTTTAGATTTTGTGTTGGTTGGAAGATTCACATGGATTTTCCTTATTATGTCATTTTATATTTTATAAAAAATTACTTATATTATTCTGTGTGCATTATGTACACATAATATATTTTTAAAGAAGTAAACTGATTACTTTCCTATTAGCTAAAGGATGGCACATGAACTTCATTTACCTAGCAATGTGAGGCCTCCAGTTCTTTCCATGGTTATTACCTAACCTAATGGTGACTGTTTCCTGCAGTGTCCTTGGCTTCCCTGTGTGACCTGAAGCACGAGCAGGAGAGCTGTGAAGCCGCCGGTCACACCTACGTGCAGTGCGATTTGACTGTCACTGTGGGGGCAGAGAAACTGCCCGGATCATGGCCTTACCTCTACATTTGTGAAGGAAGTTCCCCATGCCTCTTTGCACAAGATGACTGGACAGAGTCAGCCTTTCCATTGCTCTCAGGCCTCTTCATCAGGTAACCCTGTGCTCTCCCTCCCTGACCTTCCCCGCGAATGCATGGCCAGTGGACTGATGGCGGCATCAGAGACTGCAGGCGGGGTGGAGATGGCTCTGGGGCCCCACCACTCTTGTTAGAGGAATTGTTCCATTGTGGATTCCAGTCTGCATATCAAAGCATCTCCTGTCTTTTCAAGTGTTCAAGAGAACATCTGAAAAATCTGCCCAGTAAACAGCCTGCTTTGTTCTTGCTCAGATTTTAATATTTATCTTCCGATCGAAAGCAACATCTGGTGAATGCCAATGTGGAAAGAGATTAGGCATTATGAAAAACAGAAGGCTCTTTTCCCCTTTCCTTTTTCTTTTCTTTCCAGACAGATTCACAAATATGACAAAAAGTCATTGAGAAATCCAGCAGATTGCACAATATTTACTCAAAAGCAGGGAGGATGTACAGGGAGAATGACTGTAGATCTAGGGTTTTGAAGCCATAGCTTATAAGAATTTTTTGAACTTAAGAAACAAATAAACAAATAGCACAACTTTCCAGGTAAATCCCCTTTCTTAAAGACATTTAATAAAACAGATGTGACCATGTTGGTAACTCTGTATGGCCTTAATTTCCACAAGCAGTTTCTTTCCTGTGTGGTGTGACTTTTCATTGCTGAGCATGGCCCTGTATCTTTCCTAACTTCTTATATGGATGGAGTGGTTACATCGGATAGTTTATGAAGGCCTATTTTTCCATTTAAAAAAGAAAACTATACAAGATCAATTACCTAGCACGAAAGAGGTGACTGGTTCTTTTCATGGCCATCCTACTATTCCATATCTTGAGACTGTGATTTAGCATGAATTTGCCACCTGAGGTTTGTGTTTAGTCAAGGAATTGACTGGTGCTTTTAGAAGAGCTTGAAGAACTCTGTTTAGGTCACATAGGAAATAGGGTCCTAGAGGTTATAATCAGGTGAGACTGTATTTCAGAACTCACTGCTGCTGGACACCAAGATGTACAAGTTACTGTCCCTGGATCCATTGAATTGGTGGACTTGATCTAGATCCCAAGAGCTATTCCTTTGGAGCTATTCTTTGTTCTTTCTCTTCATTCTAGAAGATGGCTGAGGCTACTGAGCTTCAGATCCCATTAAAATTTATGCCCTTACCTATTAATTAGAGGCCCAGAGCACAAAATTCATGCACAGGGATGTGTGTCCCTCAGCCCAGCCTTCACCCTCCCGTATCTGGGACCCCTCAAAGGATGTCTGACAACCAGGATTGGCAGTCAGACATCCCTCTCACAATTCAGGACTGCTGGTTTCCAACTGCTCATCTGCATGCCTTCCTGATTGCCCCTTATGCTTCTGCCTGTCAGCCTAATCACCCCCTAACCACTCCCCTGCCAGACTGATTGATGTCTAACTGCTTCCCTGCCAACCTGATTGCCCCTAACTGCCCTCCCCTGCCAGCCTAATTGCCCTTAACTGCTCTCCACTGCTGATCTGGTCCACCTCCCTCAACTGCTCTCCCCTGCAGGTCTGGGTCCTCCCCCAACTGCCCTTCCCTGCAGGCCCACTCGCCCCCAACTTCCCTCCTCTGCTGGCCTGGTCACCCCTAACTGCCTTCCCCTGCAGACTCAATCACCCCCAATTGCCCTCCCTTGCAGGCCTGGTCCCTCCCGACTGCCCTCCCCTGCTGGCCATCTTGTGTCCACATGGGGGCAGCCATTTTATGGCTGACAGTCAATTTGCATATTACTCTTTTACTAGATAGGATAGAGGCTTGGTGCATAGGTGAGAGCTGGTTTGTTTGCCCTGAAGGCTGTCACAGATCAGGGTGTGGGTTCCCTTGGGTAGTGGGGCAGCCTGAGTGAGGGACCTGTAGTGGTTTTCAGGCTGGAAACGCCTCCTAGTGACCCAAGCACAGGCAGGGTCAGCTGGAAGCAGGTATCTGGGATTTATTTATCTTCTATAATTGCAACTTTGTAGCCTTGAGTGGAGGCTAGGGATGGCCAGAGTGGGTGGGGAGCTTGGCTCCCTCCATCACTGGGGGCAACCCAAGCCTCCTGCTCGCTCCAGCTTCATGGCCGCTGCCATATTGTTTGGGTTAATTTGCATACTTGCTCCTTATTGGCTGGTGGGCTTGGCTTGTGAGTGTAGTGGGGGTATGATAAATTTTCATGTTTCTCTTTTATTAGATAGGATATCATCTTGAAAGTGCTATTCAGTGTTCCAGCTATCACAGCAGGCAAAAGTAGGTGTGTTTTCTTGAAAAAGAATGAAAATAAATATTGTGAGCTAAACAAACAAGGTGTATACTTAGTGTTGAGGGTGAGGGGAACCGCATGGCTCTTTGCTGTTATGAGAAGGAAAGTTAGAACAATCTACAGAAATCACTTGGACAATATGCACCAGAAACCTTAAAATTCTTTGTATTTGGAGACTTAGCAATTTTACTACTAGGATTTTATTTTAAGAAAGCAGTTTGAAGTATGTAATATTTATGAAAACATGTTCTTTGAAGGTTTAAGTATCATAAAAATTTGAAATGAAATAAGTGTTCAGTAATAAAGAATGCATTCAAATGATAATATACTAAGAAACCTTTGAAAATCATGTTGTAGAATATTTAACCAAAGAGGGACATGCTTACAATATATTGTAAAGTGAAAGGCACAAGTCACAAAATAGTGTATTATCTATTTCTAATAGTATATATAATGCATATATTTCTATAGGTTGCCAGAGCTGACCAGCAGACTGAATGATGGATGAATGACTACTTTGATACAGGTTTCTGTGAAAGAGAAGCTAAGGGGCTAGTTGGCATTAGGAGCCAAAAAAAACCTCAATTGCCTTCCATGTTAGCCTTTTATTGCCATAATAGTTTGAACTAAAATTAAATATTAGATACAATTAACAGTGGAAGTATCCTTGAGAAAGGGCATGTCTAAATAAACACCCAGGGGTTCAGACTTGTTTGGAAAAGTCAAGGTAGGGGCTGCTGCCTTCAGCACGTTCTCCCAAAGGCCCCCGACCTTCTGGAGAATCCTTCTTACAGACATTCCAACCAAGTCCCATGCTTCCCTACAATAGGTGATTAGAAAAAATACTGGAAGGATGTATTCTACAACATTGAGAGTGCCTATTCTTGGGTGGCTGTAGTGCTGGTCATGTTTATTTTAGTCATTGAGTTTTTATGTAGTTTTTTCAATGAACACGTACTAACTTAAAAGCCAGAAAATATACTGTGGATTAATTAAGGGACATTAAGAAAGTCATGTACCAAATAGCTTACCTTGGTTTCTCTTAAGATTATGCCTGTGAAGCCAGAGAACAACTTAGCAGGGGACCCATTTCCATAAAATGCTTTATTCCCCTGCCAGTCACTACCACTATGGATTTGATGTCAATGTACAAAGATAGACATGCATATCTGTGATGAAAATATGCTCAGTTTGTCTGTCCATCCATCCATCCATCCATCCATTCATCCACCCACTTACCAAATTTCTACTATGTTTTAGGTACTGTGTCAGGAGCCAGTCACTCCATGGTGAAAAAGGCTTCAAAGTCCCTGCCTTTAAGGGTAGAAGAGAAAGCCAGGCAATAAACATCTTGTGATAAGGATGATAAAGTGATAGAAAATGGTGGGGGCTACTTTATATGATGTGCTCAGAGGATGCTTCTCTGAAGAAGCGCCTTTAGTGCTGGACTAAGGAGAAGAAGGTGTCATCATGGAGAGTCAGGAAGTGGGGGGTAGCGAAGGCAAAGGACCCATCAAGTTTTGTGAACTGTCAGAGGACAAAGTGCAGTAGAGTGAGGAGGAAGGAAAGCGGCTCTAGATTATCTCAGGGAGATCTGTAAGGCCTTGAAGGCCATAAAAGGAGCTTATGTTCTATTCTAAGAACAGATTAAGTTAATTAAGTATCTTTCCAAAGTCATGGAGACAAGCCTCGGCAGTGCCAGGACCGGAACCCAAGGCTTCTGACCAGTAGCGATGAAAATCTTGGCTTGACTGCGTGGGTTCAATGAGATTTCAGAGCCATAGGAAGCAATTTCAGGCTAAGTGAGGAAGATAGAATGATGCAAGTGCTTTTTATTGCCTGTTCTAGAGAGTGTATACAGGAAGATAATGGGGTTATTTTTGGATCTGATCAGACCAACTAGGTTAGTGGCCAGAAAACTTAGAACTTTCTTTGCTATCATTTAGACCAAAAATTTTTACCATGTCCCTCACAACAAATATCTGTGTATGTGTGCATGCACATCTATATAACCTATATGCATGTATCTCTATACACATGTTTATACTTATTTTTAAATCTCGCCAATTGCACTACTTAATTCATAGGATTATTATGAAAGAAAACATGGAATAGTAACTATTAAGAAAATTAGAAATTTTATAGACGTTAGACTATTTTTAATATCCTGGAGTTTCTGCTAATTTTGATGATGGCTTTTTAATGAAAAAAAATCTAGTGAGATAATCAGGAACAAATACAAAAAGAAATATGAACTAAAGCTTATTTAAAAAAAGTCCAAGCTAACAGAAAAGGGTTTTAACTTTTTTGAAGCAAGAAGAACCTTATTAGGGAAGACAGTGGGTTGCTACAGGCAAATGACAGGAGGGAAAAGTAACTGACAAAGATCCTAGAGAGGCAGAGACAGCTCATTGGGAGGGTGGGAACCAAAGCTGTGAAGGAAGTTGGTCAGTCTTTTCCTTGAGTTCATATCCCAGATCATCCTTTTACTGAGAACAAAATGCTAGATCATATGATTGGTAATCAGTGTTACAGGAAGGCACACAACAGAGAGAGGTGATGGGCAAATATTCTTTTATTTGATTAAAAAGGGAAAAAGGGGAATTCTGAATAGTTAGACAATGAAGCATGGTTATTCCTGATGAATTTCTAGAATGAATTATTCATCAGATGGTTTCTGAGCCTTCAGAAAGGGAAGTTGCTATCTGGGAATCAACTCACAAGGAATGTGATGGTGTGGTGGACCAACTTCATTTCCTTCTCAAACTGTTCCAAATACCTTCTCTAACCCCAGTCACAAAGGAAAGGTTCTAGCCATAAAGCCCAAGGACATAAGCAGCCAGTTGGTTTGAAGTTATGTGTTTTATTTGATCAGTCCATGTGAATTTTAAAATATATATATTTTATTGATTTTTTACAGAGTGGAAGAGAGAGGGATAGAGAGTTAGAAACATCGATGAGAGAGAATCATTGATCAGCTGCTTCTTGCAGACTCTCTACTGGGGATGTGCCTGCAACCAAGGTACATGCCCTTGACCGGAATCGAACCTGGGACCTTTCAGTCCGCAGGCTGACGCTCTATCCACTGAGCCAAACCAGTTTCGGCTGAATTTTAAATTCTATTCCATCCTATTTCTATATTCATCTAAATATTACATTACATTTTAATTTAAAAGTTAAATTACCTTTTCTCCCCCTTCTGATTCTTAGAGTACAACAGACACTCCAGGAGCAAATGCTGTATTTATTTCATGGTTCTGTCTAACCCTGGATGATGACTCCGCTAAATGTATGTGTAGTTACATCATAGGCTCCAGATTCAAAACATGTTTGAGCAATGGCTCCACATGATGGAGATGACATGTACACATAATGAATGTAAATGCACACGTTTATATTTTAACAAAAATACGACCAGCACAATTACCAGTATAGTGTGAGTGGCCTTGTCTGACATTTAATGTGGGCCAGATTCTGTGCAAGTCATATCGTAGTGGTCATTTTGCTCCATTCCTTCAACACTTCTATAAAATAGGCACACAATAATTGGTACCTCCATTTTATAAACCAAAGCTTAGAGGGTCACGTCTTCTCAGTGTCACATAGATGGTAACTATATGCTTGGGGATTCAAATTTAGCTGGTATGCTCATGAGCTTAGCCTCTGCATGCTAATGCTTTTCAGAAAATCAGGTGAACAAGTACAGCCTGGTAAATCCTCGGGCAGTTGCCACTCTGAGACTTTGAATTTACCACCATCTCAATTTAGGCATGGGGCTACCAAATCAACAGGGAGGGCTCAGGTAAAGGGAGACCACAGCCTTAGTGGTCAGCCCAAACCATGCGTGCTCAGTTCTGGTCCTCATGATGTTAACATGCTGACAATCTACAGTGGACTAGAGGAGAGTGGGCATGGAAATCATGTCTTGGGAGGATATGGAGCTGGGAATATTTTAGCAGAAAGAAAAGATTAAGTAGACATGGTAGTTATCCTGCTCATTATTTTTAGCAAATTGTGGGAGCAACCATTTTGACATTGATTTGAAAAAAGATGCTCTAGTCTGACATGATTTAGTTTCTCAGGCAGTGACCTCTTGCCCTTTCTACTGCTCTTCCTGGACTTCCCATGCGATTTGTCATCTTCATGGCTGACGTTCAGTCAGCATTTCAAAACCTTAGAATACTGCTCTGGGAGACAGGACACACAGGTTCTAATCTCAGAGCTGCCATGCTTTTGTGATTGACTTTATGCAAATCCCCTGATCATTTTTGGCTTATATTTCTTATACCTCTACTTACTTTACTGGCTGAAATGAGATCATGCATGTGAAATTGTTGAAAAGTTTAAAATGCCACGCATTAATAATCTTTGAGTTAGTTGTTACAATGCCCAAAGCCAGGATTATTGTTGAATAAATATCACACCTGTTGGGGGACAATGCCCTGCAATAGTCACGTGCTCATCTCCCTCAGAGTGCATATTTTTAGACTTTCTGCAATGCTGTTTTTCATTTTAAATGCAGTCTGCTTTCCCTCCTTAAAGCAAGAGGACTTTTAAAGCAAGTGGCTGGTAGTATAACTGGCACATATATCGAATCTCCTTAGTCTGGGCTGTTAAGTAAGTTTAATTAATTTACTAAGTTAATGTTCCACTGCTAGCAACAGAGCCTCATTGCCATCAGCTGGGGAGAGGGAATTGAAAGCCTAAATGAGCTCATTTTTTCACAGTTGGAATTAGGGACCAGTTAGCCAGTTGTGTGGGTTTTCCAATTTCTCCCTCTGCCCTGGGGGGATTCAGGCAATTCACTCCCCCAACACTAAGTGTGAGTAAGAACAGGAAGAGGGAAGGGGAAAAGAAAAGAAAAAAACACACATACAAACAGAAAACAAAACACACCTCCCTAACATTTGCTTCCATTTTTGGAACTGGAAGCATTGTTTGCACATTGCTTGTTAAGTTGGGCTTGGAGAAGCTTTTGCTAATGTTCCTGAGAGGTTTGGAAAAGAGAAAGGCTGGAAGATATTTACCACGTGCATTTTCATTGCAGGGTGTGCAGATAAAGGGAAAACAAATAAACAATAAAATGATGGAAACAAAATTACAGAAATTTGCAAAATTTGACAAATGGCGGCCTGTAGTTGCCACAAGCTAATGGCTCGCAATGATTAATAAGAGTAAAAATAATTGCATTTCATTAAGATTGATGACACCCCATTTAACCTCCCCTCTCGTTTCAGCCCTAAAGTGGAAAGAGATGAAGTTCTCATCTATAATAGCTCCTGTAACATTACCATGGAAACTGAGGCAAAGATGGAGTGTGAGACGCCTAATCAGCCAATTACCGCCAAGATTACTGAGATACGGAAAAGCCGGGGCCAGAACACTCAGGTATAATCAAATCTCTTTTACAGACTGATTCAAACAGCTCAAATTTAATTTGTAATATTGTGTACATTAAAAAGACAATTTAGCCCAAATGGCAGCAATATATAATATTAAATGCTCTCAAACTTTGAGGAGCTGCTCTAATGCACAACATCTGAATTCATAGTTAACTATAGTTAATCATATATTTTCTCAAAAATAAATGAATGCTGCCTGGGTTCTTTTAAAACAAATTTTGAACAGATAATCTCAGCGTTTTGTCCTGCTTTCTGGGTGCATGCTTAAAAAGGGCTTTCTGTGGCTTATTTTTTTTTCATGAAATAAATGGCCTACAATTTAACCAAGTGCTTCTGGAATATTTCCAAATCATTCAGCCATCCCCAGTGTCTGCTGGTCCATCCAGTTCATCTCTGTGGAAAATAGAGTGGAAACTTCAGCTTCTGAGGAAATTACATATAAATTTAAACCGAAAAGTTCTGCCAGGTCATTTCGTCTGTCTTCTCTACCTCAGTTTATCCTTTTTGAAATCATCTAAACCACTCCCTCCTGTGGCTCTCCAAGATACCGTCTTAAAAGTCCCCAGTGAGAGTCCACAGCTTCCCCAGGGATTTTTGTGAACTGAAATCAGAGACTAAGGGCTTTTTGGAAATACGTCAGATTATCTTTCACAGCTCCCAGGCTTCTCATGGCACTCCTATGAAATATAACATTTCTTAAGCACCTACTCCCTTAGGTGCCTTCCTCTTTATGAAAGCAATTCCCATATATTTCTCTTTTTTTTGTCTCTTTTTATTTGGAACAAACATTTGTTGAATGCCTATTATGTGCCACTCAATGAGGAACATTATAGCAGATTATTTTGTGAAAGCTGCTTCGGTTAAACCTTCCAAATTCTAAGCTATACTTTTGAGGTTGTAAGGCATGTTTTTTTCTATAGACTGCTGAGGTTGAATGTATCACTTATCTGAGTAACTTTAGGTAAGTTACGGAACCCCTCTGTGCTCAGTCTTCTCATCTGTAAAGTGGGGCAAGAATAGCACACTCTTAATAGGCTTGGTGTGAGGATTCTAACACAAGAGCCTTTGCCCCTGAAAATGACACCAAACACCATTTAAATGTCTCTTAACCATTACTGACTATGCTACTTTGCTAGAAGCAGTTCTAGAAAATGATGAAGAATTATTTTCCTGTAGTGTTTGCCGCTTTGACCAGATCACTTCATTTGTTAGATTTTATCTAAGTTTTCACTGTCTCAAAGGCTAATTTTGAATTTTTGAGGCCTAATGCCTCAGTCATCTTTAAATATTTGTGCAGTATGCATTTATTGAGTTCTAACCATGTTCAGGGTCCTCTGCCATACTCTGAAAGAGACAAAAATAACGTGTTTACTTTCAACAATAAAGATAATTTAAAACAAAACAAAACAAACGACATGAAAAGAGACCCCATCTTCAGGGAATAATCGGGAAGAGAGGCCATGTATGCAAATAAGTAATCTTTAAAGGACACATAGTGTCAATTCATCACAGCTGGATGAAATGTTGGATGCCATCTGGACCAATCCATTCATTGGTGAGAAGAGTTAACTGAGCTTCGTAAAAAAAAAGATGGCCTGAAAAAAGTCACAGCTAATAGTTTTGCATCGTAAGGCATGTGGTCTTAAGCGTTATGGGGGAAGTAAGCCATTTACTCTTTAGAAGCCAGGAGGGCATGTCTGACAAAACCTCCTAGGCTGTGCCAGTGTCTAGGAGAGTCCAGTCCTGGGATGTCTTGTGACCCTATACATTGTAGGGTGTCTGCTTTTCCTGTTTTGGCTTACTGACATGTCACCTGTGTTAGGATATATATTTTCTAATCTGGGCCCGGGCCCGGGCCTGGGGAAAACCAGCATTGAAAGCTGCCTAATCAAAACTAGAAGTCAAGTCTCTAGCTCCAACTATTATGTGAGAACCTTGGAACTGAAGTTTCACAGAATGTTAGTAGGTATTCTATGATAAAAGGATTCCAAAGATAAGTACAAATATGAAAGCTGGGTTAAACAAAGTTAAATATATATATTTCACCAAAGGGCTTGTGAGAACATTCAGTAGGTGATTACATAATGTGAATTGCAGAGGTGGGAAAGGTCATCTTCTGATAGGGCAGTCAATGGAAGCAGGTGGTTGTATCATGCTGTAGAGCCGTGGTTCTCAACCTTTCTAATGCCTCGACACTTTAATACAGTTCCTCATGTTGTGGTGACCTCCAACCATAAAATTACAGCAGCAGGTTGAGAACAGCAGGCAGGGTCACCTAAGACCATTGGAAAACACAGATATTTACATTATGATTCATAACAGTAACAAAATTACAGTTATGAAGTAGTAACAAAAGTAATTTTATGGTTGGGGGTCACCACAACATGAGGAACTGTATTAAAGGGTTACAACATTAGAAAGGTTGAGAACCACTGTTGTAGAGGAAAGGGGTTTCTGGTGGAGGAACAAGTAGGCACAAGAAATCGACACAGGAGTCCATAGGGAGAGTACAAAGAACATGGTGTGTGTGAAGGGTCATGTGAGTTGCAGGTTTGGGAGATAGGCTGGGATTGGATTGTGATTGCAGGTTTAGTGTTTAGTTCTTTAATTCATTGGATGGCAAGTCATCCTTGAGGAGTCACTGCATGACCAAAGTGTGCTTGAGACACATTGATCTGGTGCCTGGGTGGAGATGATTGGGAAACCCAAGAAAGGCAGGAATCTCTCAACCAGGCAAGATATAATTGAACTAGGGAGGTGGCAGAGGGAATGGAGAGGAGGGGACACATACAATAGTGGACACTTGACTCCTTGTGTTGGACAAAGTGTTCAAAGATATGGAACATTAGATATGGTAGGTAAGAAAATTATATGCTGACTTTTCAAATTTGTGAAAAAAAAATCTTTGTGCTCATGACCCCCATATTATAATTTCTAGCCCAGAACTCTCTTGAGCTTTAGATTCTTGAACCACATGGCCTGCCAATATCTTCACTTGGATATCGAAATGCCATCTTTGATCTAACAGATTCTAAATTGAACTCCTGATTTCCACTGCTTCTCCTCCCACCCCCACCGCAGTTCAATAGAGTTGATGGCAACTTTTGCCCACCCTGTACATCCTCATGACTATTTTGCAATTGCCAATTTGTACTTCTTAATCCCTTACCACTTCTTTTTCACCTAGTCATTTAGCCCCCCTTCTATCTGGCAACCATCAATTTATTCTCTGTATGAGTTGGTTTCTGTTTTATTTATTTTTTTAGATTCCACATATAAATGAATTAATGGGGTGGGTAAAAATAAAAGCTAAGTTCCTGCGAAGGGAAATTTAGATAAAATAGCAAGATGATTTGCCCCACAAATCCCTAGAAAAGCTTTGGGTGTAGAGAAATTTGGGTACCAGGCTATGCATGTCAGCCTGTGCTGTAAGGAGAGGTAGCTAGATTCTGTGAAAAGTAGCGAGATCTGTAAAGAGTTGCTAGACCCCTAGGACGCTATTTCTGGTTTCCCTAATCAGTCATCTATTCCTATCCCCACAAAGAAGCAGAGGCACAATTTCTGTACAAATTGAATTAGTGAGATATCAATTAGGTGAATGAAACCAAGCACAGGGGAGAAAGGAATGAAGAATGCACTTGAAATCAGGAGAATGAATGTAAATATTTGCTTACTCTTTAAATAATGATCAACTTTCCCCCAACCCCACTAGAACTTTTCCTCTGCCCAGCTCCAGAATCCTGGCAATTCAAGATCTACTCTTTTCAGAAAGGAAATTGGAAGATACTTTTCTGGAGAAATTAAATCAGAATAAAGACCCCTAGATTTTGACCTTTGTAAGCTGCAGAAAATCCCATTTAGGTGGTCCACTTAGATTTTTACTACATTTCTTTTAAATTTGAATGAACATATATTTGGTTTTGGCCATGAGAGGGTAATGAGTTTTAGACTTACTTGCTGTACAAAACTCTAAAACTAGTTAAAATATATTTCAGGCATTAGGTAACAGATAGCACAAGAACTCGATCCTTGAGAGAATAGAAACACACTAAGAGAATGGCTTTCTGTCTGGAAGGACTATTCCAAACAAGCACAAGGAAAGAGAACCGAAGCAGAGAGAAGCAGTCTCACTGGGTGGAGTTCAGGATGCTCACATAGGTAGTAGGTGTGGAAGAGGAGGAAGAGGAGGGAGGAATAGATACTTATCTAATGAAAAATGACCAAAATTATTCCAAATGTGATAAAAACTACAAATCTACAGATCTAAGGAGCTTAATAATCCGAATCGGAAGAAACATCAAGCAATCCATTCCTGGAGTTCCCAACAATGTGAAGGTATCAGTTTTTCCAGTTAAGATGGCAAGTCTACATTAATATTGAGAGTTAATGCAATTTTTTTTAAAAAACCACCAGGCATTTTTATTTGCTTACTTGTTTTTGGTTTAAAAAAATCCAGGCTGATTAAAAAAAATATATGGAATTGCCTCAAATAGCAAAATTACCTGATAAAGGAATGAATTTTGAGGACTGATGTCAAAGTTTATTATAAAGCTCTGATAATAATAGGAGTTCTAGTTAAGATCTTGTTTGAAAGAGGGTTCTACTGCTAAAATTTGTTTGAAAACCTGGTGCAGTATCCTGAAACCCGGGGGGAGGAGAGAGATGGAAGCAGGTGTGGTAAGGCATAGCAAAGGGCTTCGAGCAGGAAGTTCTTGCTGACATTCAGGCTTCAGGACAGCATTAGTAAGGAGAAAAACAAAGTGTTTTGGGGTTAAGGAGTAAGTGAGTGGCAAATAAATGCAGGCATCTGGTAGAGATCACAATAGGAAGAGAAAGAAAGGATGCAGTAAGGATCGTGGTTGGGAAGCCCTCATACTCATGCTCACTAATATTAGTGCTTAGGGATGGTTTTGATTAAAGCTGTGGTTTACAGGTGTGTTACTGGATTTGAGAAGAAGGAGACTCCATAGTTCTTTCACCCCACTCACTCATTTGTCTGTGATTACAAAACTTCTCTTGGACAAGTCTGGTTAAATCAGCACCATTTATTTTAGAAATATTTACATTTTTAAGCTCACATTTTCTCTCCAGTTCTTGAATTACTGTTAAAGAGACCAAAACCACACTGCTTGATTTAATCCCTGCTTGTTGTTTAAGGAGATTCTCCTAGAAAATTGGTGCAATACAGCTCTGTGAAGAATTTTACATCGTCTTTATAATGTGTATAGCTAGTTAGAGGCTAATTTGAAACTACTTTCCATTCTCTAATTGATTTTGTTCCTCTGATTACTGAAATCTAAAAACACTTTTTCACTTTCCTCTCCCTTTCCTTCCTTTTGTTTTTTCCTTCCTACTGTTTCCTTTTCCCTTTTTCCCTTCCCCTTCTTTGCCCTGCCCTCCTCTCTTTTTCCTTTCTCTTCCTATCTTCTCCCTCTTCTTCCCTTTAAACCACCTCTTTAGATCAGAGTGGATTTGGAGGTTGCGTGCCTGTGGAGGAGGTGCTGTTCAAAGCAGGGTTGAGCTGATATTAGGTCAGGGACCTATGATATAGGAATTCAGCTATTGCCCTCTGACCTGGAGAAACTTACTGAGTCCCTGTGCCTATATTTTCTGTGTGAATTGAGGCTCCTAATATAAACCAGTTACCTAAGGTGAGGGCAGGGGGACTTGAGAAGTCAGGTGGTTTCCTATCTGGAAGGGACTTTACCCCCTTAAGATAATTCAGCAGGTAGTAGACACAAATAGGATTCATTGTGAACAGGAGTTCTGGGCCTGGCATGTAGTTCTAGCAATGACCCTGTGTGATTTCCAGTGTGTGGTAAGTCACTTAACCTTTCAATTGCTTAAGGTTAGTACTAACCACCTCCCAGCTTTGGGAAAAAGGAAGGCACTGTATAAAGAAGTGGATAGCCCTCCCTGTGTGGCTCAGTGGTTGAGCCATAGGCTTATGAACCAGGATGTTAGGGTTCAGTTCCCAGTCAGGAAATCCTTATCACATATTATTATAAAATCACCAAGTAATTATTACATCACCACACATGAGTTTGAGCCATCTCAGGTAAATTGCTCTTAATTTTTAACTTAAAAAATAATGCTTTCTGTCCTTAGTGGAAAACAGCGAGCTGTATCAGCCCTGGGACAGCAACTCTATTAGTGACAGGCAGAGGGCAGACCCATTGGGATATGATATAATTATTTCCTTCCGAAGTACAGTTTTGTAAATTGAAACCATCCTGGTCTAAATAAATATTGCGTGGATTTTTTTTCAGTGAAAGCTAATAGTATGCAGAAATATGTGGGTCTGATTGTGGAAATATAATGATCAGATTTCTTCTGATCCTTTCCACGTATGAGACTCTTTCTAGCCTGCAGATAGGCATGAGTGCAGTGAGATGACTTTGGTGGTAGATCCATATTAAGGTTCTTTTGATTCCGTAAAGCTGAGGCTTGAAGAATCAGAAATGTCTAAGTTAGTTTGTTGACTCCGGTGTGACTGGACAACTAAATTTTGTAAACCATGTCTCAGTTTCTCCACCAGTTTCATGGAAAGATTTTATGAAAATCTTTAGCAATGGAATGTGGAAACTGTGATATGTATATTTTCAGTATATTTAATTCTCTAAGTGAGAGAAAAACTTGCTTTTCAGAGATCCATTCATTCATTTCCTGGAGACCATATAGTAAATCAACTCCAGGATACCTGGTGGAGAATTAAGAACACCTAATTATGAGTAGTCTCCCTTCCCAGGCATGAAGGGTCTCAGATATATGTTAAATGGGTTCAGAAATTAGATGTAGTTCTGTGTGTGTGCGTGCGTGCGTGTGTGTGTGTGCGCGTGCGGTGGTAATGGTGCTGTTGTATTTGTGTTGGGAGAAGGAGCAGTATGAGTTTTCTTTTTAAAAAAAAATATATTTTATTGATATTTTACAGAGAGGAAGGGAGAGAGATAGAGAGCTAGAAACATCGATGAGAGAGAAACATCGACCACCTGCCTCCTGCACACCCCCTACTGGGATATGCCCACAACCAATGTACATGCCCCTGACTGTAATCGAACTCGGGACCTTTCAGTCCGCAGACCGACGCTCTACCACTGAGCCAAACCGGTTTCGGCCAGTATGAGTTTTCTAAGTTTTCTACTAGATGTGTTAAACATTTTTGGAGTCTAATACATATAGCATTTCTATTTTAAACAACAAATAACCATCTCAATCTTGAAATATAATAGCAATTAAGTTAATTTGGAAAACATGGGTCTTTTCCAAACTGTGATGTCCTCTTTTAAATCTTGTTAGCTCAGCTACCCATCTTCCTTTCCAAGGTACTTGTGGTAAGTACCATTAGGTAAAAGTCTGCTCTCTCTTCAAAGAGCCACAGTACTGCCCATAAAATGTCCATTTTGTGAAAGAAGCCCAGGGAGCCTGATTAGATTGCTGCAGTAGCAGCTGGAGCCCCGAGGGTGAAGAATTTGGGTAAAAGTGAATAAGAAGGAACATCTCATTTTGAATGAAAGAGGATGTAGTTGTTCCAGCATTGATAGAATTATGGAAATTGACTTCATCAAATTGAACAGTCAGCTCAACAAGAAAGAACTCCCTTCTCTCAGGGGGTCGCTTTAGAGGAAGAAGTGAAGGTGAATGAGAAGGAGAAAAGCAGAAGCACTGTGTTGAATTAAGGGAATTGAACTGGTTTTTGATAAAAATGTTAAGAGATGGAGATTTTCTTTATGGTATTAAATTTGTATGGGTGGACTGAGGCTAGCTTATTATTGAGTCTGTAAAATGGTTGTCTCGGGCATAGGTTTTTCTGCATAATATTTGAAATTCTTGCTTCTTTTCTTACTGGTTCATTCCAACTTTGAGGGGACTGAACTAATAACACTGATCAGATCAAGGGGTGATACATATGCCCTTCTCTGCTTGATGGTACACTTCATTACAGTCTTTCTGGACTGCTTTGACCATTGGTAGGATGGTTAGACAGGATCTCTTCTGGACCCTACTTATCCTTGGCTAAAATAAACTGATGGTAGGCTACTGGCAGAATGTTAAGGGAGGAATGTCTTGTCTCAGTGATGGTTCAAGGCATCTCTCTGGCTGCTCTCTTCTCTGGAACCAACATAAATGCAAGTCAAGGGAAGAATCGAGGAAACTTCTCCATAAAATATATACCAAGAGATCATCTCAGCTCCCCCAAATGGCAAAAATGCGTTTTTTCTTCTTAAAAAATGTTTGTTTATTTATTTATTTTAATGAATGAGGAAGGGAGAGAGAGAGAAACATTGATTGCTGCCTTCTGCACTCTGCCCACTGGGGATCGAGCCCACAAACCCAGGCATGTCACCTGACCAGGAATCAAACTGGCAACCTCTTGGTGCATGGGTTAATGGTCATCCACTGAGCCACACAGGGCAGATAGGAGATGTATTCTTTCTAAAGGAGAAAAGAAATATATTAAAGCAAACAAACCAAAACAGGAAAAGCATGTCTTGATTCTGTTGTTTTGTCAAAGAAATATCTGGTCTTCCTAAGGCATGATAATCACTGTGCTAGTTTCTTTAGGTTCTCTTCTTCTTTTAAAAAATATATTTTATTGATTTTTTACAGAGAGGAAGTGAGAGAGAGAGAGAGAGAGAGAGAGAGAGTTAGAAACATCTATGAGAGAGAAACATCGATCAGCTGCTTCCTGCACACCCCCTACTGGGAATGTGCCTGCCACCAAGGTACATGCATGCCCTTGACTGGCATCAAACCTGGGACCTTTGAGTCCACAGGCCAACGCTCTATCCACTGAGCCAAACCGGTTAGGGTAGGTTCTTTTCTTGGTGGGAGATGCAGTTATAATACAGAAGGAATCATTGTGAAGAATTTCCTTATTTCCAAATAAGGGCTAGTGATCTCCTAAGATGAATGGATATTTAACATATTTCCTAGAACTAAGAGAATGTATCACAGTTCTGCCTTTAGCCCGCTCTGTGATGGCCATCTCTAATATCCAGTTTCCTTCTATTTTGATCACAAGGAAGCTTTACACTTCCCCACCCTTTTGAAGTTTTATGGGCCATATGACTTGCTGAGAATGTGGCTAAAAGCCTTAATGTCAAGGGCTTGACTCTCTTGCCCTCTTGTTTCCTTTGCCATGATTACTAAATGGCCCAGAGCATGGAATCAACTTATAGAGAACAGTTAGTGTACTGTACCCTGGAGAATTGCCAATATTTGTAGTGGAATTGATGTGATCAAAAAATAAACATTTATTGTGTTGTGCCCATGAGGAATTCAAGCACAACATAATTGCATATAATCTATGACTAGTTAGTGGTATTATAGATAGTGACTAATTACAGCATCTTTAACCTCTAGTCTTGTGGCTAATCCACTGCATCCTTCATGGTATCTTTAGTTTGTGTCTGTGAGTCCTATGGAATCATGACCTGGTTTATGTTCATGGTGGCTGGGGTGAAAAGACTATGAAATGGGATCACTAGGCAGAAAGTATGAAAGATGGAATTTAGTAGTGGTAAAATCAGCCTCAGTTAAAACTCTGGGTTCCACTTCTACTCTCATTGGTATTGTGTTCCCATTCTCACCCACAATCACTATGCCCTATAGAACCTCTTAAATTTTCTAGTGTTGAGAAATTAATCACCTTCTTTTATAGTGTTATTGCATACTGTGAGAGTTTGTGGGGAGACATGGCTATTTCTGGAATTTCTGCCTGTATTACCTCTTTATTTTTTCTTAAGAATCACCATGGAACATACGCACAAAGAAAATTTGTTTTAAATGGATCATATGTTTATACTAATAGTCTCTCTATATATTTATACCTATGTAAAGTCTATTTATAAATATTTTTCATGCACTTATGATCTCTTGTTTTAGTCCTTAAATTTTACCTTTTAAATGTTTTTTGTTATTATATGTTTATTTCTAGTCTGCAGTGCAAGATTTTTTAAAGAAAAGAAATGGGGAAAAATAGTTATAAAGAACCATTGAACAGACTTGTCAAACTATAGCGGGAAGGCAAGGGAGGTTGCGGGGGTTGCTGTAAGAGATCAACCAAAGGACTTGTGTGCATGCATATAAACATAACCAATGGATACAAGACACTGCGGGGGAGGGGGGAAGCGGCAGGTGAAAGCATATGCGGGGGGGGGGGGTTAAGGTGAGGCTGGGGGGAGGTGAGGGGGGGAGAAAAGGAGACATATGTACTACTATTTGTAATGCCTCAAATAATAAAAAATAAAAGTTTGTTATGAAGATCCTTCAATCACAATTCAAATGGAATTGAATAATAGAGACTCACAGAATGAGAAAGCTTGAGTCATAGGCATGGTTTGATCCAGCAGCTCAGTGCTCACTAATGAATGAGATAGCTCTTTCCATGTCTTTGCTCTTCCTTCCATAGGATCAGATTCAACCTATGGCTGATTTCTCCATGTATACAAGATGGTTGCCAACAATGCTTAGGCAACTTGTTCCCCTACTTACATTGCATGAGAGTGAAAGATCTCTTATGGGCTTGGTCTCAGAAGTAGGAAGTTTCTTTCCCAGAAACCCCCAAAACATGTATCCTCATGCCTCATTGGTTCAAATGAGTTCCTTGATCACATTTCCCTATACACAGGGTGATAAGCTTTGCTGGCTGCTTTTGGCCAATTAGTGTCCACTGTGAACCTTAGAATAGAGCTAATCATACCCACAATACCTGGCTAAGAATATGAGAGTTATAATGCTTAGATGGAAAATCTTGGGGCTGTTGATGAAGGAAAGCTGGAGAATGGACTTTGGGAGGTTAGCCAACACTTGATCACAATGGCATAGTCTTACTTTCTTCTTTATGGCTATAAACAAGGCTCTTCCTCTGTTTTTTCCTCACTAGACCTTTTTGAGAAATGAAGATAGGAGAGTTATTGCTGATGCATAAAATTTGACAGCAGTAAAAGTGATGCATATTTCTGTTTAAGGAAGTTGGCTAAGTGATAAGGAAATAAAGGATATGGTAAAGTTTCTTAGAATTCAATATAGTGTTTGCTTTTAAAAAACAAACAAATAAATAAGCAGATGAGAAAAACATAATGACTACATAAAACATACACCTTCAGTATCCTGCAGGACCTCACAATCAGTTATGTGTTTCTTTTGTGATGTGCATCTTCCTGATTCAAAATGACAGTTGTTATAATGCGGACTGATCATTATTCAGTTCTATGTGAGACCACCATTTCTAATAATGAAGAAAAAAGCAATCTGGGGAAAGAAAAGGTCTGTTATAGTGTTTGTTTCTCATTATAGATCTTCCCAAACACTTTACAAACATTAATTAAACCTCCCAGCATCCCTGTGTGATGACTACCTATTTTTATGCAGTGGAGTCAACTGACCACAAACCTTCCTGAATTAATGTCAAAAGCAGGGGCCTCAACTCACAGCTCCAATACCCATCACCTGAGAGCACTGCCATTTAACGTCTTTCCCTTCCCAGAGGGAAAAATGTATGCACAGCCAAGCAGAAGCAAATATATTTTGTTCCGTTGCTGCCTGAAACAGATGAATATGAGTTTGAAGGGCACTACCTGCTGACATTGAAAGAAGGGAGCAATATGACCAGCAGAAAGGTAATGCTGTTCGGCATCAAGAAAATGAAATTATTATCCTTTAATTCTTCTCAAATATTATTTACAGATCACTATCTGGGTGCTAGTCATTATATCAATCCCTGTTTGGAGTTTTCAGGTGGTTACTTTTAGAGATGACAAAAGACTACAAAGCTATGAAGGAATTGGATAACAGTATGTGTTCAACTTAGGAAGGGTTGCGTTAATTTATAGATAAATAAGATACAACACTTGTCTTCTGGAATGAACTGTTTGTTAGGGGAGCTTTAAAAGCCCAATAACTGTACTATAAGCAAAATACTATATCATAAAAGTCTAATATGCTAAGTGTCTGGTCATCCGGTCAACTAATCAAAGTATAACATGCTAATGATATGCTAAGGCTGCTCAACCTCTCAACTAGGGGGCAGACACTCTGACTGGTAGGTTAGCTTGCTGCTGGGGTCCAATTGGGACTGAGTGAGAAGGGTCAGACATGCCCTGGAGCCCTCCTTCAGTCCTCTCAGGCTGGCCAACTTCCCACTGCCCTCTCTGGCCCTCATCATGCACCAGTGGGATCCCTTAGCCTAGCCTGTGCTCTCTTGCAATCCAGGACCCTTCAGGGGATCGTGGAGATCTGGTTTCTGCCCAATATCACTCACTGCAGGAGCTTCCCCCTGGTAGTCAGTGCACTCCCACAGGGGGAGCATCACTCAGCCAGAAGCCAGGCTCACTGCTGGTGAGCACAGCAGCAGTGGTGGGAGTCTCTCCCGCCTCAGTGGCAGCACTAAGGATGTTCGACTGCCGGCGTAGGCCTGCTCCCTTTTTGGGGTCAATCAAACATCCCCAACGCTCCCAGACTATGAGAAGGCACCGCCAGGCTGAGGAACCGCCCTTTACCCCAAGTGCACAAATTTTGTGCACTGGGCCTCTAGTGTAGTAATAAAGCTATTTGTAATTTACTGTGGAAAATCAGGGAAGGCCAAGAAATCTCCTAGATGGAACATTTATCACTTGGAAATTTCGTGGAGGGTGTGGCATTTTTGTCTGAGTCTGAATTTATGAGGATTACAAAAAGAAGGGAGGTAAGGAGCAAAGCCATACTAGTGAAGTGACAAGTATTATAGAGTTTCAGAGGTGAAAAACATGGTTTATAGACAAATAATTATGTTTGGCTAGAGTGTAGGAATGAAAGGAAGTAATTGAGATTAGAGTGACTGGAAACAAAGGTTGGGGAACCTGAGTCACCTTGAGCATCAAACTAAGAAGTGTGGAGTTAACCCAGGAGGACATATAGAGCTTTAGAGGTTTTATAAATCTCATAGCTACCACTTTGTCTCATGAAATATCCCTTAGAGCTCATCTCAGAGTCAAAATGCTAGTTTGACTCCAGTGTGGCCTGGTGCCAGTTGGTCCTAACACACATAGCTGCTGTTCTCTTGGAGCTCAGATACAAGTAGACAAAAGTCAATGCCGAGGCAAGTACATAAGGAAATGAGGCATCTTCAGCCTGTGGCCAAGAGAGATGAGGATAGGAATGAATCATATGGAGAAGCACCAAATGACTCAGTGACTGAAGGCACATGTGATTTTCCCTGGTGTTTTGGATTGCTAGTAGGTGGTAGAGAGAGGCAGTTTGAGATAATGGTCTCGGAGTGGCTGATCTGGGTCCTGTCACCAGATTTGGTATGATTAGGCAATCAGTGTATGATGATAGGCAAGTCCTCGGAAAAATCTGTTTCATTATCTGTAATGAGGAAGGGGCTAAATGAACATTTTCCAATGAGAACTCTATAGATAATTAATAATGCAGAATGTCCCATTAGAGAAAAAGGGTCTGTGGTCAAATGTTTGGGATACGATGCAGGTCCAGTTTATTTTGGGAGTCATGCTGTACAGTGATATGTTCAAGTCTTATTGTTCTGCAAAAAAAAGAGAGGCACTTTTATCTTGCTAAGCTCAGCCTTTCCCAACTTCTTTGGTCATAAGAATCTTATTTATTTACTAGAGGCCTAGTGTATGAAATTCGAGCTTGGATCTGATCACTAGGCCTGCTGGCAATCAGGGCTGATCAGGTTCCCCCACCTCCCCACCTCTTTCCCTCGCCACCTGTGTGCCACCATCATGTGGTCCCCCTCCCGTGCATCCCCACGTTCTCCTTCCTTCACTCTTAGTGCCCCGCCACTGCCACTGGTAGCCTGCCATGTTCCATTGCACTCCCTGGTGGTCAGTGTACGTCACAGCTAGTAATTGAACTCCGTTCCATTGGTCGAACTCCCAAGGGGATACTTTGCATATTAGCCATATATATAGCCTGGTGCATGAAATTCATGCATGGGGGATGGGGATCCCTCAGCTCAGCTTGCACCCTCTCCAATCTGGGACCCCTTGAGGGATGTCCCACTGCCCATTTAGGGCAGTCAGAAATATCTCTCGCAATCCAGGACTGCTAACTCCCAACTGCTCACCTGCCTGCCTTCCTGATTGCTCCTAACTGCTACTGCCTGCCAGCCTGATCACCCCTAACCACTGCCCTGCCAGCCTGATTGATGTCTAACTGCTCCCCTGCCAGCCTGTTTACCCCCAGCTTTCCTCCTCTGCCAGCTTGGTCACCCCTAACCGCCCTCCCTTGCAGGCTTGATTGCCCCCAACTTCCCTCCCTTGCAGGCCTGGTTCCTCCTAACTGCCCTCCCCTGCTGGCCATCTTGTGGTGGCCATCTTGTGTTCACTTGGGGGGCAAGATCTTTGACCACATGGGGGCAGCTATCTTGATCTTGTGTGTTGGAGTGATGGTCAATCTGCATATTACTCTTATTAGATAGGATAGAGGCCTGGTGCATGGGTGGGGGCCAGCTGGTTTGCCCTGAAGGGTGTCCTGAATCAGGGTAGGGGTTCCCTTGGGGCGTGGGGTGGCCTGGGCAAGGGGCCTGTGGTGATTTGCAGGCCAGGCATGCCCCCCCCCCCCCCACTGTGACCCAAGCGGAGGCCCTGGTATCTGGGATATATTTACTTTCTACAATTGAAACTTGTAGCCTGGAGCAAAAGCCAAGCCTTCTGCTTGCTCTGTGATGCAGCCATTTCTATTTGGTTTTATTTATCTTCTATAATTGAAACTTTGTAGCCTGGAGTAAAGGCTTAGGCTGGCCAGGGCAGGTGGAAAGCTTGGCTTCCTCTGTTGCTGAGGGAAACCCTAGCCTGCTCTCTCCAGTTTTGTGGCTACTGCTGTTTTTCTCGGGATTTATCTTCTATAATTGAAACTTTGTATCCTTGAGTGGGCCAGGCAGGGTGTGTGGAAAGCTTGGCTTTCTCCATTGCCAGGAAAACCCAAGCCTCTCTCCTGATCTCTGTGGTGGCAGCCATCTTGGTTGGGGTTAATTTGCTTACTCACTCTGATTGGCTGGTAGGCGTGGCTTGTGGGCATGGCTTGTGGGGGTACCGGAGTGATGATTAATTTGCATATTACTACTTTATTAGGTAGAACACACACACACACACACACACACACACACACACACACACACACACATATTACAGACCTGGTGCATGAAATTTGTGCATTGGAGGTGGAGTCCCTCAGCCTGGCCAGCACCCTCTCTCACTCTGGACCCCTCAGGGGATGTCCAACTGCTGGCTTAGGCCAGATCCTCTTGAAGTCTGGGAATTCTTGTTCCTTACCACCACCTGCTTGCTGCTCCTTAGCACTGCCGTGGAGGCAGGAGTGGCTCCCACCACCACTGTGCTCACCAGCTGTGCGCTCAGCTTCTGGTTGAGTGGTGTTCCCAATGTGAGAGCACACTGACCACCAGGGGGCAGCTCCTGCATTGAACATCTGCCCTCTAGTGGTCAGTGCGCATCATAGAGACTGATCTTTCTGCAGTTCAGTTGATTTGCATATTAGCCTTTTATTATATAGGATTTTCCTTCCATGCGATACTTAGGGGCTTCCCGTGGAACACTTTAGACAGTTGGGGCTAGATTATTATTATTTTAAGGTATGTTTTAATTGATTTTTAGAGAGAGGAAAGGAGAGGGAGACAGAAATGGAAGCATTAATGATGAGAATCATCATTGGTTGCCTCCTGCATGCCCTTTATTGAGGATCGAGCCTGCAATCTGGACATGTGCTCTGACTAGGAATCAGACTGTAATCTCTAGGTTCATGGGTCGGTGCTCAACTACTGAGCAACACCGGCTGGACTGGGCTAGATTATTTTAAGGGAGAAGTCCCACTCTCACATTCTCTCTGTATCACCCCTAAAAGGTTTTTCTCAGTCTAGGGTTTTATAAATCCAAAGGAAGGCTGCTCCTCCAGACTAGTTGAGTGAGTTTCCACATTATAATACAGGCTTGACTACCATCAACTTTCTCTCAGAGTTGAAGCAAGGTCTTTAAAAGTATCATTAAAAGCGCTTTGAGATCCTCTCAGGCAGGAGATCCCTGGTGGATTCGTCATATGACTTCATTAGAAACCTTGTATGCAAAGGAGCTCTCGGCTTCGGCTTCTAGTTTGGAATCATCATCTTTCTAACGTACTCTATTAACCAGGAAGGAGCTGAGGGATTATTTTCTCTCTGCTTTTTTTTTTTTTTTTTTTTGCATCTGTATATAATGTAATTTAACCCAGCAAAAAAGACACTGATTGTCTGTCCCACAGGACTTAATTAGCTCCCAGCTTCATGGTGCAATACAGAAATAATAAGAAAAGGAAAAGTTCGAGTGTTCCATACCTGTCCACTTCCACCTCTGGTGCATAATGAGATGTCAGGAGTGGTGACACTGATGAGACGTGTAAAACATGCCGATTGCAGGAGGCAGCAGGCGGCCTGCTCTGCTGCTGGGAACTCGGCCCCGCTGGAAGGACTGGGGACCTGGCCGGTAGCCTTTCCTTTCAGATTCCAATCTCCCCACTCGCCTCCCTGCCACCTGAGCGGTGGTTATGTTAACCTTTAGCTCTGCCTTCAGCACCCTGGTCGGATGTTGTGACAATTGTCATGGGGCAGGTGCCATGTTTATTAAGCTGCCTGTAGCAAATCTGGACTGGTAGTGCAGGATTCTACCAGCCGGCCCTCAGGGGAGCCCATTAAGAAATTGCAAGGCTAATAGAAGTCGTGCTGGATGAAGCTGCAGTCCGCTGGTGCCACTCCGTGATGGGTCGAAGCTGGTTTTAAATTTTAATGGAGGCAGGGACTGAAGGTTTGCACTGGGACCCTTGTACAGCAGCCCTGGAAGTTGTACTTTCTTAACTCAGAGCCGGAGTGGTGCAGGGAGACGCCAGCTTGCTTCACTGTGCGAGGTTTCTGCACACTGAGATAGGGATTTATTCATGTGTCTGACTTGCTAACACGGCGCTGCTCCCGGAATAAGCCGCACTCTGCCAGGTGGCCTGCAATTGGGGCTGCGGTTCGAGTCCTCTGGCTTCACACTGATTGGAGCTCCCCCTGCCCATGCCCGAGGGGAGCCTTGAAAACACCCGGGGAACAATCCCCAGCTCTCTATCTTGGTAACACTGTTCCAGAACTTCTGGACTGTTAGGTTCTTAAAAAAGGAGATTGCATGCGATCTATTGGAGAGCCATTCATTGCAGACTTCAGATTCATCTTCACACTGTACCCCATCTAATAATCCAGGGCCCACTGCAAAAGAGGGGGAGATTCTTCATTCTTTTGCTAAATCCTTTTTGCTCACAGAATTCATCATATCACCTGGGCACATCGATCGTTTTCAAATGTTAAAATGACATGGCCAAGTATATAATTGCTGCTTGGGGAAGACTGAGAAAAATGAAAGGAAAGACATAATAGAGTATTTCAATCTTTTTGTGATGTCACTTAAAAGATTTTGGTATTAGGATACTGAAGACACACCATGGATACTACTAAGAGAATGGGGCACTTCTTGTGAGGAGCCAAGTGAAGCCCTGTGCTTGAACTACCCATTCATTCTCAAAATGAAGCTGTGAAGTGGTTACTGCCATCATCTCCAGTTTACACATTAAATCGCTCAGAGAGGGTTAGTGCCTCGTTTCAGGACCCACAGCTGGTAAGACAGCTGGCAGAGCAGGGTCTCAGAGACAGAAGAATTCTAGAGCCAGTGTTATTACTGCCAATTTTTTTGAAAACATTTTTTTCCACAAAGAAATAAAATCTGTTCTCTTTCATATATATTTCCCAAGGTCAATATGAGAAAATATAAATTTGTGGAAGTAGTTGTCTGGGTGGTGGAGAAAGTTGCATGTGTATTAAAATTTATCTCTTGTGCTTTGGCTTCATCTGTGAGCCTGGGTCTAGCTCTGGCCCTCTCATCTGCCACAGGCCCTACCAGCTCCTGTCTTTTCTGGGCGTTGTCCTAACACTTGTGTCATAGATTCTTCCAGGGAGAATTTTTGCTTCATCTACCCTTCAGCTCTGACAGTGATTTGAGTGGAAGTGTGTGTGTGTGTGTGTGTGTGTGCACGCGCGCGTGCGCCTATGTGTGTATATTTAAGTTGGGGATGGTGGTAATGTATAGTGTGGGCCTGATATTTATATCTTCTCTGTAACTACTACAAGGGTGAAGCTTTGTTGCTTGAACACATGGATAAACATAATTAAAATTGAGTATCACTAGATTGAAATCAGTTTTAAAAACTTAATTCTTTTTTATTGACTTCAGAGAGGATAGAGAGGGAGAGAGATAGAAATATCAATGATCAGAGAAAGAATCATTGATCAGCTGCCTCCTGCATGCCCCACACTGGGGATTGAACCCTCAACCAAGGCATTGCCCTTGATTGGAATTGAATCTGGGACCCTTCAGTCCACAGGCTGACGCTCTATCCATTGAGCCAAACTGGATAAGGCTTCAAAAATTTTTTTTGACTCTTTTAGAAACTGGCATTGAGACTGTATGCATTGGGAAACACAAAATAATCATACTTTTACTAGAGAAATAAGTTATACAAAACGTGGTTTATTCAGAAAGGCCTTAAAATTTCAAAGGAAGGCCTTTGGCTTATAAAACCAAGTTTTGCCATTTGCCTGCAGGTTGCAGAGGTGAAGGTTTCTTAGACACAGGTGATTGTCACGGTGTCTTCCTGAACTCCTTTATTAAATCTGAATAATGGGTAATATTTAGTAGAAATTACTTACTTTGCAGTATAAAGAGAACCTCATTATTTATTTTGCTGAATTATTTTAGTGAAGTAATTGGAGATCAGAGCTATCATTCCAAACTGTCCAGTTTAATCTTCCTTTTTAAATTTTCTGGAGAATGAGGCAATACATCTTTTAAGATAGGGATGAGGGTGCTGGAGGGAGGTGCAGAAATTTTATAACATCTAGGTGTTTGCCAATATTAAATTGCCCCATAATTTCAGCTTCTCTCTTTCTACTTAGCCTCTTCACACAAAGTCACTTAAGTGCTTTAATATACAAAACAAGACAAAACACCTTTTAAGTGACATGTGCTTAGAGTAGAAAGTTTGAAAAGAAGTAATAGAAACAGGCAAAAAGAAAAGATACTCCATAATTTTAGCATTCAGTGAAATCTTAGCCAGTGAGTTCAGGAATGATATCAGGCTTGGCAATTTGGTAATTAAAGGACATTTTCTGTCTGTTTAATGCATAAATTTGAAGTGTCATATGTTTAATGCTGACAGTGTATGGGGTGATATATCTATGTCTGTTACTATATATCTATTCATAAAATTCACCATTAAGACAAATTTAAGACTTCTTTTTTAAAAAATATGTTTTTATTGATTTCAGAGAGGAAAGGAGAGAGATAGAAATATCAATGAAAAGAGAGAATCATTGATCCACTGCCTCCTTTATGTCCCACACTGGGGATTGAGCCCACAACCTAGCCACCTGCCTGACTAGGAATTGAATGGTGACCTTCTGGTTCATAGGTTGATGCTCAGCCACTGACTTACACTAGCTGGCTAAGACTTCTATCTTAAGAAACTGTCCCATTTAGCATCATGGAAATTTGACTGTATTCATTACTTCTGTGATACAATTGGAGGAACAGTGCATTTAGCCTATTTCGGGTAATTTATTATTGGTGCCTATTTTTCTTTAACTTTTATTAAATAATTTCAAATATGAAAGGAAAGAGAATAGCATGATGAACCCTATGTGTCCATTACTCACCTTCAACAGCTATCAACTTGTTTACTAAAAAATGAACAAACAAACAAAAAAAACCCACCTTAATTGAAGACTATTTTTATATAGGTTACCTTTGAAAAGGGAATCTGTAAATGGGAATTTTAAGGGTAAAGGCAAGTTTTTGTATACGGGTTGGTCTGTGCTTAGTACCTCATCAAATTTCATTGCCTGAACAACTGACTATCCATTAACTTTAAGGCAATAAATAATATATTGACAGGTACAAGGCTTATAGCTATTTTGTGTGCATTGCTTTCGCAGCACTGCGGAGTAGATATTATTAGCTGCATTTTACAGGTAAGGAAATGGACACCTCTAAGGTAGAAAGACTTGCCCTCTGTCCCATGACAGTGTTGGAGCTGGCAATGTAAAATGCAGTCTGGCTAATGTTAAACTTCCCCTTAATCATGGTGCTGCCTGCAGAATAAGTTACGAACAGCGATAGCCAATGGCATGTCAGGGGTGGGAAGAAGATGAGATGGAAAAGGATAAAAGTAGTATGGCAAATAAATTTGAGTTAATCTAAAAATATCTTTCCAATAAAATCTGAAAACTAATGAAATTAGAGCAATTCTTAGTGAGTTCAGTATCACTTAAAGGACACAGCTGTATGTTACTAAGGCATAAAAGTGTTTCAGTTCTACTTTGAAAACCAAGATTCTTTTCACAGCCCATAGCTGCATCCCTGGCCCTGGGAATTGGGAGGGCCCTGCAAGAAGAGAGGGGCCTCGCTCACTCCTAGACTGATTTTATATGAAAAGATGTCCACTGGAATAAAACAGAGAAATATGCCAAACAGGGAACGGACAGGACTCGGGAGCAGGTATTATCAGTGCTGGGAGAGGCAACATCTGTGCAACGTTGTTAAGACGGAGCAAGTCAAGATGGCCGCGAGTAACCACAGGCTATGTGAAGAGATAAATGGTTGACCCCAGCCAGTGTCAGGCTACGATTGATGCCACTATCAGCCCTAGTGCCTTCCCAATGATTTTTTTTTTAAAAAAAATCTTTGATAGAGTGTGTTATCTAGTTACTGGCACAAGGGCAATAGCCTGGAGGGGTGAAGGAAAAGGAAAGAATAAAAGGTCACTCCAGGAGGACAATCTCTGTCGGAGTAAATGAGAAAAAAAGGATCTAGCTGAAAAGAGGAGGAAATAAATAAATAACAATAACAGCAGCTGCTAGATGCACGGATGGGATAAGTAAAATTGCTCTTTCTTTTTTGTCTGTCCTCCTTCCTCTCCCTTCCTTCCTTCCTTCCTTCCTTCCTTCCTTCCTTCCTTCCTTCCTTCCTTCCTTCCTTCCTTCCTTCCTTCCTCCCTCCCTCCCTCCCTCCCTCCTTCCTTCCTTCCCTCCCTCCCTCCCTCCCTTCTCTCTCTCTCTCTCTCTCTCTCTCTCTCTCTCTCTCTCTCTCTGTCTCTCTCCTGGGGGAATTTAGCAGATGTAGCTATAGGTTCTTTGTTATTCCCTTAAACTTTTTTAATGGTCTGATTGGGATTGTTAAGATTAAAAAAAAAAAAAGATCTGTAGAAGAGATAAAATTATAGGCCTTAATTAGCACCCCCGTCTATCTGTAAAAAAATAATAATTCCAGAGTAAAAGGTACAAAATTCCTCTAGATAATGGAAAAATATCTTTAATTTATTTGTGGTGGGCATGTGAATTAGATTCTGTAATAACTGCCCTGTTTTCCTCTCCATGTGCATGTGTGTGTACACACATGCATGCACACACACAGAAATGTACCCACATGCATAGTTATTTTCATAAGCACCTATGCACACTTTTGGAAAGACAGATAAAATTGCTTTATTCAGTATTGCTGCACCAACAATTCTATGTCGTGTTAATAGACAGTTGAATTGGCTCTTTTTAGCCTTGAAACAAGTTTTGCAGGAGAAAACAAAAGGGAAAACTGATGGAGTTCATTTTTTCTTTTTTGTGTAAAAGAGTATGGCTTTTAAAAAAAATATTTAATTGATATTTTACAGAGAAGAAGGGAGAGAGATAGAGAGCTAGAAACATCGGTGAGAGAGAAACATCGACCAGCTGCCTCTTGCACACCCCCCACCGGGGATGTGCCCGCAACCAATGTACATGCCCTTGACCGGAATCGAACCTGGGACCCTTCAGTCCGCAGACCGACGCTCTACCACTGAGCCAAACTGGTTTCGGCATGGCTTTAATTAGTATGATTTTTTAAAATTGACCTGGAACAATCTAGATGTGTCCCCCCCACCCCAGCATAGAGTATCTGTAGAAGGTAAAATGTTGGTTCCAGGGGGCAAAGGGCCTGAGAGCTGAAGTGGATCCATGGCATTAATGCTTTGAGAAGAATCAGGTTGGATCTAAAAAATATTGGACTCCAAAAACATCTCTGGGAAGAGCAGAGACGGATATTTTGGGCAGAGTACACGCGTTTCTAAGGCCAGGGGCCTTGACACTGTGACTCCTGGATCCTCTCACTGGCCAGTGCTGGGTGGGGCCATCTTCATTTGGCACAGGTTGGAGGGCTTGCTTTGCCATCCCCTCCTCTGTCACAGGCATCAGAGTATGGAAAGAGCATCATCCTTGAAGCTGGAAGACTTGAGTGCTAGTCCCTGCCAACACCATCTTACCAAGTGACCCTGGGCCCATGGCTTGATTTCTCAGAACCATAAACTCCCTCACGCATGTGATGGCAGCAGTGTTTCACAGTATTTTCCTGCAATGTTTTGAGACTTAAATGAGTCTACAAATGTGAAAAGTCCCTGAAAGTACGAAAGCACTGTTCAATTCTCACACTTCTTTTATCCATGTGGATTCCAGATTCCAATGGCATGTGGTGGTGGAGGTTGGCTGTAATGTGGCCAGAAGCAGTGTGGTACTTGCAGAATAGAGGAATGAAACAGTGGTTCTTGGAGATTTCCATAGAATTGTTTACAATGGGAGCAGGGTGGAGGAATGAAATTTTAGAACTAGATGAAAAATGCATACAGTAGTGTGTCTTTTGGGGGGGCTTTAATGATTTCTAGGAGGGCAACATAAAAATATATGCTATCTAATTTGGTTTGCTCATAAAATTAATGTTTGCAATACTCAATTTAAAATGAAAGTTTATTTTGTCAAGAATTTGTCTCATTTATTGAGGCATCAATTACATATAACAAAAATACATAGATATGGAGTATATATAGTTTATTGACATATGTAAGACTGTGAAGCCCACACTCAAATATCAAGATATAGAACATTTCATTAATCTAGAAAGTTAATTTTGCTTTAATTATTTTTATTTATTTATTTTTTTGCCATAAATTGTGATGCAACAACTGAATCTAAGAAATGTATTTTTTTTCTTGTTTTTGTTTAAGGAAAACTATGAGGAAAGCAAGGAGTGGGCAGTGACACTTACTGAGCACATAATATTTGTCAGGCACTGAGTTAGTCCTCACACATATTACTTAACTCATTATAATGGTCCTTAAAAAATCTCCACCTTATTAATGAGGAACTGAACTTCAAAGAAATTAAGTGAGTATCAAGGTTACTTAGTAAGTGGTGATGTTGAGATGTTACTGAGAGTAAAATCTATTTTCTTCAACTGGGAAAATAGAACAATTGCTATGGACCTGAGTGTCCTCCATAGAATTGGAGATGCTGAAAATTCACATTAAAAAAAATGTCGGAAGAAAAAAACTTCTCTACAACTTTTTCTTGGCGATTGAGTCTAACGTGAGACCTTCCTGTTTTGTGGGGCTCCATTTCTCTCAGAATTTCAGAGTTCTGAAAACGTTACCAGTTTTGAGACATGTTTTTATGTTGGTCTAGATTGTTCTTTGGTGCATAGGCTCCTAATATCTGAAAACAGAGCTCTGAAGTCCTGGCTCCACCACTTTCCAGCATTTTGTATTTGGCCATGTTACTCTGCCTCTGTAAGCCTCAGCTTTCTCACCTGTAAATAGAACCAATAAGGTAGATCCCTCACCTGGCTGCAAGGTTTATTTATATAGGTTTATGGAGGTGATGGTCTTAGCATAGTGCCTGGTGTCTAATAAATGCTCAATCAGTGCTTACCATAATTATTTCTATTCCTCCTACCCCATACCTTCCGCCCTGTGTATTTTAATTGTTTTGGTTTTTATTTTGATATTTTCCAAATTCAGATCAATTTAATCTGCTACCAGAATAGTGTGAATCTGTTTGATAAAACTATTGGAATCTAAGACTGTGCCCAGCACCTGCGTTTGTGAGTGATACTGGCTGGTGCTACGTCACAGTGCCCCTGTGCCCCATGTACCCTCTGCGATTCCTAGTACTTGCTGTTTTACTTATTTCCCTACATTGTGTGTCCCTGGGAGGTAATCTGAGAACCTAGCATTGTGCCCAGGGTTCAGGAGGTGCTGCACCATCATTTGTTGAATAAATGACATTTCCAAACGTCATTCTTGGGCCAACTCCTCACTCTTCTATTTCCCTTGGGGAATGAGGAATAATGTAGGCGTTAATTTTCTGGACAACTAAAAATTTCCCTTAAAATACCAAGCCATGTTTATTTTGGATATTATCTTTGAAAGCTGAGCATCGTCCTTTCTGCCTTTTTGACTGAGTACAGGTTGGGAATCAAATGATGCTTCCGAATCATTAGCACAAACACCAGCAACTTTACTTTTTAAAAAGTCCTGCCTCTTGCCGAAACCAGTTTGGCTCAGTGGATAGAGCATTGGCCTGCGGACTGAAAGGTCCCGGGTTTGATTCCGATCAAGGCATGTTTTGGTTGCGTGCACATCCCCAGTAGGGGGTGTGCAAGAGGCAGCTGATCGATGATTCTCTCTCATCGATGTTTCTAACTCTCTGTCCCTCTCTCTTCCTCTCTGTAAACAAATCAATAAATATATTTTTAAAAATGTCCTGTCTTTATTCTAGGTAGTATTGGAATTGCAGTCAGGTGTGTGTGCCTTGCCAGATGGCCCATGAATGTATGGATATGTTCCACCCTTTCATTTGCTGTCAGACTCCAGTTCTCATACCTGGTTGCTGTCAGCAGCCTCCACTTCCTTCTAACCAGTCCTTCTGTTCTCTTCTTCACCAATTGTTAAGGCAACAAAATGTTAATAGATATATATGAAAAATCAGGGTAAAAATTTCTGAGGAAAGTCTTGAAACACACTTAAAAAAAAAGTTTTGTTTTTTCTTCTGCACGCCCCCTACCAGGGATAGAGCCCATAACTCATACATGTGAACTGACCGGGAATTGAACTAGTGACCTCTTGGTTCATTGGTTGACACTGAACCACTGAGCTACACCAACTGGGTGGCACACATTTTTTGAAGAAGTACATGAGGTCTTAGTGAGTGGACATTGTAACACATTCCCCTTCACCCACCCATTTCTCCTTAATCAACTTTGTGACTGAAATTGTGAGATCAGCTAAGTACCTCTCCACTAACATGATCTAATATAATGTTCCTATAAAACTAGAGCCAAATGCTGTATGCTCCTCACATTTCTGTTTTATTTTTTTTAAATGTCAGACTCAAGATAATTGTAACTACAAAGATTCCCCAAACAGAATTATGCCTATTAATCATTAAGTTTTTACTTCACTTTCTTTTATAGCTGGAAATATACTAAGATAAAAAATAAATTATCAATGTGACCTGTGTTATTTGTTAAGTCATAACTATCAAAAGTACACTTCAGCTCTAGCCAGTTTTGCTCAGTGGATAGAGTGTCAGCCTGCAGACTGAAGGGTCCCAGGTTCGATTCCAGTCAAGGGCACATGCCTGGGTTGAGGGCTTGATCTGCAGTAGGGGACATGCAAGAGGCAGCCAATTCATGATTCTCTCTTATCATTGATGTTTGATGTTTCTCTTTCTCTCTCTCTCTCTCTCTCTCTCTCTCTCTCTCTCTCTCTCTCCTCTTCCTCTCTGAAATCAATAAAAATATTTTTTTAAAGTACACTTCAATTCATTAATGGCTACTATAAATTATTTTTAAAAATATGGTCTATTGTATAACTTTTAGAAATAATTTAGTAGTCAGATAAGGTGAGAATAAGGGAACATATTTGGTATTCTAAATGAAATTATAATTCATAAATATTTGGATTTTCTATGGAAAATTATATGACAAAAATATCTCTGGATAAAGAGCCCACCTTTTGCTCTTCCCTTTTCTACTTGTAACCTGCGAATTATCCTCCTGATTTCCTGTCATCCTTGAGCATTTCCTCCTTTGTGTTTTAGGGGTGGCCCAACCTTGGTTTGGTAAATAAAACGTTGGAATTATAGGTGGTTTCTAGTGCACAGATTCAGAACTTCCTTTCCTTCATAAATGAGCCTTCATCTGCATTCCTCAGAGGCACTCCCCATTAGGCTATACTTTCTGCTTTTACTTATCCTTGGCCCAGGAGTGCCTCAGGCAAAGGGTTACCCCTAAATTCTATGGCACGATATTGGCTTCAGGGAAAGGAGGTGGTTCTAAACTTCATTCTGATACTGGCATCCAGGCATGTTTAAGGTCCAGATTCTGCACAGCATTACTGAGCACCATTGTTCATAGAACTATGGCATGAGATTCAGAATGGTGCTCCCATTTGGTTTACTAATCATGGAGGTGGAGACTGACAGCATGCAAGCTGTGTGGGAACATCTTTTCATTCAAGATCATCCCCTGTCTTTCACGGCATGCCCTTCTTAAACAAGTCAGCGTTCCTAAAGCCTTCTTTGATGGGAAGTAAAGTCAATGACTTGCTTCTAGGCCTTTCTCTTGGGGAACCTACTTGGTTAATGATACATTCACTTCCATTCAAGGAACCAGAATTTTAACTAAGAATAATCCATACCATCTTCCTAGCCTCATTGATCTATTGTGTTCTCATTTGGAAAAAGACATTCTAATGTCATTGTCCACCTCCTCCAAAAGGTATTTTTATCTTGCTTTTCTAATAGGGCTTATTTCTTTTTCCTTTCTGGCCTGCCCCTTTGTCATAACCCAGAGTTTTCAAGTCTGTCCTCATAATTCAGTTCGCTGTAGAGCGAAGAACTTTATGGACACTTTCCTGCCAGACTTGAAAACAATTAAAGCAGTGACGAGAAGGAGTTAAAGAGGACCCCCCAAACCTTGAAACCAAACAGACATCACAGGGCAGGGATTGCAGGTAAAGTGGTTGCTATAAACACTTTCTCTTGAAAGCTGTGTCTTTTCAATAAACACACTGTAAGGCCCTAGGAAAATATTTCCAGTTGCCTTCCTGGGTGGTGCAGTGCTGGAAGCTGTTAGCTCGTGCTCAGTTAAACTTCTCAAGTCAAAGCTCATTAATAGTGATTTTAGCCAAAGACAGCTTGTAAGGAGCTGTGCAAACTCAAATAAAATGAGAAGAAAGATGACCATTTAACATTGCTTTTCCTCCCCCTGCTTTCTTCACCTCCGCTTAGAGTTTGTTTTCGGTTTTATTGACAGTAGGTTTCAAGTTTATACTCCACATTTCCCTTAATTTGCCTTGTCCTTTTATGCCCCCCTTGGGAAATAGGCCTATTACAAAGGTGTTGTGATGTTTCTTTGAGTGTTAGGAGGAGCGTTGTGTCTGTTTGAAGCGGGCCTGGAGGAGCCTGTGAAAGTGTGAAGGCAGAAGGTTCAGCTTTTGAGCGAGAGAAACACACTGTGATATGATTATGGGTTCAGATGCTGTTTCCAGCCTCTGAGCAAATGTGAAAGGAAATTCTGTTTCCACAATAGGGATGTTTCAAATTAAAATATTAATACAAGCAACCACTTCAATTATTGGTAGTCTGATCAGATCTCACCATTGTGGTTACCTGGAAAATTCAATGAAAACATAGATTTTTTTTAACCTGGTCTGAATTTATTTATGTAGTTGTGACTGTTGGATGGCCTCTGTGTGAAATTCTATGAAAAACTAATTAATAATTGAACTACCAATTGCAAATTTAACATCAACTTGTCCTCCCTTTCGACTTGGGGTTTTGCTAGCAGCACACTTTACTGCCCTCCCCTCCTGAATCTTGCAAAGGCTCACTGGGCACCAAGTAATCAATGCCCAAGATTCCAGCATGTGTGCAAGAGGCTGAAAGGACCAGGGCAAATGCCTCTGAGGTGGCTGGCTGGGGATATCTCAGATTCTCTCTTACTGGGCTCGGTGGCCACAGTTTTCTTGGGGAATTTGAGCTTGGATTGCACTGAAATTTGTGTGTGACTTTAGTCATTGTAAAGGTGGAGTATAGTGGGAAGAGTGTGTAGGGTGAGTGGGTGTCAGGGATGGCATTGTAGCAGGGGCTTCTGAGGATTTATGGTCATTCCTCATGGGGGCAAGCATAGGTTCCAAGCAGAGGTTTGCGAGCCTTATGGCTTTCTTTCACTTTTCCATTGAAATAGGAAATGTTATGCCCCACCCCCAATGGTTTGTTTAATTTTTAAAGAAGCTGACTGCTTTAGGCCAGTGTTGCTCTGCTAAACAAAGGTCATTAATTGTGAACTGCCCACCATCTTGAAATTAAAAGGAACCTCATTACAGTCAGCTTTGGGTCACAGATAAAGGTTTTAATGACGTGGGATTATGTTGAGTAGACTGCATTGTTCAGAGCGTTAAAAGTTGGCATGATTTCTCTTTAAAAGCCAAGTGATTATATGTTTCTGTAAGTGGGAACGTAGTCTGGAATTAGCTTTTATCTTCTCAACCTTCTCTTGCAAACAACCAGATTTTGCCCTTCTAAAAAAAGAAACAAGCATATGTGGCATTATAAGCGCTAGCTTGAATGCTAGTCCCTTCTAGTCAGTGAGCTTCCTGAGAGTAAGGAATTATGTCACTTATCATTTTATCTTCTGGGCCTAGGACAGCACCTGACTCAATGAATGTTTACTGGTTGAATATAGTAAACCTCATTAATTGATACACTAACAAGATTGTAGGTGGAATATTTAACTTAGGAGGAAAATCAATTTTATGGACTCTAACACATTAATCATCTGTAACAAATGGGAGCTGAGAATTACAAATAAGTGCTATCCATTTATTGAGGCAGATGTGGAGTCACTCTGCTGGCAGACAGTGCCAGCAATTTGAGTTATGCCCTGATAAATATATTCTGCATTTTTAAAGAAACACTAAATAATTTTAATAAAGAAACTGTTAAAATTTCAGACAAGAGAGAGCTTTATGTGCAACTGTAATCCACTGTGTGTTGACTGCCTGTTCCAAATGGTTGGTCTAATTCATTAATTTGGTCTAATTAACTTGTAAGTGTGCCAGGCACTGTGCTGGTAACTTGTGACACACAGATGATTGACATGTAGTCCCTGCAACCTAGCAGAGGAAACATTAATATAAATATGGATCACAAAAGCAGTGAGAGCAGAGTGCAGGGCAAGCTCTGAGGAAAGGTAACTTCTCAAGAGCTTGTGAAAGTCATCACACGGAGCTTTAAAGTGGAGTTAGACCTTGACAGATGATTGCATTGCCAGGAGAGAAGGGGGTATGCATAAATATGGTCATGGAATGTGGCTTTAGGTATAGCTTGAGAATGGTGCCTGTCCTAGTGGAGTCATGGGAGGAGTGGGAGATGAGTTTGGGGAGACTGATTATGGGGTGGGGTAAAGTCCAAATTTAAATATACTCATTTAGATTTGGATCTTACTCTCTAGGAATAGAGAATCAGCTTTCTTCTAAGTGTATTCTAAGCATGTGTGTGTGTGTGGGGGGGGGCAGGCCAGGTGTGTGTGTGTGTGTGTGAGAGAGAGAGAGAGAAAAAGAGAGAGAGAGAGAGAGAGAGAGAGAGAGAGAGAGAGAGAGAGAGAGAGAAAGAGAAAGAGAGAGATGAGGAAATTGACTAACAGGGGTGAAGGACAGGATTGATGTAGGTGATTATATTTTTGGACTTAGGTAACTGTAAGCTTGGTAGCTAGTGGTGTCATTAAGCAATGTTTCAGGTATATAGCTATGTTTGTGAGAAGGGAGATAATGCAGTTTCACATATGCAGAGTGCTCCATGTAACACATAATGGAGATATCAGCTATTTAGAGTTTAGGAGAAAGTTTAGGGTTTGAGATACATATTTAAGAGTTGTTATGTGGTAGACAATAATAAAAATCAAGGGAGGTGGTGACTACTCAAGGAGCTTGTGCAGATGAGAAAGTATAAGGACACTTGGGGACTGCCAGTGTTTGTGGGATTAAAGAGGATGCTGATCCCTGCTCATATGTGTCCCAGATTCCTCCCCTCCTAACTCAGAAGCACTTGATGTCACCAATGACCCCCTCTCTTTTCTTCATTTTCTATCTCTCTTGTTCAGTTAGTTCATTTCCCTCAGGATATAAACTGTTTAATATTAAACAAAACACTCCAAACATCTCCTAATCTTCCTTCAATTCTATGGCTCCTTTTACAAAGTGGTTTAAGTTTTCTCATTCCCTTCACAAGTTACACTTGTTGAAAGAGTAACACCAGTGGCTGTTTCTAGTTCCCCACCTCTGGTCCATCCTTCCCCTCAGCTTCTTGGCTTTGACAGCCCCTCAGGACTGAAATGCCCCTGGCCAAGATCCCCTGTAACCTCCCACTAAATAAGAACTCCCTTTTAAATCCTCATGGCCTGCTTTTGAATGTGTTCATCTTGCTGGCTTCTAATAATCACTTAACTCCACTTCAGTCCAATGCAGTTTTAAAATCTCAAGTTCTATTCAATTTTTAAAGACCCCCCAACCCCCAGAGAGCTCAGAAACCTGTCATGAGAATGGTTATTTCTCTCTTCTCTCCATCCCCTTCCACACTTCCTCTAGGAGTTGGCCCAGGGGAGGAAGGGTTAGGGTAAAAGGACACATCACATGTGGCAGGTAAAAGAACAAGGCAAGAAGTGCCCTCCTGGGCTTGTCTGTGGGTTCATCAGAAATTCCCCCGCTGAGGTCCGTGGCTTGCAACTCTCTCTGAACTGGCTGGTCCATTGCTTATTTGGTGTGGGGGGCTTTGCTCTTCCTGATAGCTCTTCCAGTCTGCTTCTTGGGAAAAATCTCTTTATATCATGCCACATTTGTTCCTTTCAAGGGGACTCACAGTCACTTTTGCTTTTTCAGCAGTGACATGAGCCTGCTTCCACACCGTGTCCTCTTTCCCTCTGCTGCTGGGCAGGGACAGCTCCAGACACAGTCTCTTGCCTTTAGACTTCTAAGGTGTGAATCAAGTGCTGGTGCCTTTTCCATTAAGCTCTCCCATTCATTCTCTTGGATACCCTCTCATTTGGCTTAGGTGAGGTGAGAATAGAGGTTGAAAATATCACTAGTTACCAAACATCGTGAAGTTGTGTGGGATAAGTATTTTAACAATACTTGAGATCCGGTGCACGAATTTGTGCATGGATGGAGTCCCTTGGGGTGGCCTGTGGGGATTGGGCCCCAGCTCATGCCCCAGCCTCGCAGCCCCACAGCCCTGCCTGGCACCCCGCCTTGGCCTGGCACCATCTCCTCACCTGCTCTACCATCCTGTCTGCGGGGTGATTGGTCAGGGCCAGGCCTCCTGCACAGCTCCCTCAGTGCCTGGGAGCTAGGAGGGGCCCCAAGCCTGTCGCTACAGCTGGTCACCGTCTGTGAGATGATCAACTGGGCAATCAGGCCCCTGCTCGCACCTGCCTTGGCCTGGTGCTGCCCACTCACCTACTCCACCATCCCACTGCAGTTCCGCTCTCTTCAGGGTCCATTGGGGCTGGCAGCACTTCTACTGCTGCCCACTGCCAGCACGGCATCGCCAGTACCTGCCATGTTCCACGCTGCCCCCTGGTGGTCAGTGCATGCCATAGTGAGTGGTTGAACTATTAGTCGAACTCCCAGTCAAATGACTGACAAATAATTTGCATATTGGGCTTTTCTTATATAGAATATGCAAACCCCAGTGGAGACAAGAAAGGAAGGAGAGGGGACAGCTAGCTCTGCCTTAGGTTGAGGCAACACTAGTAAAAGCTTCACAAAGAAAGGGAGATAACCTGGCTTTTGAAGGCTAAGCATGATTTTATCTGGTAGAATGGGGTTGAAGGATCTTCTGGAATAGATGAAGGTACTTGAGATAACTTCCATGAATGAAAGCATGGATACGTGAAACAGCAGAGCATGTCTTGGGAAGGATGGATGATATGTGTCTGGTATCACATGAGGAAGAGGCAAGTAGAGTGGAGAGGTGGACAGAAACTGGAGGACAGAGAGCTGTATATGCAGAGGGTTGCCTTCATTGTTGGTTTTTATTTCTTTATCTGGTAGTAGGACCTTGAAAAACCCATTTAACCTCTTTGGGCTCCAGTGTTCTTAACTGAAAAATGAGGAGACTGGATGCTCTAAAATCCTTCAATTCCAAATGAGGCCCCAGAGAAGTATTGAACCAATTGGGTAAGTTTAGTTTTTTAATCTTCTGGTTTAGTCCAGAGAATTAGGAGCCCAAGAAAGTTAGTCATTTAAGTAAAAACAAAGAAACATCTTTTGTATTCCAATTTTTTAATTGTGGTAAAATATGCCTAATATAAAATGTACCATTTTAACTATATTTAATTATACAGTTCATTGGCATTAAATACATTCACATTGTGTAACCATTACTACTGTCTAATTTTTAGAGCATTTTCACCTGCTCAAACTGAAACTTTATACACATCTATCTATATAAAAACCTAAACGACTGTGACAACTGGATGACCGGACAACCGGCTGGTAGCTATGATGCACACTGACCACCAGGGGCACATGCTCAATGCAGGAGCTTCCCCTGGTGTTCAGTATGCTCCCATAGCCAACCTCTCTCAACTGGCCAACCTCCCTTGGTCCCTCCACTTGGCTGGCTGGCCTTGATTGACCTGATCACAGGCCAGGCCAAGGGACACCACTGTGCATAAATTCATGCACTGGGCCTCTAGTTAAATAACTCTCCATTCTCCTGCCCCAGCCCCTGGACACTACCAGTCTAATTTCTATGAATTTGACTACATAAGTACCTCATCTAAGTGGAATCATAAACTATTTGTCTTTTTGTTACTGACTTAATATCTTTTAGCATAATGTCTTTGAGGTTCATCCATGTTGTAGCAGATAACAGAATTTCCTTCCCTTTAAGGCTGAACAATATTTCATTGCATGTACCATACTTTGTCCATTCATCTGTGATGGATACTTGAGCTGCTAATGCTCCTACAAACATGAACATGGTGTACAAACATCTATTCAAGTCCTTTCAAATTTTTTGGATATATACCCAGAAGTGGAATAGTTGGATCAGATGGTAATTGTATTTCATTTTGTGAGGAGCTGCTATACCATTTCCAAAGTGGCTGCATCATTTTGCATTCCTACCGGAAACACACAAAGGGTTCCAATCCAATTTCTCCACATTCTCATCAATACTTGTTATTTTTTGTTTTGGTTATTTGCTTGTTTAAGTAATAGCCATCTTAATACATGTGAAGTAGTATCTAACTGTGACTTTGATTTTCCTAATAATTAATGATGTTGAATATCTTTCCATACTCCTGTTAGCCATTTGTATACACTTTTTGGAGAAATGTCTATGTATTCAAGATCTTTGCTCATTTTTTAATATGGTCTTCTGTTGTTGAATTGTAGGAATTCTTTGTATGTTTTGGATATTAATCTCTTATCAGATATATGACTTGTAAATATTTTCCTTCATTCAATATGTTACCTTTTCGCTCTATTGATAATGTCTTTTGATATATAAAAGTTTTTAATTTGAATTCAAATTTATCTATTTTTTCTTTTGTTGCTATAGTGTCATATCCAAGAAATCATTGCCAAGTCCAATGTCATAAAGATTTTCTCTATGTAAAAACAAAGAAATATCTTTGGTATAAATTATGTTTGCCTAAGTTCTATCTTTAAATCCAAATCACTTGTTAAGTCTGCAGAATGTAATTAAGTTTTATTTATTTTCTGCTTTCGTCTCTTATTCTCTAAACCTGCTTTGAGTACCTTCCTATTACCATGGTTGCTTACAGAACTGCGCAAGGTGTCAATTGTGTGAGCCCATTACATTGTCTGTAAATGTTCTCAATATATTCAAAGGATTTAAACATGGTTTAAAGTAAATCAAGTTTAGGTTTGCTTTGGTCTATCCACATGAGAAACTTAAAGACTTGCAGATTAAAAACCACACTTCCCAATTAGTTGAGTATAGTGGGAAAGAGGAGGGAGAAAAATAAAAAAAGAGAGATGTGTCTGCTTCATGTGATTGATAAAGTGTTGTGTTTTTTTTTGTACCCCCCCCCCCCTCTCAATTTTCTAAAACAAAACCTAAAACCTCCCAGGCAAGGGGCACTTCATCTGGAGAAGGGGATGTCAGGAAGATTCCAAGTAGTAAGAAATGGGGATCGTAGAAAGCTGTGCCATAAATTTGATAGCTTTTTCATGGGATCTACTGATGTGGTTCATAACTACTAGAATGCATGCTGAATAACCTTGTAGCAGTAACTTAAATTCACACTTTTGAAATGAGCTATTGGAACCTATCTAGGCTTAATTAATCCCTAATTAATAGAGGGCCTTGTTGGGAATTATACGTCTTCCCATTGGGGAAAATGGGAAAGTTTTTATTTTTATTTTTAAGGCAAAACAGAGCTACATGAATAACTAATTTTGAGCAAGTTAAGAAACTGATTTCCAGAAAAGGAATAATCCCCTAATGTTTGGAGAATTCTGCAAAAAAGGCATTTTGCTTGTGTTCTGAGAGGTGTTTTGTCCTTTAAATCTCCAATATTGATCATTGAATTAATTCATCCTGTGTTCCTCCATAGTCGATTACTGCTGCTTTAAGGCTCGTTACATAGAAGTCTTTCTGGAGTTTAAATTTCCAAACTTGGGTGATAACTATGTTTGTGGATTGTTTAGTATTCACCATGGGTTCTGGGTTTTCTGCCTTTAAATACATATAGTAAGGACAGTTTTTCAAGTGTTTGTATAAACTATGCGTATATGTTATATATATATGTTTATACATTTTATGCATTTTATACAATGAATTCCAGGTGACGGCAAAGTAGATGATTAAAGTATGTTTTGATATCTGGAAATTATATTGTGCTTTATGAATTTTTGGAAGGGCTTTGGAAAATTTTTGCTTTATGGGGTTTTCTGAGAAGAAGAGTTTACTAGAAAGGAAAATGTATATTTTCCATAATTGTTATTTCTCGCAGTGAAAGCAATAAATTAGATATATACATTTTTAAAAACAGCTTAGAGCAAACTGCTTTGATATACTAAATAAACGGCAGTTTATTTTTGGGTTTTTTAAAATCATGGGGATATTTAAATTACATAACCACCTGCTTGTCACTCCTACCCACACTAATAACTGGCATATGAAAATTTGGAAAAATAAAACACATATTTTCCATCATGTCAAAATGGCATGTGGTTTTGATCCTGAGAATGGAGGGTTTCCATCAGACTGCCCTATCTGAAATCTCTGGGTCTATTTCCTCCCTTGCCTGGACTGCTGTTACTGGTAGTTGGTGTTATTCAATTATCTCTACATTTTAACCTTGGTGTTTACCTCTAATGTCACTCAAGTCAGTAGATGATTCATTGCATCTGGAACCTATAAACAGGTTTTGGCAGAAAAAGGACAATGTGTGGCAGCTGCATTTGGAGAAAAGGGGACAATGCATTTGAAACTGGGCTCTAAGAGCTTAGAAATTCAATTACGCATTCATGGTCCAGGGCTAGGTACCACAATGCCTGGCCCCTGGTGGGCACCCAGTGAATGTCCCCGAAGATAATGGTGATGATTTCAATAAACACAGCCTGTATTTACAAGAAAGGCACCGGCACTGCAGTGGACCGGCTAGTTCCCCAAAGATTTTTGAGATTTCCTCTCAGTTCTGAAACGCATCATTGAATCTTTCTGAGTTTCCTCATTCCTCATGCAGGACTGACAATTTGTGATGTTAGCCTTACAAACAAATAACATTTTGTATCATTAAATACCAGACAACACATGTCTGAATGCTTCCTGGTAAAACACGATGCTACTTAGATATTGGGAGTTCTAAAAATATAAGTTACCATTTCCTTTGTCTTCCTGAAAAAGTACATCAATCTTTACTCTGAAGCTTAAAAAGTGAGGGAAGGGTTGGTTAGTCAAGGCCTGTGAAGATACCAGGTCCAGGGTCCAGGATGGGTTTCTCTGGTTTCTGATCTTGGTTTTCCTTTGCAAAGCATTGAAGCTTTGCCCTTTTGTTTGTGTGAGGGAATAAAAAAAGTTAGATCTCCTTTTCTCCTCTGGAAGCAATGCAAGCAAAACCAATTATATTTAAATAACCATTCTCAGAAGTGGAGTCAGCATGTGGGCTTTTAAAAGTTTCTATCTCCCAGAGGACACATGTGGTGGCTGTGGTCAGGATCAGGAAGGCTTTGTATGCCTCCAGCCTAAATAGAGAGAGGTTGTGAAGACATGGCAGTCCTGTGGCATTTGCTGTTTATCTTTAATAGTCTTAGCACTTCCTGAGCAAATTAAAGGTCTGTATCAGGTCTTCAGACTCCTTGGCATCATAAATTTAAAAATTCTATGTTGCATGTCCTGTGGGTGGAGATTCGCTTATGTAGTGAGACAAGCCCCCGGGCCTTCTGCCCAGCAGTAACTCCCCTTTTCAGCAGTAACTTCAATGAAGGAAGAAAAAGCAAACATGTTGGTTATGAAAATTACTTCCCAAAGAAGGCCATCATGGTGTCATGTTTATTTTCTGTTGCTGCATAACAAGTAACCACAATCTTAGTGACTTAAAACAACTCCTGTTCATTACCTCACAGTTTCTGTAGGTCAAATGTCAGGGCATAAAGTAGATGGGTTCTTTGGTCAGGGTCTCATATGACCGACACCTTAATAGATACATTTTCACCTGGAGTTCAAGGTCTTCCTTAAAGCTCACTTAGGTTGGCAGATGTCAGTTCCTTTCAGCTCTTGAACTGAGATCCTCATTTTCCTGCTGGCTGGTACCACTTTCAGCTCTTAGAGGCTGCTTGCTCTTGAATCTTTAGCTTTGTGGTGGTTCCCATAATCTGGCAGTTTGCTCCTTTGAAGGCCAGTTGAGTATCTATTCTTTTAAGGGCTCATCTGAATAGGTGAAGTCCATCTTCCTTGTTAATCCAAAGTCAGTTGAGTTCTGAACCTAATTACACCTGCAAAATTCCTTCACCATTGCCACACTCCAGTGTAACCTAATCATGGGAGTGATTCCTCTGGCTCTGCTCCTAATTAAGGGAAGAGCATTGTGTATGACAGGTACTCCAAGGCCAGGAATCCTGGGGAGCACATCAGAATTATGCTTACATTTGGGGATTTGAGAAGGTCTATAGACACAGCCTTTGTAAAGGTCAGGTTCTGCTGGCCTTGCCGTGATCTGTCATGTCTTCCCAGAGTCCACGTATTCCCCTTGGTCCTGGGCTTTCCCGGAGAACCAAGGAATGGACACACTCTGAATCTCTTCTGTTTCTAGAGGCTTTCATTAGGCTTTGAGTTTTAGAGGTTCAGGTTTGTGGTGGCCTCTGGGCGGAGGGGGGGGAGGGGTCACAAGTGAGGGGATCTAAACTCTTGGTAGACTATCCATCTCGATATTTAGTGTTTCTCAAAGCTGGAGCTTGTCTGATACCCATACAAAGACTGGGAGAAAAGTTGGCTTTGTCTGGTTTGGATCCAAATGTAAGAAATTGGTGTGGAGTCACCTCAGACCCAGAAAAGTGTCTAGGCAGCTCCTTGCCTGTGTGAGCTGTGGGCATGATTCCTCGAAAGAGGCAGGATAGGAGTAAGGGAACCACTAAAGGGAACCCAATTTGTTTGTGTTAATCAGAAACCTGCCCACTTTTCTAATTGATTGTTCACTACAAAGTACCTTGATGATGCTTTAGCCTGGGAGCTAAATGTAATCAAATTTTGTTTGCTTTTGTAAAATAATTTTTTTTGCCCTTGAGGAGATCATTATTTCTATTGTATGAAGATGGTGGCCCCAACATTAAAAGCAATTAGAGCAGATGGCAGGAATACTTCTACTGTAAAATACATGGATGCTTATAAACTGGTTTTCACTCTCTGGGTTTCCTTCCTCCTTTCCTCTGTGCAACCACACATTTGAGAAGGAGGGGGAAAAAGGTTCCCCTGGTGTATGCAACTGAGGAGCTGTCAAAGGTTCATAGCAGGGAGAGTGCGCTCCCGTGTACTCAATCACTAAAATTAAGTGTTTTCGAAGGCGGTGCAGTCACGGGTCCATTGCATGGGGAAATAACACGCTGTAGTCCATCACTTAAAATGTTAACCTTGTCTCTTACTAGTGACTGGGAGCAGAAACACATGCTCTGTGCTCGCTGGTTAAATGGCAGTATGTCAACTCTGTGGAAAAGGCTAGCGTGTATCTGTCAGTCTCCTGATTTGGCTCTGTGTGTGTACTTGTGCGTGCACCTGTGTGTGGCATGCACACACACATACACATTTCCAATCATCTTTATGTAGCTTTTGAAGACCTGCTTTATTGCTTACTGGAAAATGAGAAGAATGAACCAATTTCTAGTATTTCAGTGTATATCCTTTCCTAAGTTGTTTTTGCTTGCCAGTCCTCAAGCTCTTAGGTAGCTGCATTATATTTACCAAATTTTCATTACATAGTTCCATTTTGAACATATTTGAATGTTGATAGAGTATAGATGTGGCATGCTGAGCAAATGATAGATTATCAGACAATATCATTTCTTACTGATAGTATGAATTGACAAATATCAGGAGCCAGCAGACTTTTTCTATAAAGAGCCAGAGAATAAATATCCTAGATTTTGTAGGCAATATAGTCTCTGCCACAAATTGAAAGCAGTTATAAACAATAAGTAAATGAATGATTGAAGTCATTAAAACTTCAATCAAAACATTGGGTCAGTCAGGTTTATGCTGCAGCTTGCTGACCCTGATGTATACTACTGAACATTGACGTGATTCTTTTCTCTATGACCCATGCAGAACATAAGGCCTTTATGCAGTGGGATAAAGTGAATGTCCCATTGTTTCAGCAGGAAGACAATAGCCCTGTGCAGTATTACTTCCTTCATGCCAACTGCCCCATCTGTCTCCTTGCTGACCCACAGCACAGCAAGTGGGCTCCTTCCCCAGACGACCTTTGGCTTGCATTCCAGTGTCTGCTCCAATCGTTTGCCAGAGGTGTAGTCCCTGGCCATTCAGTATGAATAGCTCCTTTCAGCCTAGCACTTGTGATCACTTCACTCTACCCCCCCCCCTCATAGCACATTGTTTGTTTTAGGTATTGAACTGTTACCTCTCTAAAATATAATAAGCTCCCGGCCGCCAGGGATTTGTTTTGTTTTGTGCCTAGACCAAAGCCTAGTAGGTAGTAGTTCCTCAATAAATATTCATTGAATTCAGAGTCTCATTTCCTCCTTAGTACTAGGCAAGAAAAGAGTTTGTGATCATTAAGTGAGATAATAACCTGCTCGGTGCACTAAAACAATGTTAGCCATTAATATTAATTTTAAAAATTAAAAGCATTTAAAATTGAAAGTGGAGAAGGCAATGTGTACGTTTTTCAGTTGTGAGTACTAGTGAGCTTTAAGTAAAATGTCTAGCTGCCATTATCATTATTATTTTCTCCATCAGGTGATAATATTCAGGCTTATAATTCAGAAGAGACATTGTTCAAAGAGATTTGAAGAGCCAAATAGAAGAGAAGATAAAGAAAGGCTCTGTGAATTTGTACTGTTTGTAATAGTCTCCTGGAGCTGGAGTGCTAAACTAGCTTCCATGTACCAAACTCTGAGCTAATACCAGTATTCTCTGAGAAACCACAGAGTGTAAGATGCATATAGAATTGATGACTAAGCTAGGGAATTGGGGACAAAGAGTACATTTGAATGGGCACAAGTCTCTTGCAAATGTTGACATTTCTTTGAGTAGTCAAACTGCTGGGCAATATGGAAGGACTTTCTCATATTATCTCATAATCGTGAAGGGTTTATAAGCACCGAAAAAAGAAAGTGATCACTTAGAGTCAGCATGAGCTCAGTAGGAACAAATTATGCCAAAGTAATTGAATTTCCTTTTTGTTCCCTAAGGAGTTATTAGATTATAGGTCAGGGGCTCTATTTGTAATCTTGGATTTGTAGATGTTTGACTTTTCCACAATGAGCATATTTTTTTGTTTTGTTTTTTAATCAACTGAAATAATTTTAGCCTGTGTTAATTTATCTGTAGTGACCAGATTAAAAAAAAGACCAGGTGATCAATACACTGGATTTCACCTGTAAAGCAGACTCTACTAGGGTCAGCCACAACCTCTGAACTCCCATAGCTCCTTGGTTTTGCCTTTAATTGTTGAATTAATCACACTTTTATTAATTATCTGGATTTTTGTCTTTTTTTCAATAATATGAGAACCTTAAGAACAAAGCTGAGGTCACATGTATCTGAGAGAGAGAGAGAGAAAAAGAGAGAGAAAGAGAGAGAGAGAGAGAGAGAGAGAGTGAGAGAGAGAGAGAGAGAGAGAGAGAGAGAGAGAGAGAGAGGTCTTTATATTAGTTCAGATATAAAAGGTTTGGGATTTTAATTGCTAATTTAAACATCCCCCAACATTATAATACAATTGTTTAAATAGCCAAGAGTATTAGTTGGGAGAGCAAATGTTATTTAATAAATGGTGTGACAGTAGTTAACTATTTGAGGGAAAAAAGCAAAAGCTAACAACAAAAATGGAAAACTTCCCACCAACATAATCTTAATTAGGTGAGGAATAACATGCAAACATAAAATCTACAAATCATGAAATGACGTTTATATATGAACAAAAAAGTGTATCATATGCATAAAATAATAGAGGATGTCACAAGAGAAAAGATAAATATGCTTGCTTTTATAAAAATTAAAACATTTCTATGTAGAAGAGCACTGAAAAGGTTAAAAAGCAAATTTAAGCTTCATATAAAATTATTTTAGTTATTAAAATTATATTTTAGCTGAAACCGGTTTGGCTCAGTGGTAGAGCATCTGTCTGCAGACTGAAAGGTCCCAGGTTCGATTCCGGTCAAGGGCATGTACATAGGTTGTGGGCACATCCCCGGTAGGGGTTGTGCAAGAGGCAGGTGGTCGGTGTTTCTCTCTCATCGATGTTTCTAGCTCTCTATCTCTCTCCCTTCCTCTCTGTAAAATATCAATAAATTATATTTTAAATGAAGGCTTAGTGATTATGAGCCCAAGTAATAGTTGACTGTTCATTCACTCAAACATGCTTTTGGGGTACTTACTGTACAACAGGCATTGTTGTATATACTGTGGATACCAGAGAAAACTAAGAAGCTCTCATGAAACTCACTTTCTACTAGGGTTGACTAACTATAAATAAAGAGCTGTACACCATGTTTCAGTGATGATAAGTGCTTTGGAGGAAACAGAGCAGGGTAAGGAGTGTAGAGAACGTTGATTACAGGAACCTGTCTTTTCCTATTTCCAAGGATTTCATGCTGAAGAAGACATTCTGGTGAGGTGTCTAAACACTTCTTCCTTGTCTTTGTCATCCAGGAGACCCCGTGACTAAAGAGACTGCCGCAATCTTCCTCCTCCACTACCCAGCTTAACACATGCGCTCACAAAATGGTTTTTGCTTTGCTTGGTTGTTGCAACTTGCTGATCAATGACTTCTTTCAAGATAACTCTGGTGGTGTTGCTAATACATTTAAGGTGACATGTGAGATTTGCAGACGCTGCACATTCCCTAAAGTTCAGAGAAGTGCTGACATGCTGTAAGAAGAAAACAAATTGCATAAGCTTCCTAGCTGAGGCAGGGAAGTGTTTGCTTGTGTTTTCTTTTCTGGTTTATTTAGGGCTGCATAGACTGAGGTAAAGGTGAGAGTGTGTTCTGGATAATTCTTAAATCTCTATTTCCACACCCACCTCCTTATGCCCATGGGGGAATGGTTTTCTTCACCTGCAGAATGGTAGGAGTGATTCATTTATCTCAAAGAAGGGAACTAAAGCTAAAGGCTGAGCACCTTGAGAGCTAGCATGGAAAGAGCTTAAGGCATTTTCGGTGAAAGTGAAACCTATGTTGACCTATAAGCTGAGCTGATGACACAGACTATGGCTTTCACCAAAAACATCATATTGATATCTGCTCAGAGGCTTTTAAATATATTGACAAGTCATCTTTTATTAATAATGTCACTCTTCTTTGCTGGGATCAAATTGATAGTGATAGGAAGAAAAAGATGTTGGAAAGTGAGCCATTCCTATTGTTTTCATGGAGCATTGCCCTGTGTAAGCAATGATACTACCAGTGTGTCAACTCTGAAAATGTAGCAGAGCTAAAATTCTTATAGCACAGCTTAAGCCAGTGTGGGTTGGTTGATTGTTGTTGATTTGGTTCTTGGTCAGGGCACGTGGCCAGATTCTGTGCTCAATCACCAGTAGGGAGTTTACAGGAGGCAGCTGATCCATGTTTCTATTTCACATTGATGTTTTTCTTTCTCTTCCTCTCCCTCTCTCTCTCAAATCAATAAAAATACCCTCTTTCCCCAAAAATAAGACAGTGTCTTTATATTAATTTTTGCTCCCAAAGATGCGCTAGGTCTTATTTTCAGGGGATTTATTATTTTTCCATGAAGAAGAATATGGTACACATTTATTGTTAAATGAAAATAAAGGAAATTTATTACCTGTATACGGTACGGTAGTTGGTAGTTGTCAATACAAACCAGACAAACTGTGATTCCTATAGTATCAAGAATTTACTCATTTATTTAATGACAATCATGCCATCATCTTCTGGAACCTCATCATAACAATCCAATTCCTGAATTTCCTGGTGAATTTCTTGTGACTCCATTTCTTTCAGAATCAGTGGCCAAATCTCTCATGTTTAGCAATAGCAGTCTTTAAATGAGTACTTCTTGTCAAGGTAGCCTGCTCACAGTGCATTTGCAATGCAACTGTCAGTGATTTTCTGCCACGAATTCTTCATCCAAGTCACAACTTCTTGCAGTTTAGGTTTCACAAAGTTTCCACGCTGATTTCTCTCCATTCACACAGCAGTGACATCAGGACTCCGCGTAATGTCACTAGTTGCTAGATGCCAGCCCTAGCAACCAGTTTATGGTAAACTAATTTTAATTCTGAGACAGAGCCTGGGGGCCTTATTTTCAGGGGATGCCTTATATTTCACTCAGAAGCAAAACTGTAAGTCTTATTTTCGGAGGATGTCTTATTTTAGGGGAAACACGGTATATTTTTAGGGTGTTTATTGGATCACATGATCTCATACACCTAGAGGATAAAATGAACAACATAAATGAATGAACAAAAACAGACCCAGAGAAAAAGAAGCAGCGATCAGACTCTCAAACCTCAGAGAGAAAGTAGGAGAGGGTAGGGGTAAGGGGAAGAGATCAATCAAAGGACTTGTCTGCATGCATATGGGCCTAGCCAGCGGCCATGGACAACAGGGGATTGGGGGCATATGTAGGGAGGGGTTTGGGATGGGAATGGGGGGATGAGGACAATTATGTGATACTATAATCAATAAAATAAATTAATTAAATTTTAAAAAAGATAGTGAAAAAATTCTTATGTCACGTACATGTATTCATGGATTCAATGAAAACATGCAGTCATGGAGATACATTCTCTTCTACTTCCCCAGGTAGCTGTTAGATAGTTGAGGATGCATGTATTTTCTAGGACTTTTTGTATTTAATCAATAATGTACTAAAGCATGAATCATCAATAAAAACTTATACATTTCAGGAAACCTTTATTATTCCTAAGGAAGTTTGGCACAGGAAAGCTTGGGTCTTTTGAAACTTAATGCTTGACATTTGTATTCTTTTGGAATCTACCACATTGAATAGAGAAAGTTAAGGTGAAAAAAAATCGGCAGAAGATTTCATAGGGAAACTGAATCTGATTCTTGGGCTTAATTTAGATACACTCATCATTTGGTTTAAATTTAAATAGAGTTTGAAAGGTCTTGGTAGGATGAGTCAGTCAATGGTTTGACTCCGTGCACATAAGACAAGGGGGGAATGAAAGGGTGAGGCTAGAACCTTGCCTCCTTGTGGGACAGGGTGGAGCTATCCTCCATTTTGTGGCCGGACCCTAACCCTAACCCAACCAATCAGGGTCATATCCCCCCCACCCCCGTATAAAACCCATTGAGATGTTTAAAAAAAAGAGAGAAAACAGAAGGAATGTGGGCTAAATCCAACAAGTCAGGAGATCTAGGGGGTATAGCACTTTTAAGTATTATAGGCCTTATCACCTATTTGTCTATCTATTGTATCTGGACAGTGCTTAGGCATATGTCATATGTAATATCTATAAATGTGTACATGGAGTTAGCAGGTATATTATTAATTTAAGAAATTATGTAATTGATTTTTATTGTGTACTTATTATGTGCCTGACACTTTTTAGGTTATTAGTAATATAACATTGACCAAAACATAGTCCCTGCTATTTATTTGAGTAAGCTTAATATATGGTAAATACATAAGGAATTCTATGATACAATACCTGGATGAAAGTATTAAGGGAGAAGGGTGATTAGAGGTATTCTTTTTTATAAGGAGACAGGGAAAGGTGTATTTGAGCAGAGACCTGAGTAAAGTAAGAGAGTGAGCTATGCAGGTACTTTGTGGAAGAGTGTTCCAGAGGAGGCCACCATGAGTGAAATGCTTGCTCTGCATGGTCTAGTCTGTTTCTACCCCAGTGGCTCTTGACATAGAAATTAAGCTCTTTCATAATTTGCTTTCTCAATTGTAAAGAGGATATAACAATATTGGACCTTTCTCTCTAGGTTGGGGCTGAGTATAGCACTGTTTGAAGGTTGACAGGACAAGCCACGATGGTGTAACACAAAAAGGCAGCTAATACACACACATGTTTCACAGTAAGAGAGAGTCTTTAAAATTCACTTAGAGCTATGACAGGCATCAGTGCTAATTCTAAGTCATAAAATGTTCTCAAACTAATGAATGGAAGATACCATGGAATGGTCTTCCTTTGACCCTCTAATACCTAATTAATGTCTAGTTATTTCAGATCTTTCCATTGGGATTTCCATCATGAGCCCTGGGTTTCTTTGTCAGTACTGTCATTGGATCTGACCACCAGGTTATTGTCTCAAAAAGAGTTATGCTGCTGAATTCTTCAAACTCCTTACAGCTCATCCACACAACATCTCACCACACTTGCTGGTTTTCCTTAAGACCCTGAGCTTAGGGTTTGAAAGAAACTTCCTGGTTCATTTTAAAAATCTAGTCCTCTCCCCTGTGGCCCTTGCCTTGATTAGTTCTCAGACTATGAAGCCGAAGTGTCCTCTGAGGATGTCATTAATGACAGATCCTTGGGCCCCACTTCCTAAGCTCTTGATTACCTCCCTTCAGCAGGGAGGAAACCTGCCCCTTAGACAGCTCTGGGCTGAGACACAAAGATGACAACATCATCTTTGAAGGGAAAGGATTTCTCCAGGATCCTTTCTATCTCTGACTGTATAGAAATGCAAGCTTTTCATATGTCCTTTTATGGTGAACTCAGGGCTAACATTACACATGATCTGTTCACCCTTCTGTGCAGTTGACTTTACCATCCTGATTTGGCTCATTCTTCTGCACCTTTTCACCACTTTGTTCCACTCTAATTTTCTTCTACTACTTTTATTTTATTGGCTCCATGAGAGTGAATTAAAGGATTTGTAAGAATGTTTAATATATAACCTTTTAAGGAGCACTTTTAATAATCTCACCTCCCTATACCTAGTATCTGTAAAATCAGCAGAAGGTTAAAATTCTCTCCTGCTTTTTGAGTCTGTGGATGCATCATGGGGACTTGGTTCACAAGGCTCATTACAATGCTCATGTACCCCACATTCTTCTTTCTGTGGTGCTAGGCTGCTCATCACTGTATCTCATGATTTTCTCTCTTCCATTGGGATGGCTCACTAACTTGTTTTCTCCTTTGCAGGTATAGAAAATGAAAAGGTCCTTCTTTCCTTATTTCAAAGCCTTTCTGGGGATTGGGTTGAGCATACAACTTGTGGCTATTGAGCTGGGTATTAGTATCCACTCCTGGAAAATCTACTGGTTCTCCCGGCAACACATTTTTCCATTTTTCTCTCTCAGAAACACCTCATGAGAGGACCTTCTAGGCAGTTACTTTATAGGAACAAAGGCTTCACATTTGGTTGGAATCTGTGTGGGAAGGACTGTGTGGAGAGAGGCATACACATTACCTTGAGGGAATCACCTTCTCCATTCTGATTTCATTATATTTATCATCATTATGGTTCCATAGCTGCACAAAACAGTTAGACATATTCTTGGCCTCTTGCATGAGTCAAATATTGCTTTCTGTGAGTTTAACACCCTCCTTTTGAAAAAAACACATGATTTCAGTATTACCATAAATAGGAAAGCCCAAAGTTTTGAGAGGGAGCCTGCAGACCGGGTGGGGAGGGGGTGCCTCCTCCTCTGGGGTCTTTCATGACTTGCTCCCTGCCCCCCACTCAAAGGTTCTGGGCTACCATCTCAGGTTGGTTGGCATTTCACTTGTGTCTGGGTTTTTTCAGCACCAATGCACCAAGCACAGAGGGAAAGGCAACAACACAGTAATACCAAGACAGGTAGAGTGTGGGAGGATAGATCTGAGCACTTAGAAAGAAGAATGTTCCTATAAAAAAGAGGCACTTGCAGTACGGCAAGTGAAAAATGATACCAATTACATAAAGCAAAATGCCACCCATCATGCAGAACATTTTAATTCTCTGTATTTCAGGCTATTTGCGACTTTTTTTTTTTTGTCCAAGACTCAATACATGTCTGTAAAAATAAAAAATAGAATCTATCCCATCTGTTAGGTAGAAGGGGGTTTATGCTAGGAAAAAAAAAAAGGTGAGGAAAACATTGCAAGCCTGTCATTAGAGAATTCCAGTGACTGAGCACAAAGGGACTTTAGGTATAACTTTGCCCCTTCCATATTTTCCCCTTTTTGATTTAGTTGTATGCAGAAGAGAGGGTGGCTAATTTCATTGAGACTTTTAAAATTATATTTAAATTAAGTTTAGTGTACGGAGTTTATATTTTGATTGCTTACTCATTCCACCCAGCTTTAAAACAAAAGAAAATAATAAAACTCTGTTTTCCAGGGTAATGTTTCCTTTCATTTCTGCCGGAGGTGGTCAAGGGCTTACAGCTGGTTTCCTGAACAGGTGCCACAAGATGGCGACAACGTCACAGTGGAGAATGGCCAACTGCTCCTGCTAGACACCAACACAAGCGTCCTCAACTTACTGCACGTTAGAGGTCCGTAGAATTTGGAGATCGGTGATGACATCAGTATATACATTTCTATCAATTTTATGGGAAAGGAAGGAGGGTAGTTTTTTTTTGGATAAGTTCTAGTACTTGTTGACAATTTATTCTTGGATCAAATTGAGATTTTGCTATGAAAGGAAGAAGTGGTCATAGGGTTCAAAATGAAAGCTCTTTCTTTGGATTCTTGTAAGTACAGAGCTTGATTATTTTAATTTTTTTAAAATACAAGAAAGTTACCAGTTTTCTCAAAGAATATGCTTTCTTACTCAAGCACTTTGTAGTCATGCTTGTCCAGGGCAGCCCCCACAATGTAGCAAAATGCTCTGGCATCGGTTAATGCTTCTGCCTTTGAAATTCCATGCCAAAAAAAGAGACATTCTCCTGCTTTTACCCTGTTGTGGTTTTGACTTCCTGGTCCCAAGGAAAGTCATATAAATAGGCTTCCTTATTGCAAAATCAGCCACTTAGCTCTAGGGTCTGGGAAGTTGGAAGAGACTAAGAATTCAAATTTCAATTTCTTCACCACATAAGTGACTAATTCAGTCATTTCACCTTTTTGTTTACTTATCTGTTAAATGAGAATAAAAGGTATTGCCCATAATAAATGGTTATCAAAGTGACTTTGTTCATTGGTAAATAAAAATTGCTTGGGAAAGGTAATTAGTAATAGATATCTATAAAACTCTTTACTAAAACACTATATTTTACTAGAAATATATTTGATAGCTTCAGAAGGATTTCTTCTTGTTAAAATAAGAGCAAGGCTACATAAGGAAAAATATATAATATTTTGAAGAGATTAACTGATACCATTTTGATAGTTGTCTCTTACAGATGGCATTTTATCACTGTACTAGAGGTCTGGTGCATGTATTAGTGCACCGGTGGGGTCCCTCGGCCTGGCTGGTGATCAGGGCCTTTTGGGTCCTGCCAGCTTGGGAGAAAGAACTGTGGGAGGAAACATAGCCAGCTGGGGGGACAGACCATGGGAGGTTGGCTGTGGGGGCACACTGACCACCAGGGGATATCTCCTGCATTGAGCATCTTTCCCCTGGTGGTCAGCGTGTGTCATAGTGACCAGTTGACTGGTTACTTAGGCTTTTATATATATAGATACTCTGGGAGCTGTTTTACTTTTCTGTATTAGCAAAGAGAAGTTTGTAGGAAAATCACTTAATTAGTACCTGTTAGGACAAATGGTGTGTCAATTTAGACTCTTGCCTTTATGGTGTGAGTGTGCATAACCAGTGACCATGGGGAATGTTGACTTATTGACAGCCATCTATGGTCTGCAGACTAGCAATGACAAAGGAAAATTACAGACTTAAAGTCTCAGCTCAGAGAGAAGATACTGGTTGGAGACCTTTAACCAGGATTCTCTTCAAAGGAGTCAAATCTGCTGAACAATGAGATGTCCTTCATGCACTCAGGTGTTCTTGCTTTATGCCATTTGGGAGAAGTTTTCCCTCTAAAAGTCCTCAGACTAAGCCTGAGTATCTGGATGTCCTATTAGTTCCAGGTAAATGTTCAATCAAGGAATGGTGCTGATAGGGCCAAGAACTGAAGATGGAGAAGAAGCTTCAGAGGGAGAATAGAGGGTAAAAGAAATGCAGGTATATACAGAATATATAGTTGGATTCTTACTCTCAGAGATTTCCAGATATGAGCAAATCAAATACTTGCCCCAACTTCTCAACTTTCAAGAATGATTTTTCTTAATATTCTTGGTTCAGGCCATATTTCACTCCCATATTGTTTAGAATAAATGAGTCCAGTTTGGGAGGGCAGAACCTCATCCTATGCAGAGGGAAGGTCTGTTATCTGAAGGATTCTCTTTCTTTTAGGAAGTATGACTATTGATAGAAACATGAGGGTAAGTAGTAGACACCTGTTTCTGTACAGATAGGATATAAGAATTGTTGGCAGAGAGCAGGGTTGCCTGGAATAAAACTCTTGAGTATTTTATTATAGAGATATGGGTCATAGCTTCTAGAAAGAATGAGAACAGAGAAAGAACACAGATTAACTTTAATTCAACAGATGACTTGTGAATGCTTGTTAAGTGGCCTATGACATCTGTATGAGATACAGAAAATAATCGTATCTAATAAAAAAGTAATATGCAAATTGACCATCACTCCAACACACAAGATGGCTGCCCCCATGTGGATACAAGATGGCTGCTACAAGATGGCCAGCAGGGAAGGGCAGTTTGGGATGACCAGGCCTACAGAGGAGGGCAGTTAGGGGTGACCAGGTCTGCAAGGGAGGACAGTTAGGGGCAATCAGGCTGGCAGGGGAGTAGTTAGGGGGTGATCAGGCTGGCAGGCGAAAACAGGGGCAATCAGGAAGGCAGGCAGGTGAGCAGTTGGGAGCCAGCAGTTGGACATATCTTGAAGGGTCCCAGATTGGAGAGGGTGCAGGCTGGGCTGAGGAACACCTCCCACCCCACCTCAGGAATTTCATGCACCGGGCCTCTAGTAAAGAATAATAGTTAATATCAGGAGTGTGAATTATCAATAAAGAAGAAATAAGGAAAAAATAGAAAAGGGTAAAATTTCTAGTTCTAAAATATGTGATGCAGGCAGTAACATAGAATATATTCCAGAGTAATGAGGGTGTCAAGGATGGAAGATTAGAGTTGGATGGTGGAGAGATGGTAAAGAGCATATAATTTTGTCTGAGACCAGTTTTGATTATGCAAATATCAACATATACTTTCCCATCTCACCTTTTGGAATTGTACTTGTCTAATGATTCAGGCCAGAACCCTTGGAGGTGTTCTAGACTTCCTTCTTTTTCTCATATCCCTGAATCTTTAATATGTGTTGCATATATAAATACTTCAATTGGTACCAAATTAGTCTTATCAACATAATTTTGAGCCAGGATAATTTCAAATGACCTTTTAATTGAGTCCCATGTTTCTAATTCTTTGTCTTCCTTGGTAGCAGAACCCCAATTTTTATTTGGGAAAGCAATGAACTTGCCCAAATGCTATCTATTTCTGGCCTCCTTTGTGGTTGAGAGTTGGCCAATGAGATGCAAAGGGAAGTGTGGTACAGGACATCTGGGAAGTTTCCTAGATTAGAACTGACATGATAGGAGGCATGTTCTATTTGTCCTTCTTCCTCTTCCATGCTTCCTGGAATGTAATTGTCATAGCTACATTTTCAGCTGTCATCTCTGACTATGAGGAGACTTGTTAAGAATGGGGAAGTAGTCCTACCCAGTTTTTCTCAGTGGGTAGAGCATCGGCCTGTGGACTGAAGTGTAACAGGTTTGATTCTGGTCAACGGCACATACCGTTTTAGGCTTGATTCCTTATGTGGTCTCACATTGATGTTTCACTTTCTCTCACTCTCCTCCTCTCTTCCACTCTCTCTAAAAAAAAAAAAAAAAAAAAAAAAAAAAAAAAAAAAAAAAAAAATCAATGGAAAAATATTCTTGGGTGAGGATTAACCAAGAAACCTTACCCCCCCCCCAAAAAAAAAAAAAAACAACCGCACCACAAACAAGTGAACAAATAAACAAGAAAGAATGAGGAAGTGGAGGAATGAAAAAACCCCAGGTCCTGATGACTTTGTAGTTACTTTTTGTGATAGAAAAACAGGTCTTCCTGTGTTTAAGTCATTGGTATTTGACTTTTATGTTATATGCTAAAATATCCCTGAATAATTTATTTTCCATGTCCTTTAAAAATATGTCATAGCTTGTTACTTCTTTCCTCAACCCCACTCCATGGCTTCTCATTTCACTAGAAATAAAGTCTCAAGTCCTCACCATTATTAAACCTCTGATCCTTTCATTAACCTTGTCTTCCTCATTTACTCTGCTCCAGCTTTTCTGTGAATATACCAAGAACACACTTGCCTCAGGGCTTTTGCACATATTGTCCTATGCCTGGAATGTCCTTCCTACAAATATTCATGTAGTTGGCTCACCTATTTAATTCATGAGAAAATGTCAGCTTACCAGAGAGGCTTTGTTTGGCCACATTTACTAAAATTTTATTTTGCTTTACCTTTCTTAACAGCTTTACCTATCACCACATGACATAGTATAAACTTGTTTGTTTAAAATTTGTTTCTTCTGCTAAAGCAAGATAAGAAAGGCAAAGGACTTCACCAATTTATTCATTACTGTTTCTTTAGTGTCTAGAAGAGTGCCTGACACATAATGAGGACTCAATGAATATGTGTTAATGGTTGAATAAATGGACAAATAAAGAGGTGTAGGTCTGGATGAAATTTAAGAAGTATAATTTTTAAACTATTGCTCTTTTAAATATCACTTTTCCGCCAAAACCAGTTTGGCTCAGTGGAGAGAGCACAGGCCTGTGGACTGAAAGGTCCCAGGTTCGATTCTGGTCAAGGGCATATACCTTGGTTGTGGGCACATCCCCAGTAAGAGGTGTGCAAGTGGAAGCTGATTGATGATTCTCTCTCATCAATGTTTCTAACTCTCTATCCTTCTCTCTTCCTCTCTGTAAAAAATCAATAAAAATATACTTAAAAATCTTTATCACTTTTCCTAGCTAATTTATTTTTGCTGTCTTTAGTTATTCTGACTGATATATATTATACTAGACACTTTGTGCACAAAATTCATACATGGGGGGGGGGTGTCCCTCAGCCCAGCCTTCACCCTCTCGCAATCTGGGAATGCTGGCTCCTAACTGCTCGCCTGCCTGCCTGCCTGCTTGCCTAATTGACCCTAACTACTCTGCCTGCTTTTCTCATCACCCCTAACCACTCTGCATGCCTGCCTCATCACCCCTAACCACTCTGCATGCCTGCCTGCTTGCCCCCAACTTCTCTCTCAACGGCTCACCTTCCCCACCCCGCTGGCCTGATCACCCCCAACTGCCCCTTCCCCAAACTGCCCTTCATCCCGGGCCTGATAACCACCTCTGCCTTGGCTCTGTCACCATGGCTTTGTCTGGAAGGATGTCCAGAAGATCTCCCGGTCTAATTAGCATATTACCCTTTTATTAGTATAGATATTTACATCATAACCATACATATATACATACATATACCTATGTAAAAGTATGTAATTATGAGTTGTTAGGAATATAAAATTGGTAAGTTATTCATGTGTCTCCTTGATGTAACCCAGCTTTAAACCTCTAATGTTTTCTCTTGGTCTATAATATATGTGAAAGTACGTGAAGAATAAAAAGCTATCCAAGTATAGAACTAAATCATTATTCTCCTCAACAGCAAGTCACTCTCTCAGTGTTTATTATTGTCTATCATTTTCATACCCATTCATAGTATCAGAAAAATTTGTAGGAAGTAATATTTTTCTGATACCCTACATAGGCTGAGATAGAGCATGGAAAATTTCAAGCCAAAAAACCCCCTACTTTCTTAAAAAACTTTTACTAACCAAAATATAAAATATTATAATGGAAGTACTTTCAGTCATTTTCACAATATTATATAGAATGCTTTCTAAATGAAGCATTTACACAGTTTGGAAAGATTAGTATGAAACGAAAGTGAAAATAGATTACCTAAGAATGATATTTAGGACTGCTTCATGAAAAGTTGCATCCTCTATATTATTTTGTCATTCATGGAAGCCCGCATCCTACTGTCTAGAGGACCAGGCTCCTATACCAGAAAACCAACACTTGTGCATATGGCCCTCAAGAGTCTTGGACTCTGTGTACTGTACTTATATTTTCATCTGTAAAATAGAATTGGCACTTTTTCTTATAAGAACAACTTATATAGTAGAAAGAATTATAAATTTCTCTGAGGCAATTGGGAATGGTACCAGAGACAAGGTTTTCTCCACTATTTATGATGCTACATACACTGATTTTTGAACTTTATTGAAAAAATGGCAGATTATTTTGTGACCATAATAAAAGCTTTGACTATATATATATTATTCTGTCCTAATTAGCAAAACATGAAGAACTTTTATTTACTTACCATTTCTACTTCTTCCCTCCGTTTCTCCTCCTTGCTCCTTTTTATTAAAGTTGTTTTTTTAGGGGGTACTGTTAAACACAAAAGAGAATTAACCCAATCAATTAATACTAATGAGCTGGGTTGGAAATAGGCATATTGCCTTGATTTAGTTAATTATATTTTTTTGTTCTTTTATGTTAAGATGCCCAACGGCCATAGGCATCACTGAATTAAAATTTATTATTTTATTCCAAGTAATTATGATGAGCTATAATAACAAAGAAGGCATGTTGCCCTCATGTCAGAGACATTATGCATCCTGGGCTTGTGGCTGCAGTTGGGGAAGCATTCATATTTTCATAATGAAGCAATGAATCTCTATTCTGGTGGTCAAGCAACTTGACATGAAGTGGTCTAGAGATAATGATTAAGAAAGGCCCAATTAGGGGAACATAAACCATAGAAACGCCTCTTCTCTTGGTGCTGGGCTTTCAAAAGGAAGGAATTTTGTAGTTTCTTATTACTTAGAATGCCATCACTTTAAAATACTTCAAAGAAACTTGTTCCCAGTCTCTATTGCTGTTTAATGGTGTACTGGTTTCCTTTCATGTGATTTTCTATTTCTTGGTCTATTGGTGTACACCAAAGCTCTTAAATGCTTGGCAGGCTTTTGAGTCAGAAAGAACTGAGTCTGAATCTGGGCTCTGTCCCTTACCTGCCTGTGACCTTGGGCAAGGTCGCATAAACTCCAGGTTTCGCCTCATTAGGGTCATGCCTCATATAATGACAGCAATAGTAACCAAGATGGCTAACATTTATTGTTTGCTATTGTGTGGCAAGACTACAATGTTTTGTCCAACTCATATGGATGTTTTGAGTATTAAATGAGGCAATATTTGTAAAGCTCTTAGCATAGGACCTAGTCCAGAGTAAGCACTCAATTTATGTCAGTTTTTTTTTTTTTTTTTTTTTTTTTTGGACTGATGGGCATAACAGAAGAGATGGCTGGCTATCAGGCCTAAGTTGCAATTTTATTTACAGATAGTGGCTGCTCCTATATACAAAGCTAACTGGGTTACTGAAAGAATTAGCTGGGTAATGAAGTCCTTGGATTGCTTTTTGCCTCTGTTATCTTCAAAATGCATATTGAAGTATTTTTCTTTCTGTGGCAAGAGAAGGAAGGACCCAGAGGAGGAAGTAGCTGAGTCTATCCATTGGCTTGCCTCCATTCATTCTCCTTGCTATTTGGCTCTGTGGAAATGTGTTTCTCTGGTGCTCTTTGGAATATGGTCACATTTTCTCCAATTTTTATTTTAGTTTTTCGGACACTCAGATCTTGTTAGTCTGTTATTTTTAGGATTTCAGTGGCATACAAATGTCTATTCTTGGCTTGTGGAGATGAGGTATCTTTTTTTGACCCACTCCCAAGTTCCATGTAGAATTTCTCCATCCTTGGAAAGAGCTTGAGGAATTCAGAGTGAGGTATTTTTAAAAATACACTTTTATTGGTTTTAGAGGGAGAAGAAGGAGAGAGAGAGAAATAGAAACATTGATGAGAGAGAAACATTGCCCGGCTGCCTCCTGCAGGACCCCTACTGGGGGTTGAACCAGAAACTGGAGCATGTGCCCTAATTGGGAATCTAACTGAACCGCAATCTCACAGTGCATGGAATGATGCTCAACCAATTGAGCAACACCAGCCAGAGCAGAGTGAGGTATTAAGTGCTACGCCCAGCATAACTGTGTGTGTGTTTTTTTAAATTTTCTTTGTTGATTAAGGTATCACATATTTGTCCTCATCTCCCCATTCCCATTCCAAATCCCTCCCCACCCATGTTCCCACCCCCCTGTTGTCCGTGACCACTGGTTAGGCTCATATGGATGCACACAAGTCCTTTGATTGATCTCTTCCTTTTATCCCCACTCTCCCCTACCTTCCCTCTGAGGTCCGACAGTCTGATCTATGCTTCCTTGTCTCCAGTCTGTTCTTGTTCATCAGTCTATGTTGTTCATCATTTCCCCTAGATGAGTGAGATCATGTGCTACTAGAAATATACTTATAAGAACCAAAAATGAGACAATAATGGTGGCCCAGGACTTACATTACCACCATTTGTCCACCATACAGAACTGAAATATCATGTACACATAAGGAACTGTTTGACATTGAAATTGGGACTCAAAAGAACTGTTGGCCCATAAAGAAACTCACTACAGGCTGATTCATTTGCCTTTAAGTATAGCTGTTTTGATCCAATAGATTATACACATAGCCCCTTCCAGTCAGCACTCAATTAGCCCCAGTTTCAGTAGGTGCATGCTTCACTTTGCAATGAGCTGGGTGTGCTATGAGATAGGACTTCCCTAGAACATTATGTGTGGTTTCTTTGTGCATCAGGTCTGTGTGAGTCTCATAGGGCAGATTACCCTATGCCTATAGGTATAAGACTTAACAGATACCAGTGTGGATTTAAAGAAAACCCATCTAAAGGCAGGCTTGAATTTTGATAAAAAATGAAATATTCTACATTCATATTTATCTCGGAGCTATATAATGTCATGCTCAACATGTCTCATGGGCTGGTCCAATTTGTCACAAATAGGCAAGTTAAAGTCATTTAGCTGCAAGTGGGCTGCGAAAGGAGATTGAATGATTGGCTTCCTCTCTCAGCTGACCACAGCTACCCTTTAAAGGCAGGAGATGGGATGATTACTAGTATGAATATACCATGCAACAAGGTTGACTCATTGCAGTTTGGTCAGCGAACTTGGGGCCTGAGTTCATATCTGAGGCAGCTACACACTCTCCTGTGGCTTTGGGCAAGACTCTGGTCCTCAAATCAATGCACAAAATGGAAATGATGTTGATTCTCTTCCCTCTATAGGAAGAGAGTGGCTTGTATGAAACTCTACAGATGTTAATGTATTTATTTGTGCAATCCTGTGGAGGAAGTACAGTAAAGGAGTCAGTAAACTTTCTTATGTTTTCAAACCTGATGCTTCAGAAGGGGCTGGGCAATAATCTAAGGAGAAGCCTCACCAAGAAGTTCGCATCCATAAGAATTAACCTGAGCTTCTTTTTTTAAAATCTACCCTTTATCTTTTTACCTTGTATATCTCTATGTGTCAGTCTTTTCTTAGTAACAAGTTACTGTTAATTATTTTATGAGAGGTGATTTTTGCCTATGTCCAAAGCTAAGTGTGTCATCGATAGAATTTTTAGTCAGCTAAGGAATTGAATAATTTTATATCAGTTACTTATAAATTTAATATTAGGGTGTGTTTTTTTTCTTTCACTCTGTCCTTTTTGGCAAGTTGCAAATTTGGCTGTAAGCCTAAGAAAGCAGGAGTTAGGTCAGCTTTTGCTTATCTTTCTATTGCCAGGACCTTTATATCTCTAGGCACATGGCAAATATTCAAATAATTATTGAATGAAGAGGCAGATAAATGTTAGCTATAAATTTCTCTATAATCAGAGTCCTTCCTGATATCCTCAAATATTAGTGGATTGGTTCAGATGGTGACCAGTTTCATTTACTATTTGTGTATCAGGAGATCAGAGACAAAAGCTTTGTAATGTGGGGGACAGTTGACTCTGAAACCCCATATTTTTCTCAATCAGGCAATGACTTCCATTATTTACCTCCAGAGAACCGTCCCAGACACATTCGATTAGCCTTAAATGAAAGATAAGCTGTTGCTGTGGGAAGAAACATGCTTTCAATAGATGGTCAGGCAGACATTAGACAATTTACAGTTTTATGTCTTGACAACTTTGATATTATAATATGAAAAATGCTAATGAGAAGGACTAGTCCCTTCCTAGCTCAGAAGCTATAATATTTTCAGTAATGAAAGATAAATGTTTCAAAATTCCTTACTTAAAACCCTTCACTGGCTCTCCGGTAGCCTTTCAGATCAAGTCTATGTAGTAAGTTCCTTAATAGGGCTCGGTCTCTCTTTACCTCTCTACCTCATTTGTTGATTAATGATTCCCACATACTTTTTATCAAGACTGGGAGTGGAGCTAGATATCTGGGATGCTTTTGTATCTGAGATTCTTGGGCAGATTAAAATATATTGGAGAATGGAGATTTTATTACTTTATTTTGTGCATGGGTATGTGTGTCCCTCAGCCCAGCCTGCACCCTATTCAATCTGGGACCCCTTGAGGGATGTTCGACTGCCTGTTTAAGCCCTATCCTATTGGGCCTAAATGGGAAATTGGACATCCCCCTCACAATCCAGGATTACTGGCTCCCAACTGCTTGCCTGCCTGCCTTCCTGTTTGCCCTTAACTACTTCTGCCTGCCAGCCTGATCAACCCCTAACCACTCCCCAGCCAGCCTGATTGATGCCTAACTGCTCCCCTGCCAGCCTGTTTGCCCCTAACTGACCTCCCCTGCAAGCCTGGTCACCCCTGACTGCCCTCCCCTGCAGGCCTGAGTCCCCCCCAACTTCCCTACCCTGTAGGCCTGGTCGCCCCCAACTTCCTTCCTCTGCTGGCCTGATCAACCCTAACTGCCCTCCCCTGTAGGCTTGATTGCCCCCCAACTGTCTTCCCTTGCAGACCTGGTCCCTCCCAACTGCCTTCCCCTGCTAGCCATCTTGTGGTGGCCATCTTGTGTCCACGTGGGGGCATCCATCTTTGACCACATGGAGGCAGCCATCTTGTGTATTGGAGTGATGGTCAATTTGCATATTACTCTTTTATTAGATAGGATAGAGGCCTGGTGCACAGGTGGGGGCCAGCTGGTTTTCCCTGAAGGGTGTCCTGGATTAGGGTGGGGCTTCCCTTGGGGCATGGAGCAGCCTTGGTGAGGGGGCTGTTGTGGTTTGCAGGCTGACCACTCCCCACCCCTCTAAAACCCTAGCAGAGGCTCTGGGATCTGGGATTTATTTATCTTCTATAATTCAAATTTTGTAGCCTTGTGCAGAGAAGGCCAGGGCTTTGTAGCCTTGTGCAGAGGCAAAAGGCTTGGCAACTCAAGCCTTCTGCTATCTCGAGCACTGTGGATGCCACCATTTTGGCTGAAACTTGGCTGGAGACCCCGGATGGGCCTCTCCTGAGCCTGAAAATTGAAACTTTGTAGCCTTGAGTGGTGGGTGTGCAGAAAGCTTGGATTCCTCCATTGCTGGAGAAACCTAAGCCTCTTGCTCACTCTGTGGCCACAGCCATCTTGGTGGAGTTAATTTGCATACTCACTCCTGATTGGCTTGTGGGTGTGTCAGAATGGTGGTTAATTTGCATATTACTATTTTATTAGATAGTATAATATTATTGTGGGAAGTAGGAGGATTTTTTTTTAATTTTATTTTATTAAGGTATTTTCTGTGTACATAGTTTACCATTGCCCCCCCTCACCTCCCATTTATGCCCTCCCTTCCCAGAGTTCTGTGTTCATTGGTTGTACTTATGTTCATGCATACCAGTCCCTCGGTTGTTCTCCTATCTCCCCCCAGGTCTCCTTCCCCTCCCCCCTGTCATTTGACAATCTGCTTGTTTTATGGTGACCATCTCAGGACCCCATGAATAAAATCTGCTCCTCATTTGGCAGTCTGCTTGTTTTATGGTGACTATCTCAGGACCATATGAATAGAGTCCGCTCCTCCTCTGGTTTTCACCGGCCCTTCCCCTGGGTCCCACTGCTTCCCCTGGGACACATGGCTCGCCCGGGGCACACTGCACCCTGGGACACTCGGCTCACCCGGGGCACTTGGCCCCCAGGGACACACGATTGATCATTTTCTAAATATATAAGTACTGTGAGGACACAACTGTTATCTTTCATTTCTAAAACATTATGCTATTAGCAAAATCAAGTTTATACTATACAGAGAATAATTACATCTGGAACCTTTTGAATAAAGACCTGGCTCCTGTTTTCTTAAGCTTTCAAATAAATTGCTCAGGGAAGTATATTAAATTGTAGGGCTGGTCAAAAATGTAATTTGGTCAATGCTAATTGAACTTGGATAAGAAAAATGAAGATTATTTGAATGAATGAGAAACTTGGTAGCCAGGGAGATTTCTACTTGCCAGATACAGACTTTGGAGAAAGCATAATTTTGTTGTTTTTTAGTTTCTTGTTTTGTCTTTCCTGCCTTTCTCTATAAATACTAGCTTTCTGTGGCCTTATGTGGATTTCTAGAAATCCACAGAACAGCTGAGGGCCTTGAGCACTTACATGCCAGAAATTTTGTTGGTAAAAGACAGTAATGGTTTTCTGGAGGTGGAGAGGAAATTAAGGTTTAGTTAAATAGTAACTGATAACAATAGTTTTACTAATAAAGGCATTTACTTATATCTCAGTATTTGAGTTCCTTTATTTCTTTATAGTTTCTCTTCCACAAATACGTTTACACTTTGTAATTGGTATAGAGTTAATTCCTTTTGAAGGTTCACTTACTGAGTTTTATGTTTTATAGAAAAAGTAAAAAGGTTGAGTCATAACCTTTATCTTCTTTTTCAGTTCTCTGTAAAATTAGCTAATTCACTAAAACTAGGGTATTTCTATTCACCTGTAATAGTTAAACTCCACGGTGACCTGGACGTGGAGGCTGCCTTTTTTATGTTTTTATCTTGGCTCCGAGCAGAAGGGCTGGAAAACAACAGTAACTGTTGGTTGAATGGTGAAGTGAATTAATCTTTAATTCCAGCCTTGCACTTATCAACCTCTGAGCTGGTAGCAAACTTCACAAGACTATGGACACCTATAGCAATCACTTAATTTACCGAGAGCCGAGATTCTCAAAGTGTGGTCCCCATCAATAGCAGCATCAAAGGACTTGCTAGGAAGGCACATTTTTGGGCCCCACAGTAAACCTCTCTGGGGGTTTACCAAGTTCAATTAGCATTGACCCAATCACAGTTTTCACCAGCCCTACAATTTGATATACTTCTTTGAGCAATCTCTTTATTCAAAAGGTGTTTTAAGACCTTGAGGAGGTGTGGATGGGTGCTCAAGTTTGAGTCCTCACTAGCCTAAAACAATAAAAGGAACTGGAAGTCAATTAACTAGGAAGTGTAGCCATCCCAGCTACACTTTTCCCAAAGGCTATGTGACCCTTTGCAAAGAACAGTGGAAACTTGGCTGGAGACCCTGGATGGGCCTCTCCTGAGCCTGGCATTCCCCATTCCCCACAGCTCTCCCTCCTGCCAAGGAAATCCGAGCTGATGAAAACGGTTCTCCCAACTGCTATTGTTTGTGGCTCAGATTCAGTGCTTTTATTTCAGATCTGTTTTTTCCTCTACATTGCCCATTTGACTGCAGTGCCAGGCTAATTAAGGAATTAGCATGTGGCATCCATTTCGGGAGGTGTGCTGTTCTTTTCCTGCATTCGGAGAACATTTTTGCAAACCCTTTCTAGTTCATATTTTCTTTTTTTAATCAGGCAGAGACATTACAATTAAAATACCGTTAAAGTGATTCTGGCAAGTATTGCAATAAGCATGTTTTTTAATTAAAGAAGGAACAGGGGGGATGCATAAGCAGTACCAGCTAAAGGGGGAAATTTCATTCGATATCTATTTTAATTGAAATGAAGAAAATAATAAGGAAAAGCAGCAGCAGAAGCAGCAGCCGCCTGTGCCTGTGTGTGTGGCTCCCAGGTTGTTAGGTATAGGTGCTCTGTGCTTGATTAATTAGTAGCTGGCCAGAGAGTCCATTCCCTTTGCCCCCAATCCTTAAAGCCTGATTTATGCCTCACATCCCCCATGAATATGTGAGGGCTCAGGCATCTATTTCCCCGAGCTGCTAGTGGATAGGATTATGGACCGTGCACTGAGCTCTTGGGGGCTCTCGTTTGCCAGCCAAATTGATTTTCCGCCTCTCTGGCCGGGGACAAGCCCACCTCGAAGGCTTCCAGGCTCTGCTCCAGTGGATGAGGCACGAGTCTAATCCGAATCTTGCCAACAAAGGAAGCACTGTGCATCCCCATCACGAAGCAGGCTTCAGGCTGTGACTGCATTCCCTAAACGCCACTCTTATCCCCTCTTCCTCACCTCCTGATGCTCACTTCCATGGCAGCACTGTGTAGTAGGGTACAGCAGTGTACCCCAGCTGTGCCCAGATCACTCCAACAGGCAGAGTAGGGTCCATCCATCTTGAAGGAATGGTGATCTATAATTCCCCAGATAAAGGAATTCCACAGTCTTTCCTATATATTAAAGTATGAATGATCAGAAAAGTAGCCAGATGCAGGCTTTTAAACTTTTAAAGGAATTATTCAGGGTTGACACCAAAACTCTGAATGATTGCTAGTCAATTTAGATAATTTACATCCAAAATTTTAGGTTTGGCAAGCTTTGAGCAAATGAAATATCTAGTTTGGATGGAAGATTGATCTATTAATTGGGGTCCTCGAATCCCTCTCTGGCTTTGCCTTCACTGACCGCTGGATTTCCCGTTGTTTAAAGCTGGAGTCCCTTTTCTTGGTTCATTTTATCCGCTGGCATTGGTGTCCACATGAAGCATACTCTTGGCATGCACCCTTTCTCTCCTGAGCCTCCTGAAAATGACATTAAGGGTTTGCCGCCTTCATCTATCAGCTCCACAGTTCTTAGGGTTCTTCCTGCTGTCTATGTCTGTACAGCCTTTTGATTCTTCTCCTAATTCACCCAACTCTTCGACTCACATTCAAGTATCTGCTACTTCTTTTCCATATTCTAGTCTTTAAATGGGCATATGATGATATTTAACACATCCAGAAAAGATCAGACAACCAAGGTTGATAAGAAAAATAGTTGAGGGACTGAGTCATGGGGAACCCCAAGTGTCAGTATTTGGGATCATCAAGAAGAATCAGGTAGCAGAGGCTGGGGGAAGGCTTGGGAGGTAGGAGGAAATCTTGGAGGTGCAGTGCTAGGCAAGTGAGGGGAGAAGTTTCAAGAAAGGTGTGACCAATTGTGTCCAATGCTGCTGGCCACTCAGGGAAGGTAAGGAATGAGCATGAGCTTTGGACTCAGCAATGTGGTTGCAGTACTGGTGAAGTAGTCAGGCAAGGCCCAGACTCAAGATGTTTCAAGAGAAGAGAGAGAAAAAATTGAAGATTCAAAGTATAGCCATCTCTTTTGAAGAGTCTTCTTATTGTATGGTAAAATATACTGCACATTTTTCTGTAAGGGAGAAAATAGCTAAAATTGTGTTATTTGTTTTTCTTAAAAAGCACACACACATACAACAAATGTTTCTGTGGTATTACATAGGATGACTAATTGTAGCGTGAGCCAAAAGCAGGTTTTGATGTATGTTGCAAACATTAGGTAGCTGCTAAAAGTCTCCTTTATTTGCCTTTAAAAGAAATAAGAAAGAGGTTTAATGGAAAGAAGTGATTGCATGTAAAAAGTTGTGTTCATTTATTTATTTTAGAGGGGAAGTAACAATAATGATGGTTGATTGATTTTTATAAAATTACCCAAGGTCACTTGTGGTACATACTTAGCTTTCATGAACAATCATAACAAGCAATTTAAGGGTCACAGCCAAAGGCTGATTTCAGCCTTGCTCTTTATTTCAGCTTTCAGAAATGGAGCCGAGTTCCATCAAGTGGAGAACTCGAGTCCTCCCACTGCCCTCCCGTCCTCCAGTGGCTTGCCTTCAAAGCAGCCCCCTGTGTATTTGTTTTAAGCTAATGAAAGTGTGATGATGAAACACCTGGGGCCCTGGCACAGAGCTAGATTAAGTCTAAACTTTACATTCTTTCACACCAAGGAGCTTTCACCTTGGCTATCACTTATAATTATTTTAATAAAAAATAGCTGAATTCCTTATCAAATCTCTTCTGAACTTACCTCAGTTTCTTTATACTTGTCACTGATAAAGTGAGGAGGGAATTCTTTGTAGCACAGAATAACGATGATCACATTAATTAACTGGTCCTGTTTATCATACTGTTGCCAGCACAAATCATTCATTTTCTTTGGGCTGAGCTTTTCTACCTTCATTAATGTCATTCTTAATTCCTGTGACATTTTAAAATGACTATTTGTTTCAGTGTATTTAATATTTTGCTTGATGGTACAAGGGATAAATCCCAGGTTTATATATTTACCCACTAGTCCTTGTATTCTGTCTCAAATCCTTTTTGGAATGAGGCAAGGTATATCTACATTAACAAAATGAAAATAAATCATATATAAACAAGCCATGGGCAAATTTATTTAGGCTAACACATGTTTTTCCTTAAGTGTAACTCTGATAACAAACCTAATTAATAAAAGAGCTACCTGGGAGTGTGTGTGGAAGTGGATAGGACATGAGTGTCTCTGTCAGGTGGTCTCAGGTGCCAAAGCTTCCTCTGCCAGTTCTGGACTGAAAGAGGAATTACAACCTCTCTGGAAGCCCATCCTGTTTTGTGAAATAGGGAGGGTGATATTGACCTCATAGTCTTATTTTGAAGGTCATTTCAGACAACATATCTAAAGATTTTGTACATGGTAGGCTCTTAATAAATGTTAGCTCCCTTGCTTTCCCTGTGATCTTATGTGAATCATTGCCTGTGCATGTATCTCTTTTGATCAAAATTCAGGTTCACTACAGTAGAGGCGATGTCAGGAAAACATCGGTTTTGTGTTTCTGTCAATGTCCAACACACACCTGACTGCATTCTTACAAATGTACTAGAAGATGTCAGATGTCCCAGAGCTAGAGTGAATGCATGCATCTACTCTCCACTTCACCGATGAGAGAAGGGACTATCTTTGGGTCCTCAATAGGACAGGTTTGTGACTGAGTAATCTTCAGAGGCCCAGCAGTTTTATAGGGCTCCCTGAGGGTCATTCAGAGGCCAACAGCGGAGTCAGGACAGGAACCTTGATTCCATTCCCTGCCTCTACCACTTGCTGATCAAGTTCAGTTCAGGTTTCCTGACTATTTATGACAAAGGAGTCCTGCCATGCAAATCCTTGGTCCACCAGTTGAAGCTAATTAGCTGGGACATTAATCAAATGTGGCTGTGAGCGAAAATGGTTTTAGTAAACATAAGAAAATGACCTGTGCCACAGGTCACATTTTTTCCCTCTTGTTCACACCAGGATTCATTATTATTACTGCATTCCTCATGATTATTTTTGTCATAGTCATGACAATGAGAAGGGAAATTAAGTAAAAATTCCAAGTTGGTCCTTGGAAATTCTGGGAAGCAGGGTGGTACCACTGTAACATTAAGCCTATGGATCACCAAAGGATAGTTTCTCGCTTCGTGGATAATTTACATTAGCGTATGTATGCTCTATGTTCCATATCTGAAAGGAAAAATCAGGATTACCAGCAATGGAATGTTGGAAGGATGTGGCCTAGTGGTACTAGCATGATGAAGCAACTGTGGAAATAGAGCAGTAATGGCAATAGTGGGGGAAGTAAAGGTGCATGTGATGATAGGAGTAGACACCAAACCACTGTATTATCTAATAGGATCTGAGCCAAAACTAGGGACTGACAATGGTCCCTTGAAAGCATCATTTCAAGAAATCTCACTGTAATTTTCTGAGGGAAGTACTTTAAATTTTACAGACAGAGAAACTGGATACCTACTCAGGGTGTGTTGTTCTAAATTGTGAAAAGAAGGAACACTTTAAGAAGCTGAGTTTAAGCAAACATCCTGTGGCTGTTTTACATATGAAGTATGTTATGAGCTTTAGGATTGAAGACTAGAAAGGCTGGTGAAAGGGGCTGAGAGAAGCTGAAGAAGAATGTTAGACAACTGGGGAAGAAGAGGCCTCTATATTTGACTATTGGGGCAAATGTCTATAGATCACAATCTGTGGACTAATGGGAGTAAACATTAGTAAGTGGCTGAAGGCATCTTAGTCTTATTCTTCTCTCTCTCACATTCCTCCAGTACATATGTGGGAAATAACAGCAATTTAACTCAGTAATGTGACACTTTGGATTTAGGACTTTGGCAGATGAAGGGTGTCTTCCTTTCACTGGCCCTTCTTGTTATAATAGAATCTGTATTTTGAGCAATTTCTGACACCAGGCTCTCTCCACACATCCTTTGACTATCTTTAGCTCAGTAAGACAATGTATGGACTTATAAATCAAATGTAATAACATCCTTTCTGAGAAAATGGGAGTGTGTGTTTGCCCATATAGGAATACATTCAAGTACAAATCAGATTTTCTGAAAAAGATAAAACCATTTATTGATTTACTCAACAGTGGTATATTAAGTGCTAATTACCTATTGGTCACTGCTCTAGAAACTAAGGATATAGATGTGAGCAAAGCAGATAAATGCTCTCATGAAGCATGCATTCCTGTGGGGGGAGGCCAGACATTAAACACGTTCAGTGTTCTGAAGAAAAATATATTTGGGTCAGAGGTAAGGGCATTGTATCTTATATAGACTGGAGAGGAAGGCCATAATGAGAAGTTAACCCTTGAATAGAGACAAGGGGGAATGAGGCACCTGGGCATCTGCCGAAGAACATTCCAGGGGCAGGAAGAACATATGCACAAGCCTGATTTGTTTGAGAACCAACAAGCAGGCCAGTTTGTTTGCAACTGATGAGCCGTAAAGTGAGTTTTAAAAGATGGTGATGCAGCCGAAACCGGTTTGGCTCAGTGGTAGAGCGTCGGTCTGCGGACTGAGGGGTCCCGAGTTCGATTCCGGTCAAGGGCATGTACATTGGCTGCGGGCGCATCCCTGGTGGGGGGTGTGCAAGAGGCAGCTGGTTGATGTTTCTCTCTCATCGACGTTTCTGGCTCTCTATCTCTCTCCCTTCCTCTCTGTAAAATATCAATAAAATAAAAAATTTAAAAAAAAGATGGTGATACAGGGGTATCAGAGATGGGGTGGCAAATCAAAAGGGGCTTTTTGTAGCACAATGTAAGGACTTTGATTTATTCTGAGTGAGATGGAAAGTTACTATGGGGCACAGAAAAGACGACACAGGTGTTCCCAATATAAAGTTGCAACCCTGACCACTTTTTTAGAGGACAGAAGATTCTAGTGCAGTGGTTTTGCAAACCACTTACAAAGTGGGAGATAGAATTAATAGCTCATTCAGGTAAAATTGTGTTTAATTATTAATTATTTTGACGATATTGAAAAAATTCTGCTTAAAATATAAATATTTTAAATCCTTATAAAGCATTAAAATAATGGAAGCATCTTTCAATATCCTAAGTGTTTATTCCCATGATATACAAATGATTTTATTATACAACTAGAGGCCCAGTGCACAAATTTGTGCACCAGCCGGGTCCCTCGGTCTGGCCTGTGGGATGGAGCTGAAACTGGCTCTCTGACATCCCCTGAGGGGGTCCCTCCCTGATTGCAAGAGGGCACAGGCCAGGCCAAGGGATCCCACTGGTACACAATTGGGGCTGTAGAGGGATGTGCATGATCGGGGTTGGAGAGGACAGGGTAGGTTGGCCAGCTGGGGAGGGATCATGGGAGAGCTCCATGGCATGTCCAGCCCATCTCACGCAGTCCCTATCAATCAGGCCACAGAAGCAAGTTCACCTCCTGGTTGGAGTGTCTTCCCCCTGGTATTTAGTGCACGTTAGTCATAGTGAGCAGTTGAGTGGCCTTAGCTTATCATTAGCATATTACACTTTGATTGGTTGAACAGCCAACTGGATAACTGGACACTTAGCATATTAAGCCTTTATTATATGGGATAACATTCTTATTTTACAGGAAATTTCAATATTAGAGCAAAATAGTATCAATATCAGTTAAGCTTATTTGATTTGCAACTATCTTTTTAAAAAGCATAAGTATTGTATGGTTTCACTTACATGTGGGGTCTAAAATGCAAAATAAACAAAATAAAACAGAAATAAAGTCATAGAAAATTCATAGGAAATTCAAACTCATAGGACAGAGGAAAAGAATTAAGAACAAAAACAAATAACTAGATAGATAGATAAAGGAAATTTATTGAGAAGGTATTGGGGTTGTTTACAGAATTGATGAGAAGTGTAGAAAATCAGGTGTAGAGTAATAGCATTCAGGGAGTTTTGGAGGGGCTTGGCAGATCAGGGGCTCAGAAGTAGGAACTCTTTTTTGGGCTCATTAGGTATCACCACTAGAATTACTGAGGTCTAAACATTTCTAGTCATCTCTTCCCTTTGCTCCAGATTTCCTTTTGAAGTCTGGGTACATGACTCAGGCTAAGGTAGGATAGGACACCACAACAGACAGTCCCACTCAACTCTTTTCTATAGAACAGAGCAAATCCTTCAGGAAATTAGAGTCTATTATGAAAAGTGCAGTGGTTGCTGGTCAGCTAAAATGTTACACATGCCATGATGGTAACCCTATTTACACTTCCTTTTACCATATTTCTTAATAATTTTGACACATTTTTGTCTATTCCTATTTCCTGCTCACTTGTTGCCCAGTTTTTTTAAACTGATTTTTAAAAAAATCCTTACCTGAGGATATTTTTTTCCATTGATTTTCAGAGCAAGTGGAAAGGAGGAGGGGAAGAGATAGATAGATAGATAGATAGATAGATTGATAGAAACATCAATATGAGAGAGAGACATCTCTCACATTGATTGGTTGCCTCCTGCACATGCATTGATAGGGCTGAGGATGGAGCCTATAATCGAGGCACATGCCCTTGACAAGGAATCAAACCCAGGACCCTTTGGTGTGTGGGCCGATGCTCTAACCACTGAGATGCCCTGGCAGGGCATTAACTGAATTTTTATATGCTGCTTTTATCTGCTGCTAAATGGCTAAAATGATGACTTTCTCATGACTTATTTAATCAGTCCTAAGTTACTGGACATTTAGGCTATTGTTTTTTAAAAGAATATAAATAAAGGAGCAATGAATAGTGATAACTAATCTAAACTGGCTTGGTAATACATGCTTCTGGGTCTGGGTGTTTGATCCAATCAATTGTGCTTCTATAAGAGAATATAAGCACAGAGGATTTCTTCAAACATTGGAATTGTCAACAAGACTGACAAGCTTCTTTTTTGGCGATTAGGAGGCACTCTGATTTTCATGGATCAAGGAACCATTGAGCTCAGGGCACATTCCATCCTTGTTTCTGATGGTGGAGAGCTCCGGATTGGATCTGAGGACAAGCCCTTCCGAGGCCACGCTGAGATCACACTGTATGGGAGTTCCTACTCTACCCCCTTTTTCCCATATGGAGTCAAGTTCCTGGCTGTGAGGAATGGAACTCTTTCCCTGCATGGTGAGTGGGACAGCTGACAAGAGGAAATGAGATATGGCTTTAGTCTAGCCAATGTGGGGGCAATGGGAAAAATTATTAAACTACTTACAATCTTTGGTTATTAGTTGCTGAAGCGACAAAGTTAGATTTCGGGCACTATTTCCTTAAGTGAGAAATATTAACTGTCATGATTCCTGTGGCAGAGGACACTATAATTCTCCATTATTTGCTCCCCTTTCTGTAAGAGGATGATGCACCTCTTCCCATGGCCAGATGGCTTTCAGTGCCTTCCTTGTGTGAAGCACACTTCTCTGTCCCAGTGAGAGTGGCCTTAGCCATGGACTTGTTTTGATCAATGGAATGTGAGTGAATATGATGTACTGCAAGGGCCAGGTAGAAGTTTTAAGAGCTGTTGCAATGCTTTGCCCTTTGTTCTCTGTTTGAGAATAGCCTTTCCTCAGTGTTGGACTCTGAATAATGACAACCCAGGCACAGCTGCAGATGACCTGCCCTCATGTACCTGAGTGAGGAACAAACATCAGTTGTCATAAGCCACTGAGATTTGTGTTTGTGATTGCCGCCTAATGTAGTGAAGACCAACTGACACAATTACTTCACTTACACCGATGGCTGTACACACTGATGGCATCACAGACTAAATGGAGATAATTTCATTTTGTTATAGTTGTGGCTGAACCTTCTGTGAAGAGGGTTCAGTTAGAGTTTCTCTTAGATTTTTGGTTCAAGTGGATTGGGTATTTCTGGGAGAAAACAGGGATTAGACTGCAGTGTGTTTCTTCTCCTACTTTATTTGTCATCTTCTCCTCCTCCTCCTTCTTTCTCCTCCTCCTCCTCCTCCTCTTCTTTCTTCTTCTTCTTCTTCCTTCTTCCTTCTTCTTCTCTTCTTCTTCTTCTTCTTCTTCTTCTTCTTCTTCTTCTTCTTCTTCTTCAGAATTTAAAGAAGAAAATTTCCTCTTCTTTTTATTTTTACTTTTATTTTAAAAAACTTATCTTGTTGAAAGTTATGTAGATATACCCATTTTCCTCCCCATTGACCTCTTCTAGCCCACCATTGGCCGAGCTTATTTGCCTTCTGATCATCTATTACCACTTTGAAACATGAACATTTTTATTTTCCTTGAGATTCAGGATATTTCTGATGGTGCCAGGAACATTCTTAATATCAACTGGAATTTATAAATATAAAATAATGAGTTTTAATTATCTTTCAGTGGATACTTATATACTTTGGGTTACATAGCATGAGCCAAAGGCAGATGAAAAATATGATCTCTAGATAGTGGCCAGTCTCTAGGAAACATGATCTTGTCTGCATTGGCATTTCTGGGCTGGCATAACCATAAGATCCCACTATCTATTATGGAATAATAATTCTAGATATGGGCATTTAGCTATGCTAAGGAGTCTGCCATTTTACTCTGTCAAGCCCTGTTTATTACAGTGAGTCTCAATCATTGTCTCAAAGGTTTCCTTGGAGAGGAAGCAAATCAACATTTTTTGTTAAGTATCCACTAAGTGTTGACTATGGATTAGCCAGAGTGCTAGGCACTGGGGATAAATTTTATCAGGTTTGAAAAACCCATAGATACTTTGATAGACATTCAGTATACGGAGGACTTTTCTCTCCTATCTTTATCAGCAAGAGCTTACATTAATCTTGTAGCCCAGGATCCATGAGGGTCTTCTAACTCTTCACACATCAGCCATAGTCTTCAAAGGTTTGCTTTAGTCCAATAGCTACTTAGCAAACCCACCCAATGTTTTGCTGTTTGCCACTGAGAAAACATAGCTGGAGAAGAAGAGGGCACAATACTGTTTCTACCAGCCCACAGACCACCTGAAGGCCCTTGAATCCTAATAGGGATCCTCTGGTTTGAAGGCCACTGTCCTCTATGATGCATATGACAAAACTCTTGCTAGAAATGGAGATGCAGAGTGAAAACTCTTCTAATTCTTTTTACCCTGCTTCCCCCTTTTTTACCCCAACCCTTTTCATTTTTACATACTATTATGAAGGATCAGTGAAAGAGTTAATAAATACACTTTTTCTGCATGCATTTTAAATATATCCTGTTCCTAAGCCTTTATGTTTAAATAGATGTCAAGTTAAGAAATTCCTAGTGTCATTTCTTACAGTCAATAGGGGGCAATTGAAGCTAAGTATGTGCTTTTAATATGTTTTGAGATTCTGAAAGTTAAAAAAAATGTTGCTACTTGAGCCTTGTGGTGTTACAGGATATTGAGAGTGTAGATATCTCTTCCTCTGCTCCCCTGTTTCCATCCCCCCTGCTCTTCCATCTCTCCCAATAACCCTCAGCTCCCATCTTCACTGTAGGTTATTCCCACGGTTAGGCTGTCATCAACACCTGTTTTTCCCAAAGCCCTACAAATATAGGAGTGATGGGGATCTCTCCCAAGCCATAGAGCTTGCCCACTGGACACAGGCGAAATCAAACTGTTTTCCACTCTGACATGATGCTGCCACATTCCTCATTTGAAAGAAATGTGAAGTGGGAAAGATCTAACCATTGGGTGAGAGGGATTCCCTTCTCGATTCAGCCAGAGAATCCAGTTACAGACAGAACTCATCAATCCTCTCCGGCGCCTTCCTCCTTCACCACCTGAGGTCTCAAACAGATTTCCCCTCCGGCTTGGCGGTACATCATAGTTAAAATCGTTACGTAATTTTGCTGGCCTTTTCCCAGGGCCAGAGGTGGGTCTGCTGACACTGGGGCTTTGGGGAGAAACTAATTTTCTTTGGCTGTCAAGTATGCAAAACAGTGAGTGACTTGATTCACTGCTTGGCACCCAGCAGGTCCCTAATGACCCAGGGTTCACTCAGCTTCCAGGCTGATGCAGTGAAGAGGTTCACAGACCTTAGTGACTAGAAGACTCTTCTCCAGGAGGTTTTCCCAATGCAGATTTCTGGGTCTCCTCCCCAGAGCCTGGTTCCCGTGGCCTGAGGGGGACCCAGCAGTGTGCACTTCAGTGGAACCCTTGGATGATTTGAGGGGAGTATCCCACTGATTGCACGTGGAGAAGTGCTGTTTTTAGTGGTTAGTAGTTTTGGAATCATAGATCAGTGCAGGTCTGCGGCTTATCCGCTGTGACCTTGGGCAAATTAATTTCCCCCAAAGCAGGAAAACACAATCTTCACCCCACAGGCTTACTGCTTGTGAACTGCTCCGAAGCATCAGGAACTTGCTAACACTCAAGCAGTGTTAGCCACGGCTATTTTGATTTTATTCTTTTTTTCTCCCAAAGCACTGAGTATTCAAAGCTAATGATCTCATCTTCTTTTAGAGGGGCCCCTCTTTCAACATTTGGCACGAGGCTAGTTCTGCCTAGAGATTTCTCTCCTTGTTAATTTCTGTCTACCCTTTTTTTCAAAGCAAGAGAAGGATTTTAGCTTTGGAGATCACGAGGCAGCCACATTCCCAGGCTGCTTCTGTTCTGTTCCCACACCTAGTGAAGAACACCTTTTGATGGTAATCTCTCCTGGTGCAGCTGTTCCCAGCAGTGAATAACCACCATTCCCGGGTGTGGTTACAATAAAGGCTTCTCAGAAATCATTTCCATGCTCCTCAGTTTAGCCAGAAGCGGAGCACTGCTGAGCAAATGAAGCATTTTGCAGGCGTTTTATTCCTAGCATGCAACAGTAAGAGGCCTGACTGATGGAGACCAATTTAACTCCAGCTCGGGTCCTAGAGAATCACCCAATTGGGTCTGCGGGTCAGTAGTACAGCTTTCCTCACCTTCTCCCTCCCATCTCATTCTTCATTGCCACCCCTGTAACCTTTCTGCTCAGGCTGGTTTTTATCATAGATTAAAATCGCTAAGCAAACAGGCTTTGCTGTTCAGCTGTCAAGAGAAAGGATGGAGTTGAAAGCACATTTCGTGTTTTTCTCTTAATGTGGAAAAACGCATTCCTGTGCATGCACATGCACACACACCTACACGAACACTCAGCCACACGCAGCACGCTCTCTCTCTTTCTCTGGGTTTGGGAGTGGATTGGGGCAGGGTGTGTTCTGAATCTCTCAGGGAGTTCAGTGGCTCAGGGAGTTCTGTCCACAACTCACTTGGATATTTAATGTGACTAAAGGGTCCCAGGATCCCTCCAAGAGGGGCAGTCTGGGGTTTGGGTAGTTGTAGTCAATGAGGAAATTTCACTCCTGCCTTTTGCTTTCCTCACTCTATCTGCCAATCCAGGTTCACCACCCTAACCCGAGTGCCAATCACATGTCACTTTTCAAGGGGTCGCTGTCAGCCTGGGCAACTTGAATTTTTGACAATGTAATTACGGCCCTTGCTTCCACAGTGGGAGTCTGAACAGCATGGCGGGCTTTTATTGATTGTTCAGCAGGGAAATTTATCAATGTCTCTCACTTCATTTCTAGTTCCTCCCTGAGAAATTTGGCTGACAGTTTCTTAGGAGCAAAAGCAGTCTTATGGCCTTGAATGGAGTTCTGTCTTTGTCCTTTTTAAGAAATTTACAAGATATGGCCATTAAATATAAATGGAGGTTTCTGAGAAAAACTAGTATGTGGGGGCATGATTGAAGGAAAGCACTAGAACAAACATTACAAAGAGGAGAATTTGGCAGGAATAAATAAGACCAAAGTATTCTAAAGAAATCAGTTTAAATATGGTTTATTTTCCTTTTAAAAGTATCAAGTATCGTATTCAAATTCCATGCTTTTAAAATGATTGTACCTGGCTCTGTTTCTGTGTCTGCCAACTGGTTCTAGGCAGTCTTAAAGCACACTATTGTGTGCATGGTATGGACAGATGTGTAAGAGGGTGTTCTTGGTCAGTGGTTTTTGTACTGTGCTCCCCCAAATCCAAAGGTTTCTGAAGGGGAGATTCAGTTGTTTCACAAACAATCAAGTGTTTTGGGGAAGGTGGTAAAGCAATCATGGTTTAAATTGCTCAAGAAATAATTTATTGCTTTTATCTCTATTCTATATTTGCAGTCAATGTAACATTTCATTAGAAAATAGTTCCATTGCTAAAATAGTGATTGAAAGCAACTCTACTAGTTCATCCTCTGTAACTGCTGTGTGTGGATACTTTAGGGAGATCAGTGTCTCTCTCTGTGATCCCTTACTTCCACAAGAGTTATGGAGCTTGAGGACATTCCTATCATCTGTTCTTTGATGTGAGATGAAGATTTTAAAACATTTCTTTATTGATTAAGGTATATAGTTTTCCTTATCCCTTTCATTCCCATCCCAAACCCCTCCCCACGTATGCCCCCACCTCCCTGTTGTCTGTGACCACTGGTTAGGTTCATATGCATGCACACATCCTTTGGTTGATCTCTCTCCCTTATCCCCACCCTCCCCTACCTTCCCTCTGAGGTCCGACAGTCTGATCAATGTTTCCCTGTCTCTGGGTCTGTTCTTACTCATCAGCCTATGTTGTTCGAGATGAACATTTTAAGAGCCATTTTAATCTTACAACATTTCCTCTATATTTGACAATATATTTTCAGATTTCTGCTCTTTACTACCTATCAACCATTTTTTTTTGTCCTAGCTCTTTTATATCCAGAACATCTCCACTTGCTTCTGTTCTTTACTCATTTATTCTAGACCATGGGTCTTCCTTCCTTTCTGTCTCTGCTTCCTTTGAGCAGAAATATAAACCATGGGTATGGCATGGAATTTTTGCATGTGGCTTTACTACTCTTAAATTATTTAATTTTAAGGGATCGAAACCGAGTGCAAAGAAACTTAGACAAAATCCAAAATTTATCACTTTTCCATCAAACTACAGGATGGGTAAGAAGGCACCTGAACATGGTCATGGCTGTCTCCAGGGGTCCAGATGTCATCAGGACTCCATCTCTCACTTCTGGGTCTTGCTACATGTATTGGTTTCACTGGCTCTGACTGCTTAAAGGTTTGTTCCATATGGTTACTGCATTTCCTGGTTTCATATAGACATTGGTTCTCCACCAACAATGAACAGAGCTCTGTGTTCTATCATTAGTTCCACAACTAACCAGGCAAGGCCTCACAAGTCTAGCTTGATTTACCTACCAGGCTTAGGACTACACATGGTGCCCAGGGAGGTAGGGCAATATGATTGTTTCAGTTCAAGCCACTTTACTAACTCTCAAGGCCAGGGAGACAAGGCCATGTGAGAAGATGCAACTCTGCCCTGACCAGGCTTGTGTATTTGTGCATTTGCATCAGTATTTTTTTGGGGGGGAGAAGCTGTTTACTAAAAGAAAGGACAATAGCCATCCCACAAAGGAATATTGATTGGCAGAAAGAACAACACATAGGTGTCCTCTAAGCTGATTAAACTAAATTCCTAGACTTTTGACTTCTAATTTAGTCTTTGAGATCCCAAGGTGACTGAAGTCCATATTCAACTATACTCATACACTATTTAGTGCTGTATAGACTCAATGTGTAAAGTTGAAATCAGTTGTCATTTAGGCCGCAAGTAGGCTGAATAAATAGGTAGGTGAAATCAGGCAAACAAAAATGCCTGTTAAGTTCCTAACATAGAGCTCAGAATCTAAAAGGATCCCATCAAATAGCAGAAGAGGTAAATATATATGGTTGAAAGCTTTTGCTCTGTTTGGGCAATCCCTCCCAATGTTACCTCAAATCTTAAAACTATCAAAGGATCTTATGAAAATTGAATTTTCTAGTATATGCCATGACTTTTATTCATCTTTTTCAGGGATTTTATATTTCCTCAATATTGAAGAGATTCTTTGCCTTCCTCTAGCAATTTCACCACAAAAATTTCATGGGAAACGTGGTGTGTGAATCGATCATAAGACTATGCGAATGGAAGATACACATTTTTAGGGATGTTTGAATGACTCAAACCTTCTAAACAGACTGACTCAGAACAGACTATATTAACCCATATTCTGATGGATATTTCTGCCTTGTCCTTTAACCTCACCTCAGGCATCATAGGTTTCCAGTTGATGTTAGACATTAAAATGACATTTGTTGAATTGTCCTGAAGTCCCCACAGGAGCTAGGACCCATGTTTCAGATGTTTTACTTAAGTTACAATGAATGTACTATCTCCTGGGTATTTTGAACTTTATCTTTTGATTCTTCTGATTCATTTACTTTTAATCACAGTAGCAACAGTAATGCTCAGATTGGGTAGAAACAAAAGTTAGCCTTTCTTTCATACCTCTAGAGAAGGTCTTTAATCGAATGGTTCACTGCACCACCCAAATAACCTTGGTTAGCCTTGGTTTAAACCTTTACCAAACCTTTACCAAAAGAATGCCAAACTTCTCAGCATTGAAAGCAGACTTTGTGCACAGTTCCTTTTCATCAGTGTGGGAATGTTTGCTGATCAGCTGTGGATACAGCCGGCTCATCTGCATATTTAGAGGATTGCTCTGGTAGCCTTCTCCCTCCTGCAGGCGCATGTTCCCTGCTCAGCCGATACTACCAGAGATTGCCCTGCAATGATGCAAAGGCTCATAGTGCACACAGAGGCAAGTTCATGCAGAATCCCCCGCCAGCTTTTCTTTTCACCTAAGGGAGTTTTCAGAGCAAGTGGTTCTCAGGGGCAGAGGGAAATGGTATGTGAAAAATGCTCCTGTTCCATCTCTTTGGTCTGCCAGATAGTCTTCTATTAATGCTAATGTCATAGTCTTCCCATCTGAAGCACCATAAATTGTATTGCCTCCAATTCACAAATGGTTTGGGTTGGTTGGTTAGAACTTGGAATACATTTTTTTTCCTCAAAGAAATGCTGATAAACCTTGTGGTGAATGAATTAAGTGAGCCTTCAAAAGTCTGTTTCACCTAAATCTTACTGTATAACGTTAATGGGGGTAGAGCAGCTGACCACTGAGTATTAGACTAATTATATGAGGAGGTAGGTTCCATTTCCAACTTGAGATTCCAGGGACACATCTCTCTCCATTTCCTTTATACTATCTCAATTTAATTTTTTTATTGAGTAATAGTAACAGATGGTATTCTCAGTGCTTCTGTCCTTGTGGCCTACTTGTGGGTCCCGGTGCATTGTGGGGTCTGGGAGTAGAGAGAGTCATTTTAGATACAAGTGGAGTAATCTGCAATAGTTGACCTTTTTCTAGTACCTCTGGTTACTTATCACCTTCCTACTGTTGCTAAAGATAGTATATGACCACAGGATCTGGGCCAGGTGCTGGTAGAAAGAAGAGGGAAATGAAGAATAGTAGAAGGGCAGGTTTTTCTCTCCAACTCTTTCCCCTCAAACCTTATATTCTGCTACTGTGCACCTTCCCTTCTATTCGCAGAAGGATGAAATGAACAGTGAGGAATAGGACTCAAGTACAAGAGGTGTGGGTCAGCGTGCCCATACCCTAACAATAACAAAATCTTTTAGGAGGAGAATTTTTTCTGGGTTTCCTCAAATTCCTTCAGCTCCTAGTCAACCCTCTGTAAAGGTACAGAACAAGTGAGGCCCCTTAAATAAAAATCAGCTGCTTCATGAGTATGGCATCCCTTCCTATTTTAAAGGAAGCTGAGTTCCACGTGTACTATGCTATGAGATCTGAGGCACAGGACAAGAGAGGCCCTAAGTGTACTATGCTCTGATATTTAAATCATTCTTTATTGTTCAATGCAATTTATTTCTATACGCCTCAGTTTTTTAATAGTTAAATTACTAGAATAAAAGATCTTGCTATAAAATATTACTAGAAGATCAAATGATCAGGTGACATTTATTGTTATTTTCTATAAATGAACACAATATCTGGTAAGCTAAAGTGATAGGTATTACAGAAATATTCAGATAGAGAGACCTACAGGCTCGATCACAAGTGAATCTTACTATCACAACCCAAATTTATTGCTTGAGAAAAAGCAGGGAGCCAACTAGAAACTGAACCAAATATAAGCCCTTGAAGGGAAAATGTAAATTGGATAAGCTTTGTTATTACAAGAGCAGGAAGAAAAAATTCAGATACAAGAATGAAAACCACATTGCATCCTCTCTAAGTAGCTGTTAAAGAAAAAGAATGATAGGTATACTATGAAAATACTCAATACAGATGGTAAAGACATTTGTTCAAAGAGGATTTCCTAGAGTAGGTGATATTTCAGTTAACTTTTTTAAATATGAAGAGGTTAGCTAGATAATAAAAAGGTATAGGGGTCCTGAATTGCAGAGGGTGTAGGCAGAGCTGGGGGAACCCCCCTCCATGCACGAATTTTGTGTACCAGACCTCTAGTTTGAAATAAACTCTAAGTTCTTTGGGGAGCTTGTGAGGCCCTCCCTGGGTGGGTCCTGCTCACCTTTCCAGGTGCATCTTTGCTGACTCTCATCATGTCCCCATCCCCTCCACATACTTGCAATCAAGCCAGGCCACATATATATCATCTATTTGAATGGTCCCAGACCATTGGGTATATCATTGCCTTTGCCTAGAGTGCTCTGCTGATTTTGTCACCTGGTCCACTGTGGATTATCCTTCAAGACCCACTCAGTTATCATCTTCTCTGGATGCCATTACCCTAAACAACCCCTTCCTTTGTGTGAGTGAGGTGCTGTGTGTCTGTGTGCCAGAAGACCCTGGGTGTCCTTCTATTTTAACATTTAACGTGGTGCATTTGTGACATTTGTCTATTTCTTATACTGGTCATGGACCTGGAGGACTCTTTCCCTTTTATATATGTCTTCCCAGTTCTTGACAGATATTTTTCTACAAGAAGAAAATATAACATTCATTGTTTTATTATAGATAATAGTGAAGCTGCATGTAGAGATAAGGAGTAAATAATTTGAATATCTTTGGGAAAAATTTCTAGGTTGTTTTTTTTTGTGTGTGAGTGTGTGTGTGAGTTCCTTTATATTTCTATTCTGATACAAACGTTATTTTAATGAAATGATTCTCTCTGTCTCTTAAATGATTTGGCAGTTATTTACTTGGAATAAAGACAGAGGTCTTACAAAATAGAGGACAATTAGTTATTTTAAAGAGTGTTAACCCACAATGATTATTTTATTTCTTTTCATGCTCATTTGGTAAAATGGTTCTCTGTGACTGTGTAATTATGGATGGCATTGAAATGCTTGAACAATAATTTGTAGGAAATACAATTACAAGTAGAAATAATAGTGGGAGTAAATGAATGGTTTGTTTGGCTAACAGGTCAATGTTGAAAGCTTAAAGTGGATAAACAGTGTTTTAAATTATATATTAGGAGCATAATTCTTTTTCATTTAAATACATTAATAAACTATTTAACTTTTTAAACTGCATATTTATGTTTTTTTTGGTTTGCAGTCAGGAAAGGAAGACAGCTGCCCAACCTGGGTTTCTTAAGAGTGCTGTGAGGTGAAATGACTCATGTTCAAAATGTGTGTAATGCCTTCTTCATCAGAGAAGCAGTTGTTCCACCTTGCATGGCATTTCAATAATGTTTATGAAGTAAGGAATATAATGTTTTGAGAATAAAATTTGATTTGATACAGTTAATTTGTAGATATTTCCAGAGGTCAGGGATTCCATTTTGTGTCCAGTTCTTCCATTTTGTGACCTGGATTCAGAACTTGCTGCTGACATCTCATTCCTGTGTAATCGTGTCCTTGAAGTATCTCAACTTTCTAGTCTGTATGATCTGTTAAAAGGAAACCAATGGAAATAATTCGTGATTTAGAGTATAACTTCTTTTAAAAAATATATATTTTATTGATTTTTTTACAGAGAGGAAGGGAGAAGGATAGAGAGTTAGAAACATCGATCAGCTGCACACCCCCTACTGGGGATGTGCCTGCAACCAAGGTATATGTCCTTGAACTGAATCAAACCTGAGACCTTTCAGTCCATAGGCCGATGCTCTATCCACTGAGTCAAACCAGTTTTGGCGAGTAAAACTTCTTAGCATAGAACTTATTCTAAGTTCTTAATAATTGTTTTGTAGTAATATTTACATATTAGATATTATATACTCATTTAGGTATATATCTGATGGAAATTTGCAGATAAATGCCCAGAAGGCAATATTTATAATAGTTCATTTAAATCCCTATGTGTTGAATCCTAATTGTGAGCCCAGGACCATGTGAGAAATTATGGCATATATAAAAGAAATATAAGGTGATATCCTGCATCCAAGATGCTGACTGTCCTCATGGGAGGATAAGACACATGCATTGTAATGATTACAGCTCAATTTAGTATTGAAATATATGGTGCTGACGGTGGGTTATGTAAGTGAAATCTCCCCAGGCCTCTCTGAACCTGTTCAACCTGGGGTATTTCAGCAGTGATCATAAACATTTTACTGTCTGCCTCCTCCAGCTCTCACAGAACCTCCAGCCTTTTCCAGCATTCCTGCTTGCTGTAGATATTCTTGTGATGAATTTCATGAGTTCATCAACTAGCCTGTCTGCCAGTTACCATGAAGCATCTTTCATGCACTATTCCTCTTATTTTGGCTTTCTTGGTCATTGCCTTCCATTTAGGGAGGTGCTGGGGGCTGCCTCATCCAACTCCTGTTGCCAATACCTGCCATGAGAGTACTGAACACATGGGTGTGAAGGCGTAGGCTTTCATTGCTGCCCAGGTGGTCATACCCTGAGTTGTAGGAGTGTGCTGTGTCCCACAATGAAGCATAGTGACTTCCTCTTTTGCCTACCTAATCACCTGGACCCCAAAACTTTGGAGTGCTGGTTTCTCCATAACTTAGTCATGATTTTCCTCATTCAGCACATATTTATTAAAAACCTGTTATAAGCTAGACACTGTGATAGGTATTGGTGCTATCATGGTGAGCAAATATAGGCATAACTCCTCCTGTCCTATTTAATAGGGGAGACAAATAGAGAACTGCACTGATAGAGGCCAAATGGCAATTTGTTCAGTGCTGGTAAGGACAGGAACATGGTGATGAGAGGATTTGACCTCATTAGGGGTGGGTCTCAGAGGCTTTTCTGAGGAATCAAGTTTGACATCATTCTGAATAAAGAATTGATGAAGCCCTAACAGGTTTGGCTCAGTGGATAGAGCATTGGCCTGAGGACTGAAGAGTCTCAGGTTTGATTCTGGTTAAGAGCATGTACCTTGGTTGCAGGCATATCCCCAGTGGGAGTTGTGCGGGAGGCAGCTGGTCGATATTTCTCTCTCATCGATGTTTCTGACTTTCTATCCCTCTCCCTTCCTCTCTGTAAAAAAAAAAATCAATAAAATATATTTTAAAAAAGAGTTGATGAAAATCCCAACAGAGGAGCATCAGGTACAAAATCCATCTGAAGAGTTTCTTCGGCTCCTTTCTTCAGGTTCAGTGGTCCATTTAGTCAGGAGTGAAAATCCATATCTGAGGCAGATCCTATGCTGTCTCTGTCATCTTTTTCTCTCAACTGCTCCTCATGTAAGCTTCTTCCATGCTAATACAACTCACACAAATGGCCCATAAATATCTAATCAGATATGTTTGTACATGCCTAAATCTCAGATGCACACAGACTTTTTTGCATAAGGAAGATGTATAACACTGTAATGTCTATGGGAGGAGGTGGACATAAGTATGGGCTGAAATGTTGCCTGAAATTCAGTGGAGGAGGTGGGGCTTGATTTGTATTTTGGAAGAATAGGTAACATAAAGAAGGCTGGGTACACAGGTGGAAGGGACAGAATGGGCAAAGGGATAGAGATGGAAGTGACCCAGTCATATGACAGGAGGTAATGAGAGTGGGCTTCCTGGAATGGAGACTTAATTAAGGAGTCAGAGACCATAAAGTAGAGTAAAATTATGGAGAATCTTAAAAGTCAGGAAGAGAATTTGGTGCTTTGAACCTGAGTACTATAGGCACTGTAGGTTAAGTGACAAAGAAGGGAAGTAATTAAAATACCTTATCAAAGTTTAAAATCGCCAGAAAAACAAAAGCTAGATATAGAGAATCTAGCTTAGCTGATTATTATAATTTTGACATTCTCAAATTTGAGTTGATAATAATAGCTACCGTATTTGCCGGCGTATAAGACGATTTTTTGGCCCTGAAAAATATGCCTCCAAGTGGGGGGTAGTCTTATACGGCGAGTATATAACAAACTCTGTATTTTGAATGGAAATGTTAGAGGGTCGTCTTATATGCCCAGTCTCTTATACGCTGGCAAATACGGTATTTTTCAGGGCCAAAAAATCGTCTTATTCGCTGGCAAATACGGTATCTCCTACATAGCTAGAAATACCACTGGCAACCGTGAAGCATACAGGCTTAATGTTCTTGTCATATTTTTTACAAGAGTGAGTAAATTCTGAAATAATTATACTGTATTATAGAGGCTCTGTCAACATTTGAAAGGACATAAATTTATGTTAATAATGAAAAATTCACTTCAAAGTTTCTCTGATTTTTTTAATTCATTTGATTAAGAATGATTAGTTGAGAAATATTTTTGTTGTCTTTACTGTTGGTTCTTCCATGAATAGCTTGCATGTTGGTAGGTGCATAGTAGGCATTTGTTGCATATTGAATATTGTGAACAGTTGATCACAGATTTTAATAGCATTTTGCTTTTGTTAAACACTTTCTTTGCTCTTTAGAGATTTTTCTGTGCAAACATAGAAGAACCAATCATAAAAATTCACATATGTTTGCATACATATAAATGAACTTTATTTAATTTTGTTGTTCCCAAAGGTTAAAACAAACAAGGAACAAAATTAAAATTATTTTCTTTTGGGATGATTTATGTCTTAATTTTTACCTGCCCTATAATTAGACATTTTGAACTCTAAATGTTTTTTAAGATAAAATTATTGCCCAAGTAAACTTCAGAAATTAAATCATTAACCCAGAGACCTTTATAAGCCTAAAATAACATTATTAGTACAAGTGGCCATACATACACAGACAAATAAATAAAGAGGAAAGTCTAAAATGATTTGAAAATGATTTATTGTTGGCCACCCCTGTAGTTAGAGATTCAAGTATTATTATATTACTATAGTGGAATAGGGGAGGACAGGAAGTTGCTGTGGGCTAAAGGTAAATTATGATCTATTGCAAAGGAGGAAAGAAGTGTACTAAAGAAAGAAGAAGGAGTTGGGAGTTAGCCATGTATTTTCTGAAGTATTACTTCAGATAATGTCTTGAAAAAAATTTTTTTTTGCCTTGACCCTTGCTGGAAAAGGCCAGAGTAAACTGGGAGACAGACTACCTTCTTAAATCTCTGACAGTAAAGGAGTAGCATACTGGCATCAGAGGATCAGATGGATGCTGTGGACTCTAACAGAAGCCAAGGTACCTAGAGACACAAGCTACCCTTCAATTTTGCATAGCAATCTTCTGTGGAATCCACCCAATTTTAGTGTTTGAAAAGATCGTTTAATTCACCATGGTTCAGAACAATCTGAGATAATTTTGACTTTGTACTCTACTAACACTATTTATAAAGTGAGCTGAAGTCTTCAGATTAGAAATTTAGTATGAATAGCTATCTGTTTTTATTTGGAATAAGAAATGGGTGCTAAAATTACATACTCAAAGCACAGAGTATTGAGGGTCTATTATGTGATAAGGTCCAAACCACATGTTTCATGAATATTATTTTATTTAATCCTCCTAAAACCCTATGGGGAAGGCCTTTCTACTTCTGCTTTATAACTGAGGAAACTGAAGCCCACTGTTGAGTTTACTACCCAAAGGAACATGGTTAGAATATGGCAATATTGTAATTTAGTTGTAAGTCTGACTCCAATTCCTGTATTTTGTACCATGCCATTCTCAGTCCTAGATTACTTTTATCGCTGCCATGTGACAGATTAAAAAACATCAACAACAACTAAAAAGTGAAGGCATTGGTGCTTATTGAGTCTGAAACTTACTTTTTCAAGTTATTTGTTCACAGGATTCTTTGGCTGAGTAATACTACATTTGTATTAACTATTTGAATGTCTGAAGGCACATTTTCCTCCCACTGCTTTAGGTTCACTACCAGAAGTAATTGTCACTCATCTTCGAGCAGCTGCCTCTGCCAGTGACACAGTATTGGCTCTAGAAGATGCTGTGGACTGGCACTCTGGGGATGAAGTTGTCATCATCAGTAGAATGGGTGTTGAAGGTGCCAAACCCATGGAAGAGACTGTCATTGTGGAAACTGTGGACAATGCAGACCTCTATCTGAGATCACCCTTGAGGTACTGAGTGACAGCTTGGGTCAATTTAGATGGAAGAAGATGAGGTCTTAACTGTACCAGTATCTGGATTTTTTTTGTCTTTCAATGATGTATTTTTAACTAAAAAGACACTTTAAGTGTTTTGACAAGAAAAATTACAAAGCAAGCGTTGTTTTGAAGATTTATATCTCTTAAATAAGTTTTTCTTGTAAAACTCTAGAACTCCCATGTTAGGTGGTCAGAGCAATAGTCATCATAGTTTCCTAATTTTCACTTGTGCGAAATAGTTCACACTTTTGTATTTGAGTTTCTAAAGAAATAGACCGCCAAATAGGGCATTATGTGAATATAGTAGCTTACTATTCCTGATAAGATTCAGAGTGGTGTCTACAGATGTTTCTTTCTTTTTCTTTCTTTCTTTTTTTGAAAGATATTCTCACAACTTCACAAAGATTTGGGTAGCTGGGGAGCACCATATTCTAAAGGCCACAGTAGCCCTGCTCAGCAGGAGGATTATCATACGAGGAAATCTCACCAGCGAGAGGACAAAGTTCCTTGCTTCATGCCAGGAGGCTAACACTTCAGAAGGTAGAGAAGTATTTTGTTGGGAGGTTCAACGAGTAAAAAAGAATGTTCTTACTGTCGAGTGATATGTGGCAGCGTTGACTTCTTTCAAAATAGAATAAACCCTTAACCTTTGCATGTGCATAATATTCTGTAGTTTTCAGAATGCTCTTGATAAATTGTCATTTCATTTCTTGCCCTTGACAACCTTGTGAAAGAGATAGGCAACATTAGCCACTTGAGTAATGAACTGTTTCTTTTGGAAAAGAAAATGTTAAATAATTAAATCTGGAGAGTTGAGTTAAATTTTGAGGGTTGAAGTTATATTATAGCCTTAACTCTGCTTCCAAGCACTTTCTAAAATTATCAGGAAAACTGTCTAATGCCCAAGTCGTGAACGCAGGCAGCACATTCTTACTGATTAGGCTTGTTGGCCTCTTCCGTCCCCTCTACCTCCACTTTTGGAGTTTGTTTTCCGAGTGATAACCACATACTTTAAGTAAGTGGTTAAAAAGACAATTTATCTTTTAGAAGAACAACAGGCACTGGATCACACTGATGTGCCTATTAAACATCTATTTCAGGGATGGCTAGTTTAGTAGGTTATGTTTTGGTTTCTCAGGCTGTAGATTACGAGGCTTTCACATGTTGTGAAGATACCATTTGTCAACTTTGGTTCAGGACGGTGTGGATGTCAAGGATGACTCCCAGGCATGAGCCCTGGATGGATGATGAGGCTATTTATTGAGATGGGAACAGGAAGAGATTTTGGGGTGGGAGGGTGGAAGTCATGAGTTTAATTTTGTTCATGTGGAGACTGAGATGCCACACAGCATCAGAGTTGAGGTATCTGGTAGTGTCCAGAGCCTGGAAGAAATGTCAGATGGAGTTAAAGATTTGAGTCTCATCTACATGTAGACACATGTGGCTATAATGTTAGGATGTGGTTGGGAGAGAAGGATATGGATTCTACACCCTACCACCACAATCTTCTAGCTCACAAATGTGTCATTCTGTAAAATGTTTGGATGCAGTGGGTTAGGATCCATTGACTACCAACTTTAATAATTCTGCTGAATTGAGATCTGAATTCTTTTCAAACACTGTAGGCTTTCTTATATAGGTATTCTTAGATCAAATTGTGCAAAACATTGCATTTGATCATCTTGCAAGTGAGACCATGCATCTGGGTTTAGGTCATGATAAAGCTGTTACCTTCTAATGGGAAAAAAAATCCCTGATTTCAGCACAACTCTTTAATATTACTACAAAATTCCCAAAGTAAAACAGAATTCATAGCTTCACTAAAAACATAGGTCACTCACCTATTCTTTCTATGGGACTGACATCTGGGAATGAGGTAACTAAACACAATAATGTAAGTCCTGACCATTTAAATATTTTGGGAACCACTAATATCATAAAAATTGTGATAAATCATAAGCATATAAAACAGCTCTTCATTCACCTTTTATATATCAATTCTCTGGGTGCTAACGAGTGACGGGACTTTGTAATTTACTATGGATTATTTACTGTGGATTGGTATATCACTTTGTTTTAGTAGCACTTTTTCTTTGAATCAATTCAGGAGATTTTTTTTTTTTTTAGTTCACACCACCACATGCCATATATCAACAGAAAGAGTCCTGGATCCTTAGGTGACCACACTTTGTAACAATGGTATCTGTGTGTACTACATTCATTTTGCTGTCCAATTTGCTGTCCTGTCTAGGAAGTAGGTATTGGTTCAGAGGCTGGAGCCCTTAGCTATTTCTGCAGTGGCATTATTGTTGTCACCAAACTAGAGAGCAGCAAAGTAAAGGGGAAGCCCATTGGACAGTTTAAGACTAAAAAGAGCCACAATTACATTCAGTATTTACATCTTGTTCCCTTACAGTTATAAAACACGAGAAGATCATTTTATTATACACTTCCTCCAGCTGGTCTTTTGGGTTGAAATAAACATCTATTTTGGTTGAATTTGTGGGCCATAGTCAGCCTCTTTGTGACAGTAATTAAGGTACTTGATTAGGGGTTGTGGGATTCTGGAAATAATAGAGTGAATACACCATTGTGTCTTAGTTATTGGATGATTTAGTTAATAATCAAAAAAGGAGAATTAAGGTAAAATAAGATTATTAAATGAAATAGGCAATAATTCTTTGTTTTTATTGCTACCAATGTTTTTTAAACTGGGAGATAGGCCTATATGTGTCACACTGCATTCTGTATTTCAGGTAATTTGCAGCACTGTTTGTACTCCAAGAGTGAGAAGATGCTGGGATCCAGGGACCTAGGGGCCAAAGTCATCATTCAGTCCTTCCCAGAGGAGCCCAGCCGGGTACAGTTGCAGGGAGTGCAGCTCCAGAACTTGGGGCAAGCTTTCCATAAGCATCTGAGCTCCCTGACTCTGGTGGGAGCTATGAGAGGTAATGGGGTCCAGGTCTATGATTTTTCATTTTCATTTCTTATCCCATGTTTAAGGCACTACATGCCAAAGGTAATGATAGGTGGTATGTGAATGTGGAGGGTCAGAGATAGACAATTATACTCTAGATCAGGGGTGGGCAAACTTTTTGACTCAAGGACCACAATGGGTTCTTAAACTGGACTGGAGGGCCGGAACAAAAGCAACCTGACCATGCTGGCACTCTCATCTTGGGCTGCTGGTGAAGGAACGGAGGGGAGAGCAAGAGAACTCTCTGCTCTTTCGACTCTGTGGGCCCGATAAACAGCCAAAAGGGCCGAATCCGGCCCGTGGTCCGTAGTTTGCCCATGGCTGCTCTAGCTCTACCTTTCTCAAACTTTAATATGCCTAAAAAATTCCCTTGAGGAGCTCATTAAAATTCAGTATTGTGGATCCTATCAAGACAAATTCTGGTCTAAGGTGGCCCTAGGAATCTGAATTTTTCATAAGTAAGCCTTAGGATTCTGGAACAAGTGTTCCAAGGAACATACATTGAGGAGCATGACTATAGGTACAACAGTTATGGAGTGAACCACACGTTGTAAATCTGCAATTACAGGGAAATTGACATTGAATAGTATAAATCATCAACACTGTGGCAGTCCAACCCAGCAGGGAGCAATTCCCTGTGACGTTGTATTAACTCAGAGGAATCTTCTTCTTAGAAAAATAGGGGAGAATGGGCTGAGAACCAGGTGCTTTTCCTGGGAATGTAGAACAGGCAGAGTGTTGCACATCTTGGCCAGAGCTGAAGAGATGGAAAGGGAGCAGGAGAAATCAAATGAAGGTGGGAATCACTAAGTAAAAAAACAAGATTAAAATCAGAAAAGAAAACAAGATTAAAATCAGAAAACAAGATTAAAATCAGAAAAAAAGTCACATGTACTGATGAAGGTTCTGAAATCAAAATTGGAGCATCCAGGACAAAAGCCCAGTGCGAGAAGCTGACATTCAGAGAGTCAGAGAATTAGAGTACAGATGCTAAGTAATGAGGACAGAAGCTTCACTTCTGAGTTATCTTTCTAACCCCTCAGCAACTCTAAGATCCATACATTCAAGCTTTGCCTTTCTTGGAAAGGGTTATAGCTTTCTCTGGAAATGATCTCCAAAGAGATTGAAGTCTGGGAAGCCGTTTAGATTCCCTTCTAATTGTTACCTTGCTCTTTGCTACTTAGATTCCTACATACAGGGCTGCACTGTGTGGGGCTCCTTCAGCCGAGGCCTCAGCATGTCCGGGACGTTGGGTCTGAAGGTGGATAGTAATGTGTTGTACGATATTTTAGGCCATGCACTGCTGGTGGGTAAGTGAAAGGAGCTTGTTAAATTTGGTATTTTTGAGTAAGACACACTGTATTTCAAAAGGCATTATCCCAAAGTTTGAATTTCCAATTTATAAAAACTTTAGCGTTTGCTCATTAGAAATAAGCCATAGTCATAGTTAAAAAGTCATAGTTAAAAATTCTAAATTTAGTTATTAGTGATTGGCTATCTAAACTTTACCAAAAGAAAACATATCATCTAAAGGTGATATTTTAGTACAGGTTAGTAATTATACAATGGGCAGTTTTAAGACTTATTGTCAGCAATTTGCACAATAAATTCAAATAAATATGTCATATAAATATGTTTTTGTAGCATCTCATGGAATGTCAAGTTTGGTTAATGGACAAGGAGTTAGAAATCTTGAATTCTGTTCTTAGTTGCTCCTGTGATTTGCTGAAAAAGCCCATGTTTCAAAACCTTCTAACTGGTCACCTATATCCATTTTTCTTCTTCTTAAATTTATTCCCCTTGCAGAATGCAGAATTATGGTTTAAAATTTCAAATTGCATTATATAATTTCTTTCCTTAAAACCATTTAAGAGTTTCTTATTGCCATTAGAATACAATCCAAAATCCTTAACCTAGCTTAAAGTACTCCTTCTCCAATTTTGCCTCTTGTCTTAATCTCTTTCTTTCTCTCTTTAGCCACTATGATCTATTTTATTCTAATTATTTCCAAAGGCTACAATTTCTGCTGCCTCAGGACCTTTGCACAAGTTTCCCCTCCATTCATATGACTTATTCTTATTTGCAAGGTTCTGTGTTTTAGTTGTTTTTAGCACCTAACATTATTGATTGATTAAAATTACATATCATGTTTCAAATAATCAAATTAATGTCTGTTTTATCATCATAGTACATGTAAGTACTGTTTCCTTAGCATTTAGCACATTAACTAGTGCATAAATAGCTATATTTATTGAAATAACTGAATGAATTAATGAACAAAGAACTCTTGGTTATATCAGAATAAAAAAGAAAATGGAGGTTTTCACTGAAAATAAAATTAGAACTGTATTTGCTAAATAGTGCTCTATGCTGTAATTAATTCTGTGATACCATTAGTGGGAAAATGTTCATGTTTTCATTCAAGAACAATCTGTTAAAGACAAAAGTGAAAAAGGGCCCAATCCTGAGAGAGAGACTATTTAGTGAGAAAATATGGATCATATAAACTTGCTTTAAAACACATCTGAGCTCTAAAAGGCAAAGAGCTTTGGACAAAAAAAAAAAAAAAAAAAAAAAAAAAAAAGTGACCAGGTGCAGGAAAAATATTTTAATTAAAAAAGGACAGCTACAGGGCAGTCAGGCCAACAGATGGAGGATTCATTTTGCTTATCCTTATTTTTATCCATGTAAGGGAAAACTTTGCTGAAACATGGAGCAAAAATTCAGGACAGAACCCTAACAATATTATCTTAGGAGAAAACAAATATATGGATTAGACATAACTAGGCAAGGAAGAAAACCTGCAGGAAGAATTTTACATTTAGTGCTTGATATTGTGAATTGGTTGCTCTTGATATCTATTGTAGTGTAGGTGAAGGAATTAGAATATTTGTTGATTAGTGCCTTATAGATAAAGTACTCAACTCATGCAAAACCAGTTTGGAGATCAAGACTCATAAACAACATGGAGGCCCAGCCACCTAAAAAGCTAGCAAAGATGAGGAATGTGAGGCTGGGTGTCTTTGGCCTTTTTTTCTATTGATGCCACTCAAGTGGCTAATCTACTTATTTCATGGACTATAGTCCATGCTTTTATTTTGTTCTATTCCAAATCTTTGTGGTTTGGGTGTGAGGGTCCCAGCTCATACCTGTCTGGTACTCTCCAGCCTGTTCCTCCAGGTTATTTCAGATCTCCCAGGGAGAGGGAGGGGCATGCAGATAGGAGGTGGCCCGTTTGAACAGCAAGATATGGGTCTGGAGCTGATACAAAGGGGTGTGGCATTTAACTGTGGAGACAATCAGACTATGGCTAAGAAGTAAAATAGTAGGTCTTTGGTCTTTTTAAAATTTAAAGTGAACTTCTGATTCATGATACTCTAGAACTAAAAAGTTCATATAATCTATATCTCTTTGGTTCATAGATAAAAACACAAAAAACAAAGTCAAAACAAGCCACATTGCAAAGAAGAAATAGTATTGCACTGTCCCTCTTTTTCCCGGCTGGCCTGACATGTGCTGAGATAACATGATCTTTTGTTCCCAGGTACACACATGGAGACAAGATATATACCTTGGGAGGCTATTCTTAGAAGAAAAAATGGTAAATATGCAAAGTGGTTTAAAATTATTACAATCCATTTAAGTTGTTATATATTTTATAGACATGCCTAATAGAAGAATGCTAGATAGCTTAAATTTGTTGAATATAATAAATGTTTTGTATCTATATTTAAAAGCCTAAGTGACTGGCTGACCAGCCAACCAGTAGCTATGATGTGCAATGACCACCAGGGGGCAGATGCTCCAACTGGTAGCTATGATGTACACTGACCACAAGGGTGCAAATGCTCAATGTAGGAGTTGCCAAGCTGTGGTGACTTGGAAGCTGTGGTTTTCTGGTGACGCACCCAGAACCAGAAAGAGGGGAGCCAGATTCTGGGATGTGTCACCTGAGAACCGCCCTCTCACAAACTGTGTCCCCTTATGGGGATGTCGGAGAGCCAGTTTTGGCCCAGTCCCCACAGGCCAGGCCAAGGGATGCCACCAGTGCACAAATATGTGCACTGGGCCTCTCGTATATATAAATGAGTATATGTGCATATATCTGCATTATGTGAATTAATAATGTGTACCAGTAGAAATATGAGTGTTGGGTTATATAACTTAATTATCTTTCTGAGTTGCAATGTTTTAATTTATCTTTTCTTAAATTAGACAGGTCAGAACAAGGAAATATAGTAAGAAACAATGTGATCATCAGTGTTTCTGGTGCTGAGGGACTCTCCAGTCCTGAAATGGTGACACCATCTGGCGTCTATATCCGCAACCCCACCAATGTTGTAGAGGTAAGTTGTTTGCAGTTGCGTCATCAGTGGTATGGTGAAAAATGTTTACTTGCAGCATATTTGTTATTCAGGAACTATGAATTTGTGTTAAACAAGTGCTTTAGGATAACTGTAATCATTTCTCAGAGTTCCTATGAATGTTTTTGAAGCAATATCTATATGGATCAAGCATAGTAGATGCTGATTCTTTTCTGGTTACTTAAATAAATACAAACTAACATATCTTCCTGAGCTATACACTTGGGTGCCACTTTTTGTCTCAATTCCAGTATTAATTACCTATTCTTTACTATCTTACTATACTCATATGGTCATATTATTGCCCTTTAAGAATGTTCAAAACTGAGGGTCAGTGAAGTCAGGAGGTATAGGAGGCATGTCAGATTCCAGGATGAATGAAGTGTACTCTGATGGACTACATTTTTTTTTACCCCATTATTTAGTACAACTTATTACTTTTTATTGATCAATTTCTCTGAACATGTCAAGAAATTAAATTTTCTAGTAGAGTTTAACTAAGAGTCTATGAATGAGGCATTGTGTCAGAGTAGTGGGAAGGACATTTAGTTTCCCCATTTCCAATGATTTTATCCCATGGGTATCCCACTTTTCTAGGACACACCTCTGGGCCTTTACTCTATCGCCACATTTATGCCAGGTTTCTGAGGAACTGAGAGATAAATGTCTCTGCCTCTCTCTGATCATCTGTTTTCAATTACTTTAAGCTGAATAACTCCTAAAAAAAAGTCATGGTTTCCTTCACAACCCTCCTTCAGACTCTTAATTACATTTTTCCCCAAGCACGGCACTTACACACCATTTTGGGTACCTAATGGGGGCAGCTAATATGCCAGTGAGAAAGGACACAGAACTGCATGGGTTGAAGGAAAGCACACTTTAGACCCAAAGCAATTAGAGCAGCATTTAACTTGTTGGTGATTACAGGTCTAGTTGCGCAGCTATGCCAGCAAGCTTCGAAGCCTAAAAACTACATTTCTGCAGACTCCCTTGGGTAGCAGCATCTTTTTCTTTTCTTTTCTTTGCTTTTTTTCTGCATTAAAATATCTAGAGGTAAACAATCTCAGGGTTTCCCAGCTCATCTTCTTGGATAAACTGGAATGTATTCAAATCCTATATTGGATGCCAGGAGTTCTGTCCATTTGACTTTGCTTCATTGGGTAGTATGTTGTCTCCTGGGCAGGTGTCTTGTCCACTAGTCAAGCTCAAGAAGAACTGAACTGGCTGTAGGCCTATAGATGCAAAGAGCTACAGGGCCATCTAAGAAGCTGATAGGTCCCCTGAGTGTTTGCAGTCTGCCCTGTGAAACAATGCTCAGTCAGCAATAGAAAAACATAGGCAAAACAAGTTGTTAGTTCTCCATTAAGTGACTTTCATTTCCATTCCTTTTCTTTCTTTCTCTTATGTCCACTTTACAAAACTTAAAACAATATAATGCACATATTTTGAAAATGAAGTTTCAGTTTAAGCTGGTAGTGTAGATTAAGTACAGTCATCAGGTGTGTTCCTGACATTTTCTTCAATGCCTTAAAATTCTGTAGTTCTCTTTTCATTAGCTTCTAGACCCCACCACAAAGTTTGAAACACAATAGTTCCTCAATACAAATGAATTTAATATAATGAATGAATGAATGAATATGGGAATAATTACATGATCAAAGAGTGAGGGGGAAGAAAGAGGAAAGTAAGAAATAGATTCCAAGATCCCACAACCATTTTGATGTCTGAAAAAATAAGATATTTTATCTGTGGCAACATTTATACCCAGTGGGACTCATATCTGAGTGTTAAATGCCTCACAGTCCATTCTAATTTTTCAGCTGTGCCACTGGTATTATGTTATGCTGTCTCTTTTATATTCTATTGTCTGGAATGAGCTATTACCAAGGATATAGTTGATAACTGGACATACATGGCAACACCTAAAAATTATGAATTTCTGTTGACTTTTCGGGCCAGTGAAGGTCATTGTAGTTATTGAGCAAACAGTAAGTTAGTGTTTACTAAGTGTGCCCTATGTGGAAAATACAGAGAGTACATTGAAATATTTTAGAAATACACCTTTATTCCAAAGGGATAATAATAGGGTTCCATAACAGTACAATGTGGGGTGTGTGTGTGTTTGTGTGATATGTGGAACAGAAAGAAATGTGGTAAAACAATACTACCTTTTTCCATGGTTGTTCTGATATTCAAGATGTGTTCCTTGTTCTGAGTAACTGTTGTATTAGTGGTGATTTATGTTCCTCTATGTGAGGGTATTAGAGTCACACTGACCTGTAAGAGAATGCAATCAAGCCTTATATACGCTTAGAGTTATTTTATCCTTTCTCCTATCTTGTTTTTCAGTTTTCTTAAAGTCTGGCAAAATATTTTTAAAAGCCAGGTATTACTATTATTAACTAGGGTTTTTCTATTTTAAACTTCCAATTCTGAAATAATTTTATATTCAGAAAAAGGTGCAGAAATACAACACAGCATTCCTGTGACCATCACCCAGTTTGCCCTCAATGGAAATGTAACTGTGACCATCACCATAGACTAATAGCAAAATCAAGAAATTGACATTGGGACAATACTATCAACTAAACTAAAGCCCTTGTTTAGATTTGAAGAGATGAACCTATTCCTAATGCCTGGGCAACCAACCCTGAAAGCCTGAACTCTCTCCCACATACTTGAGTCTGACTTTGAAATATTTGGCCTGGTGGGCAGGCAGTGAACAGAGCTAATTTTTAAGCCTCTGCAATAGGTTTGTGGTCGGATGTTATTCCCAGAATCTTGGAACAAACACATAGCCACAGCACACAGAATTTCCCTTGATGTCCAAGCAGTCATCTTTACAGTTGACTCCCCTCAACCCTGTGTGGTGCAAGGGAATTTCAAGTGTGCTATTCCTTTTTAGTTTTCATAACCAAAAGTGGTCTTCCTGCTCCCCTGCCCAGGCTGCATCTACATCAAGGCCAGGGAGAAGCCAAACCTGAGCTGTGTGCTTTCTTGCTAGTGAGACTCAAGTGTGCTATTCCTGAGTCTCCAGGGGACTTGTGATATTCCTCTGTGCACTCCTGAGACAGGCCTTTTTTTGTGCTTTCCGGAAATGGTTTGGTGGTGTTTCCACATGCCTCACCTATAGCTCTTGGAGCACTCCGTTTCCAGCTGCCTTCCCTTGACAGCTCCAGCATCTGCATCTTTGACTCCTCCTAGGGATATCTTGTTATCTGCCCGGAGACTCCAGCTCTGTGGTCAACCTCAGGCTAGAGAGGGCCTGCTTACCTCTAGAGCTCCAAGTACCCATGCTTATGGTGGTGTTGGAAATTTCCTATGACTCTTGTTCAGGGTATCCCACAGGAAACCCCTGAAAACAAACCCTTTGGAACACCCATTTAATCTGAGGGGAATTTGTTCTGGTTTGTGAATCAATTTTGTAAGGAATTCTGTATTTAAAGGCCCAGTTTCAGTTCTCTTGCTCTCCCCACTCAATAGCTAATGTATATTTAAGAGCTGCCTGAAGGGTTAACTCACATAAAAAAAATTCTAGTGACTATAGATACACACCTCAAGGAGCTGCCTTACTTGAGCAGTTAATTTCTCTCTGGAATTTCTCTTGCTTGAATGTCCATAATGCAGTGACTTCCGCAAAAAATTGATTTCCACACAAAATTCCCTGCTTGCCTTAAACTCTTCCCCACAAGCCGCCAGCTGCCTGCATAAATATGTGGATTTCCTCATGAATCATTTGTAGCATAGCCAATTGCAATGGAGAGTGAAAAGGGTTGGGAAGCAATGTGATCCGACTGTTCAAGTGCTTCTTTCATAAGAAAACTGCTCTTTATCGGCTAACAGAAGACTGCAGTGGGAATATCCTGCCCATCTATGAATGCACTTGGAAAGCATTATATAGAATCACCCAGGTGCTGCATACATACTAATGACACTAGGGCAGATGAAGCAACAAATCTATTCATTTGCTCAAAATATGAGCTCAGTGTGCACTTGTCTGGCAAAGGTGATGAATAAGGAGGTAGCCCTTTGCAAAATATTCTTTAAATGTTTGAATCTTGCCCCTCCTGGGTAAGTCTGAGCCATGAACTAGCATTTCACTGGTAATGAAATAGAGGTGTATGTCCAAGATACACCTCTAAGGGAGATAATTACTTCCAGCCGCTACTGCACCTGTCTCATTGTTGAAATATAGAAAAGGTGGTGTTTATGAAGCTCCTGTTTCCTATTCCTCAGTTTTTATGTACTCAGACCTTTCCCATGGCTCATAGGTATGGCAGAGACACCGTCACTTGGCACTGGCTGTGTGGAGGGTGAAGCTTCGTTTGTAATTCCACGAGGAAGTTGCCAGTTGTATAATCATAACTGAAAATCAACAGATGTGTTACTTCCTTATGTACCTATGAGGGCTTGAGAGATATTGGGCACTTGCATTTGCCAACCTAGTAACAGCAAGTCTTCCCAAAGCCAAGAATCATGAGTGCATGTCCTCTTTTCTAGCATGAGGGAAGAATTGAGTTAAAAAGAATGCCTAATGCTGGATTTGGTTGTTTGAAAAGATATTAATATCCTATATTATTGCTGCAATGGAATTTTATTTTATTTTTTTAGTTTCTCTTTCTGTGGAGTCTTTATGCCAAGCGAAATAAGTCAATCAGAGAAAGACAAGTATCACATGATTTCACTCATGTGTGGAGTCTAATGAACAAAATAGATCCAGAAAAGTAGAAGCGTGGAACAGACTGATGAATCTTAGAGGGAATGGGGGTGGGGGAAGGGTGGCAGGAAGAGATTAATCAAAGAACTTATATGCATACCAGTGGCCTAATGCACAAAATTCTGCCTGGGGCAGGGTGTTCCTCAGCCCAGCCTACATCCCTCTCACAATCTGGGACCACTGGCTCCTAACTGCTGGCCTGCCTGCCTGCCATACTGATCACCTCCTAAGGGCTCCCCTGCTGGTCTGATTAACACCTAACTGCTCCCTTGCCAGCCTGATCACCCCCAACTGCCCTCCCCTGCTGGCCTGATCACCCCCAATGCTTTTATTAGTATAGATATGACACTTCACAGAAAATTTCACTAACCCTGCTTTACAATAAGGACTTTATGATTGAATTATTGGGGCCAGACACCAAGATTTCCTTTCTTTGAATAGTGGAAGGAATAATTATCTTGTCTTTAAGTTGCCCTGAACATCAAATGATGTTCAACACCACATTCAGTGGCACCCAAAAGTCACTTTTGCTGAATACAATGTGGTAGATGAAACATGTGTTTAGAATTTTAAATGGCCTCAGGAAATTGGGGAAATGCTCAGAATCCAGAAGGGATTCTTCTTGTCCACAAAAGAACAAAATAGTTCCATAACTGAGTGGAAAATGAGGAGTGACTGGCTAACTACAAATATTCAAGGTGAGAAAGCCTTGGGATCCACGGTGAATAACAGCTAAAGTGAAGGAAACAGCACTGTTGATCATGTCAGGAAGTGCTGGCTGCCCCATCAGGTCCTGGCTGCTGCCTGCTGGCCCGGCTTCCAGTCTTAGTGCTGGCCCTGACTCACACTTCCCCAGAGACTGGCAACCTCCAGGGGCTGGAGCATTGGGGCATTGGCTCCCCCTCTCACATGAGGCAAGAGTTGAGGACTGGTGATTTTGAAACAATCTATTTCATTTTTTTCTTCCATACTGACTTTGCTTGGTTCTATGTGCATTGTGTGTGAGCATGTGTGCACCCACATGTGTTGGTGTTCCTGGTGGAACATGTATATGCTCGCATACACCAAAGAGCTTGGATTAGATTATGTAAATAAATTTCTCACTGCACGTTTTCAAAGACCCTGTAACCTAAGAGTACAGTTATTGAAGTGGGCAAATTATAGTCTAGTTGAGCTGCCTGGAGGAAGAGGAATGAGAACATTTTTGTTTCCTGTGGGAGTATGGGGAATGGGTGAGCAAAGAGAAGATGAGTCCATAAAATGTCAACATACCTTGGCAGGAAGTGAAAGAAAAATCAGGATGAGCAGGTATATGAGTCTTCATTTCCATTAACTTTGTTGTATGTGTAGTAACTATTTTTTAATTATCTTTAATTTCCCTAGGGAAACACAGTGTGTGCTGCTGGGTTTGGTTACTTTTTCCATCTTGTGACCAACCAAACATCACAAGCTCCACTTCTCTCCTTCACTGGGAATATTGCACACTCTTGTACAAGGTAACTTTAGGGAAATTAATCTACATATTGGGTATAAGGCTTATGGTTTAGCATTGTTTTTGTACAAAATTCCTGAGAGGGTTTAACTTAATATTCATATGAGATTTGATGATGCAGCTGCAGACCATTTTGGATCATACAAGTTTGGTGGTAAAGGGAGGAAAATGGAAAAGGAAGTCACTTAAGAGGGAAGCAAGACAAAATTCACCTTTTGTGAATTCGCCAGAGGAGAATTCAATGGAGAGAATAATTAAACTTCCAAGAGATAAGAAGCAACTAGTAACACAGAGTCCCTGGGAGGCTCAAATTCTTGGGCTCAGGAACTGAGTGGGAAGATGAACCTTGTAGAAGAGGCTCTTCACTTGTTACTGGCACACTGTGAGATGAGAAGGAACTGTCCAAAGTCTTTGTTATGTACAGGGTAATGTCATCCACTAAGGTCAAGGGCATGGGAAACAAGATAGGGTAGGGAATTTGAGAATCATGGGAAAAATACAAACTTCAGTAAGCCAGATCCTGATTCAAATCCTGACTTTACTCCTGCTGAATTGCTTATCTATTTGTTTATGTTTTGGAGTCAGATCCCTTATTTGTAAAATGGAAACATATCCACATTGGAAGTTGGATGTGCCAATTAGAGCTTACACAATGCACCTGAGAGAACACCTGGAATGCAGTAGGAACCCAGTAGTTGAAAACTATAAATACTTCCATGATAATAGGGTAGGAATACTGCTATAATGGAAAATGAGAAGGATTAAAAACAATTGTTATGCCATGTTGAAGCTGAGGCAAGGACTAGTACACGTGTCATGAAATTATCATTAGGATTATGAAGTTTCTGCCTAGCAGCTCTCATCAGTTCTGGGATATGAGCAAAGAAAATACACAGAGCCCTAAAATGGTAAGGAACTTCTAGGAGAACAAAAGTTGGAGAGTATCTACTTTCCTAGCAAGGGGGAGAATTTATTCATGACTTTTACTTTAATATTTTCCAATGAGAAAAAAGTAGGATGTTTGAAACACAGAAACCGACTAAATTTCACTCTTTGTTTCACTTTCTAGATGTGGGCTCTTTGTCTACCCTAAGTTTCAGCCATCTTGGGACAATGACACTGGCCCCACCCTGTTCCAAAACTTTAGGGTTTGGGGAAGTGCAGGTGGAGTGCAGGTAAGTTTCTTTAGTTTTTTTCTTTTCTTTTATTATTTTTATTAAAACTGTTGTTTTCTCATGGTGATTTATTGTACACTAGTAGCCCAGTGCACTGATTTATGCACCCATGGCTGAAGATGGAATAGTGCTCCCCTGGAGGAATCAGGTTCCTTCCTCTCTGGTTCCAGGGTGCATTACCTGAGAACTGCCGCTGCCAAGTCACCACAGCTCAGCAGCTCCTGCATTGAGCATCTGCCCCCTGGTGGTCAATGCATATCATATGTACTGGCCTGTCAAATGGTTACTTAGACTTTTATATATATAGATTGCTATATAAAGGGAGTTGAGTTGCTGCTGAGGGAAGCATTGTAATATCATCATAGTTTTAAGGAACCAACAGCATTATAGGTGTATGTGGAATAGTTGTTGAATGAACAAATTACTAGTTACTATGCCAGGGTTAGTTGACTTTTTTTATGGAGACTTTTAAGCAGCTGTAATAGAGAACATCAGAATTACCATCAAGATTTACCACCAGGAGGGATAATAAAAGTAGTCCATTTCTCCCTTATCATGCCTATTTAGACATAAAAAATTAAAACTCAGAAAGCAATTGAATTTGTTAATGTTCACATAATTAGTGGCACAATCAGGTATAGAGTCCAGACTCCAAATGTGCATTTGCTACCCTAATATCTTGGCTAATACATATTTCAATCATAAAAAGAAGATTCTAGGACTGCTGAGATAAAATCTTTATAATCTATTTATCATTGGAACCCAAAAATTTCAGTTCAAAGTGCTTTGTTTACTTTTCTCAATGAGTCAGATTTTCTTCTATTTTGTTCAAAAGGGAGACAAGTTCACATTCAGTCATTTACCTTTCATTATCACAGTGATTTCTTACAGGTAAGCTTTGCTTGTACATTGTTATCAGCAATATATAAAATCTTTCAATTGTAAACTTTTAATAGGTGAATTGTATGGTGTGTATCCTATATAATAAAAGCCAAGGTGGCATCACGCCCTCATGCGACGCCATCGCTGATGCCATCACAAGATGACTGACACAAGATGGCCATCACAAGATGGCTGCCACAAGATGGCCATTCTCACATCATCACAAGATGGCCAGCAGAGGAGGGCAGTTGTTGGTGATTGGGCTGACAGAGGAGGGCAGGAGAGGGTGATCAGGCTGGCAGAGTAGCAGTTAGCCATCAATGTGATTGTTTTAGGCTGTTCATCAAAACAGCATCCTATGTGATGGGCTCCCTGGTGACCCAGGATATGTAATTTTAATAGTGTCAATCAGGCCAGCAGGGAAGTGGTTAGAGGGTGATCAGGCTGGCAAACAGAAGCAGTTAGGAGCAATCTGGCAGGGAGGCAGGCAGGAAAGCAGTTAGGAGCCAGCAGTCCTGGATTGTGAGAGGGATGTCTGACTGCCAATTTAGACCCAATCCTGGCAGTCGGACATTCCCCAAGGAGTCCCAGACTAGAGAGGGTACAAGCTGGGTTGAGGGACACCCCCCTCCTGTGCATGAATTTCATGAACCAGGCCTCTAGTATATTAATAAAGCTGTTAAAAAAGAGAAAAAAGAACCTCTTCTGTACATAGCCATGTAAACTCAAATATTCCTTCTTCCTATCTGTGTGACTTAGGCAAGTTCTCTGTTACTTTCTCATTTGTAAAATAGAAATAGTTATAGAACCTAAATGATAAGTTTGTTTTGTGAGTTAGATAAATGCCTGCATATAAAGTGCCTAGAAAAGTGTCCCAGTCTTGCTGGGTGTATAATAATTGCTGTTGTTAATAAACAGTATTGGGTGGTGATAGACCAATGTTGATAATAATGATGACTCTGGAAATGGTTAAATTTAGAAGTGCGTTCTGCATCATAAGAAGCACATTGTTTTAAAATTTTTTGAACTTTCATTATTAGATAGTTTTCATTATTGTCAGACTATATTCTGGTCATTAGACATAAGTGTCTTATATATAGATACTTAAACAGAATATTCTAGCAGGTAAAATTTCTACTGTGAGAAAATATAAATTTGTATCTATTTGATTATCTTGATAGCTAATATTTTTGTATATTTTCTCAGTTAATCATCTTAACCTTTGGGGAAAACATTATTATTATCCTTCTTTTGTAGATAAGAAAACTCTCTGGGTTAAAGGTAAAATATGTGTTCATGTCACACAGCTAAGAATGGCTGGGTCCCAACTTAGGCAATCTGACCCTTCTGTATATAGGTTAATAAAAATTGAGAAAAATACCCTCTTCTCATCATGTATCATAAATGCAGTGATTTTTTTAGAGGAGGGAGAATGAGATGAGAACACATTATGAAAGCTGTATTTATACTATAAATAAGGACTTTTTTGCTATTGGGTGTTGATTTTTGTTAGTAATTAACAGGTTCTTTAGTTAATGCCAAGTGTTAGTTGCTTTTAAAAATGAATTATTTGCCAAAACTTGGAATACCTGTAATTGAGTAATAACTGTGACATCATACCTATTTTGCTTATCTAAACCTTGCATCTTCAAAATTTATTATTTATAAAAATTATTGGTGCATTCAAAATGGGAAATGCAAGCTATTTTATTCTTCAAAATTCAAGCATGGAGACTGATTGACAATTAAAAGCACAATACTTTGCTAAATCAAGGCTACTTTTGTCTTAATTAATAGGAAACTTCCACTTTAAGATATGAAAGCAACCATAGCCCTATTTAATGAATAAGTATGATTCTGTTAGGTTAGTTGTTAGTCCTAATCTCCACCTTGGTTTAAATGGTTGAATGAGGCCTGATGAGAAGTTAGATGTCTTTTCCAAGATCATCTAGTTAGTTAATATAAGTCCTACGTGAAAATGAAGGGCTCTGTACTAAAAATTACTGGGATTCTTTCAACTTTATTAATCTGATTTTGTTAATACCCGATCCCAGTTTGGGCCTGCTAACATAACCTGTCATAAATATACTTTCACATCATGTATTTCAAATCTGTAGTCATGTTCAATTACTTATTTCACATTTACAATTTTATGACAATATTAGTTAATATATACCACACTGAAGAAAATGGTAAAAACTGAGGTTCTTGGATGCTATATTTTTCTCCACTAATTTTGTGTAATTTGGAAATGGCAAGTTTACTTTAGAAATGTGAAGAATTCACATTGACCTTTTTAATGTATCAGTTATTATGAGGAGACATGAAAAGTATAGAGGGGTTGTTACTAAAGAGGACTAGTTAGTGCTGACCTCATGGCAACTTTGGGATGTCTGTGCAGGTATTGATGGGCAAAAACATGTTTATTTATACTTAATTAATAATTACAAAGTTACCAGAAATCTGCCAGCAAAGCCAAGCCTGAGACCTTTGCCATAACATATGCTGATTTTTTTGTTTTGTTTTGTTTTTAATAGATTTTTAGAGGTAGCAATCTTCACCTGAGAAACTTCCAAGTTTATTCATGCAGAGATTTTGGAATTGATATCTTGGAAAGTGATGCAAATACTTTAGTTACTGACAGCTTATTCCTTGGTCATTTTGTCCACAAGGTAAGTACCTAAGTGTGGTTTTTTTTAGGCTGTCCATCAAAACAGAATCCTATGTGATGGGTTCCCTGGTGACCCAAGATATGTAATTTTAATAGCATTCTTCAGTGAGTCTTATTATTTAACTCGTAAAAGTTAGAGGATCTTTTTATTTGTAACTGGTAGTATTTATAATAAAATTCAAATATATGCAAGGATTCAATGTTATAAGTTAATATAAATTATAACAATCATGAGTAGCTTGCAGAATTTTCATTTGGTTGCAATGTAGCATTATTACCCATACCAATTAAATAATACATCTAATAATTTAAAGTTAGTTTATTCTAACCTCACAATAATTATTGTATAATAGCATGATTTCATATTGTCTCTCTGCATTGTTGTTTGCCAAGTTTTTACAGCAACATTTTGTTCATAGAGTCCTTACTACTCTATTTGGGGTGCTACCCCCAAAATAGGTAATATAAATTTACATTGTTTACTATAGTGTACTACCTCTTATATGATTCCCTAATACTTCCTTAAGTGTAATGTTAAAGAACAAAATACAACCAAGTAAATTTCAATATCTAATTGGCTTTATTAAGTGATTCATGAACGGGGAAGTTTCCTACCTAAAGAAAGCTCTGAATGGCTGTACAAAACACAAAGCTCTTAGAGGCAAAAGGGTGTGGCAGGGGAGTCCCCTCCCACCCCCCCCTTTTTTATTTTCCCCACATCTCCATTTATCCACTTTGTTTCTGTCCATGAGTTCTCCCCCCACTCCTCTTTTCCATTTGCTCAATCAACCCTGCTTCCCTCCCAATACACACAGGGTTAGTTCTTAGCAAAGGAAAAGAAAGGATTGTTTTTAAACCAGGTCATCTTTTGGGAGAGGGAAGGGCAGTGGTTTTACCAAGCAGATTTTGCCTCCCCAGTGATGCTCAGGAAATTTCAGACTGATTGGTTTAACATTCCATTCCTGAGAGAGGCTGAAACTGCAGTTAGGTTAATTATTAGCTTTGGTTTGGTGACTTCGCTAAGCAAAAGTGACTCCATTTTGGCCTTCTTATCTCTCTCTTCTTTCTTTCTTTCTTTCTTTCTTTCTTTCTTTCTTTCTTTCTTTCTTTCTTTCTTTCTTTCTTTCTTTCTTTCTTCCTTCCTTCCTTCCTTTCTCTCTCTCTCTCTCTCTCTCTCTCTCTCTCTCTCTCTCTCTCTCTCTCTCTTTCTCCTTTCTTTCTTTCTTTCTTTCTTTCTTTCTTTCTTTCTTTCTTTCTTTCTTTCTTTCTTTCTTTCTTTCTTTCTCCTTCTTTCACTGTGGGTTTCTAAAGTTGTTAAAAAAAAAACAACTTAACAGTAAATTGAGTGGTATAATGACCACCCCCTCCTTGCGCTCCCATCACCCACTTATCAACTCATGACTGACCTTATTTTACATATATATATATCCCTGTTCACTTCACTTCCAATGCAATTATTTACATAACAAAACAGCATCCTATGTGCTGTAGACTGTAGATCACATCTGTGGCACTGCAAGGCCAGGATACCCTGCTGTAGATGAGGCAAGGAGAAGAGAAGTACCTCTTCTCTGGAAGCCCATGGTTGCCTTTGGTCTCAGTAAGGGTTCAGACCTATAATGGGTCCCTAAGTTCTTGTTTTGAAAGAGGTACATGCATAAGCATTGCCATAATAATCACAGGTTGAAGGGAACTAAGGTGCTTCTGAGAACCAAGGAAAGAACATTCTCTTCTGTTTGTTCCTGAATGCTTTGGCCAGTTGAAATTTAAATGATACTTACTGACTTTTGTACTTCCTTGGAAATTATTTCATAGCTCTAGATATAAGTATTAAGATTTTAAAAAATCCTATTGTTTCTAACCCACTTTTGTAATATTTAATTCTCAAATTTACTTAGTTAAACCTCTTTTGAACTTCCTTTCCATGAGGGGAATATCTGCCAGCTTTTCCTTTCTCTGAAACAATTACCTTGAGAAAGGATTTTTTTTTAAGACTGCATAGTATCCAAGAGAAGATGGGACTCTGATTTAGATTCTGATATACTATAGTTCAAAGACTCTTAAATGTTCCCAAAATAACCTTTGAGGAGATGCTAAAAGCCAAATGTCCATCAAGCTGAGTAAGTGTCCTGGATAATTAATGTCATAACATCTTAATTGATGCTAAGTAGACATCATAATCAATGGGTGAGTGACATAAATTAAGACATAAATTTTGACAAAAGGATGGTTATCATGAGGTAATAAAAATCATATCTCTGAGATGGGATTCACTGGGACTGCAATACAGCTGAGGGCCTCTTAGTCTCCTAACAAGTAAGTGCAGGAGAAAAGTTCCTGGATGGAAAATGTCAATCACTTGGGTCTAGGGGAGATCTAGATCCTGGCTAGGCATCCAAATATTAAAACCATATCATTTTAGAGCATCATTTAGAGCAATATTAACTAAGTGTTAATCTAGTTAGAACTCTTGAATTTACAGGTAAAGAAATGAGGGTTTTAGGAAATTAAGTGAAAGCCTAAGATCCATGCCTAGTAGTGTGGAGGTGGGACCACCTGGATATCCTCCCACTCCTGGTCAAATACTTTCTCAGTTACACATGGAGAATAGCTTTGGCAATGAGCATGTACCTATTTCAATATTTCCTGAAGTGTTTTCCATAGAAGGCTAGCCCCAAGAGAGGATATAAGAAAAGGAAATTCTTAGGTTAATAATATTTAGGGAACACTATTTATTACACCTTTCACCCCCTGAATTTCACATCATATTTTAACACATTGTAGGCTCTGTAGAGTCCTAGGGTAAAAAACAAACAAGAGCCATATCTCTGAATCTTTATTTAACACAACAATGTTTAGATTTATTTGGGAAGATTTTATTGACATAAGAAACCATGTCAGTTGTTTAAAAAAAAAGAGAGACAGACACGACCTTTGTGGTTGTGGAACTGATATTAGCTTCCATCTTCTTTAGGTAATAAGATTTCCAAGAATTTGGCTTATTATTCTTAGACCTTCCACCCACATATAATGGGTGGCACACTATTTTCAGTGAATCATATTCTAAAACAAACACTAGTTTCTAGAAGTCCTTGTTATCATTGGAAAGAATTATTATTATTTTTTGTTTATAACTAGCATATCTTAATATATAAAAAGCCGGAGGCCACCACGACTGAAACAATCAGAAAGATGACTGAACAGCAGGCTGCATGGGGTGACCAGGCGAGCAGGGGGGTTAGTGAGGGACGACCAAATGACTGAGTAGCAGGCTGCGTGGGGCGACCAGGCTGATGGGGAGGCAGTTGGGGGTGACATGGCAGCAAGGGGGGATAGTAAGGGGTGACCAAGCCAGCAGGGGGCAGTTAGGGATGACCAGGCTGGCAAGAGGGGGCAATTTGGGGTGACCAGACTAGCAGGGAGGGCAGATAGGGGTAACCTGCCAGCGGGGGTGGGGGAAGTTAGGGGCAATCAGGCAGGCAGGCAAGTGAGCAGTTAGGAGCTAGTGGTCCTGGATTGTGAGAGGGATGACAGTCAGACATCCCCCAAGAGGTCCTGGATTGGAGAAGGTTCGGGCTGGGCTAAGGGCTCCTCCCACCCCCACCCCTACCTCTGTCCACAAATTTCATGCATCGGGCCTCTAGTCTAAAATAATAAAAGTGTAATATGCTAATTAGACCGGATGTCTTTCCAGACGAAGCCTGGGCTCTGAGGGAAGCCTGGGTCCTGGGTGTCAAAGGGAAACTGGGGCTGGCAGCTGGGGGAAGGAAGGCCTACTTTACATGAATTTTGAGCTTCTAGTTAGTACATATGTTGGTACTCTCACACCCAATATTACCTTTATATTGAGATGAGTAGAATAATTTCCAGTGAGGGTGGCTTTAATATACAAGACAAAGTGACACGCTCTATCATCACTATACTGTCCATCCTAGTTTGGTTGTTCAGTTTGTTTAAACCAGTTATCCAACTAGCACTCCCTTTCAAATTCTCAATAATACCCTTCTTTGTATATATATTATGTTCACTTTATTCAGACAGATGCTAATGGGCTTAGTTAATTTTTCCTCCCATTTCTCTGGGGGTTCCTTCCCAGTTTCACTGGTGGATTTGTCTTTCTCAATTTAGAAGTTTCATTTTTTTGTTTCTCTAAAGTCTGGTCTAGGGGCCCTTCTCATCTCAATATACTTGCTCTCCCTGGGAGAAACCTCATTTTCTCTAGTGATTTCAATTACCATCCGCACACTGATGTCTCCCATACATTTGCATTTATTTCTACCATCTCATTTTGTACTTTCAGTTTGCAATGCTTTCTTTGTCTCTTTTTAGACTTGATTTGTGTTGCATTGAATAGTATTACACACACACACACACACACACACACACACACACACACACACCATCCATATATATATATACTCATTTTAAAGTTATCCATTCTGTATAATTATGTTCACCATTGAATTTAAAATTTTAACTTGCCTGCTTGTCTTAAAAATCTAAATTACATTAGCACTGTTAAGGTTTACCTAGCAATGCAAGGACTTCACTTTTCTTTCTTCATCTTCACATCTTGTGTATTACTTTTCTATTGTATTTTGTTCCACTGCTTAAAATAAAAGTTTGAACTACATAATAAAAGAGTAATATGCAAATTAACCATCACTCTGCTGCACCCACAAGCCATATCCACCAGCCACGCCCACCAGCCAATCAGAGTGAGTATGCAAATAAACCCAACCAAGATGACTACAGCCACAGGGAGCAGGAGGGAGGCTTGGGTTTCCCAGGCAATGGAGGAAGCCAAGCTTTCTGCCTGCCCTTGCTGGTTTAGGCCTCCACTCAAGGCTACAAAGTTTCAATTATAGAAGGTAAACAAATCCAAACAGAAATGGCTGCTGGCCACAGAGTGAGCAGGAGGCTTGGCTCTGCTCCAGGCTACAAAGTTTCAATTGTAGAAGATAAATAAATTCCAGATACCAGGGCCTCTGCTTGGGTCACCAGGGGGCATGGATGGCCTGCAAACCAAAAAGGCCTCTCGCCCAGGCTGACCCATGCCCCAAGGGAATCCCCATCCTGATCCAGGACACCCTTTAGGGCAAACCAGCTGGCCTCTACCCATGTACCAGGCCTCTATCCTATCTAATAAAAGAGAAATATGCAGATTGACCATCACTCCATCAGGCAAGATGGCTGCCCCCATGTGGTCAAAGATCCTGCCCCCATGTGGACACAAGATGGCTACCACAAGATGGCCAGCAGGGGAGGGCAGTTGGGAGGCACCAGGCCTGCAAGGGAGGGCAGTTATGGGTGATCAAGCAAGCAAGGGAGGACAGTTGGGAGACACCAGACCTGCAACGGAGGGCAGTTGGGGATGATCAACCCTGCAGGGGAGGGCAGTTAGGGGTGACTAGGTGGGCAGAGAAGGGAAGTTGGGGGCAAACAGGCTGGCAGAGGAGCAGTTAGATATCAATCAGGCTGGCATGGGAGTGGTTAGGGGGTGATCAGGCTGGTAGACAGAAGTAGTTAGGGGCAATCAGGAAGGCAGGCAGGCGAGCAGTTGGAAGCTAGTAGCCTGGATTGAGAAGACAATGTTTCAGTATCTTCTAGCTTCTAGCTTCTAGTCTTGAGGTTAAATAGTTTTAAAGTCCTCTAATTCTAGGTATTTAAAAACATGTTTTATTAATTTTTAAGTAGAGAAAGGAGAGGGAGAGATAGAAACATTCATTGATCTGCTGCCTCTTGCATGCCCCTTACCGAGGATCGAATCGCAACCCTAGCATGTGCCCTGACTGAGAATCAAACAGGGGACTCTTTGGGCCATGGGACGATGCTCAATCCACTGCCACACCCGAGGAGCTAATTCCAGGTCTTTTATGTGTAACCTTTTAGTTTACTTTTTGGATACTTTTAGGATCTTATCCTTGTTCCTGATGTTTTGAAACTTCAATATGATGTACCTTGTGTGGCTTTTTGTTTAATCCATGGTGTTAGGCACTGGATGAGAACCTTCAGTCTTATTTCTTTGAGAATTTTATAATTCCTCTTTATTTATTTATTTTTTTGAAAACTATTGTTATTTGGATATTGGACCTCCTAAATTAGTTTTCTAATCTTCTTAAATTTCTCTCTGATTTCCCAACTATATTTTAATTCTATTTTTAGGCTACCTTGTCATTTTTTCTTATTGAATTTGTTATTTCTGCTCTCCTGTGTTCATTCTCTTTTCCTTTCGGACCCCCACCTTCTTTTCTTTGGCTTCTTGTTTCATGGATATAGTATATTTATTTCTCTGTGGTTATTAATGGTGATATTTTAAGTTTTCTTCTGACTTCTATACTGGTTTTGTCTCCACTATTTTTCTTCTGTTTGTTTCTGTCACTCTTTCCTGTTGGAAGTCTCTGAAAATTTCTGGTGATCCTCAATTATACAATTGAGCACTAACAACTTCATTAGATGGAGTTTGCTGAAGAAGTTTTGTGGTTTAATCCTGGAAGCAATTTTTTTTTAGGTTTTCAAATTTTAATTTTTATATTAACATACATTAAAACTGACTTTTATGTAGTTGTTGTTAATCCTTACCCCAGGATATTTTATTTTTATTTTTTTTATTTTTACTATATTTTATTGATTTTCCACAGAGAGGAAGGGAGAGGGATAGAGAGCTAGAAACATTGATGAGAGAGAAACATCGACCAGCTGCCTCCTGCACGCCCCCACTGGGGATGTGCCCACAACCAATGTACATGCCCTTGACCAGAATCAAACCTGGGACCTTTCAGTCCGCAGACCGATGCTCTATGCACTGAGCCAAACTGGTTTTGGCACCCCAGGATATTTTTACCATTAACTTTTTAGAGAGAGTAGAAGGGAGGAAGAAAAACACAGAGAGAGAAACATCAGTGTGAGAGAGACATATGGATTGGTTGCCTCCTGTACCCCCGAGGGTCGGAACCTGCAATTGATGTACTTGCCCTTGACCAGAGTTGATCCTGAGACCCTTCAGTCTGTGGGCTCTATCCACTGAGCCAAACCAGTGAGGGCCTAACTTTTTTTTTAATGTATAATGTCCATTTTTTAACAAATGTATAGATTGGTGTAACCACCACCACCACCATCAAGATGCAGAACAGTTGCATCAACCCCATAAACTCCCTCCAGCCCGTTCTTTGTAGCCATGTCCTCCTCTCACATCAGCCCCTGGGAATCACTCATCTATTCTCTGTTTTTTCAACAATCATTTACATAAATGGGATCAGATAGTGTGAAACCTTTGGCACCAGCTTCGCTCATTCCCAGATGCCTTAGGGAATTTATCTAACTTGTTGCAAAAAACAATATTTTATTCCTTATGATTGTTGGGTAGTATTCTACTATAAGGATATGCCAGTTTATTTATCCATTCATTTGTGAAGGGCATTTGAGGTGTTTCCTGATTTTATACTTACAAATGAAAGTGTTATGGCCATGTACATAAAGTTTTTTATATGAACATAATTTTCTTTTAAAAAATTCTTTATCAAAGTATTACATGTGTCTCCTTCCCCCCTTCCCCCAAGCACATGCCCTCACTCCCCTTGTGTCTATGTCCATTGGTTTTGCTTATATGCATGTATGCAAGCCCTTGGTTGATCTCTACCTTCTTCCCCCACCCTCCCCTGCCTTCCCTCTTAGGTTTGACAGTTTTGAACATAATTTTCATTTATCAAAGGTAAACACTTAGGAGTTGAATTACTAGGCTGTATGGTAAGGGTATGTTTAACTAGATCAGAAATGCCAAACTATTTGCCACAGTGGCTGTGTCAATTTGTACTCCCACCAGCAATATATGAGAATTTTAATTGTTCCTTATCCTCATTAGGATATCAATTGGTATCATCACAATTTTTTACTTATCATTCTCATAAAAATATGGTGTATTTTATGGTGATCCTTTTCATATATATGATTTGTAAATATTTTCTCCTAGTCTGTAGCTTGTCTTTTTACTCTCTTAATTGTTTCTATTTGTGCATTACAAATTGTACTAGTTCTCTTTTTTTTCTTACCTTATTTCCCCCCTTGTGAATCTTAGGAAAGCCTGTGTATGTCAGCAGGGATCAAAACTCCCAAAAGATGGGAACTGATGGTATCTAACACAACTTTTGTTAATTTTGATCTCACTGACTGCGTGTCCATCAGAACCTGTTCGGGCTGTTCCCGAGGACAGGGTAAGTTGATTGAATAGATAAGACAAACAGTAAATAAGTCAAATACTCAAGTAGATATGACAAATAGTGGCAAAGCCGTTGTGACTCATTATTTCAGTTTTAAAATTGTATCAGTAGAAACTGCTGCTCAAATCATCTGAAATAAATCCTAGAGGAGGCCAGGTAGTCTCAATACGGCTCCTGTAGCTTCCCATTCTCTTCCTGTGATGGCGTCTATCACACTGTCTCTGCTGGACTCTGAGCTTCACAGAGGCAGGGATTATGTCTCCTCTCACAGTTTTAAAAAAATATATATTTTATTGATTTTTTACAGAGAGGAAGAGAGAGGGATAGAGAGTTAGAAACATCGATGAGAGAGAATTATCTACCAGCTGCCTCTTACACACCCCCTACTGGGGATGTGCCCCAAACCAAGGTACATGCCCTTGGCTGGAATTGAACCTGAGACCTTTCAGTCCACAGGCCAACGCTCTATCCACTGAGCCAAACTGGTCTTGGCTCCTCTCACAGTTTTATCATTAGTACCTAGTAGCCTGTGCCTAATAGGCTCATTGATTAAATTAGTGGATAAAGTTGAATGGATATACATATGAATATAAACTAACATACATGCAATATTTATTAAAAAAGCCAGAATTTAGTACTTTGTGTTTTCAACAGCCCAAGGTTTATTGTATGCACAGAGAACCATAGGAATTTTTGTTCAGTTGTTAACCACATCTCAGAGGTGGTGAGAAATACCTTGGAGGACTCATGGGCTAAGGTGAAAAGGAGTGGGGAGCAATCTAGTTGATTTGATCTTTGTAAACAGCCAAACCAAGTAATTCAAGTAAATATGCTCTTGTGGTTTGAATCACCAATTTAGATAATTGTTTGTTTTTTTAATTAAATGAATAATCAGCAAGTCTCTGACTTTTTTTTTTCCCTTCTGTATAAGCAGAGCCAAAGACTGTGTTTATTTGGGTGGCATATGACTTAAAATTGTAAATAATAGGAATAAAAATAACTTATGACATTCACTTCAACTGACTCTTCATTCTTTAAAACTTCATTGTTTCACATCATTTATAAGACACATAAAAAAGCTCTCTATTCCTTATTAGCTCTAATTCCTTTTCACTGCATAATCTTGCTAAGTCATATTGTTTATTTGTTTAAAAACTGTCTATTCCAGGTTTGTTTAAGGAACTGGGGCGTACAAAGATGAAAAACACATAGTTCTTCTCTTCCAGGAGCTCTTGATCTAGGCCCAAAAGTAAATGTTTAACCTGGTCTCTGTACTAGAGTGTGAAGAGTACAGTCTAGAAAACTGAACAAGGTCAGTGAAAAGAGCAAGGAAGGGCCCTGCCTGGTTTGGCTCAGTGGATAGAGAATTGGCCTGGGGACTTAAGGGCCCTGGGTTCCATCCCAGTCAAGGGCATGTGCCTCGGTTGTGGGCACATCCCCAGTAGGGGGTGTGCAGGAGGCAGCTGATTGATGTTTCTCTCTCATCAATGTTTTTCACTCTCTATCCCTTTCCCTTCCTCTCTGTAAAAAATCAATAAAACATATATATTTTTAAAAAGAGCAAGGAAGGAGGTTAGGTGAGATGTGACTATTTTTTAAAAATATTTTTAAAAAAATTGGTTTTAGGAAGTGAGAGGGAGAGAGAGAAATACCTATAGGCTGCTTCCTGCATGCCCCCTACCAGGGATCAAGCCAGTAACCTGTGCTTGTTCCCCGGCTGGGAATTGAATCAATGGCATTTTGATGCATGGAATGATGCTTGGACAACTGAGACACAGGGGCCATAGAGATGACTCTTAGGCAAGGTTTTGAAAGGTGAATGAATATTTGCAAGTGAGAATGTGCTGAGAAGAATTTCTAAATATTAGGAATAGCAGATGCAAAAAAAATAAAAATTTAAAATCCCAATAGGACTGAATTGTTGTTTTAGGTGGTTGTGGTATGAGATGAATTTAGAAGTTGCCAAGGGGTAATCATGGAGTCTTGAATGTGGGACTTAATTCACTGCATGGACTCAACAGGGATGCAGAGTGAAAACACCAGGGCTTCTATTTAACTGTATCTTATTCTTTTTTATTTTCCTTTTTGTCTATTTCACAATGTACATAATAAAGATGTATAATTGGATAAGTACAGAGAGAATGTGCTTAAGGTAAAGATTTTAATGACAGGGCTGTGCGATTTAGAAGACCACTGCCATAGTTTTTTCCTGGGCAACCCGACTAGTGGCAGTTCTGACAAATCACGTGGAGGTGGTGTGAGAGACATAATGCTACGAAGTATAGCTCTAGAGCTAATACTTAAAAAGTGTGTTACTATTACACTTTGTCTACATGATTAAAAGTTGATTTTGAGGGTAAATCTTTCAAGTATAAACCTTAGAAGGGGTGGGGTTAAACTTACCACAGAAGAACTGGAGCAGACAGATGGAAAAACTAAACCAAGACACCTTTAGTAGTTAGGAATTAGTAAGTTAGTGTTCTGTGTCTTTATTTCCCACTAGAACACTTTCTCACCCTTGGCACTATTAGTATTTTGGGCTGAATAATTTTTTTGCTGTGGGGACTGTCTTGTGCATCAAGAAAGTTAATCAGCATCCCTCCCTCTACAGGCCAGATGTCAATATCACTGCCATCTACATAATTGTGACAGTCCCAAATGATTCCAAATAGGGCCAGATGTCCCCTGGAGGGCAAAATGACCCCTGGTTGAGAATCACTGCCCTAAAATGCAGACTGTATGAAGGCAATATCAATATTGCCCTTGTTTACCACTGTGCATCCGTACATACCACAGAGCCTGGCATACACTATGCACTCATGGGTTTTTTTTCCTGAACAAAACTGTATAAATATGCAATTTAAAGTACTGAATATGTCCCAGCAAATTCAGCTGCCATTTATTGTAATAATCTTCTGTGCCTTGGGTAACACTCTTATCTCCCATTTTATAGGTGGATTTACTGTGAAGACCAGCCAGTTAAAGTTTACAAACTCTCCCAACATGGTAGCATTTCCATTTCCTCATGCGGCAGTTTTGGAAGACTTGGATGGGTCTCTGTCTGGGAAAAATGGAAGTCACATTCTCGCTTCTATGGAAACCTTCTCAGATTCTTGTTTGGTCAGTGCCAGATTCAGTCAGATTGTCCCTGGCAGTGTCTGTGGGGAAGATGTTTTCTTTCATCGAATGTCTATTGGATTGTAAGTTGAATTAAGTAGTTTACCAATGAGCATGCATGTATCATTCAGGCTGTTAAGGTTTATACATTTAATCTTAGCCAAAGGGCCGAGAAGTGATGTTGAAGTTTATAAAAGGAAAATTGTTTTCTAGATTCTATTTTAAGTATTTAGTGCTATGCAAGTGATGGTGAATAATTTTGACAGCTGTCAAATCATAAGTTTATGATTATGGTAGTGTTAGACTGATTCGAATGGCAGCTAACTTTCAATATCACTGGACCAGAACTCATAGTCCATGACCTCTTATTGACATTTTGAGCTAATAGTTCCCTCTTGAAAAAAATTTGCAACCAACAGAAAATTTGACATGTATTTAAATTAACATATTCTTATTGATTTCAGAGAGGAAAAGAGAGGGAGAAAAAGATTGAAACAACAATGATGGGAGAGAAATATCCATCAGCTGCCTCCTGCATACTATGACCTACAGCCACAACCTGGGCATATGCCCTGACTGGGAATTAAACCGTGACCTCATGGTTTATGGGTCAATACTCAACTAGTGAGCCACACTGTCTGGGTGAAATGTACTTAAATTAAAAGTATTATTAAAAATTCTAATAATGTCCATTCTCATTTACACATGTGAACTCTCCCAAAACTCTTTTTAAGTGTTCCATATGCTTTAGGGAAGCAATTGCTGATGCCTTCCTATTACTTGCAAAGTTGCTTCACTCCAGTTCATTTTCCTTGTTAATTTCATGAACTATTGGATTTGTACAATACATTTCCTATTAATATTGGAGCAAGGACCTTTTGGTTATACTAGTCAAACTACCATTAAGTCAGCAGCTGGGATCTTTAAAATGCATAATAGGGTTGCTTCTGCCCTCTTTAATTTCCAGTTAATAACTGTTGAGTGTCTGGGGTTCTATCTTTTACCTGTTTCAAATGCATTGTGTATATGTAGCCACACTTCTTTCTTCCTTTCTTTTAATTGTTCTAACTGCAGGAATACTAACTAAGTCAAGCGATTCAGCTAGAGCATGTTGGCATCTTTTTTTAAACCAGTAAACTACAGAGAGTGAGTCAATGTGTCAGTCTGCATTTTGAATGCCTATAGAATCAGTATCTTGACATTCTGTTTTAAAAGCCTTAGTAAAACAGTGCTAGCATCTAGTAATTTGAATTTTTTTCTACTTTTGCTGTCCAGACTGTGTATTATTCTATGTAATGTTAATGGGCCCAATTCTAGTGAGTAAAATAGCAATGTGGAGGGATATGTTTTAATTTTTAATCATTTTGATTATGCAGAGCATGACTTTTAAAAAATTCTCACAGATGCATACTGGTTTTTATTGTTATTTTAGTGATTTTTACCAAAGGTGTTTTAATGAGTGTTTTCATATTTATCAATTAATGATTTATTTCTTAGATGCATTTTTTTTTCAAATAAGGAAAATTAAAATGGATTCATGTAGTTAAAAAGAACATTATGTGCTTCTATGACATGTATTTGTCTGTGTTCTTTAAACTCCTTTTTTATGCCTTATTTTGAAACCTATTGGGACACTGTCTCTTACAGAGGCACTTAGCGCTGGTATTAGAAAACTCTACAGAAATAACCTTACCGAGCATCTGTTCTTGGAGAGCTTTAGGATAGGACACTTAGGTGCTTACCTTAGCAACACTTAGGGACTGATAAGGTAAAAAATAAAAATAATCCTGAAACAATATCCCAAGCTGATTCAAAAGGCTTTTACTTATCTTTTACAAGATAAGTGAAAAACTTATCTTGGTTTGTCTGGAATTTTTCTGGTTTTAAAATAGAAAGTGTCATGTTCTAGAAACTCCTTCAGTCTTGAGAAAACCAGGATGGTTGGTCACTCTACTCTCTATGATTATATTAAAAATTATCAGGTTGATCCACAGATCTATGGACAAATGCCCAACTATCTTGAGTTAGCCCCAGGAAAGTCTCAATTACGTCTCTTGGCTCTATAGTCCCACCTCTAGGATAAGGTGATTGGATTAGACGTTCTGTAGGGACTTTCTAGTCAAAGTGCACCAACATCCCCTGGGGTTCTGTCAGAAGGGGGAATCCAAGACTCCGCCCCAGGCATCCTGAATCAGGACCCTCAGGTGATTTATATTCAAGTGTGAGAAGCACTGCCCTCAGGTCCTTCTAACCTTATCCTTCTATGATTCCTTCCCTCGCATTTGTGCTGAGTGACTTGATCTTTGTCCCAGAGCATTATAACCTCATTAGGAATATGTCAGAGCTAATGAGCAATTTGAATTCAGCGTGGATACAAACTTTGCTGCATTTCAGGGAGACAGGATTAATTTGTTGTGCTACTTGCCCTGGAGCAAGCACCCTAAGAGTTGATTTACAAAGCTCTCACAGTCATGATCTTTTGGGGTTGCATGCTGATGGAGATCTGATATGGCACAAGCACCCTGCTGTCTTCACTCTCCACTCTTACCCCCTCCCTCACCATGAGGTCCCAGAGTGTGGCCTGGCATAGCTGTGTAAACAAGGCACCACATTTCCCTTTTGTGAACAACCAAATGATTGGAATGGAATTTTTTTCCTTGGTAGTTTCCCTCTATGGTCCAAATTCACTATTAGCTTTTTGTTTGACACTGGCAACCTTCTGTCCCTGCCCCTCACTACCTTTTTCAAGTCAGATGGGTACCCACATTTGTGGGGCAGCCTGTTTTATAGCTTCCTTGGACTCCACCCTAGCAGTTGGGTTGAATAAAAAATTGTCAGCCTCTATAGGGTAGAGTCTAGTTTTATGCTTTGTTAAAATGCCAACAAACTTGACATTCATGAGAGCTGCTTACATTGTTCCCTCCCTTACTGACCAGGCTTTCTGTAGGAGCCACAGGCTTTCTGGATCGTGTTCTTTTCCCAGCTTCTCTTTCTACCAATCTGATCTGCCCAGCTCACCCTTCCTGATAAGACAGGGATGGAGTTAGCCTTACCAATGTAAGGCAGAACTTCATTTTGGAAAAATATGTCAGTGTCTCATTTTCTCTAGAGGTTCCATAATGATGACATGCCTAACATAGTGCTCGGATTTATCTGTCCCCAAATTTAGATAAATGTTTTCTTCTGCACAGGAGCATATTATCCCCAATAATATTTTTTCTCTCTATGTCAGTTAAAGCTGTTCTTTTAAAATTTATTTTACGGTATTTTATTTTAAATCTTTACTAAAATTGATACATATGTCCCCGCCTTTGCCCCTTTGATCTCTTCCAGCCCACCCCTGCCTCGGGCCTTCACCACCCAATTGTCTGTGTCCATGAGCCATACATTTTTGTGTGCTCCTTCCAGATCTCCTTTATAAGCTCCCCTCTTTGTCTCTTAGGTGCTGGTGTTTCTTAGGATTCTGAGAGGAGCTTTCCTTCCTCTCAAGTCATACTCTTCCCAGGTGATCTGGGTTATTTCACCACTTCAGTTAACATTCACTGATGCTTCCAGGTTTTCTTCATTTAGTCTCTACAGCTATACTGAGCTCCAGACCCACTAATCCAACTGCCCTTAGGATTGGCACTGTCCAATATTGTAGCAACATATGGCTCATTCGTAATTGAGATGTGATGAAATTCTAAATTATACACCGCATTTCTAAGACTCGCTATGAAAAAAGAATGTAAAAGATCTCAATAATTTCTTTATATTGATTATGTTGAAATGATAATATTTTGGATACACTGGGTTAAATATATTATTATAATTAATTTCACCTTTCTCAATTTTTAATATAGCTACTGTAAAATTTAAGATTATGTCTTTGGCTTGCACTAATGGTTTGCATTATATTTCTATTGAGCAACAATGCTTTAAATATCTTCACTGGAGTGTTTAATAGGCATCTAAAACCTGATTTGCTAAAACTCAATTTTATAGTCTTTATCCTGAGGATTCTGAGAAATGCTTATTTCACATATAAGTCATCTACCAAGCACAGTCCATTTTACCTCTCCCAGAAATTCCTTTTGAATCTTTTTACTTCTGTCCCTCCCAACTTCTTCCCCTAGTCCAGGCCACCATACCTCTCACCTGTATAATCACAACCACTTCTTAGTTTGCCATCTTGCTATGCTCCCATCCTTGAACTTTATAATTGCAGATCTGGTCTTGCTTTTTGTTCATTCTCCTGTTTGAAATTTTAAAGTTTTCTCAGCACCTTTAAAAGAAAGTCCAACATTTTAAGCATCTCATGGGCCCTTTATGACCTGTTTCCTGTTTATAATTCTAGCATGGTCTCAACACACTGCCCTTCTTCCTTGCATTTTGTCTCAGCCACACTCACCTTTGATGTGCTTTTCAATTCATAATGTTCAAATTCCATGGAACTCAGCATGAAAGTCATTTTCTCTGGTAAACTCTGAGTTTTCTGTACATGTTTCAATAGCCTTGCTGTGTGCTGGCTCCATAACTTGCACTAACCAATACTCACAGGCCCTACATAGCTTTAAAAATTTACCATCTTTTCTTGTAGATGGTATGCAGTGTAAGAATAGGGTGTTTATTGTCTGTGTGTATTTGTATTATAATACCTATTACCATTTTGAAACATATGATCCAATAAAATTAGTATTGAACAAATGAATATAAGTAAAATAAATTGTGGTCTCCCCCAAACCTTCTTCCTCTAGGGTCCTTATGCGCATTTCTCTCTTAGGACATATTGATGATGAGCCCATGACACTCAGATTTTCTTCAGAAGACCCAGGATTAAAGTGCTATATCCAGTCTTTATTTCTAAAATTAGTAGGAACATCTAATACTTAAGATTGTCATTTCATAATGTCTCTGGGTGTTTGCTTTCCTTTGACTATCAGCTGACCAGATGATTTATTTAGCAACTGATTATTCCTCTACTTTGCCCCTACCCCACCCCTGTTGAATCAGTAATTAATCTACATTTGCAATTTTTTCTTGTCCTGGATGTATTGATGTATATAGACTTGTGATGGAGAGATTGAGAAGTCAACCCTCAAAATTACCATCTGGGAATTATTATTATTGGTTTATAGTACTCACTAGCTCCTTCAGTTGTCATAGACTTATTAAAATGACAGTAAATCAGTTTTTTTTCAGTTATTGACTTTATTAAGTGTGGGGGAAATTAGAAGAGTTTAAAAGATGTTATAGGTTGGCAAAACAATCTTTTTGAGTTTTTATAGGATGTTCATAAAATTAAGTCAAGACATATGATTATATTTGAAATAAATTTTTAAATCTGCAGAATAGAGAAGTAATTAAGAATCATTTGTAGATACAAGACATAGCTCCCCCTAGCCCAACTTCCTAGGTGCATTCCTTTGGTAAGTTACTCCACCTCTTTTTGCTTTAGTTCTCACATCAGTAAAATGGGCATAATGGTATTATTTATCTCACAGGGTAAGTGCTTGACATGTAGTTATTGCTCAGTACATGTTGTCTTTAAGAAGTCTCTGTTTTACTTTGGTGATCTACAAAACAACATATAAACATGCTACTAGCTAAATAAAATACTATATATTATTATGTTTCTGAGAAACAAATGTCTGGTAAAGAAATAAAGTTTACTCAACTTTTATTTAATCCAATTCTTGAAAGATAGGGAATACTTTTTTATAGTTCCATGATGTTATACTAAGCCAGATCAAACTCCCAGGTAGTCATAGAACCTGGAATAATTCAGGACATAGTCTTTGATTCATTGTTACCCAAAGCTTTCCTTTTCTTCCTTCCTGCTTCTCTTGGAAAAGAAAAGGTTAATGTTCATGTTGATCACCTTGACTCTTAGATCTTACTTAATATCCTCTCCTGTAGTGCTTGCATTCGGTTTTTACCTATATAACTGCTCTTAATGTGTCAGTGTTCAAGGTATGAAGCACCCCCTGCCTCTGTGATGCAAAAGTAAAGAAGAGTTCAAATGGAAATTTTGGCCTACCTTTTCCTTTAATAATTGCCTAACTCTACTTCCTAGGGATAAATAGGCACAGCATCACTAATGATATCTGTTCATTCCTCAAAAGCAAAAACCAAACAAAGAAATGCCTATGTGAGACAGAAAAATTCCAAGAAGCATTATCCTCTATTGGCAGCAGAAGTTCCACAAGTAAAATAGAAAAATATCTAAAATCACAATGAACCCCCAGACTGAGGGATATCCTCAAATTATGTCACTGAACATGGCTTTGGAAAGAGGGGTTGCCAATGAGCTTGTGAACTGGTATCAGTCAGCTCCTCCATAGCACCAGATGAGTGTATACAGTGTGTGTGCATGTGTGTGCATGTGTATGGGAGGACAAGGTTATTTTTCACTTTCCCTGACAGGTAGCTGTCTACCTTCTGGTTGTGTAGTTTTAATAGTGATCTTTTCATGCTGTGAGGAAATCATTCCAGCTAGATTCAGTAATTCAAGAGAAGAGATGCAATGGTATATGAAGGATCATGTTAGGTAGGATGATAGACATCTGTTGCTTCTCTTCATGGAGTAAGATAGAATAAGCAAGAAGTATTGTCCTAAGTGTGTTGCAAAAAACTATAGGGACTATGTTTGAAGAGGTGGTAGGTGGATTCTGGCCTTGGGCCTGTCTGTAATAAACTATTTTTTCTTTAGCCAACTCTGAAAAATAACCTATGGAAATATACATCTGCAAAGTCATGGAGGAGTGATCTTAGGGTTTGCCTGTCAGAAACACAAAGATTATTAAATCAGGTGGCTTTTGCCTCTCTGCCTCCCAGTCCTGTTGTGTTTTTTAAAAATGTGAATTTAAGGCTTATTAAAAGGTTAGGGGAAAGACTGAACATTGTGGCCTCTTTTTTCTTTTTAGATTTATTTTTCAGAAGGAGATATATTTAAGTGTACCTCAATCAAAAAGTGTATATTAAAAAATGCTAACTGAGACTGGATGGTGGCAGGTCAGCAGGTAGGATGGTGGGTTTTTTTGGTCAAGGACTTAATATGAGCCCAGTGTATTTTTAAAGGGCGTTCAACCCAGACTGTGCTATAACAATTTGTTGGCTGTGCTCCAAATTTCAATTTTTTTTTCTTTGGAAAGTAAAAGATGAAAGCATCAACAGCAAGCACTAACATCCAGAATATGCTAGCAGCACTATTGAAGGCTAGTTATTAGGATGCATCTGGCTTAGGAAATGTGTAATTAGAAAGTGTTTATTTCACAATTGTTCCAAATTTGAGAGCATTTAGAGCTCAGTGCAGTGTTTGTCTTAATACACAGAGATATGGACCCTCAGGAAAAGTTAGCTAACGGTAAACACAAACCAGGGTGTTAATAGTTGTCCTCATTGGTATTGTTGATTGCCTAACAAATCCTTTGTGGGCAGCATGCATTCAACAGTTCCGCACCGTGTATGGGCACTAAAGCACATCACTGTTTACGCAGCTAGTATTGTAAATTGGTACGTAGGCTGGAAGTTTTACCAAGTGCACAGACAATGCTTTATTTCTAAAGAAAACTATTCATTAAAAACCAGTTTGGGCATTTAAAAAAAGAACAAAAATGAAGGCACCTCATTGAACAGGAAGGATAAAAGGAAAGGTTGGCAGTTCTTTTGTCTTTTTGATTGTACACAGGAGCTGTTGCTGACGCAGAGGGAAGGGTTAACATTTAAAATGGACTGGTTGCCTCCTGATTTCTTGCACATAAAACCACGAGAAGTTCAGGGAAAGACTTCTTCCCCTAGTAATGAAGCTTTCTGCTGCTAATGGCCCATGCAGCCTCCCTTGGCTCCTCCAAATTAGAAATACTTTTGTGCTCCTTTGCTTCATTAACAGTAAAGAGAGGGAGATTGGTGGCTATTTAGGGCATGGGGAATTGGTGGCTATTTAGGGCAAGCGAAAATTGTAGCAATTATGGTTGGTAAATTCTCTTCATGGTGTTCTTTGACTCTTGATGTTCCTCTGGTGCTCTTCAGAAGAGCCCGCCACTATCACTGCTAGCATTTTTTTTCCTGGAAGGATGGGAGTTATTTGAATTTTTGGCCCCAGGTGATGGTCAACACAAGGCACCTTGCCTACTGAGAGAGGATGGGTCTTTTACATTTTGATTTGCTTTTCAGAATGTGTCATATGATTCTTTCCACTTCTAGCTGTAATAAAGGTATATTGGAAAAAATTTACCTCCTCTACCTGTATTGCAATGCAGAAAGCTGGTGCTGCATGTGAGTGAAATTGCATCCCAAATAAACCTTGCTAGAGAGATATTGTGGCTTAATAAGATTAGAGCAATGCATGAAGAAGCAAGAGGAAAGATGCTTTAGAATCTCAATGTGCTATGATGGGTCTCTGATTGATCAAGGGCTTAGCATCAGATTATTAGATGCTCTTTGGAAGGAAATGGCATCACCAGAAAGGTATAAAAGTTTCAAAGACAAATAGAAATGAATCAGAGTTAGGATTCAGTTGCTTATTTGAAGATGGGCTCAGTTTTATAAGGGCCTTCTGAACCTGGAGAGTAAGGTCTGAAAAATGGCTTCTTCAGTAATTAAAGTTATAATTTATAGAAACTAAACAAGGAGAAATTACATCCTGAAAACTAATGCTGATGGAAATTGAGAAGTAACTAAATCTAGTTGAAGTGACCAGGAGGATTTTTTTGGGGCCACATTGTTGGAATCATTTCTGGAAATATCTGCCCAATAGATAATATTATAACATATAGTGGTGATATTTTCAAGGTGGTATGCATGCTATCTTAAGAAAAGAGTGACAAAATATAGGTTGAAGAAATTAAATGTAAACAGATGGGTTTATAGTTTAAAGTAACTATTTGTAAAGGTAGTTTAATTGAGAGCACTTGACTGGAAAAAATAAGAAATTTAAGTTCATAAGAAAACCTTAGCATTTTTCTAAACCAGGGCTCACTACTAGTGTAGATTTCCTGTAGGTGCCCAGAAAGGTTTTCTGACCACCAAACATAAGTGGTTAAGTCCTCTTGACAAATATTCAATTGATATGGAGGCTGATCATATCAAGCTCTGTTCACTTAGAATCAAAATGCTTATCTTCTTTGATTAATAAGTTTACATGAAATCCTCTGACACTTATGTAGTCTTCTGAGTAGACTTCCCATTGGGAGAAACATCACTAAGTGGCCAGTTGAACTGTGCTTGCCCATTTAACACTTACTTATTCATTCAACAAATATTTACTGAGTACCCACTATGTGAAATACAGTTTTATTTCTTACTGTGAATTATTCAATGAAAATTCTGATTTATCAATTAGTCTCTCCTGGACTTAGGTGTTTTTTTTTGTTGTTGTTGTTTGTTTTTACTAATTTTCCAGAGTCCATTTCTCCCTGTGAAAGCTAAAGAGATAATAAACTTTTAGGACATGAAACACTCAAAATCATTCCTGCACTGCAAGGAATCACACTTTATATACAACCTTGGTACCCTACAGTGCATCTAACTCTTTGGTATTTCCTGATTCCAACTTATCTCTTCATAGTACATTTGTTTTCCATGTGCTTCTCGGTAGCCTATCTTCATCCACTATTAAAGGTATTAGTTGAGCCAATATTTGCTGGATGATCTCCTGGGACTCTGGGACTCATGGTTTCAAACAGGAAAGCCGAGCCATAATGATTGAGGACAAGTGGGTAGGATATACGAGGAAGAAAATTAAGCTTTCTAAAACTTATTTAAAGATTAAAAATTAATTATAAATGTCATAAACGGAGGAGGAATTTTAGAAGGGAGAGAATCAAATATGGAGGAAATTCCTACAATGGATTTGAAAGTCAGAACAGGTGACCTCTATGTCCATTCTGATTCTAAGAACATGAGTTGGAGATAGCCCTTTAGTTCCAATTTAAATTCTGATACACATGTGAAGAAAACAAATACCAATGATCCCAAGCCCAAAGAGAGGAAGAGGTCCTTCCCAATCTCAAACTTTCGAAAGATTTCGTTAATGCTGCATAGGGAAATCTCAGAAAAGAATAGTTCTTTTATTCCCAATGCCCCAATTATTTTTCATTCCTTTAATTAGCTAACAGATTAAACAAACACATTTAATCTTACAAGGCTCTGTAGCACTAAAAGTATTGAGTGTGTTTTTTAATGACAAAGTAAACCTCTTTAAAAAAAAGTAGCACAGGATGGCAAACCTGGCCCATCTGAGGCTCTTAAATGAGCTGTAGATAGATATTGTTTGGCTTGCTGATGGTTACTGAATTCTTTACATAGGTTATCTCTTTAAGTTTCCCAGTAGGTATATGAGACACAGTCTACTGTTGCCTCCATTGAAAAAAAGAATAAAAAGAAATGAAAGCTTGAAGAGGGTCAGTAATTTGCCCAAGTTCATATACCTGGCGCATATAAGATATAGATTTCCAGTTTATACCCACTTGACCATAGTCCCCAAGCACTTAGCACTAAAAACAGTTTCCTTTTATAATATGCCACTGGATTGTAAATTGGCTGTGGATATGCTCATGCCACACCTCACTTTGAAAACCCAACATCCTTCATCTCATTTCCCTCCTCTTTGAGAATTTAATTATCTGCCTGCAGCAAAACACCACAGTTAAAGGTTCTTATGAAAACTAAAACAAAGAGGGAAGGACAGTCATAATGTGTATTGATTTTTATTTCGCTTTATTTTTTTCCTGTCCACTTTGACTTTCTTTTATGGTCCTAGCATGTGGCTGACCCTATTCATGTTCTAGTGAAGTCTTAAAAACCACTTTCTGGAATGGGCTGTGCAAAATCATTTACGGAAATGAAAACTTTATAGTTCTGCCTGTGCTATTTACATAACAGTCCTGCCGTACTCTGCCTCAGTTTCTTCATTTGGTAAAATGCTGCCCTTCTAGAAACCATTTAGGAAATTGGCACCAGCTTTTGGGTGAGCTCCCCATGCGTTCTTTCTTTATGTAGCAGACATGATTTGAGTGCCCATTGTGTGAGGGTCCTGTGCCAAGGTAGCAAGAAGAAAATAGCTCTAACCTAAGGATCTCACAACCTATGCTTACCAGCACAAAAGCAAGGTGCTGTAATAGGTGTGAGCACTGGGCATTGTGCAAGCCCACAGGCGAGGAGCCAGGCTACCTCCTCCCTCTGGGGAAGGCTACTGACACCGTTCCTGCTGGGCAGTGGGAGGTGAGCTTCTGAGAGTCTAGGCACATCAAGTTCTGGTCTCAGTCATTGTCCCCAATAAGGGTATCTACTGACTATATAATATATTTTCTGCTGTGGAGAAACCTGGTCTACAGCAAAATTTTGGTCATGGACATTAAAAAAAAAGATTATAGTCCTGGTATATATGAATTTATTGAGATGGCATTTTAGTGGCATCCATTCTGAATGTTACTACCTCTAACCCACCAGACCAGTGACATGCACAGACTACACAAGGACAGCTTCCCACTGGGCTGTTTTGATGTATACAGTGACTGCTGGAACCTCCATACACACAGAGTAGAAGGAGTCTGCAGCACGCATGGAGAGAATAGAAGACCAGTCATAACTGATGGAAGAAGAGTACATTAGATCCAGGATGAACAAATACTTAAAAATCATATTTTTTTCTTTTTAAATTCACACTAGAATGAATGCTCCGGATGTTTCTTATGACTTAACCTTGACTGACAGCAGAAATAAGACAACCACTGTCAATTATGTGCGTGACACACTGTCTAACCCTGATGGCTGGATGGCTTTGCTCTTGGATCAAGAAACCTACTCACTGCGATTTGAGACTCCTTGGACCAACAGATCTCTGCAGGGAATTGATTTGATGGTGTGTTTCATTTTCAAGCGCTATGATGTGATGTTTCCTTCTTTAAAATAATAGTTTGAAGGTATTAGCATCTATTGGTATTGATAAAGAAAACTGAAGCAGCATTTTGACCAGATGAATGTATGAATATAACTTGAATACAATGTGTGTGTATTTGAAAATTTTATTAAACAGATTTAAAAATTTTAAAATACACACACACATTGTAATCTGTTTTATAAAATTTTCAAGTTTATATATGTTTCACTTTGAATGCAGATAGGTTCTGCCTGAATTTTTAAATTTATTAATACAATAAAACAGCTTCTAATCAATCTATAGAATTGTATTCTTATATTATGGGTTAAAAACCAATTTAACCCAGAGAGAAGTGTTTGTAGCCCAAGAAAAATGCCTTAACAAAGCATTTTTATGTTACATACTGCCACCTTGTGGTCAGAGACTAACTTGCAAATGAAGGTCTAGAAGTCAAATGGTTAGAGGGAGCAAATACAGGAATAGTCATGTAGGAAATGGGTGCATTTTCTGGAAAAAAACGAGTGAACTGGTGGATTCCTCTAGTTCCTTTTCCTGCTTTGAACACATTTTTTTTTCCTGTCTCCTAATATTTATATTACCTACAAGCCCTGAGAGCAGTCTTAGGGAACTAGAAGCTAGTTTAGGTGTGCCATAGTTCTGAGGAATTCCATACAGAATCTGTTTTTATCCTCTCACCGCCTCTCTGAGAACAGAGAGCTCTTTCCTTCCCTAAAGGCTCCCATGAGAGCCTTCATGGAATTTGCATAAGGTAAAGGCAGTCGGTTGGTGACTAGTTTCTCTCCTGGCTCACACTCTACTACTTTGTGATATGGGAGAAGTTTCCTGAACCTCTACCTGGCTCTCTCCTCATCTGTAAAATGGGGCATGAATAGTAACAACCACGGGGGATATTTCAAGGATTGAATGACTTTATGTGAGTTGTACTCAAGCATGTAGCACATGCTCCAACAATGCTCCCTATTGCTGTTATCAATGGATGATACCGCCAACATTGCCTGCCTCTTGAAAGGGATTCCTGACCTGGCTCTGTCTCCTCTAGCTGTTTGACCTGGGACAAATCAATTCACTTTCCTGGGCCTTGGTTTCCTCTTGTGTTAATTAAGGAAGTTAAACAAAAAGAAACTTATGATGTCTTTCATTCCTCACCTGGTATTATTTGGAAACTCTAGTTCTGAGTGTATTATGAAGTGGATTCAAATAAGCCCATTCCCCAGAAGAAACGTAGTCTGGGTGTGAACTACCTTATTTCTAAATGACTCAGTGCTCTTTGTAGCTCTTTCTTAGGGGAGTCTTCCTTCCTAAACATGCTCTATTTTATTTTTCTCTCGCTTCAAGTACTCAGCAACATTTGGCAACTTTGCTCCTGGGAATTACCTCCGGCTGGTACACACAGTCCTGTGGCCTTCCCCTGACATCCTCATCAGGTGCGGGAGTCAAGCGGGGTGGTCTTTGGCCTCTCTTCCATCGCCTGGTAGAGACCACGGCTGTGACTGGTTCTTCAATAGCCAGTTGAAGCAGCTCACCTATCTGGGTAAGTATGATTAGATGGGCATTTTAAGGGCACGTAGTAAGAAACCACGACTCACTCTTGAATTTTAGACATTTGTGCTATGAAATGATGGGGAACTGAAGGAAGCGCTGTGTGTAATGGTTGAGTGGATGTGCTTTGAAATCAGACTGCCTGGATTTAAATCCCAGCTCCAAGACTTGCTAGCTATGGGACACTGAGCAGCTATTCTTTCTCTGAGGCTCAGCCTCCTCACCTAGAAAATGAAATAATAATAGGACCTGCCTCAAAAGATAGAAAATTATATAAAGGATAATATGTAAACATTTTTATCAGAGTGACTAACCCATAGCAAGTGCTTAATAAACATCGTTATTAATATTTTCAACTCACTTTAATGCACTCTTATATTTGTAGAAAGATCAAGTGCATGGGAAAGACAGGATGGCTAGGTTATGGCCACAGATATTAGGAGCAACAGAAAGGACAAGTGACAGACAGCTACAGAGAGAGGAGGAATGGAGAGTGAAGTTAATGTGGAAGGTGAGAAGGAAAGTCTTGGAAGGGGAACCAAGTTCAGGAAGATGCGAAGGTGTGGAGGGCTGATCTGAGGACTGGGGTGGGCTGTCTCTGTCTTGCATCAGGATGTAGCATATAGGAGGCAACCTACTGCTCTCTCTCTCTCTCTCTCTCTCTCTCTCTCTCTCTCTCTCAGATTTAGGATGCAGGAACCTCATCTTGTAGGACTGGAAACCCTTCTGTGATTGCAGAGTAATAGATGGCTGAAGGATTTCTTTATCATCTTATTGTGCGTGTTTCACAGGAATTTTCTTTTGACTTCCTGATGTTTGTCTCATATTCATGTTCTATACCATATACCATGTTAGCATTGGTCACTCTGAGCACTATGTCCATTTATACCAACCTCAGCTCAGTTTGGTCTGTAAGGAGAATCTGTCCAAATGGGTCTTTAGAATGTCAATTTTGTTATCCATTAGTCTTAACAGATCCTGGTCAGATTCAGGAGAACTCATAGCACTTCAAGTCCTAGGCCCTGCTACAAGCCAGTCTTGTCCCTAAGGATGTGGAGAGCTGGGCAATTGTCCGGAGTCCCCGGCCTCTCTCCCTTGTGCATAGCTATATGTCCACTGAGTCTGAGCTACACTTGAGCCCTGGGATGGTTACATGTTAATAGCAACACAGAGGAGAGTATGGTACTTTTGTGGTATTTTTATCTTTGCCAAATATATTGCTGTATATTTTACTTGCATTGAATTGTAATGTTCAATTTTTCTTTCTGATTTGGTACATTCATACATGTAACCTAAAACTGTAAAAATCCAGGAGGGACAGAGAGCCTGTGACTGGTTTACCACTCTGGAGAGGAATACCAGTAGCAAGAGCAAATCTCTGCCATTAATTTTAACTATGACTATTCACTTGATATATATTATAGAGCAAAATTTAATTTCAAATGGTTCTTGTTCTATTACTTAGTGTGCTCTTCAGAAACAAGTCCACTGGTTGGATTCTGTTCATGAGCTGCGAACAAATTTGAATACTCACATAAGCCAAAACAATAAAGGAACATTTGGGGCTTAAAGACAAAATAAAATAAAATCACACAGTTACAGATTTTCTTCCCTTTTGATAGTATTATTTATTGAATTAATAGTAAGTGAAACTATTATCTTATATATACTAGTATATACATATATGGTATAAATACACATACCATAAGTATGTGTAAGTATATATATTTATGTGTAGATATACCTCTGCATATGTATATTGTATGTATATGATGTGATGAATATTTTAATATAAACATTTCAATTAGGTATAAAGTTTTCATTAATTTTTACAGAGTTCTTTGTCAGAATACCCAAGTATTTCCACCCTTTGAACAATATGAGTTGGAAAAGGAACAGGAAGGCGCAGAGGGTTGGTTGAATGTTTAGTGAACCTGGAGACCCTTGTTCCTTGGAGAGGATTCCCAGGGTTCCAAGCAGTGGCTCTCACGGTCATTTGTGCCTCCTGTACCCTCTGAGCTAGAGTCATTTCTGCTCCCATTTCTGGGCTGGCAGAGTGAGGACACAAGGACTCAGGGGGAACAGAGGCTCCTCCTGCTCCTCCTTGCTGGTACCATGCAGCTGTATAGGGTTGCATGGATTTGGTTATGAGTTTGATCTCCTTTGTGTATAGTTTACAGTATCTTTAGGAGGGCTAAGGATACCATGATGCCTAAATGACAGCGAGGAAGGTGCAGCTGGTACCTGTTTCAGCTCTGTGCCATGCATTTCACATATTAGGTAGTTTACTGAATTGTTTTGTAAAAAATATATTTTATTGATATTTTACAGAGAGGAAGAGAGAGAGATAGAGAGCTAGAAATGTCGATGAGAGAGAAACATCCACAGATGCCTCTTGCACACCCCCTACCGGGGATGTGCCCACAACCAATGTACATGCCCTTGACCGGAATCAAACCTGGGACCTTTCAGTCCCCAGACTGGTTTCAGCTTACCGTATTTGCCGGCATATAAGACGATTTTTTGGCCCTGAAAAATACGTATTTGCCAGCGTATAAGACGACTGGGCGTATAAGACGACCCCCTAACATTTCCACTCAAAATACAGAGTTTGTTATATACTCGCCGAATAAGACTACCCCCCACTTGGAGGCATATTTTTCAGGGCCAAAAAATCGTCTTATACGCCGGCAAATACGGTAATTGTTTTTTTTTTAAATTTTTTATCCTTTGATATTACAAGTCTGTGATTGGTCTATTTTATACAAAATACATATGATCTAAGAAGACAGCCCAAGTACAGACCTCACATTCTGTGGGGACATATTCCTGGGATGAAAAATCATGGGGAGAGTTGTGTGTACAAGTTTCATTTCATTGTAGGGAAACTGCTTGGCCTCTTCAGGACCCCTGAGTTTCCTGTCAGACTTTCGGGGGGTGGGGAGTGTCCTGCTCCTTTTCCTGGCCGGCTTTCACTCAGAGTGCTGCTCCACTGACCATTCCCATTCATTTATTGACCACTTCTAAGTGGACCGTCTTTTGTATTGTTTGTGACCTAACCACATCCCCCAGGAGAGGAATTTAAAAAAAAAAATCACAATTATATTCATTTCCTGCATTTGGCTACTTCATGTGTTTGATCTAAGATACCTGACTAATCTTAGACATAGCTGAGAACGGGAAAGATCAGAACCCAGGCATTCTAGCTCCTGGCTATGGATCCCTCCACTAGAGTGTGCTGCCTGCCAAAGAATCATTGATCACTGACCAGAAAGGGTGGTGATGGGGGTGCTGGGCAGGGTCATGGGAGAAGACTTCTCGCTGATCCCCAGTGACAAAGACAAAGAATCCTGCACATACAAAATCTTTGACCCTTGCATTTCTCTCTCTACGGAGGCGAGTCTTGTCTTTGTTCAGCAAACATCTGTATGGAATGCAGGTTCTTTGGAAATCTCATGGCCAGAGAGCTTAGGGCTTAAGGTTTTAATCAGTGGCTGGCTGGCTATTTTACCTGGGGCATGGAATTATAAATGTTCCATGCCTCAATAACTTCATCTTATACAGCGAGGTTAAGAATACTGACTTATTTCTTGGAATTTTGGTACGAAAGACCCAAAACATCCTCAGGTGTCATTAGTGTGCCATGTTACCTTACTCAAAAATTTCTCAGGAGATTATTTCTTTAGATTTTTTTTATTTCCTCATAAGATTAACAATATCACAAGCCTTGAACTCATCATCACCTTCCTGAAAAGGGTCTTACTTTATTTTCCTTCACTAGATTTTGTTAGATGGCTGAGATTCATGATCGTATGGCATAGATGCCATATTGTTCCCATGACTGAAATTTAATACCACTTAAGCAATTGCTACCCACAGAATAAGATACCTTGTTCATTTAAAGAGATCTTTTAGGGAGATTGGTTCTGGTGGACTTTGTAAAGTGCCTGAGAATGCTGCCCACGGAGCCACTTACAAAACAGACCACAAATGAAGAACTCTGTGCTGTGGTTGTGTTAGGACCAGGAGGGGAGGGGCAGCACTTGATGTGATTAACTACTATGAATGGTGGTTCCGAGATGTAACCCCTGTGCCGTGCTTGGGGGTGGGTATGCCTGTAGAACAAGTGTTCTTTCTCAATCTCAAAGCCGGACTCAAACGCAGCAAGTCCATCTTCCCATGTATAGCATCTGATTCCCTGGTAGCTTCTGGCTCTGCCGACACAGCCAGCTTCCCCCGGCCTCTTTCCCTGCTGTTGTTTTCCAGGGCGGTTTCAGTTCATGGTGAACTATTTTTATTTTTTAGTTACATTAACGCTATGAAATAATTAGTCAGCTAATTAATCTGGTTTACAAGCTTTGTAGGATTCTTCAGCTGTCAGTCAGGCCCAGGCCCGAGGCCTACATCTAGTCTCAGCTCTCTTGCCCATGTGATTCCTGTTGCCATGGCGACTGGCTGCATCTGCTGACACCCCACTCTCTATTTATTGCTTAATTAAGAATTTCACGCTCAGCCCTTATCTGCCTCTAAGAACAAGCACACACTGTTAAGAAATTCCAAATATAGGCCCCGGCACAAGGAAAGCCTTTCTTGCGAGTTTGGCTGGACGGAGCCTCTCTCAGGATCTTCTCGGCATCCCAGCCGCCACCCTTCAATCAAAAATCATTAAATGGGATAGAGATAATAAGCATGTCGCATATCAAAAGAAGGATGTTTGCTTGATCCCAAGGAGGAAAAGCTGCTCGTCTCCATCTCAGCTCCACTTCAAAGGAAGATGAGACCCCCTCTTCCGTGGGGCCTGATAAAGCCTCATTTGTTCTGGGCTTGACTTATGCAAAAGGTCTGGTATGTCCGAGTCCCATTGCACAGACGTGGCTCCCCACTCCCCCCCCCCCCCCACCTCTTGCCTCCACCTCCACCAGCCCTGCCTGGCCTTCCGCACGCTCGTGTGTCAGCACTTAGGCAGCTGGGTCCCCCAGAGCATCAGGCGGAGCGTGTAATCACTGACTCTCCACCGACAATGGCCACTTGTAAGGGGGTGGCCAGGAGGAGGTCTTCCTCACAATAGGAACACAATTATTGCAGCTGCTGGGGAGGGCCACGCTTCTTCCTGTAGAAATAGAATAGGACTTGCTCAAAACAGGGGGTGAGTTGGGGGGTGTGTGGCGGGGGTTGAGAGCGGGGGGTGGGGGGAACAATCTTGAGTTGATTATTCATATTCTGACTCCTGGAAGCCCCATGCGGAACCAGTGGGGTTCCAGCAGCTGCTCGTGCACAGCCCTCTCCTCATAATTGTACATTCTGTCAGGGGTCAACTTACTTTTGACCCTGTCCTTTCATATCGGTAAAAGGCTCTTCAGGACAAACTGTTGGGTTGTGGCAGGGCGCATTAAACACTCACAGGCCCTTCCACTTGCTTTATCCCCCACCCAACCAGCAGCCGGTGATAAATTCATATCAGATGCTGAGCCATTCTCTGCTGCCCTCCTGAGTTCACACAGCCCCCACTCCCACACCGCGATGCTGGGACAATGTGTGGGGCAGCAGCTGAGTGAGTCCGCCTGCTAGGCTCACAGGCTCCGGCGTCCCACCTTTCTCTGATCGGACTGAAAAGGGACATGTGCAGCCAGGCTGGCCAATGCTTGTCTCCAAGCGTCCCCCTCGCCAAGATAAAGGCAGGCTGTTTGGCATGAAGCCGGGGCTGTTGTCCACGAGGGCAAGAGGGCTGAAGTAGGGAGACAGATGGACTTTATTGTCTGCACCAGGTGCCCTGAAGAACTCAAGTCACAGGAGGCTCGGAAAAGATGCTGTTAACTTGGAGCTGTGAAAATAAGGGATGTTTTCCTAAGTTTGCAGCTAGAAGACCATGGATACTGCTTAGGGTTTCTTTTTTTGTCAGAGCGCTGAGGGCACAGAGATGGAGCAGGCTGCTGCCTGGACCCTTCTGCTCTTGAGCTGGTCCAGAAGACCCTGTGCTGCTCCTTGGGATGGAGTCTGCTAGAGTCTAAGATGGAGAGCTGACTCAACTGGCTGCCAGGTCTCTTTGGGAGGATTTTATAAGCAGAGCAGAATCGTAATTCTTTGAAACTCTGCAGACATGCCATGCTGTGTCCCTCTAAGGCAATCTATAGCATTCTAGTTAATAAATTAATTTACATTCTTATAGAAAACTCATTCCCCAAGATCCCCAAGGATTTTTACGGATAATATAGAGAACTGACTTCAGGGAAATGCAGTAAACTTCATGGCAGAAATATAGAGAATGGAAGAGGAGCTGGAAAGGTGAGAAGGGATTTTACCTCTGAATGACAAGCAACTACTTCAAAAGAAAAAGAAAGGAAAAAAGGGAGGAATGGAAAGAAATGAAAGAAGGAAGGAAGAAAGAAAGGAAGGAAGAAAAGGAGGAAGGAAGGAAGGAAAACTAAGAAGTCAGAATCAAATACTTTTTCTAGGGATCCCTGATTAAGGAACTAATGCTTAGTGACACTGGCAGCTACCCTTAGTTTACAAAGGGCCGGGCACAGGTGGCATCAACCGACGATATTCAAAGCCAGCCTTTCTGACTCAGGTTCCTTACTTTTCCTAGTATTCTAGTAGTTTTAGTTTGTCTGTTGTTTCTATAACCTATACTTACTGATTAACTCTATTCCGCCTAAACTTGAGATATTTGAGTACCACTTTATCACATCCTAATGACTTTTGTACTATTATTTACTTAATATATTTCTGAAATAGATGCCCACACTGAATTATTTTAAAAACTTAACATGTTCTCAAGCAAAAACATTGACAAAATCATGGGTTTAATGACCTAGTACTTAAAAAAATTCTTTAACAATTTATGCTACTAAAATGATCACCTCACATCTTATATTTTGAGAATATAATGTGGTTTACAAGTTTTTGGTACAATTGATTAAAAGTAAGAAGTGTGAACATAAGTATCTCTTTTCTATTTGGGTCTCCTCACTTGTTAAGAACACCTGCATCTGAGAACAAACCACATTTTTGAGAGTATGCATGAGAGAAGTTATAAAATTCCTCAGTTCAGTGCCTTCTAAGCATGCCTCATGGGCAGACAGCTGGAATGCATGGTACCAGGACCATCCCTCTAAGTTCTGGTTCTGTAAGTCTGCACAGAGCCCAGGAAATCACAGATGGCCCATAGGTAGCACACATTTCTCTGCATCAGAATATCAATTGTTATTGTGCTCTAAGTTAATTAAGAAGATTTAATTGAGCTAACTCTTAGGACTGTGGTTAATGCAAATCTATCTATCTGTTGGTGTCTCGATCAAGTTCTTTTACTCTTGCACTTAAAAACAAAAATCACTCTTTCAATGATCCATGTTCCTGGGGATAATAGAAGAATCAAAGGGGATCACAGGATTTTCATAAAATGTTTCTGTGAAGGTTTTTAAAAGATTCTGTGTTATAAGGGCCAAGGTGACTCTGTGACTGTCTTTAAAGCTGGAATCAGCAGTGTGGTCTTGTGAACCAAACTTTACCTGCCCAGGGACCAACTGATAAGCCAGCCTTCTCTGTGTTTAGGTAACGGAGGCTAATGTCTGGGAACCAAGGTCCAGTTCATTGAACAGGTAGGTAGAAATGGCAGGTGTGTGAGGCAGATCTGGGGAAAAGAGGTTGTGGTAGAGGACAGGGCAAGCTAAGCTGAAAATGCAGAGAAGACAAAATCCAACGACAGCTGTGTCATGAAGACAGAGCTGGAGTCTGGATGAGTCTGGATCTGGGGGGCAGGAAGGGAGGGAGGGAGGGAGAGAGGGAGAGAGAGAGAGAGAGAGAGAGAGAGAGAGAGAGAGAGAGAGAGAGAGAGAGAGAGAGAATGGGCCAGGGTAAAAATGGGCCAAATTTGCCGACACAGATCACAATGACTGTTTTGTGTTCTCTCCAGGTGTAGTCAATGGCTGACTCACCTGTATACCTGTGGGCTGAATGAGAGCTCCTAATATGTGCGTAAACCTGAAGGGCAAAGTGGGAATGGGAATATAAATGAAGAATAAAACAGGAAAGGAATCTATAACCTGCTAAGATGCCATGTGTTTCTTTCCATGTAGGTACCTATTTATCTCTCTAAATTCTAAGATAGAATTATTCATTTTTTCTCTTCCTTAGTGCCCCAGTGAGGACACAATTTGCCAGGCACAGCATAGCGCTGGTGGGCACTGGTATCATTTCTAGCTGAGCAGCTCTCTTTCCTCTTACCGGGAGCGATTTTCTTAGCACTTTTCTCTCTTCCTCCTCTCTGAGCTTGCTAGCTCAGATCATATAACACTTGTCAGCATAATTTGGCAATAATTGACCCATATACTTCTTTTCTTTTTGAGGACCAACCAGATATTCTTACAATCTGGGAAGGATCAACTGCAGTAAGTCTCCATTTATAAACAGAGCAGATTAACCATTCTCATATTACAAACACAGAATCAGAAATCAAGCGCTGAGAAAACATATGTACAATATCACAGCTTGTATAATGCTTTTAAAATCTTCCCAAGATAATACCTTTACTCTCAAATGATTTTCGTATTTATCCAAATTGGAAATGACACTTAACATTTACCCTGTCTTTTTAGAGTCAAAGCACTTAACAGATTTTAGCAGAGCTGGTTACATTGCTCACAACTCTATACCATGGCTCATCATGATTAGGCACAGCTGTAAAAAGAATAAAAGCGTATTTCCTGGTTTTTGTTATCTGGCTCTTAGAGTCATAAGCATGTCATAGTAACAATGGCAATAATAGCTGACTTTATTTTCCATCGTGTGCCAGGCACTGCACTAAGTATATTATGTTGCTTCATCTTTTCTTTCCAGTAACCTTATGAAGTAGAGAGTAGGATTATTCCCATTTTTTAGATAAAGTGACTGAGGTTCAGATGGTGAATAACTTGTCAGGTGCCCACATCTAGGAACTGAAAGACCCCAAATTCAAATTTAGGTTGTTGGACTCCAGCATCCATATTCTTCCCCCCCCCCCCCTCTATGGCAGCACTCTCACAATGCAGAAATGGTGTTTGGGAAGAATTAGCCCTCCAAGCCATGCTTACATGCTCTGATCTAGTCCACAGAAGGGCATGTAGAATAGGTGGTGGTGGGTTAGAAAACCAGACTTTTTAAATCTTTTCTACCTTTGGTAAATTTTCTCCATTTCCTCTGGTACTGAAACCACTCCTCTCAGATTGAATGATTTTCACACATTTGCTTGAATAAAGTGAGCAATAGCTTTTCAATGTACCCTTTCAATGTCTGTTTAGGGGCAGAAGGTCTGCAGGAGGTGGAAATCTTTTGTGCGTGTGTAGCAGCTGAACAAGGTCAATGGCCACTCAGTTCAGAAGCCATTGGTGCAGAGCTACAGATGTGAGAGCTCCCTGAGCCAGGAAGCCTTGGTTGACCAAGAACAGGACCTGGGCAAGTGACTTAGTGAATGAAAGGACACGTGGAATAGCCTGTGTTGGGAGTTAGATATGTTGAGGGTTAGCCTTTTCAATTTAGGTTACTCATCACGATGGTAACTATGATGTGCTGTAGGTATGGTATCTTTTTCATCTAGGGGCCTTTGGATATATTATGTTCCCTCTAATTCAGATTTCATCATCTAGTGGCGAACATTTTCTATTCTACCTTTCCTCCACCAATTCCTCTTATAAGTTAAATAAATCTATAAAATGACTTGAGTGGCTTTGAAATACACCTTTATATGTAACTTTACTTGTTTACTTTCCTTACCTCAGTGGCTGGGTCTTAAGGGAGAGGGCAGGGATGCCCTGAAATCTACAACCTCCTGGAAACTGTTAACAATGATGAATTTTATAATAATCTCTAAGTGAACTGACTTCCCTTTCCAAATGATTCCTGGAATTTATTCTCATTTTCCTTTCTTAGAGTTAGATTCTGTTATAACATTTCAATTCTTTTTGCAGAAGGGTATTCTATTGTTATAGCCTTTGCTTGGTTTTAGATAACATCTTGTTCATATTCTCTTTCACCTATCTTTCCGTTTGAGCTTAACTTTTGTAGTATTTTGTTTTTTTGGCTCCTTAAGAAGTTTATTTCCTACCTTTACTTGTTTAATTTGTTGAAATTGTCACTTAAGTCCTGGGTATCTAGAGTAGAGCACTATAGACTTAGGATTCCTAGATTGGTCCATGAAAATTAAGTATCCAACAATGTTTAATGTCCTAAAGAACATAAGAAAAGACTCTTCCTATAAAATTTAAAGACAAAGCAATCTAACAATGGATGCAACCCTAAATTAACCACAGTTGATGCTGAATAAATATTAGCTACATTGAGAGCTAGCTTAGGATAAATATCACAGTATTATTTTAAAGGACTTATAACTCTAGGTAATGCTTAGATCAGTGTGAGAAGAAGTGGATAAGTTAAACATTCTAGAGTAAAATAAAAGATTTAAGATGCTAGGCTAGTGGCTTTATTGGTATTATTATTCTGAAAGGCAGAAAAGTGGGTGAACTATGCAATAGGACAGATAAACAATATAAATGAGGTCTTAGAAGTAGTGATGAAGTAGAACATGGAAAATAACATGCTGGCCATTGTACCTGACAGACTCATGCATTTTATAATGGGAAGAAATTAAAATGAGAACAATTATCAAAATGTGAATAGAAGAATAGGAGAGGTCTCATCATAGATTCCTTTGGGGATGATTTTCTTTCTAATATTCAAAAGCCTATGTTTTATAATTAGGAAGAATGATCCTTGTTCTATTTCACTCTGTGATGGAGGAAGGGCTTAAGGTCCCAGAGAATGGCTAACGGAGAGCATGGGTTTGGCCAATGTCTGAAGGCTGAAGCCTTTAGCAGCACCAGGCTCTCCAATGGTGGGGAGGTGCTGGTTCCCATGACATCTGATAAGGCAGAAAGGTAATTAACCAATAAGAGACAAGGTGTTACTGAAAAGTGGAGTTCAGGCACCTGATTACTAATTAATCAGGCGTGAGAGCACCTTGTAGATGCATTCACTATTTAATTATAGCAGTCTCTCTTGGCAAAGGAGCATATGTTCCCAGCTTAATCTACTGGTTTATACTGACATCAAATTGTCATTATCAGAAAGAATCAGGCCTTTTGATTATTTTCACTAATTTATTGAACACTTAAAATTAATGAACCTCAGGCCTTTTAAATGTACTCGGTTGGTTTGGAAGATGGGAGGAGAAAGGGGGTGGGGTAGAGAAAAGCCTTCATTAAAAGGACAATTTGTTTGGATAAAGGTAAAGCAAATACATTTCACGGGTGATCTGAACTCTGTTGCTAAAAATCATGAATCTACAAGCTGAGCTCTCAAAATGATAGAGAGGAAATAGGGTATGAGGTGTGCCCTACTGACCAACAATGGCTTCCAAAGAACATATGGCTAAAGGTTTTTATACCCTAATTATTTATGTGCCAGATCTCTGGGAGACTTCACTGCAGTTAAGTTTAATGAAATAAAAGCAATGAAAATCAAATGTTGAAAATCAGCTGTTAGACTAACTAACAAGAATTTTATTTTATTTTTATTTTGAAAATGTAGTTACGTTGGGGAGAATATAGCACAAAGCCTCCTTTCTCACATATGAATATCTTTTCTATTAAGACACTCTTTGCGTTACATGCAAGTTGTGGCTTTTTGTGTTCAGTTTCAGGTGAAGGTCAAGTCCAAGTGATTGTCCAGGTGAAGGAAGGTGTGCCCCCAACTATTTCAGGTGAGTATTAACCCACAAAGTAGAACACAGCACAATGTCCTCCAATAATAGTTCCACAAATTCTTCCCATCAGATTGTTTATAAATAGGCAAGTATCAGTCTTAATGGCTTTATGCCTAATAGCTCTCTATTGTGCCAGCCCTATAGCTAAGATGTTAAAGAAAGATATACGAAGGGCACATTTCAAAACATTGGAAAGTAAGAATGAAAAGATGTAAATAAGCACATTTTATAAATTATGGACCAGATGTGCACACAGGAGTCCAGATCTGCAGATGGGCCATTAGGCCCCCAACAAACGGAAAGAAAAATTCACGGTATCTCAAAACTTTAATTGTTCCCAGTAATTTCAGGAAATTGGGGTAAACAAACCATCCACCAAAGTCAGATGGTTCTGTGAAATCTTTCTAACTCATAAAAGCCAAATTTTCAAAAACGAAATGACTCATAAGCACTTTCTAACGTGTTTCATTGTTTGTTTTTGTTTATCCTGAGTCAATTTACCTATACATTTGTAGCAGGGATAAATCTTTTCAAAGGCTAAGTTTTCCTTTGATTCCCAGTGGCATTTTTGTGGTATGTCTGAGCAGAACCCATGCTAATAGAAAATGGTAATTCCTCCATTGAAATTAATAAATAATTGAAGTAAAACTATAAAGTAAAAGTTCTGATGGTTACTAATCCATGTTTATTAGACTAGAAAAAGTGTGATTTTTTGTTTTCATAACTTTCTGCTCTGTCATAGCATTTTGCTCTTCATAGCCCGGATCTTCCTTCCTTTCTCTTCCTTTCTTCCTTTCTGTTCCTCCCTCCCTCCCTTCCTCCCTCCCTCCCTCTCTCCCTTCGTTCCTTCTTTCTTTTGAAATAACTGAGATTTTATTCATTCTCATCATGAAACAATGTTTTTCTATTTTTAAATTTAAAAAAAATATTTTTCAATTATAGTTGATGTACAATATTATATTAGTTTCAGGTGTACAGTATAGTGATGAGACATTTATATACCTTATGAAGGGATCCCCCCCCCCCCATGAATCTAGTATCCATCTGGCACTATACATAGTTATAACATGATCATAGACTATATTCTCTATTTTGTACTTTACATCCCCAGATTATTTTCATAACTGGCGATTTGTACTTCTTAGTCCCTTTCACCTTCTTCTATCATTTTCCTAACACCTCTTCTATTTGGTGACCATCAGTTTGTTCTCTGAATCTATGAGTTCATTTCTGTTTTGTTTTAGGTGGCTCATAAAAGCCTTACTAATTGAGTGCCTCTCATGTGAGGTGCAAGAGGAGACAGCAATGGGCAATGGTCCTTGAATTTATGGGGTCTTGTGGTCCCTTGGGATGCCAATCAAATGACTAAATTTCCTTTAAAATAACTATTATTAAGGCAAATTATCTTACAGTTCTCTCTTCTTTGAAAGTTCTGTGTTCAAAATCCCCAAAAAGAGATGAGATCAATTAGGTCAGTTCCCATTTTGTAAAGAATCTAGTTATTGGGGAAGCTCTTATGATAGGACCCTTCAGAGGATACTGGGCCATTTGTGGTGGCCATTCCTGGTTCAACCAGCTATAGCCAGGGTGGCCACAGCGCTTAGTATGAAGAGTTCTGTATGAAGAACTCTTTGGAAGGACACTTGGGTGGCCAGCATCCAAGGACTTTTCTGCAGGTCAGTTTAACTGGGAGATGCTTCATTTGCTTTGTCAATTACAACAGGGTGAATAAATAGAAAGCCAATGCTTTATGGAATTGTATACTTTTAATAAGGGAAGAAACATTATAGGCTGTCCTATTCAATGGCCTAATTTTATGAATGAGACCATGGGAGCCTAGAAATTAAGGTTTAGTCTAAGCCGGTTTGGCTCAGTGGATAGAGCGTTGGTCTGCGGACTGAAAGGTCCCAGGTTCGATTCTGGTCAAGGGTATGTACCTTGGTTGCGGGCACATCCCCAGTAGGGGGTGTACAAGAGGCAGCTGATCGATGTTTCTCTCATCTATGTTTCTAACTCTCTATTCCTCTCTCTTCCTCTCTGTAAAAAAATCAATAAAATATATTTAAAAAGAAAAAAAAAATTAAGGTTTACTTGGTCATATCAATAGTGAGTGGTTAACCTGGATGAGAACTCAGTTTCCCAGCTCATCCTAATGTTCTTTCTGCTTTACCATATACTTGTTAAAGTGCTTAAACTCCCTTTTATGGTATATGTGAACTTATGAATTAGATCAGGAGCAAGTGCATATAGCCAGGTTTCCTATCCTATAAGTTTGGGACAGAAAACTATCCCAAAATGCAGGGAGTTACAGAGTTAGTACATTACCATTCTTTAGAAATAAATTCAAATATTAATGTGGTTCTCAAACATAGGCTGATTTCCATAGTGTAGGGTATATGCAAATGAAAAAAATTTAAATAAATGTGCGTCTATTTTGTGTAATGAATAGTTCTATGAAAAAAAACTGTAAAATTATTGCAGTATCGAAAATTCTTTTCCCCCCCAGCAAATTATTTTTAAGCTTTTGTTTAATTTCAGACTTATAGAAAATTTGCAAGAGTAGTACAAAGAATTTCCATATAGGTTTAATCTAATTTCCCCCAATAATAACATTTTACCAATTAACATTATTGAAATTTTTTTTTAACAAAACAAGAATGGAATAATTCATGGAGTTCTATCTATATGTTAACCTATTCAGAGATTCAATAGAGTATGTAATGTAGAAGAAGCATTTTGGGTTAAGGTTTCCTGATGCAGATAGCATCTTAGCTCACTCATTTAACTGGAGGGTTATTCTGTGTACAAGAGTGTGCTGTTCACTGTGGAAATCATGGACAGGAAACTAGAGAGAGCAGAAGTTAGGGGACACATGGGTCAGTAGTTATGGGGAGAGCAGAGCAGGTGATGTGATGTAAATTGTTGTTTGAGCCCTTAGTGGTTTGGGGTACAGATTTATGTGAATTTGGGTTAAGATGGTACCTAGTTTTCTGAATACCCCAATGAAGGTCTTTCATGCTCCCCCACCACTGAGGCTTTCTCTGTTTCCTCTTAATGTCCATGGTGATTTATAAAAGATGGGAGGCAAGGGAATGGGTAAGTGGAGGAAGCAACCACTTTGAAGGAAGATTAAAAACATTTCTGAAGAGGCTTTTCCTCAACTGTGTTGTTTCTTCAATGGGGCTAATTTCAAATGCTGTCCATAGTCATATGGGAACATTGAGATGATCAGATAGTCTCTCCCTAAATTTGCTAACCTCTGTCCCAGAGATCTAAGCGTATTTCCTTTGGTCTCTGAGAATCTGTCACCCTTCTCCTGTTTAAAGTCAGCCCATCCCTTCCAGCACCTTCTTAACTTTCTGCCATCAGGAAGTAACTTTGTCTTATGTAGTTAACATGCCCTTCTTTACTGGCTCCTTTGTTTATTGACTCCCAATTAAAATAAAACAAAACAAAATTTATGAATACTTACCTAATCCTCCTCTAGTTGATTTCTCATCTTCAAACTTCTCCAAATAGCTTCCTCTTCATGCAGAGTCATAAAAAGCTGGTACAGATGGAGGATTAAGGTGGAAGGGGCAATATGTATGAGATACGAAGTTCCAACCACCTCAAATTTTGGTTGTCGTTCAGTGACAGATCTGTAGAGGAAAGCAGGGTGAGGCTTCATTCCAAATGGTGATCCTGACCAAAATGTATGGACTCCAGTTTCAAGAGAAGTCTAACTTATCTAAAGGTTAGGAAGACAGATCAAAGGCTGAGCGTCTCAAAGTTTAAAGATTCCTCAGTCAGCTCTGTGATATTCTGATCCAGAGTCTTCCTCGCTTCTCTCCATTGCATCCCTCAATCCACTATAATCCACAGTGGTTTCCCCCTTGAGAACTCCTCCACTGGGACTGCTCTCATCCTGATCACTCATGCACTGGTCGCCTAGTTCAATAGCCACTTCTTGTTCCTTCTCTCATCAGAAATTTGCTATTGACAAGGTCACTTTTCCCCTTTGGACATTTCTTCTTTAGGCTTCCAAGAAATTCTTCTCTCCTGATTCTTTCTGAATACCTCTGACTACTTCTTCTTTCACTGTCAGAGGCTCTTTTTCTCTCCTCACCTTTCCATATTAATAACAAAACAGTCTTGCAGAAGCTAGGTAGTAACTATATGGAAATCTAAACCACGTAGGAGGATAAGTTGTTTCCTTATCCAGTCACTGTATAGATTGTATAGAATAATCCAATTCCTTCATAATAACATTCCTTAGGACAGCTACCTTAAGATTTATTTTGTTCAATTAAAGGTATTTTTAGCCTTTGTATAAATGAGTGAAGATGACTAAAGGGAAGAATTGTTTGTTTCCCACATCTGCAATATAAAATTGCAGTAATTATGGGTTTTTGAGGTTTGGCATAGCATTTTGAAGAACCTAGTCATTGCCTGTTTAAAATATCACTGGAAATAAGGCTTCAGGACATTATTTTTTTTCTGGTGCTCGTGGTTCTAATTAGTGGCCACTTCAACAAATGTTCCCATCCTATCTCCACCTGAATATTTAGGGTGTATTATTAGAAAGCAGTAAATATTGGGAGAAAACTTAGGAAGGTATTACAGTATTAGTTTTTATAAAATATGGAGAGAGCCTCTTTCTGAGTAAGACTTGTTTCTAGACATTGCCTGATTCCCATGATATGAGATATGTTTTATAACATCTATTATCTCTATCTATCTATCTATCTATCTATCTATCTATCTATTATCTATCTATCTATCTATCTATCTATCTATTATCTATCTATCTATCTATCTATCTATCTATCTATCTATTATCTATCTATCTATCTATTATCTATCTGCATAAATACCTATTTCTATATCTATCTATCTATCTATCTATCTATCCTTTCCAATTATCCTAGGGCCCTAATTAGAACATGTCTTCCTGGGGAGTTGGGTTCAGGTAGACAAAAAAAAAATTGGATATTCCCTATGGCTCTGGCCATAGGTTTTTTTCTTTTCACACCACGGTACTCTTGAACTATCACAAATATTCTCAGTTTCAAATATGGACTGATGACTCCAAAATCCATCTCTCTGACTCAGAACCCTTTTCCATCCTTCAAATTCATATCCATTCCCTGCTTGCTGTATATTTTCACCTGGAGGCCTCACAGGCACTCCAAAACAGAATTCATTAATACATGTCCTAATGGGTATCTCTATCTCTGCCCATTGGCACCCATGATGGGAACTCAGAGGCTTCTTCATCTTTGTTACTCTTCACACATTAATCTCTGATTATTTTTGCAGCTTCATCATTTGCCTCCTTATGAACTGAACTTCCCATAGTTCTTCCACTTAGATCTTTTATTTCTTGCCATTGCTCATGCTCATTCCTCTGTCTAGAGTTGCAGATTCTCACTATATACCCTCGCCACCACCTCCTCCACCCCCCATCCCCTGCTCCCGCCTTTACCTTTATAACTCCCGAGCTTTTAAAATGCAGCCCAGATGTTCCTCTCCAGGAAGCCTGCCCTGGCAAGGTCTCATTTCCTCCCTTGGTCAGGTACCATTAGAGAGAAATCCCTTCAGAGCTCTATCCTCCCAATATTTACCAATACAACTTACATATGCTATTAGCTCCTTAGGGCAAAGTGTGGCATAGTATTTCTTTTAGTATCACTACATTTTTAGGGCAATTCTGATAGAAAAGACACTGATTATTTATGGTTATGAATTTAGCAAGTAATGACTGAGATCTGTCCCTCCCACCAATCATGTGAGATTCCCCATCATATGAGTTCTTGAAACTCCCAGAAAATTTTTCTGGCATGAGAAGAAAACATTTTTCATAGAACAAATGTATTCCCTCTATAAGACTTAATTTCATTTGTGGTTTAATTTGAACTACTTAAAATATTACTGAATAAAAGAAGATCTGTGCTGGAAGAAGAATGTTTAGTCATCTGTGAATCTTTTCATTCTCTTCTGAGACAATTTCTCTGCCCCATGACTATAGCAGGGATCACATTCCAGTAAAGAACATGTGGGTACAATTCAGCATGGTGTGCGTGATGTGATGCTGGGCATTCCTCATTGGAAATCAGTCAGTTTATGTTTCAATTCCCTGATGAAGAAGCCAGTAGGAGGGTTGAAAAAAATGCTGTTTAATTATCAGTGGTAGAATCAATAAAAAACATTTGGAACATATGATCTGAATGTAAATTATTGCAATGAGTGGTGTCCAAATTATTATACTACTTTTTATATTCATTAAGAGATATGAGAAGATCATACCTTTTGATCCAGTGGTTCTATATTAAGAAGAAATCAGCTTAAATACCAAATATTAGAAATTAAGTAAATTATGGACTTTTCATATGGAATACTAGAGGCCCAGTACACACAGGTAGGGTCCCTAGGCCTGGCTGGTGGTCAGGGTCAATTGGGGCCTTCCAGCTACTGGCCGGGGCCTCCCTTCCCTGGATGCTGGCCCCTGGTGGTCAGCACATGTTATAGCGAGCAATCAAACTCCTGGTCTTCTTGTGAACTCCTGAGGGGACACTTTGCATATTAGCCTTTTATATATATACTAGAGGCCTGGTGCATGAAATTCGTGTATGGGGTGCAGGATGTGTGTGTGTGTGTGTGTGTGTGTGTGTGTGTGTGTGTGTGTGTGTCTCAGCCCAGCCTGCACTATCTCCAATCTGGGACCCCTTGAGGGATATCTGACTGCCCATTTAGGCCTGATCCCAGTGGGCAGTCAGGCATCCCTCTCACAATCCAGGACAGCTGGTTCCCAACCTCTCATCTGTCTGCCTGCCTGCCTGATTGCCCCTAATTGCTTCTGCCTGCCAGCCTGATCATCCCCTAACCACTCCCCTGCTAGCCTGATCAATGACTAACTGCTCCCCTGCTGGCCCAATTGCCCCTAAATGCCCTCCCCTGCCAGTGTGGTCACCCTTAACTTCCCTACACTGCTGGCCTACTCACCCCTAACCATCCTCCCCTACAGGCTTGGTTGCCCTCAACTGCCCTCTCCTGTTGGCCTAATCACCCCTAACTTCCCTTCCTTGCCAGCCTGATTGCCCCTAACTGCCCTCCCATGCTGGCCTGGTCAACCCTAACTGCTCTCCCTGCCCCAACTGTTCTGCCCTGCTGGCCCGGTCACCCCTAACTGCCCTCTTCTGTTGGCCTGATTACTCCCTACTGCCCTCCCCTGCAGGCATGGTTCCTCCCAAATGCCCTCTCCTGCTGGCCATCTTGTGATGGTGATTTTGTGTCCACATAGGGGTGGCCATCTTTGACCACAGGGAGGTGACTATCTTGTGTGTTGGAGTGATGGTCAATTTCCACATTACCTCTTTATTATTTGTATAGGATAGATTAGGTAGCCATTAAAATTACATTTACAAGGAGTTACAATAACATAAGATAATGCATATGAAAATTTACTAAGCTAAATAATTGGTTGTAAACTTGCATATATGATATCTCAATTATATAAAAATGCTGAGCAATTCTGGAAGGAAATTGCTCAGCATTTTTATATAAAAGGTTAATGGTGTTATCTCTAGGTAGTGAGGTTATAAGCAATTATTATTTTTTAATTTTTCTTTCTATTTTTACCCTTTTCAATTGTTTTATGATAGGCTCATATAATAATTATAGTAAGACAAAACATAACCGTTTAATAACAAAAGTGAATTATATTTTCCCTAGAAGTGGAGGTAATCAAAGGAATGATTAGTTTTGTATCTGATTGAAGTTTTGTTGGAAGGTTATAAAATTTTAAAAAAACAGCCACTTCTGGAGGTGAAAATATCACCACCATTCTGAAATAATAATAGAATTTGCAAGTTATCATAGTGAATCAGATTTTCAGTTATTCTTTACTACTTCCCTCTTGTTTTCCAGCATCTACCTCTGTGCCTGAATCAGCTTTAAAATGGTCCCTCCCTGAAGCATGGACAGGCATTGAAGAGGGCTGGGGAGGACACAACCACAAGATCCCAGGTCCTGGGGATGACGTCCTGATTTTACCAAGTGAGTAAAAACAATCCATAAATTAATCACTGGCAGACGAACCAGGCCAGTCTAGTTGGGGATTATCTTTCATTTAAGTTTATTGTATGACACAGTAGAGAATGTGGAAATAAGTAGGTATTTATAAGTGAAATCTGAAAAAAATAGCTCAGCCAACCTTCATTAAAGGTAGAATAAGTAGTCACAATGCCAAGAAGACTTACAATTACAGACTAACTATATATATATATTTTATGTTTTAGAGAACATATTTATAGCTTATGCTTGAAAGGCAGAGTACATAGAAAGAAACAATTTTTAAAATGGCTCTTCATCTTTTGCCTGTATGAAGCTTTTACAGACAGGATTGAGAAAAAATGACAAATAAGCTTTTCTGTTGCCATGATTTTCCAAAGATGCTAAAAAAGGAACATATTAATAAAATAGAAAAACTAAATATCTACCTATCTATCTATCTGACTATCTAGAACTTCCTCCTTGTGTACTAACAGACAGGAGAAAGATGATTCCTCAGGTATACTGAAACACATACCATACTTATAACATTCATATTTTCTATATATTCAGTTTTTGAAAATCCCAGAAAGTCTCTCCAGCCTGAGAAGAAAATATTTTTAATAGGACAAATATATTTCCCCTTGAAGACCTAATTACATTTATGGTTTGAACTTAAGTAAATACTGCATCAAAGGAGATCAGTACTGGAAGGTGAACATCTGGTCACCTGTGAAGTAATAATGATAATATTAAGCATTTGTTGACAACTAACGACATGGTGGGAATTATTCTTCCTATATTAATTAATTTAATCTCCACAATAACTGTGATATTAGTAACATAATTAACCCTATTTTTACTGACAGAGAAACAGAGGTCAGGGCAGTTAAGAAATTGTTCAGGATAACCGAAACTGGTTTGGCTCAATGGATAGAGCATCGGCTTGCTGACTGAAAGGTCCCAGGTTCAATTTCAGTCAAGGGCATGTATATTGGTTGCGGGCACATCCCCAGTGGGGGGTGTGCAAGAGGTGGCTGATGGATGTTTCTCTCTCATCGATGTTTCTAACTCTCTCTCTCTCTCTTCCTCTCTGTAAAAAATTAATAAAATATATTTTTTTAAAAAGAAATTGCTCAGGATAACACAGTTTGAGGTTCAGCAGAGTCAGAATTTTAGTTCAGACTGTCTTACTCCGAGTCCGTATTCTTAGCCAAGCAAGTGCATTCTTCCTAAAGTCTAAGAGTATGGGTGGTGAGGGTCTGGGGGAGGGGTAAAGGAGTGGGCTGGAAGAGGTTAATGAGGGAAAAGGGGGGACTTATGTAACACTTTCAACAATAAAAATTTAAAAAAATGAAGTATAAAAGTAAACAAAAGAGAGTAATTGTATTGTTTGTTTTATTGATGAAAAAAAATAAAGGCAGAAAAATAGAATAAAATTAAATTAAAAAGAGAGAGAAAAACAACAACAAATATACTGACTATCTTCTGGGCAGTGGTGGTGTGCCTGTAATTGCATAGAGAGTTGAGGGGCTTGAGGGAGTGGGCTGATCAATAGGAACTTGAACTATCATTATTATCCAACTCCCCTATCTTCCACTTCTCTCCATGGAGGATGTAACTTTTTGAGTAAACAAGCTCATGAGTCATTCCTCTACGAAAAGGAAAAATCTGTTCTGTCTCAGCCATCTCTTTGATGAATCTGGCCAGCGGATTGGCCCTGGGCTATGGTTTTTCCCACTGAGCAAGCTGTTTCTCCCACCCTGTGCAGGAAGCAAGAGAAGCTTTTGAAGGTTGCCAAGTTTTTAATATCCTTTGGGACCTTTATGCTGAATGAGGAACAATCTTAGCTATCTTGCTTGGCATTGCAGTTGACTGTATCCATGTGTGTCCTGGCCGTCTAGAACCTCTGGCATTCTCCATCACCCTCATTCTTTTGCTCATGGTTGGCTAATGAGATGAACTTGAATTCTCCATAAGATTGCTTATAAATAGCACAAGTCAGTGCTTTGGAAAAAGGTGGGTGGGGGCATAGTCATTGGATGTATAGAGTATCTTTCGTCCTTTAGTATTATTGTGAGAACCAGAGGAGTTAAGACTTTTAAAACATGTAGTTATTGTTTATTTGTACTTTTCAAATGTAAAGATAAGTAAATGAAAATTGATATGTAATATATAATAAATGAAGTCCTTACTCTTTTCCTGTTGCCTCTCTCTTCTAATAACCCCTCTTTGAACTTCAGAAAATCATCTTATAGTGGCCAGCAGTTTCATTCATTGTTTAGTTCAGTCTTGAGTCTTACATAGGAGCTGTTCCGGTTAATTTTTCTCTACTTATTTTTGGCAAATTTTGACATTCTGACCTCTGCTGGAACTTTGGGTTTAATTTACCTCCTCTTTCTATTTGTGGTGTGTATTCTTAACCTTTTCCTGGCTCTCCTGCTTTCTTTAATTCATAGTCTTCTTTGAATCAAGTACATTTGATCACTTAAGTCTGACACAAAATAGACATTCAATAAGTATTGCTTGAATGAAGTGCACACGTCAATGCTGTCACCCACAATTTAATACCAGAAATAAATCTTTGAGTTCGACATACTACCACTATACAATTTTACAGCTCTTTGGAAAATAATGTCTTCTCCTTTGATCAGAATACTAATAACTAAGATTTTTTACCATGAGGATAACTGCCACTATAAGTTGATTGCTTGATGGGTGCCACACACTGTGCTGTGTGATCCCCATACATTTCCTCAATTAATTCTCACAACTACTTTATGTGAGGATATTTTTTAAAATCCTCCTTTGATAGATGAGAAGTCTGGGGCACAGAGAGATTAAGTGACTTGCCCAGGTTTTATCCAGCTATTCAGTAAAAAGGCTAGGGCAGAAAATCAGACAGTTTGTTTCCAATGCCTTCTTTATCATATCCTTTGTAAAAACCTCACATCCCCGCCTTCTATGCTTCATTCACATCAGACTACATTTTTTACTGAATTCATATTTCTCTGCTGGCTGCTCACATTGATCCCTTCACGTGGAATTAAATGGAAGAAAACTTTGTTATTTACTCTACTCGAGAAATTCAATCTTACCACCATCCTAGTAGGCGCACACACATGGGAAAACTGGAGAAACTTCCCAAAGAAGTATCTGCTGTAATGAGCCATTGGTAAAGGCACTTGCTGTGCATCTGATAGGAAATGTAGCTGTAATTCAAGGTCACAGCCCTCTCCAGTTCAGTTTAACCAACATTTGCTGAGCACTCACTGTGTTCAAGGCACTGAACCAGGTGCTCTTGATCTGAGGCTCCAAAGGCTCATCCCATACAGCCATGACCGCAAAACAGCTAGTGACCTCAGCTGGGTTAATAAAACACACGATACATAACAATATAACAAATAGCTGGAGTCAAAACAGACGTGTGTAGAATCACAGTCTCAGTGGAAGAGAGGCATTTGGAGCGGCCCTTGGGAGATGGGATAACAGGCTGAGGGACAGTATGGAACACCAGGGCATACCGGGGCGTAGTGAGGCTCCAGGAGGTAAGGAGGGCTGTCCAGGAGGATAAACCTGGGTTTACACTTGGCTTCTGACATTTACCAACTGTGTGATATTAGATAAATGTTAAACCTTTCTGACCTTCATCTGTAACATGAGGGTTGTAATTAATACATCATAACGTTGTGAAGAGTGTTGGCAGTAATGGAATTATGGATGAAAGCTGTGATTTTTAATGTAGCCGGATCTCCTTTCCTTCATTTTTTTTCTGTCTGGCTGCCCCTCTTGGCCTCTGCTATTAGCGACACTTTGTATTTGCTTTCCAATGGCTTATTATTTAATTTTCACAAAATCTTTGGGACCTAAATAGGTAATAACTATTATTACAGTAAAAACCCATTTTTACATAATATGATTTTAATGGAACTGCTGATTTTATAAAATGAAAGTGACTGGTAAAGAAGATTTAAGTGATACTTTTGAACCCCTAATATAATTTTATGGTGTTTTGTGTATTTTAATTCATTAATAAAGAAAATGGGTAGAACATTCTCATCATTATTCAAATAGAATAGCATAATTTTTTCAATAAAATTCTTAGGGTAAATTGCCTATTTCCATTCTCTAGGAAATTTATTTTATGGGATGACCTCATACCCATCCTATTCCATGAAAATAGAACTTTACTGTATTAATAAAAGATATCACTATCTTAAGTATGACAGTATGACACTGTTTCCTTTTGAGGCATTCTGTCTTTAGAGACATTGGATTTTAAAAATATAAATGGTCAGGGAGATGTCAATGGGGGGAAAGGGGGACATATATAATACTTTAAACAACAAGGAATTATATATATATATATATATATATATATATATATATATATATCATATATATGCAGACTTCAGAGAGGAAGGGAGAGATACAAACATCAATGATGAGAGAGAATCATTGATTGGGTGCCTTGTACATGCTCCTCACTGGGGATCAAGGCCACAACCTGGGCATGTGCACTGACCAGGAATTGAACTGTGACCTCCTAGTTCATAGGTTGACACTCAACCACTGGGCCACACCAGCTGGGCAGACACCGGATTTTGAAAGAGCTATAAATTCTTCTCATTGGTATTATATGGGGTAAGCTGAGGTAACCAGGAAGAATTTCTCCCATAGTTTAGTTTATGATAACTGAGATTCATACAAACAAGTGTGTCTGATTGTCTTTCCCTCCTAAATATTAGGAAGATTGATCTAAATGCATCTTACAAAGCTGAAACACAATTTTCAAGTTTGAAAGCCTCCATCCATCACAAGAATACCTGGCAAACGGGTAAAATGATCCTGCTAGCTTGTACTTTCAGTTTTATCCTGAGCTGATCTAACAGGATCTGTGTAAGATCCCTCTTCCCTATACCCCAGTCCTCCCCCCCTCCATGTTCTCTCTCAGAGAGTTGCAGCCACAACCGAATGATACCCTTTTCACACAAGGCAGACTTAATGAAAGGAAAATGTGTTATAATTCCAAATGATCAGATTCTATTTTGAAGGGTACAGATATGATATCATATAGCCTCCAGCATACTAGTATATGTGTGTATGTGTGTTAGAATTCCCTGTGTTCCATTAAAAAATTACTTTGATCTATCCTTATTTGAAAATGAATGAGAGAGTCCTGTTTTTCTTTTATAATAGTTCTTCTGTTTGTTCTGATTTTCAATACTCGGGTACTTTAAATAGCAAAGAGATTCATCAAAGTCATGTGATGTTCAAAGATGGCAATATTTAACACTTTTCCTTGTGAAGTCGCAAGGCATTAAGGTTGGTGATATGAGGTAAGATGATCATCAATTAGGAAGTAATTTTTTTGGGAAGGAATTTCTATAGATATGAATTAAATTTCTATAGATAATGAATTAAAATACACAAAATCACGCATTATTAGTTTGATTTATTTTATTTTTCATTACTTTATTGATTAAGGTATCACATATTTGTCATCATCCCTCTCCCCATTCCCATCCCAAACCATTCCCCATGCATGCCCTCACACCCCTGTTATCCATGATCACTGGTTAGGCTCATATGCATGCACACACGTCCTTTGGTTGATTTCTCCTCTTATCCCCCCCTCCTCTACCTTCTCTCTGAGGTCCGACAGTCTGATCATTGCTGTTCTTGTTCATCAGTTTATGTTGTTCATCATTTCCCCTAGATGAGTGAGCTCAGGTGATATTAGAAATACACTTATAAGAACCGAAAATGAGACAAACAATAATGGTTATGCTGAGAGGCAAATGAATCAGTCTATAGTGAGTTTCTTTCTGGGCCAACAGTTCTTTTATATTCCAATTTCTATGTCAAACAGTTCCTTATGTGTAATGTCAGAAATGATATTTCAGTTCTGGATGGTGGGCAAATGGTGATAATGCAGGTCTGACCCTCTCTAGCTTAGTCCTGGGCAACCTGCAGCGACGCATGTACTAGCTGCTGACTGCTAGTTTGGCAAGGCATCGTCAGCATCTTCCATCTCTTGACTGTTTTTCTTCTGTCTTCCTGGCTGGAGCACCCCTGTCAATTTCTCTCTGTTGCAGGAATCCACATGGTCTCAGAGTTGTTTTCTGAAAATATACAAACATATTCTCCACCAAAAGTTAATAAAGGAATCTTTTCTATAAATTTGACTTGTGATCCTTTTTCATTTTTTGCCCAAATGATTTTCCTTTGGCTTGTTTTGACACCATGTATATTTTACATGGGTATCTTGCTGTTAGCATTACAAAAGGAAAGTTCATTCTCTAAAGTAAAAATGTTATAACTAATTTAGGGTAAGCTACACATAATGCGCAAATTTAGGTCTTCAATGTCAATTAGAAACCAAGGATAAATATTAGTATTCTCTCTGAGCTTAAGTAGTTTTCAAAAATTCTAGTCTTGTCCCATTTAAATGGGACAGAAAAGTCATACAAACCATCACCCCATATATTCTGATTCACTATTGAGATGGGGGAGGCGTGATCCTTTGGATGATGCATAAAATTAGAATGGTGACTGTCGGTAGGTCACCATTCTGGAAATCTGTCACTACTTAACAAACCGCCTAGAAACTAGCAGTTTAAAACACACAAATATTTTATTATGTTCACAAGTTTGTGGGTTAGGGCTAGGCTGGGATATTTTTATTGAGATCCTCCATGAATGGCAGTCCAAGAGACTTGGGTGGAAGCTACATGCCTTCTGGGCCAGCTTAGTTGCATCAGAATATCATAACCATCACATTCTCTTGGTCAAGCAAGGCAACTAAAGCCAGCTCAGATACAAAGGAGGAAAATTAGGCTCCGCTCTCAATGGGAAGAACAGCAAAGAACTTGCAGCTGTCTTTAATCTACCACTACGTATGTGTTTATGTATGTGAGTGTGTGTGCACACATGTAATTAAGAGCAGATGTACTTGACAATTCAAAAGGTTTGAGTGTTTCAGGGTTTGGTAAATTTGTTCTGTCTTCCCTCTCTGGGCAGACATTAGATTCTATTGACTTACATGTGTCAGAAATTGAAGAACACCAGAAGACAGGCTAGTCAAAGGATTTTAGTTTCTTTATTCTTTAATACCTATAATGCTTGGTGTTATTGTATTGCCTCTTAACTGCCTGAAAATGGGATTCTTAAACCCTCCAAACATAATTAAGCCCCCAGTCTGGGATTGCTTACTCTGAACTAGAGTAGATGACAGTGTTTGGGCTTTAACATGTACCCAAATCTCTCCTTCTGTGACCAGAAGAAGCCTGTCATGGGAGAAAAGAGTCTGGTGGGGTAAGGGGAGGAATGGAGCACAAATATTTAGAGCAATTTTGTTTCTTTCAGGGGACAATAGTCAATATTTTCTTTAATTTTATTTAGGATATAAATAGGAAAGTTTTTTTTTAAGTTTTTATAGGGAAGAACAGACAAATATGATTAACAGATACTTTTGACACTGAAACTTTAACCAGCATTATTATCAAATAAAAATAAACAAATAAAAAGAAAATCTGAAACCAAAGATCAAAGGATATTTAGATACTGTATAAATCTCCTCGCTTTTAGGCAGTTCCTTAGAGGGACAACAGACCTCTGTGAACTTTACCTAACGGTAAGGGATGTTAAGGCCATGTCCTTCCCACAAGAAGGAAAAACCAGGCTCTCAGGCACCATGGAGCAAGTACTTCTACAGACTGCAGATATACAAATGGGAACTTAATATATAAAGCTAGCTAAGTGTAAAATCCTTTACAATGCAGAGTCCTTTGATGAACTGAATGATCATCTAGTAATTTGTTTTATTTTGGGGTGTTTTTACATATACATATTTATGTAAATTACAGATACACAGCTGCTAGGGAACTTAGTGGCTCTCTAGTCCAACTAACATGAACTAAGGTAATACAAGTGTTTTAGAAAATTTAAAATGCTATGAAATGCATTAACATTATTGTCCATATATTTGCCATGTTTTGTACCATGAACAAGAGCAAAATTTGTCTCCTTGTGTTCAGCCCAAGATTGCCTCCTAAAATATATAAGAAGGACTATTGATTCTTTATTTGTTATTTGTTGTTTGTCACTGAACCAAAAATTCATCTGTGAGACACACGTGGAGACTGGAGAGGTCCTTCTAGTTGCAATGACCATGACTCAAGTGGCTTCTTATAAATTAATAGCAGTATGATCCTAACCACTGACCAAACCACTGACAAAGGCCTGTGACAGAATACCCATGCCAAGGTGGGTAACCAGGAATTTGAATCTTTTAAAAAAAAAAAATATATATATATATATATATATCCTATAAACATTGTTTCCATTAAAATAACAGCAGCTATTTTTATTTGCTATAAATGATAAAAGGAACATAATTTAAAAATATATTAGAATAGGTTATACCCTTCCTCAAATCTCAATTTGTCAATCTCTGTTTGTTTCAATCATGGTGTTTGTTGTTTGTTTCTGGGCTAATTAGAACCCACTTAGACACTTCTCTTGAGACCCAAAGTCATGGTGGTCCTGACACATTTTATGGCTTGCTAATTTGCTGGAACTAATTAGAGTTTTTACTCTAATTCAGTGGTTTTCTAAATCCTTTTATGTCATCACTCACCTGAGAAACATACTCACTGTGATAGTCCGTTAGTATTATAGCAGTTTTTTAGGAGGGGGCATATTTCCCAGGATTCACAGATCATAATTTGGGTTGGAAGCAGATACTGGCAAGTGTGAAATATATAAGAGACCCATCCCATAGTTTATTTTGGTACTTAGCCCCACATATAAAGAATCACCACTTTTCTAACTTTACAGATTTCTGACTCCAGCATCCCAGAAGTATGACCCTTCTGGGCACTGGTATACATACTTCCTCCTACAGGAGTCTAACAGGTATACATGTAAAACACGTTTGGTGCTTTCTTCAGTGTAATAGGCGCAGCTTCTTCGCTGCTATAACAGTTTTTTTCTCCTGCTTAACTATGCATTATTTTCCTTAGGATGTCTAAATGTATTTTAGCCTTAACGGTATACACTACCAGTTTCATAGTAGCAATAAGTAGATTGGTGATTGCTACAGAAAAATATAAATATGTATCATCAACTTGATAGGGAATCAGGATTGGCAGGATTTGGCATTTTTTCATTGTAAGAGGTAAAGAGAACGAGGCTGAAAGATGACAGGATGTTTGTGTATGAATGAATGAGTAGGAGTGTTGTCAGTAGAAATAGAGGATGCAGGGGAAGGAGTAGTCAGTCTAACAGGGAGGATAGTAAACTCCATGAGAGATATACAGAAAGCTTTCTATGCTGGTGCCTTGTAGATAATAGGAGGTGTGGAGCAGGTGTTGGGAAGGGAAGCCATCCAGGAGTCTGGATTTAGATTTGATAATCCTCAGCAAATTGACTAAATAAGCCTTGGAGATTGAACCAGGTTAGAGCCTACATGAGAACCATCACAGAGAGATATGGAGAGAGGGTAGGAGGTTACACCTTGGAGGAAATTCTAATTTAAGTGGCTGGAAGAGAAACCAGGGTAAGAGCAATCATGAAACCAGGAGGAGAGTAACAATAGAAGGTGGAAAGGAGGAAAACCAAGATGGTGGAGGTGCGTAGCAGTAAATGTTCCAAGGACTAGGAAGACAAAGATAAAGATAATTTAGAAATTATCTGGGAATAAACTGTGTACTCTCTGGAGGGTCCTACAAATTAAATGCAAAATGTAATGCTTGCCTTACCTTATAGTTCCACATCTGCAATGGATCTTTAGGAAATCCCTTGTGGAGAATAATGTCTTCAAGGATTTTGGTATTTTTGTTAAAATGAAAGTCAATTACTCCCTGATGAGACAGCAGCACTTTTATAGTGGTACTCTCTACCAGGTTGCCATTTTAGAGATTAATGTCTAATATCAACATCCCAAAAATAAATATCAATGGACACTGCTAAGTGTTCTAAATTCAGAGGTTCAAATGATAGGTTAATTACAACAGAAGTGTTCAATTTGTACAGCTTAATCAGTTTGGGAAAATAGAAAAGATTACATTCTTGAAGAGTCCTTTCAACTTTGAAATGCTGAAACCAGCATCCATTAATATTTGGGTTGATATTAGGGACTAATCTCTTTGTTAAAGCATTAGTAAATAGAGTGATCAACTTCTCTGGTTTACCCAGGACTGAGGGATCTCCTAGGACACAGGACTGTTAGTGATAAAACCTACAAAATATATGGCAAACGAGGAAGAGTTAGCCACCCTACTAAAAAATCACTTTTAAAGTTCTTACCAACCCCATATTCTGTGGTGTGAAGTGCTACAAATTTGCTGAGAATTCATGAAAAATGTCATTTCCTTAAATGCATGAACTTATATTTCACCTAGTTTTCTTCCCTCAAGAAATGTGTCTCATGGAATTAACATTCTTTGAGGAGACACAGGCATTTATTACAAAAGAAGGGAACCCAGTGATTGCGTATGTGTTTTGCCCTCCTGGTTGGGGCTGGGGAAGTATGAGCTAAGTAAGAAACAGCTGCTCTTAGGGCCCTTAATATAAGCTGGCCATTTCCACTTGCTGTAATTGAATTATGTAGTTCATTTTCTCTATACTTTATGGTCTGTTTTCTATACAGATATTTTTGGAATGTAGAATTAAATAATTCATGATTTCCCAATTATTGTATTAACTGCCATTTCTTGAGTTGATTATACTTTCTTGAAGGAGCTCTTTGAGTCTCTTTGTATGTAGAAATTTAAAGATAAGAAGTTTTCCCAGGAGCAGTTGATCAGAGGTGAAGTTAGCCAGCAGGGGAAGAAATAGCATAGGTGGCTCACTGTCAGTCTTTTAGTCACCATACTTTTATACAATCCAGGGGTCCTTAACTTCTCACATGCCCTAAGTCTTTGCAGAAGTCTGGTGAAGCCTAGATCCACACTCAGAATAATATTTTTTTGAATACATAAAAATAAAATAGGATCATAACAAGAACCAGTACTTTGACTAAAATATTAAAAATAAAATTATTTTTGTTGTTATTCCCCACCAGAGGGTATTTTTCCATTGGTTTCTTAGAGAGGGCCGAAGGGAGAGGGAGAGACAGAGAGAAACATTGATGTGAGAGAGACACATTGATTGGTTGCACCCTGCACGGACCTCAGCCAGGGCCAGGGAACCTGCAATCAAGGAACATGTCCTTGCCTGGAACTGAATCTGGGACCCTTCAGTTCACAGGCTGAGGCTCTAACAACTGAGAAACCGGCTAGGACAAAAACAAATTTTTGTATAATAATACATGTGCTTCATTATTAGAGCATTAAACAACACTGTCTAATGCTGGCTCTAATTACCATCATAATTTAAATGATGTTGTAGATATTCTCCTAAAGGTGCTGCCAAAAATGTCTTTCCTCCCTGTTTCCTCCCAACGTAGGCTGTTCCTCCCCCTGAGAAGTGTGTGTGTGTGTGTGGGGGGGGGGGGGCTCACTCTCTTCTCTCTGAGTCTGGGCTGGCCTTAGTGACTTGCTTGACCTATAGCAGCAGTAGCCAAACTTTTGGACCTCATGGACCACCAGTGGTCCACGGACCACTGATTGGTGACCGCTGACCTATTGAATATAGGAGAAGTGATGTTCTGGGACTTCCAGGGCTAGGTCACAATAACCCTTGCATGCATAAGAAGACCTTTTGGCCTGGAAGTCTTATTTGCTATTGCAATATTCCCTTTGGGACAGAGCCCTCAGGCTACAGGAATCTCAAATTACATGGAGAAGCCACATTTTTAAGCTCTAGCTAGAAGCCAACATCAATTTCTAGCCATGTAAGTGATCTATCTTGGACATCCAGGCCAGTTGAGCTCAATACAGGCATGCCTCATTGTAATGTGATTTGTCTTATTACAATTCATCATGTCGCAATTTTTTTCTCTCTCTCTCTTTTTATTTTTATAAAAAGAAGGCAAGATCCTCCAAAAATATTGTGACTTGCTTTCTTGCGACAATTAGGTAAGATTAGGTCTTCTGTGAATAATAAAGACCTGTAAAAGTTTATATTCTCCCTTGTATGAAAGAAGTCTGTTTCACGGTATCAGGGAATTGGACTCCATTTATCCCCTTGTGCACCATGTGCTGTTTGCATTCCTAATTCCCTCTGGTCCACTGTGTCTGATGGGGCTCAGGCCACTGTGGCCACATTCTGGGCAGGCGGCAGTAGAAAGGATTCTCCCTGTGTGTTCCACAGGACACCTCTCCTTACCACTTATTGGCCAAAATGTAGCTGAAAGGCCATATCAAACTAGAAAGGAGGCTGGGAAATGTAATATTCTGGCTGGGTGATGCTGTACTGTATTCAGCTAACAATTGAAAGTTTTGTTACTAAGGAAGGAGATAAGAAATGCTGAGAGGCAGTGGTAGTCTCTGCCACAGCTCTCTCTCACATTTCAGCAGAGGAAAATGGTCCCCAAAGAGGAGGACCAAGAAGGAGCTCAGAGACAGCACAGATTCAAATCCAGACCTTGCAAGTCTCTCTAGTTCATCACAGGATCCCTATTTAACCGTGTGGAGGGATGAAAATGGAGCCTTTCAAAGGCCATGATATACGGGGCCATGGTGATATACACAGGTAACACCACTGTAAAATATATTTTAAGAGAAAGGCAGGGATATACTTCTTAGAAGTATAGCCCCACACTTGGGAATGAATAGCACTTGTTAACAAAACACCATCAGTGGAGTGGGACCGCCTTTGCTGTGCAGGCATTATTTAGACCAGAACTCTATCTGTCGGGCGGTGGTGCTCTCTAGGGCCTGCTCCGTGTCTAACAGCATCTCCTCGCCTTTCCTCATTTGTAACGTCAGTGATGCTTTGCAAGCCCCAAATCCCATCTGAAGCCATCTGTTTGCCTCACTTTTTTTTATGTGATAGCATCACCTGATGGTAACTTAGTGTCTGGATAAAAAAATCATTGCTCTTACCTAGATTGAGCTGCGGGTTTTGTCTGGTATAACAACAGTGGGCTAACCACATTGACTGCACCTCTCAGTGGGGAGATGGTGTCTGCAAAGTCCATGCAGAGGGTCAGCATAGAGGCACTGTGCCAGGGCTGGCCAGGCTGTGCTCAGCAGTGCCCGTGGCAGGCATCACTCAGCTGGTTTCTAGTCCATTACTGGTTCCAAAGAGAACTTCTCATCTCTGTGCTCTCAGTATTCAGTATAGCTTTAGAACAAAGAAGATGCTCTTTGCATATTTGTTGAATTGAGCGAGTGGGTGAGTAGTGGATGAATGAATGTATGAACGATGTATAGAAAGCTAATGAAATTCTAGCTCCTCTCTTCCAATCCTATTGATGGTGCAATTGCTGGGCCTGGGATATATCAGCAGGAATATTGTTGTTGGCACAGGGAGGTCAGATGCCTTGGGATTGCTGCTCTGGGGACATGGCTATAGTTCTGAATCAGAACTGGTGCTGACAAACCAGGCTGCTTCTTTGTCCCCTCAGCCCACTATAGGGTAGGAGATGTGTGGAAGCACTTTTAGAGAGAGCTAGGAGAACCAGTGTGGAGAACAGTCTCTTCTCACAGGTTCAGGTGTTCGTGATTCCAATCCTCACCACACTGGCAGGAAGGGAAGTGGGTACAATCCCAGGATGACACAAATCTTATAAATAGGATTTAAATTTAAATAGATGTCAATACTGGTACAGACACATACCTCTGATGCACAGCTGTTCCCAGATTGCTGACACCTAAGTCCTTCTGAGGAACCACTGGACAACTAGCTCCTGGAAATGCAGTTCTGCTTCCGAGGTCCTGAGTTCTGCTAACATGGGAGAGCAGAGGCTGTCCCTAAGCCCCATGACTCCCCCTCACTCCTCAGCTGAAATATCCTGCCTGTGCTACTGTGACTTCACCCAGCTTTTGTTTTTGTATTATAAAGGGGATCAAGAGCTTGCTTAGTAATTGGTATTATCTTTAACCCTCATAATGACCCCAGGGAGTGGCAGGAAGGGTGCAAGCTGTCAACAAGTCATGATTTATTGCCTCATTCTTATATAGCTACATAGCAATGAACTGGACTCATCACAATCCTTGTCTAGTCTCCTTGCCTCTGGTTTACTTATTTATTTATTTATTTATTTATTTATTTATTTATTTATTTTTATTTAGTTGATTTGCTTTAATGAATGGTATATTGATCTTTCTCTGGATGCATATATTTAAGAGTGGAGGGGAGGTGGGTCTAGGTATTAGCTTTCTAATTCAGTGGCTTCCAAATGGGGTAAGAAAGATAATCCATTGAAGAGCAGATAGAGAATGTTAGAACCTTTATTTTTATTTACTTTTAGCCTATTCTTTGAAAGTTTTTTCTTTGTCTTTGTTTTATTATAATAAATGTAATAACTATTTATTACATTAATGTTGTGGTGTGTGATAAATTAAATAAAGAAGGTAGACTGGAGACCAGGATGGCAGGACAAACACAGGCTTTATTGGAGGGAAGGGTAACCCTGCCAGCTGCTTCCACAGAGAGAGACTGAAGAGAGAGAGGGCCAGGTTATAAGCACCTTTAAGGATAGGGGGCGGGGCTTAGGGCACTCAGCACATGCTGATTGGTGATTAGGGACCTAGGGACTTAGGAATGGGGGGGGGGGGCTGGGTATTTGGCTGGTGCTGATTGGTGGTTCAGAGCTCAGGAATGTCTGGCCACAGGTGGGGTTTACATCTGTCCACCAAGTGGAGGAAAAGAGGATCTATCAGTGTGTATATGTAATTTATCAATAAAGTTATAAGTAAATAACATTGAGAATATCTGACTAAAATTATACTCATCTAGACAAAAGATATTTGGCATTTATTTGAGTTGTAATACTACTTTAGTGCTTATTAACTATAAGTCAAAAAAAGTATTTGAAATATACACTATATATGATACACATTGTTCTATATGTATATGGCTTATATAAGTTGTTTAAATTGCCTAAAAATATAAAATTAGAAAATTAACTTCAGGAACCTATTTTAATTTGAAAAATGGGTTAACCTTTATGTTAACCTGAAAAACCTTACATTCAAAAGCAGCAAGTTCTAATTGTCTTAAGGCCTAGGACTTGTGTAGCATTGCTGTAAACTATTTCAGGGGCTACCCAACACTTTCAGGGCAAATCTCAAACTTGTTAGTTTGGACTTCAGAGTCCTTTGTGATATGGCCTCACTGTTCATCACTTTCCTGTGCTTTTCATTCCCCAGACACACTCATCTGCTTACTGTTCTAGGATGGAATCAGCTATTGCTCCTTCTCAGTCATTTATAATTTCTATTCTCTCTGCCCAGCTATAACTTTCCCCAACTCTCTTGCCCCTTTCCCATCCTAACACTCTCTTCTAGATACTCTTTTTCATCCTTTAACACTCAATGTAGTGTCACCTCTTCCAGAAAGTGTCCGTGAATTTCATTTGATGCAGTTTCCCTTCCCCTGTGCTCCTGCAACACTGTAGGCATATTTTTATTATATACCCTTATTCTGTAATTATTATTTACTTGGATATCACCTTAAGAGCAGAGACCATACTTTATTTGGCTTTTTATATCCCCAGCGGACAGGATTTGGCATGTAACAGATACTCAGTGAATTCTCTAGCTAGTGAATGAAAGAATGAACTGCAGGTACTGTCCTATCAGTCACTGCTGTTAGGTTTGAAAGGAAACAGGAAACAGAACAACAGGGAATTTTAAAGTAAGGCTTATTCCCTGGTAATGGGCAGAACCCATCATGGAGGTAAAGAGATCAGAATTGGAGAGGGAGGGGACAGGGACCGGACCCAGCCGGGCTGATGGTGGATCAGCAACAGCAACAGCCATAGCAACATGTGTCTTGCCTGGGGTCCCTTTTAAAGGACAGAAAGGGAGGGGGTTGGGCCCAGGGTGGAACAGGGTGGGCTCTAAGGACACTGGCCCATGCTGATTGGTGGTTCAATGTCTTGGAGATGTCTCTGTGGCAGGTGCCAGTCATGTGTTAGCTCCACCCACCAGTTTGGGAGGGGAGAGAACCTTACACTGGTCATGTGTTAAACTCTGCCCACCAGTTTGGGTGGGGGAGATAACCTTTCAACTGCTAAAGTAAATCTGGGGATTTAGGAAACCTAAGGAAGAGATGTTACTGCCATGCTGAGAATTTTGGCAAACAAGGGAGGGGTGCAGGATGGTGAGTCCTAAGAATCTTAGCAATTGACCAGGAGGTTGGGGAGCTCTGATGATCTGGAACTCCTCCAACACCAGGATTTATTCAGAATCCTTGGGCCAGACACTTACTCTTTGTGGGTTGCGATTCCCACAGGTAAGATAGTACTCTACACAAGAGAGCACGGGCTCATTCTTTTCCTTAATGGAGTTCTCTGAACTCTAGTATTCCCAATAGGTGCCTCTCATTTCCCTTCTCCCCTGTTGAGCTGGTGGCCTTACATTCAAGCTACTCTCCCACACAGCTTGCCTCCTCCCTCCTCCCTGCACCTTCCACCTGAGCAGTTGATGGGCCTCCTGTGGATCAGCACCTGAGGAACGGATGGGCCTGGTGTAGTTTACCAATCAGGAGTTTAGAGCTCTCTTGGGATTTACTACCTTCCCAGCTTGCAGGCCTCCCATGGCTTAGCATCTAGAGTTGACACACCTCCTGTGGTTTTAGCTAGCGAGCAGCTTGAGGATCTTCTGTTTGCTGTGAAATAGTTTCAGAGGTTACCTTTTCTCATTTGCATTGTGTGGATGCACCTGTTTTTGTTTTTTGTTTTTTGAAGAAACTATAAAAAGAAGAGTGTAAATGAGAAAATATTGGTGCCTCCTTAGAGCTATGACATTGGCTACTGCGAAGGGGCCCAGGTTTTGCTGTTTGTGGGAGTTAAGGACTAAATCATAGTACTGGTGAGGAAATTATTTGTTGCTGAGGGAATAGGAGATGTGCAGTAAGCCTCTTAGGCTCCCAGAGTATTACCTGGTGTGAATTTAATATCTTATGAGTCTGAATGAATTAAAAAGGCTTCTCATACTTCTGAAATCATTTTATTCATTTGCAAGTATAAGTTAAGAGAAGGCTTTGGGCACAGCATGCTGACCCTGTAGCTCAAGTGGAAAGAGAAGGAAATAGTTAAAGGATTTTAAACTGCTAAAAAAGAGTTTTGCATTTTTTTCCAGGAAAGCAGCAGCTTGCCTGAAAATAACAGCTTTTATACATTAACTATGGTTGAGTCTCTCCCCAAAAGCAGTGTAAGAAATGTGACCCTAGACCTCCTACCACCCAGACCTCTGGCCCCGCCCACTTCTTTCTCCAGGGAAAAGGAGCACTAGGACCACAGGGGCATGTAGCTTCCTCCAAAGGATTTTCAGATAACAAAGAAAAGCGGGGGACTAGTAGGTAGTCAGAAAATAGAAGATACCAGTAACTTAGTTTTTGCCACACCATGCTCAGTTTAATTCTCACTCAGAGAGAAAAATTTAACCATGATTTTTATAAATCCTACTATTTTAGTATCTTCTCTTTTCCCATCCTATTCCATCATGACTTATCTCAGACAAACCCAAATTACATCACATTAATAAGGACTATGGCATAATTTTAGTACCAAGTGCTGAACTTGCCCTTTCAAGACCCCAAATTATTTTAATACTATTGGTCAGAGAGGCTGAGTTAAAAGCAGAAGGCATAAAATAGTTTCAGTAGGAAATCATCTAGAAAATAGCAGAGGTATTCAAACTTCATTTTTTTGATGTGACAGATGGAATGTAGTTAGATTTCTCATTTAGTGATAGTAACAATAATTATAATATGGTATTAATAGTAGCATTCATACTCTATCCATTATATGAGATACTCTACCCATTATATGAGATATTATGAATTTTATTTTTTAAATGTGCCAGGCATTGTGTTAATTTTTATTTTATCTCACTAAATTACCATAAAAATGCTGTGATGTTGGCACTTTATTTTACACACAAGAAAACCAAGATTAGGAGTAAAAATATTTCAACTTTAGTGCATGCCTAAGAATCAACTGAGATAATTTTTAAACACTAGTGATTTTTAAAAATATATGTATTTTATTGATTTTTTTACACAGAGGAAGGGAGAGGGATAGAGAATTAGAAACATTGATGAGAGAGAAACATCAGTCATCTGCCTCCTGCAGACCCCCTACTGGGGATGTGCCCACAACCAAGGTACATGCCCTTTACTGGAATCGAGCCTGGGACCCTTTAGTCCACAGGCTGATGCTCTATCCACTGAGCCAAACCAGTTAGGGCTAGTGATCTGCATTTTGAAACCACTATGCAGTTAGTACTGAAGTAGAGTGTCCATGAGCCATGATTTTGAAAAAAAATGTGGCTTAGAGTAACACTCCCTGACATACAGCCAGTAAAAAGTGAGTCTGTATTTTTTTCTCTTTTAAAAAAAATAAATCTTTATTGTTCATATTATTACAAATGTTCCTCATTTTTCCCCCTCCATTGCTCCCCTCCATCAAGTTTCCATCCCACTCTCTGCCCTTTCCTCATCCCCCACTGTCCTCATCCATAGGTACAGTTTATGTTCACTCTCTTCCCGCCCCCCCCCAACTCCCCATTTCCCCAAGAATCATCAGTCTACTCCCCTTCCATACCTCTGATTTTATTATATTCGCCAGTTAATATTTTTCATCATGATTTTTACTTCCCTTGGTTTTTAGATTCACTTGTTGATAATTACGTATTTGTTGTTCATAATTTTTATCTTTATTTTCTTCCTCTTCCTAAAGAACCCCTTTTAGCAATTCATATAATTCTGGCTTGGCAGTGATGAACTCCTTTAGCCTAAATTTATTTGTAAAGCTTTTTGTCTAGCCTTCGATTCTGAGTGATAGCTTTGCTGGGTAGAGTATTTTTGGCTGTAGTTTCTTATTATTCATCACCTTGAATATTTCTTGCCATTCCCGTCTGGCCTGCATGGTTTCTGTTGAGAAATCAGCTGACAGTCGTATGGGTGCTCCTTTATAGGTAACTACCTGCTTTTGTCTTACTGCTTTTAATATTCTCTCTTTGTCTTTTGCTCTTGGAATTTTAATTATGATGTATCTTGGAGTAGTCCTCTTTGGATTCCTTTTGTGAGTCTGTATTTGAATCCAGATCTGTCTCATCCCTGCTGACCATATTTTCCTTCATGCTGTTCTGGATGAAGAAGGGTCATTACTTTTCTCACTTGCCTTATGCATTCAATTTCATCCACTATTGGGCATCCTTATAAAAAATACCAGATTTATGAAACTTTATTCTGTTTTTAAAAAGTTTAAATAATAATTGAAGTCTTTCTTGCCCAAAATAATATAAAGATATACAGAACAAAATATCAAAGGATTCTTTAACCCTTTCTTCTTGCCTTTCCTTGGATAACTGCTATTCTCAGTTGGGATTACATTGCTCTTTTTAATGTGTGAATTGCTCATTGATCTGTAGCTTTTCTAAATATTAATCGATTGAGCACTTTGTGTCAAGCTCCATTATAAACCTGTTTACTGAATTGACTTTGTAACCCTTATAACCACCCTATGAGGCACTGTTGCTATCCTTCTTTATAAATTGATGGCACAGACTTGGAGATCATAAAGCTCCTTGGTAAGGAGGCAAAATTTAGATCCAAGTGTCTTATCCAGAGCACTTCCATGCTTCTTATGTGCCAGGCACTGCAGTACTTCTATATGTAGTATGTTACCTAAGTTTTACTATCACTTCCATGAAGTATTATTTTCCTTATTTTGCACTTGGGGAGCAGAAACCCAGAGAAGCTAAGTTGTTTTTCCAAAAAATACCTATTTGGGATTCAAAGTTAGATTTGTCGGAATTCTAATCTGGTGAGCATTCTATTGCACCAGACTGCTTCTTGGGCAACTAATAATGGATGAATTGGCCAATGTGTTTGCCCTGCACTAATTCTTTGTCAGGCATCCGTGAATGGAGACTGGAGAGGATTGGGACTTAAGTTGAGAGGTAATTGGAACTACAAAACTACTTAGACCCTGTATATAAGTGGAGTGTAGGCAGCTGGGGCATTAGAAGGCTTTTGGCCATTAGGGAGTTAGGAGCAAATGAGGGCACTGGGTTCTCAGGGATGGATGGGCACTAGAAGGAAGGAAGAAACAGATACTATACTGTCTTCTTTATTTTAAAATAGTGCCTTTGCCTTTGGTTATTTTGGTGAGTATCAGAAACAAATGCTAAAAGACTCAGATCTACTTCTTTTTTCCTCCAAAAATTCACCTAATAAATCTCACAAAAATATTTACTTCTCTTGTTTTATTTAGTTTCATTGGCATATATCATTATTTGATAGAAACTTATAATATTTTTAAGTAAATAAACAGATAAAAGAATAGATTCATTAGTCAGAGATAATGATTTTCTCTATGTATTACACTTTTCTAGGGGGTTTCTAGGCACCCTTGATTAAAAAGGGGGATTAAAAAGATGGGGATTTCAGTAATCTCTACCAGGCAATATAGAACTATTTTAGAGTATTAGGACTCTGGTAGATATTGTAAAATATTAATTTCTTAATATTGTTAAGAAACTTACAATTGGGAACAAAAATTCTAGGAACCTTCATGGTCTGGGGTACAGTATTTGAATACAAGCAGAGAGGAACTAATTTTGGAAACCCTAAGAAAATAAATTTTTGCATAGAATATATATATATAATATATATATATTATATATATATATATATATATTATATATATATATAATTTATTGTAATTGAAAAGAAGCTCTTAAGGCTTTGAAGATTTTAAAAATATATAATGATGGAAATGTTGAAAACTCTGAAAATCTTTATAGAACCAATTTTTGAATTTATATAGAATATTATCACTTTATGAATTTAGAAGTTTTAAAATATAGATTAGTTTGCTCCAAAATTATAAATTTTGATGCAACATATTGGTATGTAGAATAGAGAGAGGTTATTTATTCAATATTTATTAGTCAGGTATTCCACAATTTTTCTTAAGCATTAATTATGCATATATACAATACTATATGTAATTTTTAAGGAATTTAATATTTTTTTCCTGTTAGAAGAACAACTGAAAAGATTGAAAATAATAATAATAATATTAAAGCATCTCCTAGTGGGATTGCTGGGTCATATAGTAGTTCTACTTTTCATATTTTTAGGAACTTTCATACTGTTTATTACAGTGGCTGCAGCAATTCATGTTCCTACCAACAGTGTACCAGGGTTCCCTTTTCTCCACATCCTTTGCAAACACTTGGGTTTTTGTTTTGTTTTTGATAAAAACCATACTAACAGGTGTGAGATGATACCTTATTGTGGCATTGCTTTTCATGTCCCTAAATGATTGGTGATGATGAACATATTTTCACATACCTGTTGTCCATTTTTATGTCTTCTTTGGAGAAATGGGTTTTCAGTTCCTTTGCCTATTTTCAAATTGAGTGGTTTCCAGGAGGAGATAATAGGAAAATGTGGTGACAAGGTACAAAGTTCAGTTATACAAGATGAATAAATTCTAAGATATACTATTCACTGTAGAGCCCATAATAAACAATAATGTATTATATACTTAAAAATGTGCTAAGAGGATAGATCTTATGTTAAATGTTCTTATCACATAATAATTATATTAATGAATTAAGAGGGCAGGAGGAAACTTCTGAAGAGGATGGATAGTTCATGGCATAGATTGTGGTGATGGTTACATAGGTATATACCTATCTCCAAACTGATTAAGTTGTATACATTAAATATATACAACTTTTTGTATGTCAATTATTCATCAATATTTTTATGCATTAAAGTTTTATTTTTTTTAAAATAAAACACCAAGTTGGCTATTTGAATTCTTTGAGGTCTTATGGTGAGAACAACAGCATAATTTAATACCATTTTAAGATTGGAAAACAAAACAAAAAGAGCCTGGAATGAAAGAAGGCATAGATTCTTTTCTGTTTTTATGAAAACAGCAGCACCTTCTGGTCTTTTCCTTTCAGAATCTTAAATTCAGAGGATTGATATGATATAGTTGGGAATTTTCTTAAAGAATTTCCTATTAAATAGATTTAAATATTTTTGAAGAACAGATGGTATAGACTAGAGGAAGAGATAAACACTGTATGCTAAACATTTTATTGATCAATTAAAATATAATTTAAAATGTTGCTTCTACTATGGGAATTATGTGTGTGTCTGTGTAATTGGAAAAGACACAGAGAGAATGTGGGGAGTGGGATGAAAATTATTACCCAGAATTCAAATTGGACTCTTCCCATGAGGTGAGTCCTTTCCTTCATTCCTCTGTACACACACACACACACACACACACACACACACACACACACACACCAGGCAGATGGTTTTTGTTTCCCCCCCCCCCCCAAGGTTTAAGGAAGCTGGTTTTTAGTCTTGAATCATGTGCCTCTAGGCACTTTGAAAAGTGCCTCTTCTGTCTATTTTTAAGTCCAGCTTGGAAAAATGAAAATAGGCAGATAAGAATAAAGAAACCACCTGTGTGGCTTTGATGAAAAAGGCAGGTTATAAGTTAGCAGCACATTGATAAGAATTTAGTTATGAAAGAATGCATCCTTATATTCCAGCACTTCTTTGTTCTGCTTTTCCTACTAGAGAATGGTTTCTGGGTAAACACATACCATCACCTCTGGAAATTAGTCTACTTGACATTGACTTTCCATCAGGTTAACCTTGCATACCTGTGAATGATTTATGATAAGAACGCCCATCTTTTTTTTTTTTTTAGGAGTCCTTTTGTTTTTTATGACAATCTTTTTCATAAATTGTGATAGACTACTTGGATAAATTGTTAGATTCACCAAAAGTTAAACAAGACTTCAATGGAAAAACACACACCACCTGCTAATAGTGTAGATATATCTTTAAAGTAGTCGCTTTAAAGCTGAAGGTATTCTTTTTAAAAAAGGAACTTACTTTTGCATTGGTTCATATATTAACAGAAAAATATTATGGCCAAGACTGAATGTAGAAACAATCCCATTTATCGTGGAAGGTACATAATGGGAAATAACAAGCCTACAAATAGTTTTTGTATGTTCTTATATGTCCTGCACTGCCCTTGTATGCCATCACTGTCCCTCAGAAGTCTAAAGTGGGTGCAGGCTGTGTTCCTGACAATAGCAGGGTTGTAGTGGAAACTGTCTTCACCACCTAAGTTATGGGGCCAGATACAGTGGATACCATACAAGGAAGCAGAGGGTCCGCCTGCCCTAAATTATGCCTGTTCATGTGACCCTATCATTATTCAACAGGATCTGCGCCCTTTGCCCTTGATCTCATTTCTACAGGATTTAGACAAGTGTCAGACCCTTGGAATGCTGCACAATGGTGACCTTGATTTCCTGACTTTGCTGGAGGAAATTTTGAGTTTAAATCTAGTGTTGAAATTATATGGAATGCTTTGTAACTATGGGAGTCAGACTCTTCCTGATACAAAAGAAGCCCTCGCCCTCTGTCAGAGATAACTGTCTTTATATTTGGCTCAGGCTTTCTGATCTTAAGGATAGATGATGTATTTATAAAAACTAAAGACTCTGTTGTTTTTGTTGTTGCATTTGCTACATTCAGATGATTCCTCTTTAGTTTTAAGTTTCAAGATATTATCTCTAAAGCTTTATCTTTCTAATTGTCAAAATACAACCCTTTCTGTAAACAAAACAAAACAAAACAGTTCTTGGTAGTCGAATAAAGATGGTGGGATATTTAGTGCTTGATGGATGAACAAGTGGAAAGAGGATATATTTTGGAACCAAGTGGCACCACTCCATGGCTGGTCCTAAGGTCCTTTAGGGGTAGGAGGGGGAGGGAAAGCAGTCTTTAATTACATCTGGTACTCATGAATTCTTTTTGGAGTCTCTTTTCAGATCTATTTCCCCCATCAGCTTCCCATCGAGCAACAGAAATTCCAGATGGTTCCCACCATATGCCAGAGCTCATTCTCTTAAGTAGGATAGATTGGTCATTGACAGAATAGGATGGAGTAGCCTTGGCCAAGTTAAGACAAGGTGAAAAGCAGTGGGCCACAGTTAACTTAGAGGTGCTCTACCATTCATATATTTTTTAAAATATATTTTATTGATTTTTTTTTACAGAGAGGAAGGGAGAGGGTTAGAGAGCTAGAAACATTGATGAGAGAGAATCATCCATCAGCTGCCTCTTGCACACCCCCTACTGGGGATGTGCTCACAACCAAGGTACTGGAATTGAACTTGGGACCTTTCAGTCTGCAGGCCAACACTATCCACTGAGCCAAACTGGTTTTGGCTACCATTCATATTTTTAAGTGGGTTGTATAAGTAACTTTTGGAGTGATTTTTCTGAAATGTCTCGAGTAATTTCATGGAAAGAATGCTACTTCTAGAGAATGTGGCACGTTGATTCTAACTTTCTACACCCAGCACAGAGAGAAATCCTCTAAAATCTGTCATTAGGGCAGAGGGTTGGTCAATGTGAACCCGCAGTTGATCTCTCTGGAGAGTGCATTAGGAATCATTATTTGGCTATTTACAATGATAGTTATAATCTCTATTTCAACGATAAAAGGATAATTCCTTCATTAAAAAAATTAGGGCATATGTTTATTTTTTCTTATTTTAGGGGAATCTTGCTACAAGAAGCACATTGATAGACTTGCTAGGACAGGAATGAAGATAGTATCAAACTCCACATAATGTAAAAGTATATTATCATTTCAAGTATATTGTATTGTACTTATTTGTCTTAATTTGATGATGGGAAACATGTGTAACTCATCTTTGAATTTCCACTACCCAAGAAGATATGGCACATGGTAGGGAAAGAAAGAAGGAAAAATAAAAAAGGGAATAGGTGGATTTAGGAAATGGCAAAGAGAAAGCTGGCACTGAAGGGAACAAGAGCAATGCTTCTACTCTTCATTCTATTATTTTCCTCTGGAGGTTTTGGGGTTTTACATATGTACCCTGGAAAATGTGTTCTTTGGTGTTGTTTTTGAGCACCTATTTTATGCTACGTATTGTTTAAGGTGCTGAGCAAGTAAAGGTGAGACTGGAGCTATGGTCTCTGTTCTGATAGCACTTATAATAGGCTATCTGTGATTTGTGAGAAATTGCCTGTATATTTGGAGTGGGTAAGGCAATTAATTCAAAATATATTCTAAGGGAGTATGTGTTAAGACCAAAGGGAAAATTTAAATTCTATGTAATTGTCATAATTTAACTGAAAAGTATAACCAAAAGAGGGCTAATATCATGCTTTTATGTGCCTATGAGTACTATGTAGATGAGAGGAAACAATTTTTGAAGCAATTTAATTGTTTTGTACAATTAGTTTCAATAGCCAAACATTGGTAGAATAGGCTATAGGTTGGAAAACATAAAAGTCATTTGTATAGAACTCAGAGGTGCTTGGATGAAATAATTTATCTTACTTTTATAGTCATAGTAAAGTCATATACCCCAAAATGTATGCTAAACCTAGAACATTCTCTATATTTTTCACTCTCTTTTTGCATATTTTAAAGTATCAGAGATTAAACTGAAATATATGTTTTTCCCATCTGTTTAGCCTGATTATTCATTTTGTGTTAGTTGCTAATAAACTCTGGAATTTGAAGGTGTGTAGGGAACTAAACTCAACAGACCTTAGCAACATTTACTTAACATCTTTATTTTTGATATCACAATAAGAACTAGGGGTTTAAAAAATAGGTGGTTTCTTCACTTAAGAAAGTGACAGTGGGAGAGAAAGACATAATTACACTGAGACCAACCCAGTGATAGTTGCCCACTTACATACAATAATATGTATTCAGTTATTATAATGTACTAGAGTTTGGTGCACGAAATTCGTGCATGGAGAAGGGACAGGGGTGTTTCTCAGTCCTGCCTGTACCCTCTGCAATTCGGGACCCCTACACCTTTTGCTTATCTAGCTAATCTCCTCATATTTTAAAAAATTAACTGAAATATCACCTATTCTAGGAAATCCTCTTTGAACAGATGCCTTTACAATCTGTATTAAGTATTTTCATAGTATATCATTCTTTTTCTTTAATAGCTACTGAGAGAGGATGCAATGTGGTTTTCATTCTTGCATCTGAATTTTTTCTTCTTGCTCTTGTAATAGCAAAGCTTATCCAATTTACATTTGCCCTTCAAGGGCTTATATTTGATTCAGTTTTTAGTTGGCTCCCTGCCTTTTTTTAAGCAATAAATTTGGGTTGTGATAGTAAGCTTCACTTGTAATTAAGCCTTTAGGTATCCCTATCTGAATATTTCTATAATACCTATCACTTTAGCATACCAGAGATTGTGTTCATTTATAGAAAATAACAATAAATGTCACTTGATTATTTGATCTTCTAGTAATATTTTATAGCAAGATGTATTATTCTAGTAATTTAACTATTACAAAACTGAGGCGTACAGAAATAAATCACATTGAACAATAAAGGATGACTCAAATATCAGAGCATGGTACACTTGGGGCCTCCCTTGTCCTGTGCCTCAGATATCATAGCACAGTACACAGTTCACATGGAACTCAGCTTCCTTTAAAATAGGAAGGGATGCCATACTCATGAACAGCTACTTCCACACATATTTCTTTAATTTAATTCATAGCACATACTCTTTTTACTAATTATTGGAAAATCATCTTAGCAATTGCCTCTGTTCCTTTCTATATTGTTGCCTTACATTCTGATGTTATTATTGTGCTTTTTATCATCACTCACTCTAATAAGATTGTGATTTTTTAAGGGCAGAGATGATGCCTTGAGCTTGTGTTTCTCAGTCATGGTGCCTAGATAAATACTCAAATGCCATCCAGTCCAAATGACTGTGATGAGAGAGGCCCACTGTTGCTGGAGACCTCTGATTTTTATTTAAGGGGCCTCACTTGTTCCGTACCTTTACAGAGGGGTGAGTAGGGACTGAGGGAATTTGAGGAAACCCAAACAGAATTCTTCTCCTAAAAGATTTTGCTAAGCTGGTGCCCAGGATGCATTTAATTGGGCAGTTGTCCAATTAAAATCCCAACACACAGCAATAACAAGTCACTAGTCTCCTACTGCTAATGTGTGGGGATCAAAACCCAGCCTGCAGGAACTCACCCCCACAATAAGGACCAGGCCGCTGGGTAGACCTGGGCTGATGCTCCTAACTCTGGGGAGAGGGAGACTTCACTTGGCTGCAGGCTAGAGGTTCTGGACTCCGCACCACACTCCCGAACAGGTCCCTAGTGCAGGTTGGTCAGCAGAGCAGCTTCTTTGCTTGGGATTGCAGGGATGGGTCAGCCTGGGCTCACTGCTTTTCACCAGCTGCAGCTCACCAGTCTCCTATGGGCTGGGGAGCCGACAAGTGGAGCCCACAGCATGTGACAGCGGCCACCAAGTTTGTCATGGCAACCCAGCACTGACTTCTAGTTGGTCAGCCTTTGGTTGTGATCGGTTGTTACAAGTTATAACCCTGGGCTTTTATTATTAGGATTTTAGTGTTCTATTATGAAAAATTTACAGGGTTAGCATTGAGAGTGAAAGAGAGAGATTTCCCATGGGGGAGGGGTAAATCCAATGGAGGGATTGGGAATGGCTTGCTAGCAGAGCTAAAACTTAGGTTGATTCTGACAAATGAGTGGGTGGTGCTGATGATGTTGGATCATGACCATACATTGGGAACTATTGTTCTGTAAAACAAGGGAAAAGAGAGAGCACATGCAAGATTATGGAACAGCTGAAACCGGTTTGGCTCAGTGGATAGAGCGTCAGCCTGCGGACTGTAAGGTCCTAGGTTCGATCCCAGTCAAGGGCATATACCTTGGTTGCAGGTACATTCCCATTAGGGGGTGTGCAAGAGGCAGCTGGTTGATGATTTTTCTCTCGCCAATGTTTCTAACTCTCTATTCATCTCTCTTCCTCTCTGTAAAAAAAATCAATAAAATATACATTTTTAAAAAGATTATGGAACAGGCCTAGATACCACAACTTAACTTCTACCTCCATTTTATTGACTACAATTCAGTCACATGGCTTCATCTAATTGCAAAGGAAGTCAGAAAAGGTGGTCTGATCCAGGAGGAGAAGAGAAGTGATTGGTTTACAATCTCACAGACACTGCCACAGGAAGGCATGGTTGTTTTATAGCTAGAAAAGTAGTCAGGACTAGGAAAGACAACTCACGAGAGGGTAATCTGGGGGGCAGATCCTTAAGCATTGCAGTGTGCATTGTTTCCTGAAATAAAACATGAGATTATGTTAAAACAATTTCTTTAAAAGTTACATGTGTCACTGATTATGGTCCTTGAAATTTAAGCAGAAATATTTATTTGATATATTTAATTTGTGCCAAATTACTGCTAAGCCTCAGAAAGTAACACAATACTTTGGAATACATAAAATATTTTGTTTTAGTAAAAATTCTATGATTCTTTCTTCTGAAGTTGGAAGGAAACTCTTTGAGAAAGAGAAAATGAAGAATAATGATTTTAAGTGTCCAATGAGCTCTACAGGCATGCCAAGCTAATATATAATAGTACAAATAATAAAAATATCCACACCGAAACTGGTTTGGCTCAGTGGATAGAGTATCAGCCTGTGAATAGGTCCCAGGTTCGATTCCAGTCAAGGGCATGTACCTTGGTTGTGGGCACATCCCCAGTGGGGGATGTGCAGGAGGCAGCTGGTCAATGTTTCTGTCTCATTGATGTTTCTAACTCTCTATCCCTCTCTCTTCCTCTCTGTAAAAAATCAATAAAAATATATTTTTAAAAAATCACATTTATTGAGCATGTAGCAGACACTTTCCTTTATGTGGTGGGAATTGGGGCAATGTGAATGGCTAATTAGAATTGTATAAGCAATTTAGATAATTTAACCCTCACAAAAACCCTATGAGTAAATCAGGTCATTATTATTATCCCCATTTAAAGGATTAGATAACTGAGGTCAATGGAGGTAAAGGTGATGGTCCACAAAGCCAATAAGTAGCAGAGCTGGGATTCACATCCTAATATAAGAGGCCAAGGTCATATCTGTGATTCTCTCTATCTCTCTGAACTAGAGCCAAAGTTAAGGGACAGGGGCAAAGTGTGAAGACCTCATCTGTACATCTGCCCTAAAGTAGGACTGGCATAACTCTTTGGGACATAAGCAATGCCTTGTGGTCATAACACTTGGTTTGTTAACCAATGGCAGAATTTATTAATCATGCCTTCTTTTGATGTTCAAAAAACTATTTGTTCCCTCAGGTGCTGTACCTGTCCTGGAACAGGTAGTAACTTAAGCAGCTCCCAAATTTCCAGAACTGCAGAGCAAATCACTGGAGAAGAGAAGACGATTCTTGTTTTGGTTAGATGTCTGAACAATTTCTTTTCCTCCTGCAGACAGGACTGTCCTTGTGGATACAGACCTTCCATTCCTCAGAGGCCTCTATGTGGAGGGAACTTTAGAGTTCCCGGTGGACAGAAGCAACGTTCTGAGTGTGGCCTGCATGGTCATTGCAGGCGGGGAGCTGAAAGTCGGTGAGTAAAGGGTACACGGATTGGGAGCATAATGGGGATTAAGCCCTGTGAGAAAGGCCTTGGGAAATGACGGCATTATACAGCTGGTTGCTTAATGGAGTTTGGGGGCCGAGGAAAGGACCTAGTTTACCAGCAACATTTTTCTTTGGCAAGCTCTCGACACAGAGGGGAAACATTTATTGATCATTCTCTCATGTCCACCCACTGACATCAGGCTATGTTTCTGGTCCCGGAGTCCTCATTCCAGGGCTATTTTTGCCTCCTCCAGGCCAGAGATCCATTTTCTTTAGTATTTTGTAGGAGAATTTACCTATAACTCACTTTTTCAGAAGATCTCATAGGATGGGTCTGTTATCCTTTGCTCAACTCACAGTAAAATTTCAATTGCTAGCTTAGTGCAGATCCTTGGGAAAACAGACTTGAAACAAAGCTTATGTGCTGATTCTTTACTGGGGCAACTGGCACTGGAGTGGGAGTAAAGAGAAAGGATGAAGGAGAAAAGAGGAGAAATCAAACACACATTGGCCACAGCTTCTCAAGGGAACATGACTGTTTGCTTGGCTGTGTGAAAATGCCTTAAGAGAAGCCTCCGTGGAACCACCACATCTTGGGACAACAGGGAAGAGAGCTGGGGAGAAGGCAAATGACTCATCTGGTCCAACTGATAGCCAATGAACTCCTATCTGTCTTCGCTATGTGTTGTGGCTCCCCATGCAGCCAGTGGAGAGCCCAGACACTCAGTGGGTGCTGGGAAGCTCCTTTAGTGGGAAGTAAGGCATGCTACTGAGAATGAGAGACAGGCAGGATGGAATGGATCTGGGGTAGTGTGTTACCCAGGATGGATACATTGGCTCTCTTAAAACAGCAAACAAAAAACATGAGCTGCTACAGGTAAACTGTATGCTTGGAACTGTAGGCAATAAGAGTACAGAAATGAAAAGATACGTGCTCTGGCCCCAAAGGAACTACTTTTGAACTTGGTGGGGAATTCTACTTTGCTCTCCAACAGATTAAAAGAGAATTCCCAGAAACAATAATACCTTGCCCCAGAGAAATAAATTTCTGATAGTGAGGAAGTATTTGGATATGTTGTTTGGTAATATCCAGATTTTAAAATTTCTGGTGGGAGAGCATTCTAGACCTAACTACCAAACCCTAATTACTCTCAGAGTATTCTTGAAAAATTGTGGTCAAATCTCTTCTGGTAACAAAAATGAATGAATTAATGAATGAATGAATAAAATAAAAACCTTTTGAGAAAGCCTACTCCCACTTTTTAAAATCCCATTAGAATTATTTTCCTTCTATTAAGCCAAATTCTGTCTTCCTCTAATTTCTGTTAACTCAAATTCTTACTTGATCCCTATAAGATGAGTGTCAAATTCCTTTCCCTTTGATAGTCCTTTATTCAAATTTTCTTGAACCTTCTGTTTTTCAGGTTATGCAGTTTCTATTATTTTAACCATGGCTAAATAATAGTTACTTTAATCATTATTATTATTTAGTTATATTATTTTAAAATATTTTTATGTTTTTCAGTCTGTTGTACAATACTGGAAAATACAGAAAAGCAATAGAAAACTACATAAAAGAAATCAAGTATCACTCGTATTCCCAAATATAAAGATAATCACAGTAAACATTTTGTAGTCTTGTTTTGAATTTTTTCTACATGTGCACAAATACACGCGCATGTGCGTGAGAACAGCACCCCCAACACACACACACTTTAACAGGTATACAGTTTTTTAATATTTTTGATCCTATGTTAACACCGTGAAAAATTTCCCAACTTGTTCTATTTCTAAGGCATATTTTTAAAATTTGTTGTGGTAACTTTGGTTGATAGCATTATATAAGTTCCAGGTGTATACCTTTATAATACAACTTAATAATTCAACTGAATACCCTATTGTGTGCTTGCCACCAGAAGTCAAATCTCCTGTATCAGCTTGGATTGACCCCCCTTTACTTTTTTTCATCCTTCCCTAGCCCCCTTCCCCTCTAGTAACTACCATTATGTTGTTTATATCAATGAGTTTTGTTTTTTATTTGTTTATTTTATTTATTCAGTTATTGCTTTTTGTTTTATGTCCCACATATGAGTGAAAATATATGTTTTTTGTCCTTTTCCACTTGACTTATTTCATTTAGTATAATATACTCAAGATTCATCTATGTTGTTGCAAATGGCAATTTTGTGTGTGTGACTGAGTAGTATTTTAGTATACATGTATCATGTCTTCTTTATTTACTCAACTAGTATAGGACACTTGTGTTGTTTCTGTGTCGTGTCTATTTTAAATGATGTGCCAGTGAACATAGGAGATTTGATATTCATGTTTTAAGTGTAGGGAGACTGAACGTGTTATAAGAAAAAGGAATTGAGCTGAAAGACAGGTTTATATATGAGTGTTCATTTATGTATACACTAGCCAGTCACACAGCACATTATCAGAAGCCAAATTTCTTCACATAATGTATAAAACCAAGAAGCTTCATGGGCCACCACTATTCTATAAATCCTATGATCCAGACATTACCATTCCCTACCATTTCCTGGAGGCATAATGCTCATCCACAAATGTATGCCTTTATCTTTGAGCCCTTCCAGGATGGAAGTGATGATGCTTCCAATTCTGTTTGACCAGTTTGTCTCGACTACTTCATTGAGACATCTCTTAAAAACTAGGTTCCCAACTTCTATTTCTGTACATCAACCTCTCCCATGGCACCAGGATCACGGTAAGCAGTGAACAAACAGATGATGAATGAAAGAATGGACACACAAGTGAAATACTCTAAGCTCATCTTAAGTGTTTCATCAAACTAACGAGATAACCACTGAACAAAGAATGATATTGAATTTGGCATTTGCGACACAGCTGCAGCCCTCTAAGCAAAGCTTTGATCTTAAACCTCCCTTCTAATGCTAGAATTATTATTATACTCTACTAAAAGTCAATTGATACCTTTTACCAGCACCAGCTGCCTTAGAAGCAGGACCACCAAGAAATATAATTCCACAATGTTGGGACTTAGATCAAAATGCATCAGAGAGTAGACATACTCTGGCAGTGTTTCGTACCAATGTCCATATCTATTAAGTTCACTTACTAACTAGTGTTATTATCTATTTCATGTTGGGATTTCTTTGGGGTGTGGTAGAATTGGACAGACGGGTTGAAAGTCTTCCTTCAGGCATAATACACATAGGATTGAGCAGATGGGTTCCAATAATCAAACTTTAGGCCTGACAAAGCAGGGAGACAAAGAATACAACATTATATAGTAACAGATAAAAATATAGTCAGGAATGGAAACATTTAAAAATAATACTTTATTTTTAAATCAACACTGGACAGTGGCACAGTGGCACTTCCCTTCAAAAGTATAGATTTTCAGGCAACAAGATTTTGTTAAAATGATAAATAACTTCAAAAATGAAAAAAAGACTAATCATAGAAATGGAAAGTATGAACTTGAAATAAATTTTCTAGTAGCAAAAATAAGGCTCAGTTTTATTTTAATATTTCTATCAGTTACCTGGATGGGGATATTATAAAATATTAAACAAATGGTATTAATCTGTGAGGAAAAGATTAGAATCCAAAAAGAGTCCACAATAAGGGGAAGATAGGAGAAATAATAAATATAGAGACAAGAAAAAATATTGTACTTACAGAACAGAGAACCCAGAAATTGACCCAAGCCATTATGCTCAATTAATATTTGACAGAGGAGGCAAGAACATACAATGGAGTCAAGACAATCTCTTCAATAAATGGTGTTGGGAAATTTGGACAAATACATGTAAAACAATTAAGCTAGTCCAACCCTAACTAGTTTGGCTCAGTGTATAAAGAGTTGGCCTGCAGACTAAAGGATTCCAGGTTTGATTCCAGTCAAGGGCATGTACCTTGGTTGTGGGCACATCCCCAGTAGGAGGAGTATAGGAGGCAGCTGATTGATGTTTCTCTCTCATTGATGTTTTTAACTCTTTATCCCTCTCCCTTCCTCCCTGTAAACAATCAACAAAATATATTTAAAAATTAAACTAGACCACTAACCTATACCATACAGAATAATAAATTCAAAATGGATAAAAGACTTAAATGTAAGATGGGAAACCATAAAAATCTTAGAAGAATCCATAGGCAGCAAAATATCAGAAATATGTCATAATAATATGTCTAATGACATGTCTCCTAGGAAAACGTAAATGAAGGAGAAAATAAATAAGTGGGACTACATAAAAAGCTTCTGCACAGCAAAACAAACCATCAACAAAATAACAAGAAAGTCCACTGCATGGGAGCACATATTTGTCAATGTGACATCGTTAAGGGTTTAATCTCCAAAATTTATAGGGAACTCATATAACTTAATAAAAAGAAGATAAACACTCCAATCAGAAAGTGGGAAAAGAACCTAAATAGTCACTTCTTGAAAGTGGACATACAGAAGGATAAGAGATATATAGAAAAAATGCTCAAAGTCACTAATCATCCAAGAGATGTAAATCAAAACAACAATGAAATACCATCTCACAATTGTATAATTAATAAATCAACAAATGACAAGTGCTGGTGAGGATGTTAAGAAAAAGTAACCCTCATACACTGCTGGTGAGAATGCAGACTGGTGCAGCCACTGTAGAGAATAGCATGGAGTTTCCTCAAAAAATTAAAAATGGAACTCCTATTTGACACAGTGATCCCACTTCTAGGAATGTATCCCGAGAAATCAGAAACACCAATCAGAAAGGATATATGCACCCTTATGTTTATAGCAGCACAATTTACAATAGCTAAGATTTAGAAACAGCCTAAGTGCCCATCAGAAGATGAGTGGATTAAAAAACTGTGGTACATCTACACAATGAAATGCTATGCTGCTGTAAAAAGGAAGGAACTCCTACCATTTGCAACAGCATGGATGGACCTGGAGAGCATTATGATAAGTGAAATAAGTCAGAGAAAAATAAATATCACATGATCTCACTCATTTGTGGGATATAATGGACAATATAAACTCATGAACAAAAACAGATCCAGAGACAGAGAAGCATCAACCTCAGATGCTAAAACCTCAGAGGGAAGGTAGGGGAGGGTGGGGGTAAGGGATCGACCATAGGACTTGCATGCATACATATAAGCCTAACCAATGGATACAGACACCAGGGGGGTTAGGGCATGAGCAGGGTTGGGGAGGGATAATGGGGGGATTAGGACACATATGTAACACCTTAGTCAATAAAGAAAAAAAACCATGAACATCTGTGAGGAAGGAATATAGTGTTAATATACAAATGACTACAGTATTTTTTGCTTCTGTATGAAATGAACAAAATGAGGGTAAAAACATATTGGAAAAATTGGTGATCTTGTACAAATCACAAGTATTTTCAATTTTTAATCTGTCTAGGAGAGAAAAACTGATAAAAATGCCTGACTCTAATCCTGTACAGTAGATATTGATTTGTGATTTAATGTTTGTATTTCTTTGTTCATGAATAGTTTTCTGAACTCATCTTTTTCATTAGTGTCTCTTCTGAGATAAGCCATCATTTTTATGCTTTAACATATGTTCCTTGCTATCTTTGATATCAGTAATATTAACATGTTACTTATCCAAATGTTTAACTTGGAGAGTGTTTTAATCTCATACTTTTAAAACTGCAAATAGGAAATTCTCTTGTGATAGCTTATAGAAGGATTTCAGAGAAAGATAATCACTAATAATTAGTGTCTTTAGAGCTAAATAGAATCATTTTTGATTCCTAAGCAAGCAATGCCTGCCCCACAGATCAATGTCCCTGAGGACTCATCAGCTCAGTCTTCCTGTGGCCTGTTATAATCAGGTCATGTGATGTGTTGCCCAGTCCCTTGGTAGTTAGCTAGCAACTGGGTTTTTATCCTAAAACTTGTCACATATCATTTTGCAGAGTCAATGATGGGTATTTGTCAGTCTGTCTGACATTTGTAACTAGGAGCCTAAGGTCATCATTAGCACATGACTTTGATTGTCAGGAAATGAAGTACTAGGTATATGGAAGTTTCTTTCACCGCTTCCATGATAGGGACTTTCTCAATCCTAAAGAAGAAGAAAAATCCATACACACTTTATTGCCTTCCAAACTGACAATTCTGTAAAACTCATTGGGTGATTAAGTAATAAGAAGCCAAACCAGAGGAAAGTGTAGATTAAATCATAACCTCCAGCCTAAAGCCACAATACCCAGTAGTCAGACTTAGTGAGTAGCCAGAGAGAATCTTGTATCTTGTGGTGATGTTTGTTTAAAAATAATATATTAAGTTTAAAAAACAAAAAAAATATGTCTTTCAAGCTTAACAACAATTAGAAAATACCCACATATTTAATGTGTAAATACAAGTGTACATAGATATTTGCAAAATAAATGGCTTATAAGTAGCTAATGTATATCATCAGCTAATAAATCAGTTTCTGCTTGCACTGACTGTTCTCCAATCAAATCATTAGTTAGCTAAAAAAATCAAACATTGACATCAAAGGGATGTGATTTTAAATATTGTACTTCTTTAATAATAACTGAAAAAGTGTAAAAGCTTTGATTTTTCAGCTTCACTAAACACTGAATTCCATTTCTGTGAGTCTCTAAGAAGACTGGTATATAATAGTCAAGTAATACATATTTCAAAAATAAGATTAAGTATATAAGTATCTATTCATTTTCCCATGGATATTAGTTCTCTGAGAGACATATTATCCATCTATCCATCTCTGTCTCTCTCTGTCTCTCTGTCTCTGTCTCTCTCTCTCTATATATATATACATATATATACACAAGAAATTGATACAAGAAATAATTCTGTCTTGCTAGACTATCATTTTGAACTCTTGAACTTCTATGGTAGTAACAAAATTTCTTAGGAATTTATTATTTTCAAATTACTAAGTGGTTAATTATATAATGCATAAATAATTGTTACACTTTGTTATTTTTGGATGAAAAAACTGAATGATTTTGCCGAAACTGGTTTGGCTCAGTGGATAGAGCGTCGGCCTGTGGACTGAAAGGTCCCAGGTTCGATTCCGGTCAAGGGCACGTACCTTGGTTCCGGGCACATCCCCAGTGGGGGGTGTGCAAGAGGCAGCTGGTCGATGTTTCTCTCACATCGACGTTTCTAACTATCCCTCTCAATTTCTCTCTGTGTAAAATCAATAAAGTATATTAAAAAAAACTGAATGATTTTAAGCCTACAGGTGAATAAGGGAGTGAATGGATAATTTGTTTTGTTGTTTTCAAACTCAAACAATTATAAGAGTGTTTGAGTTTGAAAAGAATTTAATTGTCTTCCTTGCTGTTCCTTGGATTGGACATTCAAATAAGTGATCACCTAATATTCTTAATTTTGAAATGACTAGTTTTTAGCACATTAGGAATAGGACATTATTTGCTAAAAAGAATCTGCCTTCTTTTCTTCATTTCCAAATTAAACTTTGGGCTGTTTTATTTATTCATTGTCACTACTACTATTTTTTATAAAAATATTATCACTGCTGAAAGCCAACATTTAAAAAATTAAATTTATTTGAGAGGGAGAGAGAAAGAGAGAAGGATCAATATGAGGAAAAACAGTGGTCTGTATTGGGGATTGAACCCACCACCTTTTGGTGTATAGGATGGCAATATTCCAATCAACTGAGCCACACCAGCCAGGGCTAAGACCCAGTATTTTTAAAAAACAACCAGGTATTATATGTAGATACTGTGCCATGAATCATTGACATACACTAAATTATTTAATTCTCACACATAAAAAAATGGATGCTACTCTTGTGCCTATTTTATACTGGCAGAAACTGAGGTTTATAGAAATGAATTTGTTCAACCTTACTTAAGAAGTTTTAAGAATTTTTATACATATTTGCAAGCATGTAAATTGGTAAATTATATTAACTTTTACTTCATATTCTATCAATTGTTGATAAATTGAAAGTCTTCATTGAGGATAAAAACTTGCCAGCCCGAAATACACATTATTTTTTAAATATTTTTATTGATATTTTTTATAGAGAGGAAGTGAGAGAGACAGAGACCTAGAAACGTCGATGAGAGAGAAACATCAACCAGCCGCCTCCTGCACACCCCACACCGGGGGATGTGCCCGCAACCAATGTACATGCCCTTGACCGGAATCGAACCTGGGACCTTTTAGTCTGCAGGCCGACGCTCTACCACTGAGCCAAACCGGTTTCGGCCGAAATACACATTATTTTAACAGATTCTTATTCCATTTGGGTTAAATGCCATTCCATTCTGTTTTTTTTCTTCACACATGATATTAATTCTATTGGGAAGGGGTGTTTTAGGAATAAGTGGGACTCAGATACACACTGAGAATTAAAAGCTAATTCAAAATAAAATGTGCTTCACATTTTAACTGGTTCAGCACTATTTGTTAGTTTAGGTCTGATAAGAACGAATGTTCTGGCATCTCTGCTCTGAAGAAAATAGCTATAGCAACACATGAGAGAAATAGTTATGTTCCAGTTACAAGCTCAGCTTCCAGAGTCATCACCATATAACCTATTCCTGAGGACAGGCGAAAATGCGTAAAACAAAACTTTGGGAGGTAATTTCTTAACCTGTCATTTGTCTGCAATCATGATATTTATTAAATTTCAAGGTTAAGTTGGTACAGAAATACATATTATTTAGAAACTAGAGGCCCGGTGTGCACAGGTAGGGTCCCTAGGCCTGGCCAGCGATCAGGGCCAATCTGTGGGGTGACTGGTGCTTTACCACTTATTTGAGGGATAGGTGGGGTGATTGGGAAGCTCCCCTGCTTACACCCATCTTGGCTGGCCTGGGTCCTGTGGGCTGGGGGTAGCTCCTGCATTGAGCATCTGCCTCCTGGTGGTCAGTGCGCATCATAGCGACCAGTGGTTCCGCCCATCATTCATAATGACTGGTTGTTTGGTGGTTCCAGTCATTCTGGTCATTCCGTTGTAATGGTTGTTTATATATATAGTGGTGAAATGAGTTTTTTATAATGTACAGTATTCCTCTTTATTTCTGATTGCTTTCTGCAAGAGAATTGGTTAAAATGACCTAATTCACCATTTCTGGGATAAAATAAATGAACTCTGCTGCAATACACACTCACCTCTCTGCATTAGCTCACTGTGAAGGGAAGGAGGTAACCTGGTCGAAGGCACTCACGATACAGTGTGCAAGTATTGGGGCAAAACACACTATGCTATGATAGCCCATAGAGGACCACTTAACCCACATTTAGTTACAAAGGAAGGGTCCCAGAGGGAGTGGCATCTGAAGTGGGTTTAGGCTTGCTTAGGGATTTATGTGACTCATCTATTGAGCATGTCCAGGAAAGGGGGGGGGGAGGGTTCTAAATAAACAAACTTGTTTCCAATTGTTTATTATTTCAAAGCATTTCAAATGTTTGTGATTATAAATAGACTATAAGGCACGGTGCACGAATTCTTGCACTGGTGTGGTCCTTGGCCTGGCCTGTGCCCTCTCACAATCCAGGACCCCTCGGGGGATGTCGGATGGCCGGTTTCAGCCCAATCCCCACAGGCCTGATCCAGACAGGAGGGAGCCCAATCCTGTGCATTGAAAGTCTGTCACCTTGTGGTCAGTGTGTGTCATAGCCATCGGTCTTCCAGTTGTTCAGTCGCATATATATATATATATATATATATATATATATATATATATATGTAATACGGCAGTGAGGCAGTCAGGGCCTTCATCTGTCTACCTTCCACACTATTTCTTTAGGACAAGTTCCTTGAAGGAAAATTACTACAGCAAGGGGCACAAGCTTATTTATCCACAAAAGGAGGCATGTAATTCAATATCATAGAAGACTCTTAGAAAGAAATGACCGCAAAGCTAAGTTTTGAGGGATGATTCTGATTTAGACGGGACAAAGGTGAGGGACCTCAAAGCCTGGGGCAGCTCAGGTGCAGAGGAGAGATCGGAGGGGATTATGAGTGACTGGGTGTGGATGGCTTAGTTACAAGGTGTGGGGAGTCATGTTGGGAGAGTGGGCTTACATGCAAACTATGTTTAATTCTGATTTTACAAAAAGGTTTAGTTAATAAAATAAGCTCCTTTTTTTCCTTTTTCTTACTCTTAGAGCTCATGGAATCCATTTGTAACATGTTCCCCAAATCATTATAATGGTTATCTGTCGTATACCAGAACGTATTTTCTTCCACCTCCCCAGGTGATTTTAGCATCTGGAACATATTCTGTTCCCCTCCATTGCCCACCATCACACTAAGTAATGGTAACTTCCCATCACTTCATTCCTGTTCATCTATTTGCACATGACCAACACGGAATTTATTAAGTCTACGCCCAGCTTCACCACTTATTGGCTGTGTAATTTCTGATAAGTTACTTAACCTCTCTTTGCCTCAATTTCCTCGTGAAAACCTCAGCAATATCCATCACAGGGTTGTCAGAGTTAAATAAAATCATGTATGCATAAACACCTGGCACCGCTTTGCAGCACAATGGCAATGATTTTTCCCTCCATAAATTCGTCCAGGTTGAAAATGCCTTTTGCTACGGTTTCCAGCAGTGCCAGGCAACTCCAGAAAGGCAAAGCAGAGAGGAACAGTATTATTTTGAGAGCCTTCTGTGACAGAGGTGGCTACTCTCCGTCAGGAGCAAAGCCACCCGCAGTGAGCACTCACCTTTCTTTGATTGATAGGTTTGAGAATAAAATGAGGAGCCAGCCTGCAGGGCTTTCCATTCACCAGCTTTTACAAATTTAAGATGCACTTCATTTTAATGTTAAAATTATATATATATATATATATATATATATATATATATATATATATATATATATATATATATCTCCCTTCTATTAGGTCACTCTTGCCTTCTTCCTGCTCAGTCCCTATCCTGCACCTTTCCCCTCCTCCACATCACAAAACAAATCCAAACTCTGGTGATTTGAGATACCCCAAGGTCTCGGGGTGGGGGTGAGGGGGGCTGACTAATTTTGCCCAGACTTTCTGTGGAAGCTGCACATATGCTGCCGTTTTGAGTTGCATAATTGATTCAATCTCTGATTTTAGAGGAACGCTGAACTCCTTTTGTGGGACGCTGCATACATTTCTCTAGGGCAAAAACTGCCCTACTTTTTTTCTCTCTGGTATCTGTTTAGTGCTAGGCCATTTTTCCCCCTAAGAATCTAAACTACCCTCTGTGAAATAAATGGAATCACAGTTGGAAAACGGCTTACTGGACAGACTTATAACTGCAAGATAGGAGCTACACCACACGCATTTTCTTAACGTTCTTCTCTTCCCCTGCTTGCTTTCTGTCTGCTCTGGAACAGCTTGGTGTTGGCTAAAAGGGCACGGTGGTTGCTCGGCTGAGGGTTGGCACTACCTGCATGGACAGCAGCTGCCTTGGCATCTCATTATAAACTCAGGCTGTGGGTTTAATCCTTGCTTGCCCCAGGATCTACTGTGCAACTCTAAACAGATTTACTTCCCTCTCTGAGTCTTACCTTCAGCAGTCCCTCGTAGACTAATGCCTGTACTGCTGGGCTATAAAGATAGGCATATAGCAAGCTGCAAACTCACATTGAGCCTTTTGGTTAACCAGGTATATGTGAAGTGCCAGCTGTGGAAGATGACTTTATGCCCCCTGAAAGGCCACTTAGCCACAATGACAACCGGGCAATTTTAAGCTTACCATTTATTTCATACTGTTCTTGGCAACCTTACTTTTGGTTATGTTTTCAAGAATTTCTAATTGGAAATTCTTATTTCAGAGCAGATGTCTTTTATAAACATGTTTGATCCAGTGTGTAGTTTGGAGACTATCTTTTCATCAGGTGCTTCTTGAAAAAACTGATTTTTTTTGTCATTTTCTGTACTCTTAAGAAGAAAATAACATTTGTTAGGTCCATACTGAGTACCACTATTTGAGCAAACCCCCCAAAGAATTCTCATATTATAAAACTGATGAACTCTACTGTTTACATCAAGGGAATGACGTCAGAAGCTATTCCCAACTGATATCTATTATAGCCTGAATGGATTGTGTCATTATGCTGCTAAAAGAATGTAGGCTTAGAAAATAAATAGCTTATTGCTTTTCAATAAGACACGTAGCACAAACAGATTATTGTTCAAATTCAGACTCTGATACTATCTAGTTAGATAAATTTGGTCAAGTCCTTTAACCTCTAAGCCTCATTATATATGAATATTTAAAATTGAGATAAGAATCATACTTTTCAGGTTTGTTGTGAAGATTAAATGCTAAAATGCTGTAAAGCTTTTTGGGTAGCCAGTCATAGCCATGCATCAGCCAGGTTTTGCTGTAGAGGCAGTGTGTAAGAAATAACCTATAACCCATGAACCTAAGTGACATACCACAACAAATATCAATGTTAGATTTAGTTGGAATTGCTTCCAGCTTGTGTGTTCTCTTCAAATCTTTTAGGTTTGTTTGTTTTCAGATAGGTACTAGAGACTATTTAAAGAATACTCCTTTCATGGTGAAAACTTGCCAAGCAACTTAAAGCATGAATTCAGAACTGGCATTGCTATCACCTCTACACAAGTTTTATTGGCCAAAACAAATCACATGACCAGGCTAAATACTCAAATGAATATTAAATATACTCTGCCCTAATTGGGGGAAAAAGTGAATTTTTGCTGAATGGTTAGCCATACCGCTTCAGAGTTTACTGATTCAAATTCCCCACTCCCCTTTTCTTATTTCATCTATGTAACCATTGGCTCTTCTCCATATAGTCTAATCCAGTGTTAGGCAAACTGTGGCTCGCAAGCCATATGTGGCTCTTTGGCCCCTTGAGATTTTAGCAAAGGCCAGCTTAGTTAATAACAATGTACCTACCTATGCAGTTTAGCTTAAAAAAATTGTCTCTCAAAAGAAATTTCAATCCTTGTACTGTTGATGTTTGGCTATGTTGACTAATGAGTTTGTCTACCACTGGTCTACTCGATAGCATCTACTTTGCACTTCTGAAATCACCTCACAACTCCCGCTCTCTCTTTTAATTTCAAATTCATTTAAAAGATATACTTTTCTTTGTAAATAGGTACTTTGGAAAATCCCTTACAAAAAGAACAAAAGCTTCTGATTCTCCTTAGAGCCTCAGAGGGAGTCTTTTGTGACCGTTTCAATGGGATTCATATTGATCCAGGAACAATTGGTAAGAGTAAAATAAATTTTTATTAAAAATGAAATATGTGTGTGTTTGTAAATGATAAAGCACCATTCATATATTGGAATATCTACTAAATTCCAGTCACTGTTTTAGATAATTTATATTTATTTTTATTTACCAGCTCTCCTGTAAGAATTGCCCATTTTACAAATGATGAACAATAAGAAAAAGGCCATTCAGCTGGACAGTGTCAGAATTCAGAATCATATCCAGATGACTAGATACCAGAATCTAGACGAAGAATCTACAGTATTAATTGTAAATACTATGTAATTATTGATATATTTTGATTACATTTTTAATTTTAAAATTATTTTTTATTAAATATATGGGTGACATTGGTTAAAAAGATTACATAGTTTCAAGTGTTCATTTCTATGACATACGATCTGTATATTTCAAGTGAAAAACCATATGATTTCACTCATATGAGGGATAGAAAACTGAAAGGAACAAATGAACAAATAAGAAAAACAAAAGCTCCTATACACAGACAACAGTATGGCGGTTGCCAGAAGGAACGGGAGTGGAGGGTAGGAAAGGGTAGAGGGGGTCAAATATAGGGTAACTGAAGATATATTTTTTTTAAAACTGAGAGATCTATAAATTACTAAGAAAGATTTACTATTGGCAGTTTCTTCATTTGACACTGCCACAACACTGAATCTTATTTTAAAATAGCTCTACAGGAGATCATCTGACTGGTCTTGTATAACATGATGTGAGAGCCACACAATACCTCAGTTTTAAGGTAGAGCTATAAGAGGCTGTTTATCAGATTTCTAATGTTTTCTCTTACTCTGTACAGCATTACTAATTGCATAAAATATCAGTGACTCAGTAAAATGGAAACAAACATATTAGGATCATTTGAAGATTGGTAACTTAGTTCCATAATGTGTAAACCTTTGATTATGAATGATCAAGAAATCTACTTTTCTGGTCAATTAAATTTTTTGGATAATTCAAATTTAAAGAAATAAACTGGGGGTTTTTGGTGTGTTTTTTTTGGTTGTTGTTAAAATCTTTAGTTGTTGGACATGTCTCTAAATTACTTCATATTTCTTCTGACTACCATATTTAACCAATAGTGAAAAAGATGAAATTTTAAAATGATGATAATAATGATGATGGTATCTTCTAAAACTTTTTATACATATGATTATTATTATGAAATATTGATTCAGGACATATCCTGAAATTCAGAGTGTTTTATACATTTCAATTAATTCTAATTTTACTTTTATTTTCTTCTGGCTTTTCTTTGAATTAGAGTATGGGAAAATTAAGAATATTGACATAAATACTTGGTTAAGTTTCCATTATTTGAAACTCTTTTGTTTCATATAAGATGAAAATTTAAGGTATGTTATTTGTACCTTACTGTTGTTTGTTTCTTTATTCATGTTTTCTGCTAAAATTTTTAAGATTTTTAGAGTTCAAGATTCATGATTTGCAACAAAATTGGGTACATCAATATAGGGGTATGCAGACAATTCTTTGGAAAATATTTGAAGAATATATTAGAACTCCTATTGAAATATATATGAATATATTCATATACATGTATATTTATTTAAATAAGTATGCATGCGATAGGAGTGCATAACCATAATTTTGTTACTGCTTGGGTTCATGCCCAAAACATTTTAAACCACTAGGATATGAGGAATTGAGCTTCATGTAATTTTAAAATGTAGTAGAACATATAAGAGAAAAGACCTGAAGGGATAAAACTGGACTGCATCAAGCAAGACCTTGGCAAGACTGTAATTTATGAGTCTTAAATTATATTTTGAAACAAAGGAACTAGAGATCTATTCTTTGATATTTGTAGTAAAAGAATAGAGGTATAACCACTGAAAACAAAGCTAATAGCACCAAATATCTTTCCTTAGGAAATAATAAATTGCTCTTGCTTTTTGGAAAATCTAGTGTATAACATAAAATATCAAAACCAGTTAAATTCCAACCAAATTGCAAACGGTGTGGAGTCACTTAATGGTGGCAATCTAATTAGTTAGCCATTGGTGTGGACTATTTCCCAACTGTTGGATTACTAGATGTGATGTGCATGCATTTTTCTGTAACTTTTGAGAGAATAAGTTTTATGTCCATGTGAGATATATTTGACCTGCTAAAAACAGAGCACTAAAATATTCTTTTTTTGATAAGAGTACATCTTTATATGTAGTTATATATCACATATCTTGCCCAATAACCTCTATAATGAGTTTTACTCATGTCTCCTTAATTCATCTGAACAATTTTTCTAATCAAATATTGCTTATTTAATTTTCAGGAGTTTATGGGAAACTTCGCCTTCATAGTGCTTATCCTAAGAAATCCTGGACAAGGCTTGGGGCTGACATTGCCTCAGGCAATGAGAGGTAAGGAATAAGAGTAAGTTACTAGTACAATGTTATTTCTTGGTTTAGTTTGCTTCTGCTTGATATTTTGTTATGACATAAAATTAAATTTTAGATTGATAATTATAATTCTAGGATAAATAAATGAAAAAAATAAGGGACCAGAAGGGATTATTGAAATTTCTGAAAAGTAATAGAGAAAAAGTAAAATAAGTGAAAGGCATGGGAGAAAGAGTGAATTATACATGTTAACAACTATTGACAAATCTTTAAAATATCAATTGTATGAGTTAATAGATATGTATAATGTTAATGTATAAGGTGGGACCATAATAATATGAATTGATATGGTAGGTGGTTAATAGATAGATGAAAATAAGTTAAGAGTGAGATGAAGCATTTGAAGAATATTATACAATTGAAAAGGTAGTAATATAATTTAATAATATTGGAGGAGTAAAGGATGAAATTATCACTGCCTCAAACTAAAGAGGTAATATGCAGAACAAACAGATGGAATTTACCTGAATGAAGAATAAAATACCAGGAGATAAAAATAGTAAGAGAATGTATTAGAAATAGAAAACAGAAATTAGAAAGTATATGCAGGTAATTTCTCTTTCTAATCAGAACCCTAAAACAGAATAACTACAACAGAAAGAATAGTGCAAACTATAACTGAAATGTGCATAGCAAACTTGGGAATAGTTACATTTAATTAAAACAGAGCAACATCAAGAAAGATGATTGCTACATATTCTCACAGTATAAGAAAAAATGAAAAAACAGAAGGTGGCATGAAACTTGCCAATCATAGAATTTTTTACATCATTAAACGTAGGAAGATCATGAATCAAAACCAATATATGTTTAGGGGAAAATAAGATTATGATCAAAGAATTGGACTCTATGCTTTAAAAAAAGAAAAAGAAAAAATACTGTTTGCTTTAAGACCTGAAATAAATGGACAAAAGAGATCAATAAAGAGATTAAACTAAATATAAAATTCAAGAATAAGAATAAAAATTTTAAAATATATAAAGGTATATATAGTTAATAGATTAAAGGTAAGAATAGAAGTAAAATTAACACTACAAGTATGTAGTACTTCTACATGTAAGGAAAATTCTAATTGTTTCTGTAATTTTGAAAAGTTAATGTATTAGTCAGGGTGTATGTGTGTGTGGATGATACTGGTTATATATACACATATACACACATCTATAATGTATAGGTAGAGATGTATTTCAATTAAATATTGAATAAAATGAATAATTAAAAATTAAAGCAAAAACCTCACAAAATTATTCAAAAGAAAAAAATCAAACTAAATATTTACAATTCGCTGAAACCGGTTTGGCTCAGTGGATAGAGTGTTGGTCTGCGGACTGAGAGGTCCCAGGTTCGATTCCAGTCAAACCTGTTCAGTTGGTTGCAGGCACATCCCGGGTGGGGGTGTGCAGGAGGCAGCTGGTTGATGTTTCTCTCTCATCAGTGTTTCTAGCTCTTTATCCCTCTCCCTTCCTCTCTGTAAAAAATCAATAAAATATATTTAAATATATATACACAATTGGTCAAATAAATATATTTTATATTAATAAAAATTTCAATCTCCAGTGATATCCCAATATCAGAAAAGTTTTATACAAGATAACAATATAGAACTGTATAGAATAAGTCTCTAAGTAATATAAGGAGAAATTGACATAAACAAAAGAAATGAAATACACTTACTTAACTTTTTAAGTGTTTAATCTTTAATATAGGTTAAATATATAAAATAGGAAGAAATATGAATAATATAATAAAGGCAATTTGATTTGTATATATATGTACATATATATCCTTAATACACACACACACACACACACACACACACACACATACACACACACACACACACACACACACACACACACACACACGCACATTCTAGAGGCCTGGTGCATAATATTCATGCACTGGTTGGGGGCTCCCCTCAGCATGGCCTGCACCCTCTCGCAATCCAAGACCCCTTAGAGGAGGTCCGACTGCTGGTTTAGGCCCTCGGCATTTAGGTCTAATCCTGTGGGCCTAAACCAGCAGTCAGACATCCCTCTTGCAATCCAGGACCACTGGCTTCTAACCACTCGCCTGCCTGCCTGCCTGATCACCTGTAACCATTTGGCCTGCCTGCTTGATCACCTTTAATCCCTCTGCCTTCTTGCCTGATGCCCCTAACTGCTTGCCTGCCTGCTTCATTGCCCCTAACTGCCTCTCCTTGGCCCCCACCACTGCAATTTCGTCTAGAAGGATGTCTGGAATAATGTCCAGAAGGTGATCCAGCTGTCCAGTCTAATTAGCATCTTATACTTTCATTATTATTGATATAATTGAATTATACCTATAAATTATATCTATAAATTATAATAAACCAAAATGATGTAGAATATGGTTATAATAAAATAAACAAAAGGTAAAAATAATATCTTAATTACAAATCTTAATTCTTGTAAAATGGTAAAATAGAAAAAAAAACACAAAAAACCCTACCCTTTCCTAAATAACTTTTGTATCAAAGAGGAGATTAAGCCGAAACCGGTTTGGCTCAGTGGTAGAGCGTCGGTCTGCGGGTTGAAAGGTCCCAGGTTCGATTCTGGTCAAGGGCATGTACATTGGTTGCGGGCACATCCCCGGTGTGGGGTGTGCAGGAGGTAGCTGGTCGATGTATCTCTCTCATCGACGTTTCTAGCTCTCTATCTCTCTCCCTTCCTCTCTGTAAAATATCAATAAAATATATTTAACAAAAAAAGAGGAGATTAAAACTTTATCAATAGGATACTTGGGAAGAAGCAATATTGGGAATGTTGCATGAGACATGGCCAAACATGCAATTACATTAAATGCTTGTGTTGTTGAATAAGGAAATAAAAAAAATAAACAAACTAAGCTGTCATTATGAGAAACCAGAAACAAAATGACTAATAAATCTAATGAAATTATTTGGTGCAAGATAAAGGCAGAAATTGGTGAATTAGTAGGAAATTAGTAGACTTAGATTTTTTTTTTAGAGATACTGTTTTAATCTCTAACTTTATTCATACAAATTATGTAAAATCAGAAATGAGAATTCAAATATAACATACCAAAGAGATTAAAATCGTAATATAAAATGTGCTATCTATATGCTATCATTTTGAAATTTAAAAAGTTATATATAGAAATATAAATTAATTGCCTAAAGGAGAATAAAAGTGAAAGAACCAATAATAAAGATATAAAGTTATTCCAGATTTATTTCCAAAAATACATTTGGTTCAAATAAATATATGATGTGGTGGGTTTTTTTTCTCAATCACTCATCTACTACTTTTTATGTAGTGTAATCTATTCCATAGTACAGGAAAATATGTGAAGCTTTCCAATTAATTTTAGAAGGCAAGCATAAAATAATTTTTAAATACCTACTGAAGATAACTTAAAAAACCCTAACAAAATGTGAGGTAACAACCAAGTGTAAATAAAAGGCAAAATTCCTCAAAAGCAACAAATGAAACTTAGTAATTTACTAGAAGAAAATAACATTATGACTGAGTCTGAGTCATTCAAGTAAAGAGAGATGGCTCAAACTGAAATAATTAATTAATATAATTTATCTAAACAATAGATATAAATTTTAAAAATATAATAATTTTGGTATAAAACAGAAATGCATTTTAAAAAATTCAGCTTGCATTCTTTGAATAAACAGTAAATTAGGATTGCAAAGAACTTTCTTTGAATTAATGTTTTTTACTAGGTTGTTGAGCCATTAGTTGAGAATCATGGCTTTAAATACTAATACAGAATAAATACTTAAAAATATCTCTGAGGGAGCTCCAGTGGCACAATTGGTTAGCACGCGGTATTTACAAAAATATCTCTGAAACAGAAATTTTCTATTTTATAGAAAAAATAACATTAAAAATCAGTGCATTACAATAATCATGAAATATTGTTATTAAAGTTTTGGCCAATGTGTTGCATTTAAAAAAAGACAGTAGTTGGAACTATTGAAAGAAATCCAAACTGCCATTTTTGTGTGTGCGGATTATGAAATGTAGAGAACCACCTGAAAAATTATCAGCTGAATTCAATAAGTTCACAAATCAATAGCTTTTTAATATATGAGCAATACATTTTTAAAATTATAATGTAAAATCTTATTTAAAATGTCAATTTAAAATACTAGAAATAAACTTAGAAATTATAGGAGCTATTAAAGCAAAACGACAAAACACTAGTAAGGAGCATAAAAGGAGAATATAATATATGGTGATGCGTAATGTAAACGGAAAGGCTCAATATTATAGAGATGTCAAATCTGATGCAACTTTAATCACAAGCCACATATATGTACTTGGGATCTGATTCATTAATTCTAAGCCTTTTGGAACAATGGGCACTTGAAGATAACCAAACATAATCAGGTGTATATTTATAAAAATATTAGAGCAACCTAGTGAATGGTGGAAACATGTATTGAGATGGGAAGACTAGGACTAGCCTAATTTTTTAGAAGTTGATATTGGAGGAGTCAATGGCAGGTGATTGAGAAGTGGGAGAGGAACATTTGTGATGGGAGGAAAGATGAACAGGAGGGACTTGAAGGAATGCCAGGGGCTGATGTGGAGAGCAGAGACTGAGAGCACAATAGGTTCTAAGGAGTAGTTAGGGATCAGGGCCAGATTCACTGAGGATATCAACAATATTAGTGTTTACCCTTCCCAAAGCATCAAGCAGCTATTTGAGGTTTTGAAGAGGATACTATGGGTGGGATGTACCACTTATCATGTTTCTATTTCTTTAAAAATATTATTCTAGGCAATTGCAGGCAACAGGAGGGGTAAAACATGGATCTAGGGCAGCCATGGGCAAATTACAGCCCCTGGGCCGGATCCAGCCTGTTCAGCTGTTCTATCCAGCCCGCAGAGCCGAAAGAGCAGAATGTTCTCTTGCTCTCCCCTCCACTCCTTCACCAGTAGCCCAATATGAGAGTGCCAGCATGGTCAGGTTGCTTTTGTTCTGGCCCTCTGGTCCAGCTTAAGAACCCAATTGTGGCCCTCAAGTCAAAAAGTTTGCCCACCCCTGATCTAGGGACACTACTTAGGAGGTCCAATCAAGAGAAAGTATAACTTGTAGTCAGGGATGGCAAAGGAAAGAAGTGGGCAGATTTAGAGACAGGAGACAAAATCTATAGGTGTATTGGGTATGAAGTGCTTTCTTGGCTTCTGGTTTGTGTAACTGGATGGTGGTGCCATTTACTATTAGAAGACTAAATTTGGGGTGGGGAGTAGGTTATGAGTTCAGATTCCGTCATGCAGAGTTTGAAGTTCCTATATCATACCAAGAAGCATTATAAGATAGCTAAATAGGGATCAATAAGAAACTTCAGTTATAAGGTTAGTAAGTTGGAATTTGGCAGGAACAATATGAATGGATTTTTCTTATAAGATGTATTAAAAACCTCCTTCGGAGTCTGAGCTACAGGCTATTTTGAAAGAAACTCAATTTTATTAATTAAAACTATCCATGGCAATTAACTAGCTACCATTTATTAAGTTCTTATCATGAAGTCTGACTATGTCAGGCTTCTATCAACCATTTTATATACATTATCTCATTTAAATCTCTCAATGCTGTAAGTTAAGTATTATTATCTCCATCTCACAGGCATTAAAACTGAGGCTAGAGAAGTTAAGTAAAATTTCCTAAGTTCATAAAGCTCTAAGTTCCTGAGGCTGGATTTTTACCCTGGTTTATATGATTCTATTGCTTGTGTTCTATATTACAAATATTTAAAACAGCATCTCTTGGTATCAGTCCTGCAGAGGAGTACTTTAATGAGTTTATGTAAATAATGTGTAATTATCATAATGTATTCCTTTTATGGATATCCTTTTTTATTGTTGTTTTTCTGAATCCCCACTAAGGATATTTTCCCATTGATTTTTAGAAAGAGAGGAAGAGAAAGGGAAAGACAGAGAGAAATAGTGTGAGAGAAACACATTGACTGCTTGCCTCCTGCAGGAGCCCTGACCAGGGCCTGGGCCAGGGAGGAGCCTGCAACCAAGGTATGCGCCCTTGACTGGAATTGAACCTGGGACCCTTGGGTCTGCAGGCCAATGTTCTATCCACTGAACCAAACTGGCTAGGGCTGCATAGCCTTTTTTAACCTCTAAAAATTGTGCAATAATTTAAGACTCTAAGTAAGTTGTAAAAATAAAAGAGTTTTCACATATCCTTTACTCAGTGTTCCCTGATGATATCTGATCTAGAACACTATCAAACCCAGCAAGTTGATATTAGTACAATATGAACTGCAATACAGAATAGTTGAGTGTTTTCTTTAATAATTTATCTACAATCTTCTTATTGTTAAAAGTTAGTTTAGCAAGCTTTTCTAATCTATTGTTATGGGAGCAGATTTCATGTACATCCCTTTATGAACTTTCACCAATGGAATTAGTGATCTAAATGTATTTGTTTGCAATTTATTTATTTTATGAAATGAATTGGAGTGAAACATTCAGAGGAAAATTTCATGTCAATTTTGTAAATTTAACCATTTCTTACACTAACAACCAAAGCACGCTTAGCCAGATATTTGACTAGAAAACTTTCTGTTGTTAAATCTGTATATATAAAAGGCTAATATAAGTGTTTGATTGTTCGACCATTCGACTGGTAGCTATGATGTACACTGATCACAAGGGGTAGACACTCAATGCACAGGCATGGAAACATGGAGCAGTCTGATGTATATTAGATGGAAGGGGGAAGGGGGAAGGGCGGGAAGAGATTAACCAAAGATCATATATGTATACTAGGGACCCATTGCTCAGATTTATGCACTGGTGTGATCCCTTGGTCTGGCCTGTGGGGATCGTGCCAAAACTGGCAGTCTGACATTCTCCGAGGGGGGTCCAAATTATGAGAGGATGCAGGCCAGGGACCCTACTGGGGCATAAATCTGTGCACTGGGCCTCTAGTATTATTATATAAATTTATCTCTGATTAGAGTGTAGGCCCTCATACTGAAGGGTTGTGGGTTTGATTATCATCAGAAGCACATACCTCAGTTGCAGGATTGATCACCAGCCTCTGTTGGGGTGCATTTGGGAGACAACCATTTAACATGTTTCTCTCACATTGAATTTTCTCTCACTCTCTTGCTCTCTCTTACACACACACACACACACACACACACACACACACACAGCATACTTCTTCCCCTTTACTCTCTGAGAAAAAAATAAAATCAATGGAAAAAAATATCCTTGGGTGGGAAAAATATATTTGAAAAAGAAGTATAGAATCCCAAGGCTTTGGGAATATAGAAGAGAGTTAAAAGATAAAGAGCCTGTAAGGTTTTAGAAGACTTAAGTTCATATTTATACTAGAGGCCTGGTGCATGAAATTGGTGCACGGGGGTGCCGGGGGGTGGGGTAGTGTCCCTCAGCCTAGTCTTGGCCTGCAAAGACATCAGCATCCTTCACCTGGCCTCTAGCCAGAGGTTCCTCCCCTTCTTCCACACAGCCTCTGGGAAGATGCTTGTCCCGGGGCCTCCTCAGGGCCCCAACCCATGATGTCCTGTAGCTCAGGTACTCAGATGGGGTGCTTGGGCTTTCAGGCTACCGTGCCTAGCTGTGCATCAGCTGCCATGGGAGCCTTGCCTCAGGAGTTGCCCCCTTGGATTATACTACTTGCGAGTGTGTGTGTGTGGGGGGGGCGAGGAGCAGCCTTGGCAGCGGTGATTTGATGTCTGTAGTGTGCCTGCTGGACACACACACCCCTACCATGGTGCCATGCTGATCCCATCTGGACTGCTGGCAGGGGACTTCCAGTCTGTGACTGGGGCTGCTGAGCTGCAAGTATAGCATCTTGGCACCCATAGGGCTCTTTCAGCATTGCGACCCTATAGGCTCCTTCCCTCCTGCCGCACAGCCGGCCTGGGCAGGGACTCTGGGCGTGAGACCCCACAGGCCACTTCTTTCCCGCAGCTTGGCAGGCCAGAGTGCAGACTCTGGGCTGGTGAACTCTGGGCTCGCAACCCCACAGAACTCCTCCTTCCAGCAGCACAGCAGGCCCAGCGCAAACTCTGGGCTCATGGCCCCAGAGGTCCTTTCCCTCCGGCAGCACAGCCGTGGCTCGGACACTGAGCTGGAGCCCTCGAGCTCAGTGTCCTGCTCCCAGTCCCCTGGCCAGAGACCACTCCCCTCCCTCCACAGCCAATGAGCAGATACTGGGCTCCCATTGCCTGGACGATGCTTCCAGCATATGCTATGGGCGCCACCATTTTTGTCACAGAGTGATGACTAATTTACATATTACTCTTTTATTATATAAGATTTATATTATAAAGTTTACAATAATAATTTCAGTAATTTATTTCTCTCTTTGCCTAGAAAATTATTAGGCACTGTGGCACTTACATAGCATTTCATTAAATATTAATATCAAAGTTGAATAGCCACAGAAGACTTGAGTAAAAATTCAGTTACAAGGCAGTAGTAGCTATCATAATGTCAAATTTATGTTGGAACAGAAACAGGGATTGGGCATTCAGTGGAGAAGAGACTCCCATGGGATGACTTCTTGAAAGCAAAGGAATTTGTCAGTTTTTAAGAATGAATAGACTGGAGGGCCGAGTACAGATTATGAGAATTTGTGTGAAAGCTGAGAAACACGACAGTTTTTGTGAGAGTAAGAAAATTATTTTGGTGGGAGCAGAGGACTTATGTAAGAGAGGGGACGAGGTGTTATTTTTTATATTACATTAAAGTTTTCTTTTCAGGTCATATATTCTATGTGCTTTGATAAATGTATAATGGCATGTATCTATCCTTATAGAATCATACAGAATAGTTTCATATTGTGTGCAAACATAATATTTGGAATATAGCACAGTGGAGGCATGTATACTTTTATCCACACAGTAACATTGGGATGTTGGGGGGAAGATTTAAATATTGCCACTTTTCAAATGAAGATAGGATACTCAGAGAAGTTTAAGTGACTTCTCAAAATCACATAGCCAGTAAGTGGCACCTCTAGGCTTCATTCTGCATTTGTCTGACCATAAAAGTATGAGCCTTAATGAATGATAATAAACTGTCTCAAAATTGTATTACCAGGCTTCAGAAAATTTAATAAATAATTCCTTCCGAAATACCTTTATTATTTAACTTTTGCCAATTGAGGAGGAAGTTTTTCATTTTAGGAAATGATATGTAGACATCATATTTTTAACATGTACCCATGTAAGCCAGATGATCGGCTCCATTAGCTTTAAACTTTTTGAAAAAGTCATTTGTTTCTGTGTTGAGTTGGAATTTTTCCTTCAGCCTCCCTGGAATTGTTGGCTGTGGTGCATTTCCTTTGCGATCTGGAATTAGATGGGTGATCCCTATTGCGGTACCAGATACTTGATACATCTTTTTTTAAAATAAATGTGTTTTATTTATTTTTATTTTTTAATTGATTATGGTATCACATAATTGTCCTTATCCCTCCCATTCCTATCCCAAACCCCTCCTTATATATTCCCCCACCCCCCTGTTGTCCATGGCCACTGGCTAGGCCCATGTGAATGCACACAAGTTCTTTGGTTGATCTCTTCCCCTTACTCCTACCTTTATGCTGTTGCAGAATTATAGTAGAGGACGCCGTGGATTGGCGACCCCATGACAAAATCGTGCTTGCCTCCTCTTCCTATGAGCCTCACGAAGCAGAGGTGCTCACTGTGAAAGAAGTTAAGGGCCACCACGTGCGGACCCAGGAGCGGCTCAAGCACCGGCACGTTGGTAAGGTTTGCTTCACTGGCTAAGGGAGGTGAACGAGCCAGGAAGAAAGTGCTCTGCCTGGGGCCTTGGATCCGATCACCATCCAGAGGAGAGGGACAGTGCTTTATTGCTGCCTAGTAGCATCCTAGAAGGCTACCCCTATCCCTTCATTCATTTTATTGCCAAATTAAAAATACTTTGATGTGAGGGAGTTTTTTAAACTTTTATTTATAATGGCAAGTCTAGAAGCAAGCAGAAGGGTTATGGCTCTTGTTCAAGGTCACTGGACATTTTCGTGTCTAGGCCAGAATAAATCTCATGGGAGCTGAGTTTCCAGTTCATTTCCTGGCACTCTGAATTATACTGTTACTTAGAAGGTGGTAGTTATTGTGGATAATGACTTTTTTTCCATACTTAGGAATGTATCCCTCCTGACATAAACTTCATGTTATGTATTGACTACTACTGCTACCAAAAAAATATCTAAATGCCTTTTCTCAAAAAAGTGCTCAATATTTTTAAACACTATGCACAGTTAAATATACATTGTACATAGATAATAACCATAACCATACATTTCCTGCTTCCATAGAATAAACTTATCTAACCCAGAAGATACAGCGAATAAGTACCGTAATAACACTTGGAAATAGAGGAGTTAGGGAATATCTTCTTGTCTGTGATTTGCGAGAGAGAAATACATGTTTTCTCCAGGACTACATATAAAGCTACATTTAAATCATTAGTTCCGAGGATGATTTCTGTTTTTAAAAAGTGGCCAAAGAAGAGAGCAATCTTCAGCGATCCTGGTCAGCAAAGTGCTCCATGTGGAGGGCAGTGACAGAAACCAGCCCTTGGCTGTTTGGTTCCCACCGCTGAGGAGGCTCCTCAGGTAGCGGGGAGCTTGAGATGCACTGTGGGAGGAAGCTGCTGCCGCTGCCCTCGGCCCCTTCACTCTCCTGCATTGCTGCTTTAGCTCTGTCACTGCCTCACTTGCTCTGGGATTCCTCACTCTCATGAAAGAAGTCCTCAGACAACGTCCAGCCAAACGCTCAGTCTCACACTGATGCATTTCAGGAAGGAGGATGGGGACCCTACTAATTGGCCAGGTCTGCCCTGCACAGCAACCTGCCCTAGTAGCCACCGTTATTGAGGAGAAATAAATTCTTGCTCAACCACTTTCACTCCGATCCCAAAGGGGCACAAGTAACCCGGCTTTTCATTTCTCAGCTGACATTTGTGAAGATGCCCGAGGAAAAGCGGACCTTGATGCTGGTAGGACTTCCGAGGGGAAAGGAGTGTTTTCATTTGGCAGATTCCCTGGGCCCCAGACTGGTGATTCCTGAAGTTGGTTTTTAAAGGTATTTCTTCCCCAACTCCTTTTGCCCCAGGAAGCGTACATGTCCTGGAGGATGGCGAATACGTTCATTTAGCTGCTGAGGTTGGACTTTTGACCCGAAATATACAAATGCAGTCTGATGCACCGTGCAGGGGGAGACTCCTTGTGGGGTCCTTCAGGAAGTCCGGCAGAGAAGAATTTTCAGGTAAACGCAATTTTAAGTGACATTGCCAACTGGAGCCTATTCTTCTGGGACACTCAGAAATTCCAACTGGGAGAATTTTCCTTTATGAAACAAAAAATGTACAAATTAAATGGCTTCTCTGTGCTCTGAGTAGCTATGCATTTTCATTTCTAATCTGTGCTAATTTTAATTATCAGTGTGATGCTAAAATAATATACTAGCAATGGGCACATATGCACATTTTTACCTCAAAGAAAACATCTTCAGCAGATGTGAAATTTCCTCTGCTTTGAAATTATGGATGATTTAATGACCACTTGAGTTTTATTTCTTTCCTGAATTTCTATAATTCTTTCCCAGTAGCATGGCTATATCTGATGGCAGGCCTCAGCTCATGCTATAAAGCAATAGCAAAGCAATAGCGTACATTTAAATAAAAATGATTTCCATATTCCAGACTGCTTTAAGGATCAGTTCATTCTCTCTCATTTCTTTCAAATTTCAGTTCTTGGAATGCTGCAAAATCACTTGCTTAGCACCTTATTTCTTCAACTTGTATTCCTTAAATATTATTCCAACATTGTTCCATAGTCAAATAAATTTGGGAGAGGTTGCCGAAACCAGTTTGGCTCAGTGGATAGAGCATCGGCCTGCTGACTGAAGAGTCCCAGGTTCGATTCTGGTCAAGGGCATGTCTCTTGATTGTGGGCACATCCCCAGCAGGGGTGTGCAAGAGGCAGCTGATTGATGACTCTCTCTCATCGATGTTTCTAACTATCTCTCTCCCTTCCTCTCTGTAAAAAAAATCAATAAAATATATTTTAAAAAATGTTTTAAAAATTTGGGAGAGGCTATCACTGTAGCTCTGTCTTAGAAAGTATGTGTACATGCTCTGTGAAAACCTAGAATAGAGGATTTAACAATTTTCCAAAGATACTGAGCATGGAACACTTTTTGGTGGCACATCTGTTTCACCAATATGATAAAGAGCAGTATTTATACCTTATACCAGAATTTGGGATTTCTGGTCAATTGGATAAGTTCTCACTCCATTAGTTGTCAACATAAGTGAGTTTTCTCCTTCCACATCCAAGGGTATTTGTCTGTATCTGGAGACATTTTTGCTTGTCACAACTTTGGTGGGCGAGTCTGTTTGTAAATCATCGATTGCTTCCCTTTTGTCCTTGGCTCTGAGTGAGGGGGAACTGTCTAAAGTCTGTTTGGCCTTTTCAGAATTGAACGCACAGCTGGCCTGGTGGTTAAGTGGCTGGGAAATCCAGGTGATTAGGATCAAAATTTGGCTCTACCATTTGCTAGCTGTGTAATTGTAAACATGTTTCTTAGCCCCTGTGAGCCTGTCTGATTATCAGTAAAACAAAGGTATTCACAGGCTAAATGCACAGATTCTGGAGCCAAACTTTTCAGGTTTGAATCCTGACTTGTGATTAACTATGTAAATTAAGATAAATTACTAAATCCTTCCGGGTCTCACTCTCAACTATAAAGCAAGAATAATGATGGAAACTTCACAGGGTTGTTGTAAGGATTAACTGTTAAATGCATGTTTTTTTTTTTAAAGAATGTTCAAATTTTTTCTGTAACAAAATCCAGCATCTGGAATTGGGGATGTCGGGGGGAGAATCTGCAGGTCAGTCAAGGGTGCCAGCCATGGGTGTTCAATGGTTATAGGGCAGAAGAGCAGACCAGAGCTTACAATTCCTTCTGTTAAACTGGATACCTCTGTCAGTCTCTTCCTTCTGATAAGGTATATCCAGCAACTTGCACACAGAATTGTAATTTTTCAATGGGAAAATAGTTGTGAACAAAATCACTGCTTAATTCTCTGTTGAAATGAGTAAGACATTTTAAGTGTGTACTATGAATTAATTTTCAGTCTCGTGCAATTTAAAACTATGAATTATAATTATACACATATGACATTAAAACTCTAATTATTATGGAAAATTTAAAAATAATATAGTATGGCTAAAATAAACATATGGAATTTTATAGAATTTGAAAGTGATTTTAAAAATATGTTATTACCTCCATCATGTCTTAATCAAGAGACATTATTGAATATCTTGTTTTTGGGCATATATGGAACAGAAATATATGTTCAAAATTTTTCACTTATATCACACTCTTAAGAAATGTTTACAGTGTTTATAGAGTTAGCCATTATGTTTTTTCATACAGTATCTTTGTGGGGATGGCTATGAACTTTTCACATGGGGGTCACTGAGTCAGAGAGGGAGACAGGATTCTGAGGGGAGTCCCAGGAATCCATATTCCCCTTATTCTTACCCAGTTCCTGACCCAGCCCTGCAGGCCGGTGCCTGGACTCTTTAAGCTGTGTGTTCCCATCTCCTTTCTCTATCTTTTCTTTCCTGTTCTCTGTCCTATCACCGGACTCTTCAGACAGCACACAAAACGTTTTTAGGCATTAATGTCACCTTTTATGGTTTCATATTTTGTTGTGAGAATCAGTGGCATGAAATACTGTGCTGGTGCTGAGAAGAAATTATTACATTTCCATGAAAAATCCGCATATTCTGGTGTCAATAAATGGACCATCCTTCTGCCTTACATGGGGAAGAAAAAGTACCTGATGATATGCATTTTGTTTACAGGTGTCCTTCAACTTTTAAATGTAGAAATTCAGAACTTTGGCTCACCATTGTTTTCATCCATTGAATTCATGAATGTGTCGGCAGGATCCTGGATAATGTCTTCTGCTCTGCACCAAAGCTGCGGTGGTGGCATTCGCGCAGTTGCCAGTCACGGGATCATTTTAAATGACAACATAGTGTTTAGCGCCGTTGGCCATGGCATTGATTTGGAGGGTCAGGCCTATTCTCTCTCTAATAACCTTGTGGTTCTGATGACTCAGTCAGCGTGGTCCACCGCTTGGGTGGCAGGCATCAAAGTGAACCAGGCAAAGGACATCACCCTCCGTGGTAATGTCGTGGCAGGATCGGAGAGACTTGGCTTTCACATCCGAGGCCAGAAGTGTTCCCCTCTTGAAGCTCTTTGGTCTGACAATGTGGCCCACTCAAGTCTTCACGGTATTCATCTCTATAAGGAAAGTGGACTTGGCAACTGTACTAGAATCTCTGGCTTTTTGGCTTTCAAGAACTTTGACTACGGTGCCATGCTCCATGTGGTGAACAGCGTGGAGATAGAGAACCTCACTCTGGTGGACAACGCTATCGGTCTTTTGGCAGTAGTATATGTGTCTCCTGGTTCACAGCCCTCCATCAGAAATGTGCAGATTGTGCTTAGGAACTCAGTCATTGTGGCCACTAGCTCCTCTTTTGACTGCATTCAGGACAGGGTTAAGCCTAGCTCTGCCAACTGGACATTCATGGACCGAGCTCCTTCCAACCCCAGAGGAGGTCGAGTTGGTATTCTGTGGCCAGTGTTCACCTCAGAACCAAATCGGTGGCCTCAGGAACCATGGCACAAAGTGAGAAATGGCCATTCAGTTTCAGGAATCATGAAGCTTCAAGGTAGGATGTTTGGGCTTATTCAAACAATGTAGTTTCATACCTCTGAGCACAGAATTTTTAATAGCATTCTGAAATTATATCAACAAAAGAGTACAGTGTAGTCTAGTGCTTGTACAATTGGCCACCTGCTGCGTATTGATAATACACTGATAGTTGATTATAGTAGTGAGTGATTTCTTTAAAAAGTTACTGCTTTAAACCTGTTGAAGAACTTTCACAGCAGTTATTTAATTTGATTATATGAAAGTTCTCTTAGGTAGGTGTTATTTTTCTTATTATACAAAGGAAGAAACATAGATGTAGAAATTGTGTCTAACTGAAGTTGTTTACTAGTTGGTGAGGTAGCCAGGAATAAAATCTATTCAGTTAATATTCTATTAGAGCTCTTTTGTAATATTGTACTCACTCCCCATTGGATTTTATCAAACCTATAATAAAATGTAGGTGTACTTCTATTTTGCAAAGAATGCTCATGTCTTAAAGAATTACAGATATTTAAGCCAAGATATATGTAAATTCCTAGAACTAGTCTGGATAGCTTAAATTAATTTCTGGACAAACAGTAGCAAAGGTTGTTGGGTTTCATAGTCTATATTTGCAGTTGGTAGTTTACATGATTTAATGCCATGATATGCTTAAATTTTTTTTTTCAGATGTCACCTTTTCTAGTTTTGTGAAGAGTTGCTATAGCAATGACCTCGATGTATGCATCCTGCCCAATGCAGAGAACACTGGAATCATTCATCCCATAACAGCAGAGAGGACCAAAATGCTAAAGGTCAAAGATAAAAACAAGTTCTACTTTTCTCCTTTACAAACCAGGTACCAGTTTTAGTATTTATAAGCCATATCCATGAAATATAAAATTATTAATGGAAATAAAAAGAAGTCCTGAAAAGTATGCTAGATTAATTGAATGCCCCTCATTCTTTATGCCTCCTATGTTCAAGTGTTTTGCTATATGGTTTTTGCAGTCTCACCAAAGAGCAGAGGGTGTTTCTCTCTCTTGAATCTGGGTTCAGCAATGAGTCTTTCTCTGGCTAATAAAAGGTGTAGATGTGATGCAGGGCAATTTTTATTGATACCGATTTATCTTTATTAGAGATATTACTTTGGGATATTTTCAATCACTGGACAAAATGTACCCCAATTCTTGTATATTCTATAGAGTATGGTGTCAATAGTCTTAAGAAGGAACCTTAGGAAACCTTGTGCAGGGACTAGTGGGGAGAAGAAAATCATATCTGTTGTCAAGAACCTCTGAGTTAAATAATGAGGCTTAGATAGATATTGGTGCTCAGGTGGAACCACTATTCTGGACCTTATGATCTGAGAGTTTCATTCAGGAATCTGAAAAGTAGATAAGGCACTATTTTTTCCATGAAAGGGAGCAGGAAAATCATGATCAGGGAAAATGTGCTACTTTTCTTCCTCATAACATTGGGATAACTCCTATAATAGAAAAATCACCCTAATTGGAAAGTTTATGTTTTTGGCCCAATACCTATCTCTTTAAGATGCCCACTCCTAAACTATTTTTTGTACCTAATCATTATTAGGTATGTGATTTGGGTTGTCTTGTCATTGTTCTTTTATTGTCCAGTTTTCCTTATGTTCATGTATTACCTATTGGATGAAAGAATTATAAAGCTTAATAATTCTAGCATCTCATTCTTTGTACTATTAATACTTAACACATGGTTGGCATGTAATAATATTTAACATTAGTAATGATGGTACTAAAAAGTATTAGACCAGGAGAAATCAAATAAGTTTTCTAAAATTCAGTGTTATAACAGTCAATAGTTTATATAAACTATTTGTTTATATAAGCTCCTGACTCTAAATTCTGAAAGTATAGGAACCATGCCTGTATTTATCACCTTTGTACTCCCTAAACTGTAAGTAGTAGGTTTTCAATAGATATTTGTTGAATGAGAATATTTTTTATCTTGTTTGCATAAGACATTAATATAATTGACATTTATAATAATAATCTTATAATACTGCAAGGTACCAAAGTTCCATAAAGAAATGCTTACATTGTTTTCATTAGGTATTAGAATTAGGAGCATTTTATTGTATCCTACTGCTTAGAAAATTACAATCTATGTAAAGATGATATATTCAGAGTATTTGGATAATAATAATGCCTTTATTCTTGACCATATAACTGAGAAACAATATGTTTTATAGAGTTTTATTTAATATCTTTGTAACACATTACTACTAATAAATTCCTTTTTCGTCAGATCAGTGATTTCAATATATTTTCTTGTTTGTTGCTCATGAAATGAGAGTTTCTTTCTGTCTGTTTTTACAGGAAATATTTAGGAACACTGGTCTGCCCTGAATCCTATTGTGAAAGTCCAAAAAAATACCTCTTTAAGGATCTCGATGGGATAGCCCTGGGGCTACCTCCACCGGTTTCTGTATTTCCTAAAACTGAGGCAGAATGGACTGGATCCTTCTTCAACACAGGTTGGTTATAAAGGAACTCGATGCCTCCAGTAGGGGTAGCATGCATGAAGGAGCTGGTTTGGCTGGGTTGCCTAGTGGAAACCAACTATCCTAGAGAGGAAATGAATTCTGGAGTTGGAGCCTGTCCTAATATGCTGTTCAACTCACCTGTATCAAAGGAATGTTGAGTGATTAAGAGATATTGTGATCACTGTGTGGCCTCCATGATGTTGCCAAAGGTATACCTATGTCAAAGATACAGATTCCCGACACCAGCTCTGTGCACAGGTGAGAACAATAGCTTGGTCACCTGGGCCTGAAGCATCATTATCAGTGCTCAGAGCTTTGCAGTGTCAGCCACAGAGCCAGCAACTCTGGCTTCTGACTGTACCTTTCTCTATCACCAGAACTTAAGGGCTCTCAATCTGGGGAGAGTGGTGGAGTAGATGGCATGCAGTTTGCCTTCTTTTTCTCCATTTTTGTAATTGTCCCTGGGAGGTGTGTGTGTATGTGTGTGTATGTTGTGGGGATGGGGGGAGGGGGGCAATTTATCAAAATTCCTTCTCGCTTATACAAACAAAACCCATTTACCTATCAGTTTTTATAGCTGGACCCTAGAGATATCATTGCCCTCCTTACTTCCACAAACAATGAGACTGAGTTTTCTTTACAGTTCAGGTGGAACCTGCTGCAGGTAAATCTAAAAAAATTTCCCTGTTTTGTTGTTGCTGTTGTTCCTGTTTCAGTGGTTGATGCTTCAGACTTCTAGTGTTTCTTTCCTTTTTTTAATTTCTGAATGTGTGAATGTCCTGGAACTACATCCTCAGATCTGTTTTTATTTTATCTTCCTAATCATTAATCCCAAGGTTGAAAGACCACTTAATGCTGAAGACTTTCAATTTACATCTGCAGCCAGACTGGATCCTGAACTTTAGTCTGGTATATCCAACTCCATTGAAAAATATGACTGACACCTCAGACTTAACATGCCCTAAGTGGGATTCTTCATCTCTGCCCCATCCATGTCCTGCTTCTTGCCTAGCTAACTCTACTTCAGTAATTAATACCATCATTTTTGAGGGAGAATTAATTAAACTATCCAGAAACAATCTTTTATTCTTTTTTTCAGAACCCAAATTCTCCCACTTTTAACCATCTCCCACCTGACAAGGGAATAACCTCCTAACTGCTCTTCTTCCTTATGCTCCTGTACCCTCTACAGGTCTGTTTGTCACTGATAGCCAGAGTGATCTTTCAACTTTCCAATGTTTTTTTAATCCCCCTCAGAATGAAATCCATACTATAATCTGTGTAGTATCTGGCTCCAGCCTGTCTCTCTCACTTCACTTTCTGTGACATACTTTTTACTCTCATTGTCTTGTTTTTTCTTTTACATGATAAACGTATGCCTACCTCAGGGCCTATCCATCGGCTATTTCTTCTGCCAGAAAAATCCTGTTCTCACTTCTTTGCAGAGCTGGCTCCTTCTTTTAAAAAGATAACTCCACAGAGAAGCCATCTCTGACCATCCTATTGAAAATAAATGTTTCTCCATAGTTCTCTAGCCCTACTATGCCCACTTATAATTGTGAGTTTTTCCTAAACTTGTGGGTTTTGGTGAGGATGCCATTTCTGTGAACTCAGTATCAAGGGATACATGCCTTGTTAATTGAAATTATATTATAAAAGTACCTGCCTGCTTGTGGATTTACTGTTTGCCATTTTAGAGTACAAACTTCATGAGGGCAATAATTTTGTTCAGTTTACTATTACATATTTAGGAGATGCTCAACAAATGCCAGATGATGAACTAATCAAGGGAATGAATTATTCATAACCAAGGAGACTATTAATGCTGTTTTCCCCATATCATTTGAGAACATACAGGAGAAATTGAGGCCTTCAGGTCATTGGTTAAGGGTTTATCTATAATATGGATTCCTGGAACCAAGAAGTTTCCAGGTATCATTTTACTTATTTTCACTTTTCTTCCATTTGAACTACTACTACTTTATAGAACTTCCTTTCTAGAAAAGTTTTACATAAGTCATTAATTACCATGCAGTTCCATGCTTCAACATTGTTTAATATTTCTCTCAAAAATTTTCATAGGTTGAAGGCTTATCTTTGCAATAGAGTTAAAAGCTGTGAGGATTACAGTATAGGATTTAGAAAGTCATTACTGAGTGCATGAAGCATGCTGAGTAAATATTCATTTTGATATGTTGGTTATATCTGTTGGATATAACCAGCAAATACATATTTTCACAGATGAATAAAATCCAGGGAAACATCCATATTGAGAAAATATGTGTAGTAAATGAGGAAAAAAGGATAGAAAGCTAGTTTCCCTTTTACCATTAGTTCTATTCAAATAGCTTTCTTAACAAAATAATTTATTGATTTGAGACAGAGAGAGAGATAGAGAAACAAAGAAAGATTTATTGTTCCACTTATTTTTTTAAAATATATTTTATTGATTTTTTTACAGAGAGGAAGGGAGAGGGGTAGAGAGTTAGAAACATAGATGAGAGAGAAACATCGATTAGCTGCCTCCTGCACACCTCCTACTGGGGATATTCCTGCAACCAAGGTACATGCCCTTGAGTGGAATCAAACCCGGCACCTTTCGGCCTGCAGGCCAACACTCTATCCACTGAGCCAAAACAGGGCACTGTTCCACTTATTTATGTATTCATTGGTTGCTTTTTCTATGTGTCCTGACCAGGAATTTTTGGAATGATGCTCCAAACAACTGAGTTACCTGGCCAGGGCTTCAAATAGCTTTCTGTATTGGTTTTAAAAATCATCCCCCCATTAAAGCTCTTATGCAATCGAGAAAACATTCCTATATTTTAAAATAAGTACATGAATAATTGTGAATATTTCCTAAACTTGTGGGCTTTGGTGATGATACCATTCCTGTGAAATCAGTATCAAGGGATACATGTTCCAGAATATTTAGTGAAAATTAAATTTCACAGGAGAATAATGACTGAAGAAAGTGTCTTCAGTTGCTTCTGAAGAAGACCCTGATACAAGGTTTACAATCCAAGCAGTTTGTGTGTGTGTGTGTGGGGGGGGGGGCGTGAATCAGGAAAGCAGGGAAGGGGGAAATGAGCCAGGGAAAAGACTGAGGCCATTGAGGGATGTGTTGTCAAACTGGTTACCACCCTGGACAACTGGAGTTCAAGTCTGGTGGGGAACTCCAGGAGACCAAAGGAACATGACCCAAAATATCCCAGCTAAGTCCTGATGAAGCTTAAGTATTTATACCTCGAATCTCTATTTGTCTCTGGTGGAGGGGTGCTATTGGGGACATTAACTCTCTAGGCCTCTGGCTTCCCTGGAACACATGCCAATTGTGCTCTTTCCCATGGCCAGAAAAGTCCCTTCTCAAAGGAGCCATCATCTTTGTAGCAGCAGTCTTTTGTTTGTGAAGGTGAGTGCCAAAGCCATTCGGTGTAGCTCTGAAATGTCTGTCCAATCCTCCATTTGGTTTATCTCTGAAATGTCTGTCCAATAATGCTCTGATGAAATCTTAAGTAGTTGCTAACCATGTGATCTTACTACACTATTTAGGCACCAACATGCTCTTGCTCCTGGTTGCAATGCTTTGTGTTTTATTTCCACCAGTCTCTGTGTTGGAGGTGAAACATGATTCAATGATGGTAAAACTCCAGCATGTATTGTACAATTGCATACTATTTACTATCAATGTGTGGACAAAGCATGAACTTATGTGTGGCTGGATGAATGTATAGAGAGAGGTATATATGACTGACTATCTTAAACTCCTGATGTTTTAAAGCTTTATAACATTTTAAACGAGGTTACTATAGGTTCCAACTGCATGGATTCCCACAATAGAATCTGCTGTTTACTGCACTAAAAATAAAATCTGTGTCCTCTTGCAAGGAAGGAGACAGCCATAGTAAATGGTGCCTTCCGCGAGCTAACAGAATGTAATATTTTCCTTTGACTCCCAAATATAAATGGAACCCCTCCTTCCCTAATCCAAGCCCATTTTTATTTTTTAAACCATTCTCTACTATACTACTTTCCTGTTCATAACCTGGTGGATGAGAAAAGTACAAAGTTAATCTCAAGAGCATGAATATCTATTTTGTATTTTCCTCTTTCAAGACAAGAATCTATGATCTTCTATAAAACAGCGAGAGCAGTGCAGCAAAGATGAAAAGAAGGCCATTGGAACCAGCTTTCACTTCTATTCCACATGGCACTGCCTTTCTCAATTTTATTGGCAGCTTGAAAGCCATTGCCTTTGAGGTTTAGTTTTAACTTGAAAAACAGATTTTACTTGCACATATAAGTTCACACTGTGAAACTACCCACGCAGATAGATATCCACGGTCCCTCCTATTGTCATATTCCCCAGCATCAGGAGCAAAAATTACCCATGTGGGTCAGCTCTGAGGAATGCTGTGCCAGTGGGCTTTTTATCTGTGCAACACAGTGTGTGTAGCCAGGGGAAAGTGAGCTGCTAATTTTGGTTTGTACTTATCTGCAAGTTTGCATTTGCAGCCAACTTTGAAACATGCGTGACAAAGAGTGCAAGTCAGCTAATCCCAAGCAGATCCTCTAAGAACCATTTGCATTTTATTCTGGAAAGGATTTAGTTTTACTTAGTTTTATTATGGAGGCATCTGATCATCTGAAAATCCAAAATCATTTAGAAAAACAAGGTCTTGAAATTCATATCCCATTTAGGTGAGGCTAGATAGATATCAGAGCTTTCCACTTTGCTTCTCACTCATTTCCTGTCAGTCCCAGAAGACAGATAGATAGCATCACCTCTCAGACCACATGGAACATGGACTGAAAAAAAAATCAGGGCTTTAGTTTCTATGGTATTTGACAATTTCTAAGATGTGATGAGGACAGTAGAGGGAGATGAAGTGAAGCTGGCATGCACTGAGAGCATTGAGTGTTCAGCACTGGAGCTGGCATTTTCATTTATTCAGTGAATGCATGTTGACCACTCTATCCGCACCTTTGCAAGGATGGAGCTGTTATTGGACAAGGCAACATTCATCAAACTTAGGTTCAAATAAATAAACTTATGAAAAAATAAATGAAAGTATTGTGATGAGAATTATAAAGAAGTGAAATAGGGTTAGAGAGGTAGATTGAGGTGTGTGTGTGTGTGTGTGTGTGTGTGTGTGTGTGTGTGTGTGTGTAAGGAAGTTGCTATTTGAAATAGTTAAATTTCCAATGAACCTGAATGAGGAGTGAGGAGTCACAATGCTCTGAGCAGGGGGAGGGGCTTTCTAAGGAGTAGGGCCAGGACACTGATGTGATTGGCCTCAATGTGTAGGAGGGGTAGGTGGGAAGGAGATCAGTGCCACTGATAAGTCTGAATAAGAAGGAACAATTGGCCGAAACCGGTTTGGCTCAGTGGATAGAGCATCGGCCTGCAGACTGAAGGGTCCCAGGTTCGATTCTGGTCAAGGGCATGTACCTTGGTTGCGGGCACATCCCCAATAGGGGGTGTGCAAGAGGCAGCTGATTGATGATTCTCTCTCATCGATGTTTCTAACTATCTATATCCCTCTCTCTTCCTCTCTGTAGAAAATCAATAAAATATATATTTAAAAAAAAAGAAGGAACAATTGGAGCTAGCTAGGAGCTAGGCCAGGGTCATTTAATAAGATGATGTTAGAGGGTTTTAAGAAAGGTGGTTATAGGATTTTATTTACCCTTTGGAAAGACAAGACAAGGTGTTATTGAGCGAATGGATGATGGGTGGGAGCAGGGCTGGGAGCAGGCAGTGCATGAGGAAGCTGAAGTTAAGGAGGCCCAAGAGTTGCATTACCCATGCGTGGTCCTGTGCTGGCTCACAGACTCTTGCACCAGTTCATGGTGAGATAATTACAGAAAGCTGTCACTTAGAAACAAAACAATCTGACAGACTAGTCTTATATCTGTTGAATCTAAAAAAATAAATCTTGGGCTTTTATTTTGTATGTCTAATTTGTCTAATAAGTTATACTGTATTTTTTAAAGTATTGGTCCACAAAGGACTGGAGATTTAAAAACAAACAAGCAAAACAAAACCAAAAACCCCTGTTTTCCTGCCAAACTTTCTCCAATTGAGGAGATGCATTTCATGTCCTAAGAAAAGTGTCTCCCAAACTGGCTTATCATTTGGACATTAAACACTCATGCCTATGTTGAAGGGATTTTGAGTCAATAGGTGTTTGTGAGGCCTGAGCCTTTGTGTTTTTGTGCACGCACGTGCAAACACACACACACACACACACACACACACACACACACACACACACACCCTCCCCAAGTGATTCCACTGTGAGAAAGTTTAAGAATCACTACTATAGAGTTATAGGCTGCCTTTGCAGTAAATATGCTGGATGTTAAAAGGAAATTAATACTTTTAATTTATTAAAAAAGTGGGCAGTTCAATTTCTCATTAAAAATCAAGAATAGCTTTCTGTGCCAAATTCCAACAGACATAAACATACTTGCTTATATGCACACTGGGTATATTTCCAAAAGGGAAAAGGACATTAACTATCCCCCCCCCAAGAAAAAAAAACACACACACACCAACTTTCTTAAAACATAGAATATTTTTCCTAGTATTGGAGTTGGGTGACCTCAGAATGCCATTTTCATACACATCACTGGATGAAAAATGGGTACAATGCTAGGTTTATTTTTTAATTCTACATTGAATCATTATATTAAAAACTGAACTTTGTGATAAGCTTTTCCCACACTTCCCTTGACGTCCTTCCCAGCAAAGTGCCCGGGTCTGACCTTCGGGGCAGGTGAGAGTTTCTCATTCTTTACTATGAGAGGGTAAGAAACATTTTTCAAATTGTGTTACTTCGTGGTCTCCTCTTGAGAAAGAAAGTTGTAAACCATAGTGGAGACCTTAAAAGTGACTGGCTTCAAATCAAAAATAAAAGATTAGGTGGATAAAAAAAGAAAATAAAGCTGGCATTTAACTGTCAGCCCGGGGAGTGATGGAGAGGTTTCCAGCTGAATAATGGGAAAGCTCAGGAATGTGGAGACGGAGACGCAGGCTCGGCCACGTCACAGACAGTGGCTATCGTGTTCTGTACTCTTTGTTGCTAGAACTTGAAATGTGTCTTTTCTTTAAGCTTTCTAGGCTTCTCCTTCCTCCCATTTGTCCTGGAGTGACAGCAAGATGATATTATAAAACGGAGAGAAGGGAGAGGGAGGGAGGAATGAGAGGACAGAGTGGAGAGAGGGAACGGTTGTTAGAAAATTTGTCTGCAAATATCTGTGCTCACAGAGGCCTTTTTCTACTAGCTAGAGGGGGAAATACCATTCTCTTTTCCCAAGCAATTATAGGCCCCAAAGATTGGAACTTGGTATATAGCTCTTTAATCTCAGCAGATATTTATGGTTAAACATTAGACTTTTAGGATTCCAGATGTCAGGGTATTAAAATATAAAGGCACAGTGGCGTCTCAGAAAATATTAGAATCTTTGGAATATGTGGCTGCAGGGATGCTTATCCCAAGGAGAGGAGGATAAAGCTCGCACTGATACTTTGCAAGACCCAAAGAGCACCTTTCCTTCACCTTATTCTCTCACTCCCCATGACTTACTTGCCTAGTCTCTAGGCAGTGAACGGCATACCAATTTCTAATTGCATTTTGAAATAGTCTATGCTGTGCATGGGAGTGGATTTTCACCTGCGATTTTTAAAGGGTGATGCGGAAAGGCATACGATGCATGGGAGGGAATGGTCTCCTTTTTCTCTTAATTCACTCTAGGCATTTTATCCTTGAGATTCTCTTCTCCTCGAATCTTCCATGAACAAATAATACTTGTTAACTGTCACCATGCTTCTGACTCTATGCTAAGACCTCCAGATGAATTATCTCATGTAATTTTATGCCATTGATAAGATCTATCTTATGAAATAGATAGTCTCCCCATCTGTAGATATGAAAACTGATGTAGAGACATTGGATAACTTGCCCAAGTGAATAGGAGAGTCAGGACTAACTCTGTGTTTTTAACACTATGCCATATTGTACACAGTTCCATCTTAGGATTTCTTCCTTCTTTCTGTGCATCCTCCAATATCAGGTCTAGCAGCTTTTTATCAAACAGAAAGTCCTGTCTAAACAGAACAAAGCAAAATGTGCAATTATCCAGCAATTATCCCTCCCAACTAGCAATAGTAACAGTTACCATTTATCCAGCAGATTCCATGTGCCAGGCATTGTGGGAAGTGGTTTATAAACATTCCCATTTATCCTTTCAACAACCTTAACATGTAGGGATTGTTATTCCTTTTCAGCATCTAAAGAAAAAGGGATTTAGAATAGTTAACTCATTTTTCATGGTCCCACGGCTAGAATGTGCAGAACCAAGATTTATTATCTATATTTGTCTGACTCCAAAGTCTGGGCTTGCAACCACTTCTAGATGATTATCATTCTGTGGCCTGAGTCATGGTGGGGCACTATACTGAGATATATTTAACTGGGTAACTTACATATTTCCATTTTACATGGTAGCAAACCAAATTTTCAGTTAAAAAATAACTCAATTATTATAACATTTTTGAAAGACAATGTAATAGCATCCACAAAAAGGCCATGTGTATGACCATGTGACCCTGTCACATCCAAGAAAAACATTGCCAGTGTTAACCATGTAGTTTTTTGTTTTGTTTGAGCTCATGTAGTTTTTGTTTGTTTGTTTGTTTTGTTTTGTTTCTGTTTTCCTAGTTAGACAAATATTTATTGAGTGTCCAGTGAGAGCAAAGCACTACTTTCTGTTGGTATATGATAAAGGGGCATCAAGGTAGATAAGAAATCCTTTGCACCCTCACACAGCGGGGCAGGAGGGCCAGGCCACATGGCAGAGAAAAAGAGTTGTTATAAAATGGGCACAAAGTACGTTGGAGAGATCATGTAATTGGGGATATAGACAAGGGCTTTAAGAAGGAAATAGAATTTGCCCTAGACCCATGGTCGGCAAACTGCAGCTCACGAGCCACCTAGAGCTCTTTGGCCCCTTGAATATGGCTCTTCCACAAAATACCACAGCCTGAGTGAGACTATTTTGAAGAAGTGGCACTAGAAGAAGTTTAAGTTTAAAAAAATTTGGCTCTCAAAGAAATTTCAATCATTGTACTGTTGATATTTGGCTCTGTTGACTAATGAGTTTGCCAACCACAGCCCTATACCATTGGTTAAAGCTTTAAAAGACATATAAGAAAGAGGGAAGGAAAAGAGTTATGCTTAGAAGCAGCAGACATGGGGCTTTCCTCTGTGTAGCAGCAGAGAAGCCCTCACCCACATTCAGGGAGTTGGGTCTCTGCCTCTTTGTGCCCTTGTTTTACCATCACTCAATTCTGTTATAACCCATCTCATGCTCTACTGACATCACTCTACAAGCCCTGACTTCTCATCAGACTGTGCATTCCTTGAAGACAAAAATCTTGCAAGTTTTAGTATAATTCCTGGAACATAAGGTATGATTAGTAAATGTTTGTTGAATAGGGGTTTAAATGAATAAATAGATAAAAGAGTGAACATTTTAAAAATTCAAATTTAGTTTGCTAGTCAACTGTTCCACAAAGTAAATATTATAGATTTGCTTAATATAAAATTTTTATAGTATTAAAAATAATGTTCTGTATTCATTAATCTCAGAAGATTGTTCATGGCCAAATAATTTTCGAAAACTCTGTTTCTATTTTGGAGATTCATCATGTGCATTAAAATATTAAAGGTTCTGATAAGTCCTGGTTTTAAATTTCTAAAATAATATTTAAATTTATGCTATACAGTATTTCTTAAACTTTTTAAGCAGGAAATACTTGTTTATACTACATATTAGTGGTCCTTGGGATTGGTGTAATTTTCAGAATGGATTTTGGGAAATATATTAGTTGGTAGGAATATATGCCAGTTGAAAAAAATCTCACAGCATCTTTAATTTGGATGGTTCCCTGAAGGCTAATATGTTTCACTTCCCATTCAATGTACGGATGACCTCTACCTTTACTTTTTCCCAGGAAGTGGGAATCCACTCTCTTACAAGGCTTCCTAATATATTTTGAATAATTTTACTATTTAGGAACTTCTGTCTATGATTTCCCCCAGTGAGCTAGTTTTTCTTCTAATATGACACATTATAAATCTAATTGTTTCCACATTACAGCCTTTTTCCATATTAAAGGATAATAAAACAGCAATTTTTGACCCAATATGCCTCTTTAAAGCATAGTAATTCTAAATTTCATCTGATAGTCAATATATGACAGATTGTATTTTAGTCTTCACTTTTTAGACCGGCTTCTTTAGTTTGTCAATGATTTCTTGAAAATGTAGAAATTAGTCCTTTTTCATATGAGTTGCAAGATTTTTCCTAGTTTTTCAGTTTAGTTTAGATTTTAATATTCTTCGCAGACATTTTTAATTATAGTCAAAATTTTCAAATCTTTTTATATGTTTTCTATATTTTTATATATAAGAAAGATCTCCACAACTCTAACATAATTTAACTTAATTAATATTTTCTGTTAATCCTAATGATTCATTTTTATCTTTAACCCATTTAGAATTTATTTTATGAAGAAAAGATATAAATTTATAAATATTTTTCCTTAAGTGATTAGTCAAATGCTTCAACATCATTAATTGAAGAATGTCTATTTCCTATGATTTAAAACATCATCTTTGTTATAAAATATGTTCTCAAAGACATTTAGATTTATTTCTGGCCTTTAAAAATAAAAATATTTTGCTTCATCCTTATACCACCTATTTATAGGATATTTTTAATGATTGTATTCCAATTGCCAAAAAAATTGCATTAGTTTTTATACCTAGTGAGTATGCAAATATATGGAAATAAGCTGAAAACTAGATCAAACAATCTTTCAAATCCATAAAATTGAAATGAGAAAGTTTCGTGAATTTGTTTGGTACCTATTGGTAAGGCACAAGCATTTTATTTATTGATGGAGCTGCTTAAGTATTCCCTTCCATTAAAATGCATACACACAAATGTAAAATAATCTAACAAACAACAACCATCTGTCTTAGGTATAAAATGAGTTGAAATTTGAGCTTCTACTTACTAAATCTTTCAATACTGTTCCAAAAGAATAAAATGCAAGATTCTTCTATTATTAAAATTTGAAAAATGAAAATGCATAAATTCCTAAAAATAATAAGGTGGGGATTTTTTAAAGAGAAAGGAAAAAAGAAAATAAATGAAAAAGAGAAAAGAGAGAGCCAGTATATTACCATTTTGGCAAAAAGTAATTTTTTTTAGTTACAGGTGTTCAAAAATGTCCCTGTTTGTAAAATACTGATGTTACCGTTTCTCATACAACAAAGGCATAGAAATGTGAATAGATCTCAATAAGAAGTGGGAAAATGGTTCTCAAAAACTGTTCTTGAAGGTCACTTGATGGATCCTCTTAGCATCAGGCAACCATCTTATGGCCTAAACCTGTGACTCAGTGACTTTTCAGAAATTATCTTCAAGATTTTGGTTGAATGAATAAATGAAACAGTAAAACACACACTAAAAAAGAAAAGACTCTGCCTTGTACCCGTCTGCCATCCTGATCTTTTATACCACTGCTCAGAGGGATCAACTGGGAAGTTACCATTTAAAAAATCATCTATATGTATGATTATTTTAATAAGAATGATAGTAAAACTCATTTATGTAACAAATGGGAATCCTGAAAAATGACTTGGTTATTATGTAAAGCATGTCAAGAAAAGAGAGACCGAGGAAAATAAATTTCCCTACATATGCAAGCCAATCTTTCGACTACAGAATTAGGGACTCCCTGTAGGACCCAGTTCCAATTTTCTTAGGTCCCTCTCAGGAGAAATATTAAATAAAAATTGAATAGAAGTTCCTGAAAGTAATTGCCATGGAGAAAGGGAGTCAAAGTTGATATTTTAATGCGGCTGAGAGTAATAACCTCTTCCCTTTTGGGTGATGTTGGTTAAGACGCACCTTTCCTTGAGCATAGCCCAGGTGGAAACTATCCTATCTCTACATCTAAGTTGTGTTCTCTCTTTCTGCTTAAATACTTTAGGCTCTAAAATTTAGAGGCAAAGGAGCAGATCCTAAAGCTATGAAAGACATAATGCATATAAAATACTTAGCTCCATGCCTGGCTCAGGATGAGCGATGAGTAAAATACTACTGACCACTAGTTTGTTGCCAGCACTTGTCATAGGTCTGGCTGGGGAGCATCATATCTGAGCAGATTCTTGTATTAGTTTCCTATTGCTGCCATAACAAATTTAGTAGCTTAAAACAACATCCATGTATGATCTCACAGTTCTGTAGATCAGAAGTATAGTATTCTTGGCTGGTTTCAATGCTTTGTGTCCCCCCAAGGCCATATTTAGGATGGTGGCAGGACTGCATTCCTTTCTGGAGCCTTCTGGATGAATTCGAATCCAATCTCACCTTTTTAAATTTATTTATTTATTTATTTATTTATTTACTTATTTATTTATTTATTTTTCTGAGTACATTTTGATGTGACTGTAGGACTGGGGTCCCCATTCCCTTGCTTGTTGAAGGCTGGGGGTCATGCTCAGCTTCTAGGACTTATGGTCCCCTTCATCTTCAAAGCCAACAACCTAGATTTATGTCCCTTTGGTGCTTTGAACCTTTCCTGCCTTCTCTTCTACTGCATCTCTCTGATTCCAGCCAAAGAAAGTTCTTTCCTTTTTAAACGTTTATAGTATTAGATTGGGCCCACCCCAATCATCTCCCCACTTTAAGACCTATAACCTTGATCACATCTGCGAAATCCTTTGCCATATTCACCTGTTCAGGATTAGGGTATGGACATCTTTGGGAGATTAATCATACTACCATGGTCCTTGGCAAGGCCTAAGTTTTAATTGCAGAAGATAAAAGAATATGGAATAAGAAATACTAACTTGGAATACTGATGCTATCACTGATTTATTATCTCACAGGAAGCAAGCTAGACTGTTTATCTTGTTTCAGAGTTAGTGTAAAAATGTGGAGGATCCCATATCTGCTCTGTAGGCTGGACATCAGGTTTTGATGGAAAATTATCAGTATGCACTGGTTTATGTGATGTGATTATGTCACATTATGAATCTTAACCTGATTTTGGTCTTATTTTTATTAAAGTTGAAGCAAGAAAATGCTTTATTTTGATATGCAATGAAATGCATAATAATCTGGCCACTCAGTGTATATCGTATATAATAAAAGGTTAATATGCAAATTGTCCCCTTGACCTGGAATTCGACCAGCAGGCAGGCCGGCCAACCACCCATGTCCCCTCCCCATGGCCAGGCTGGCCAGATCCTACCCATGCACTAATTTATTCACCAGGCCTCTAATATATATATATTCTTTTTTTAAAATGTTTTATTGATTTTTTTTACAGAGAGGAAGAGAGAGGGATAGAGAGTTAGAAACATCAATGATAGAGAATCATTGATCAGCTGCCTCTTCCACAGCCCCTACTGGGGATGTGCCTGCAACCAAGATACATGCCCTTGACCGGAATTGAACCCGGGACCCTTCAGTCCGCAGACCGACGTTCTATCCACTGAGCCAAACCGGTTTCGGATATATATTCTGAGTGGCCACATTATTATACATTCAGAGATCATAATAATATTCTGGCCACTCAGTGTATACTTTACTACATGTACAGGGTGAGGCAGACATAGGTTTACAGTTGTTCATATGGAAAACAATACAATAATTAATAACTAATAATACAATAATAAACTCTGTATTTCGTGTACTCATCACTGTACACCTGCACTGTATTTTAAATATGATTGTGAATTGTGTACTACTTTTGATATATTTACCTACTCTGCTAGTGCTTCTAAATATGGGCAGCATTTGCCTCATGCACCAATCTCCCTTGAGTTCCATGGAACAGCACTCAGGCATTAGAAAGTCTTGGATGCCCAGTGCCTTATGATGCTTAGTGACACCACTGTGGAAAGCAGCTCATTTCCCCTGGCCTCACAACTACCTCGATGGCCTCCCCAAATAGCTGAGTATGAGCTTGCAGAAGCTTTGACGAGGGAGCACAGCATTTATAGCAATTAATTTTGCAGAGGAAGCAGTGTGTTTAAAGCTGCCTGCAGTCTAAACGGGGGGGGGGGGGGGGGGTGTTGTTCAGGGCCACCAGAGCTGCAGTGGGCTCAGGCTGGCTCATCAACAAAACAACAACGCTAAAATACGGCCTCTTGGGTTTTGCAAAAGAAGGAACTAGAGGGGCAATGAATTATGCTCACCTGCTAGAGCTGGGTGCAGATTGTAATTGTTTAGCCCCCTAGCACTACCCTGCAAGGGTTAAAGTGACAGAGATATTAGTGGGTGATGGCTAAAATTGTTGGTTTGAAGCTTTCGGCGATACGCAGACTGTTATTTACCGGACTTGGTCGATTTACTTCTTAATGCAATAATGACCTGTGAAATGAAACGTGAGCTAGACAATTGTTCCTCATTGTTTCCAGTAAAACATCCTTTCATACCCCATTAAACCACCATTAATTCCATATGAAAGAGAGTCACGCACAAGTACTGATGGAGTCTCTCTTTCTTTCTGGGACTTTCTTGCTCCCGTGCTCCTGATTCATTTTTCTTCTTCCTTTCCTTTCCTTCCTTCCTTCCTTCCTTCTTTCCTTCCTTCTTTCCTTCCTTCATTCCTTCCTTCCTTCCTTCCTCCCTCCCTCCCTTCCTCCCTTCCTCCTTTCCTCCTTCCCTCCCTCTCTTCCTCCCTCCTTCTTTCCTTCTCTCTCCTCTCTCTCTCTCTCTCTCTCTCTCTCTCTCTCTCTCTCTCTCTCTCTTCCTTTTTCTTCTTCTCTCTCTTCTTTTCTCCAAATACAATATGAGTGTAATGGTGTACATGGTGGGAAATTCCTTTGAAGGACACGCTGACTTACATGGCTTCCAAAATGGGCAAGGTTTCCATTGCTGAGCCTCCACCTGGCTCTCTGTTTGCCTTAGATATAAAAATAGCTACAGAAACAGAAACATTTTTAAAAACAAGGAGCAATTATTTAGCCCTGTTTGAAAAACATCCAAGTGCCTATCCCAATAGCCACTGCTGGGGAAGCCACAGATGTGCTGCTGTTGAAGTTTCGTCATAGGCCTGGGGAGAGCTTCCTCCCACAGCAGAAACTCACAGGCCATAGTTACAGGAATCCCTCTATTGTCCAGGAGCCAACTAGCTTTGAGCCTCTTCCCCTTCTCCCTGGATTTACTCTCACTTCTCTGTGAGGAGAGGCCCTAACTAAGAAGTGCTGAGTCATATGGCACGAGAGGTACTCTAAGCATTTCTCCTCTCTGACCCGTTTCTCCCTACAACTTCATAGCTGAAGTTTGTCTTAAGTTTCTTGACTGAGTGACTTGTATGTTGTGCTGCCCACGTTGCCTCTTGCTGTTTGCCTGGCCACTATGTCACTCCAGTCTCTGCCTCTATAGTTACACTGCCTTCTCCTCTTCTGTACTTGACTCTTCCTCAGCCTCCTTCTTAGGAGGACACTTGTGATGATATTTAGAGCCCACCTGGATAATACCAGATACTTTCCCCATCTCTATATCCTTCATCTCATTTGCAAAGCCCTTTGCCATAAAGGCAACATTCACAAATTCTGGTGATTACCACATAGACGTGTTGGGGCCGTTATTCAGACTAAGATACTTGGTGATTCCAAGATTCTGAGATGAATACATATTTGGTGATTTAGGGTATTTTATCCCTCTTTTTTCCTCTTGAAAGGGAAGCAGAAGAAAAGGAAAAGAAAATATCTGGAATCTCTTAAATCATTCTTGATCTTACACATACACACAACCCATGAAAATAATGTCTCACCATTAGTTATTTAAAAATATATTTATATTGACTTCAGAGAGAAAGGGAGGGGGGGAAGAGAGTTAGAAACATTAACGAAGAGAGAAATAATTGATCAGCTGCCTCCTGTATGACCCCTACTGGGGATCCAGCCCACAAGTCGGCATGTTCCCTGATCGAGAATCCAACCATAACCTTCCGATTTCTAAGTTGATGCTCAACCACTGAGCCACACCAGTTGGACTCACCATTAATTTTTTAAAAATATCCTTTCTTATTTTTACATTCATTTTGGAGGTAGATTTAATACTATTTGAAAGTCTCAATAATTGATTTTCCGATCTCTCTCAAAATTGTCCCACTCAAACTTGAACTGCTCTTGCATAGTCAATAGATATATAGCTATAAACTCTGTACTGGTCTGATTAGTTCCTGCTAATTGGAAAATATTAGTCAATTCCCTATATCTCCCCCTCCAAACAGGGCCATGCATGCTGGGGAAAGAATGGTATAGGAGGTGAGCATGAAGGGCGATTCTATTTGTTTATGATAAGGAGAAAGGCCATTTAGATTTACCCTGTGAACCTCCTTTTGAATCTCTTGTAAAACAGGGCTTATCACCTCACTGTTTCCTAGAAGGTTCCTGTTGAAAACATATCCAGAATTTATTGCTTGCGGCTGGTATCATGGAGGTCCTGGAATAAAAATGACTGTTTATGAACAATATAAGATAAGCACTTGCAAGTATATAAACAGTCCTCTGAATGGACTGGATGGTGGGATTTTACAGGAGAAAAGAGCTTTCATATAGCCTAAAGACCAGACATATATTCCCTTTCAAGTCAGTATCTCTCCACACCCCCAGCGTAGAATGCCTTTTAATAAAAAGTTAATTTAAAAACTAAGTAATTAGTGACCTAAATAAATGATAAATGGCTTATCTAAAATGAGCTTAACCTTTGCAAAAGAGAAAAACTATGGAGAGCAACCCTTTACTGTTCAGATTAAGTTTATTCCTGTCCCTGTTCCATGTTGCAAAAGTTTACGGAGGTCCTGTGTGTCTTTAAAGGGGATGGCCTCTTCACTTCAGAAGGGAGTGAAATCTTACTCCTCCGACAACCTTGGAACTTACTGGTGATATTATCATTCATGTTACTTTTTGCTTAGAATGGTTAATTATGTTAGCATATTGTGGTGACATCTTTTCCCAATTTGATTATAACTTCCTGGAGGGCAACAAAGATTTATTATGCTAATTTTAGTGTAGCTTAACCAACATGAATTGATTCTTTATTACAATGTAATAATAGCTACTACCATTAAAGTAGCTTCCATTTACTGGGTACCTCTTCTATGCCAGACATTGTGTTAGGTGCTTTATATATCATATCTTTATAACTTAGAAAGTAAGCCCAATTATCATCATTCTGAATGTGACAAAACTGAGCCTCACTGAGTTTAGAGATTTTTTTCAAAATGATATATCTAATGGCAAAGCCAGAATCTGTGTCCAGGACTTTCTGAATTCAGGCTCATGCTTTTCTTTCCCTTAATGTTTATGACCTTTCCTACATATAGGCTTTCTGGGGGATTACATATGAGATTCATCTTTGACCCTCAAAGAGCTAATGATTTAGTAAAGAATCCAAGTACCCAACTATGATATGAAGCAATATAGGATAAACACTTGAAATTATATAAATAGTACTTACAGTGGACAGCCTGGGAGGGATTTTGACAGAAGGAGAAAATAACTTTCCATATTGAGGCATGAATAAATAATACAGAGGTGTGGGGCATTTTTTCTTTCTTTTTTTGTCTTTCTTTGTCTGCAGTATCAGAAATAGGTTGAGAACAGGAGAGTGGAACCATATTTTTGGAAAGCCTTGAATGCCAGACTAAAGTACTTCTATTTACTTCAGTAGCTATTGAGGGGCCTTCAAAGAGTTTAGAACAGAGGAGGAGCCTGTAGGAAACTGTATTTTAGAAGATTATTGAGACAGCAGGAAGCAGGGTGAAGAATGGGATGGAGCGCACACCAAATGGAAAGACTTGTTAGGACACTGTTCCGTTTGTTTGGATTTAGAGGAAATGCATTGAGGATCTGGAGGAGATTGATGGCAATCAGAATGAAGAGGATGGTACAGATCAAATAAATACAAAAGAGAGGAAATAGAAGGGGTTTGCCTACTCTTGACTGTTGGGAACTGATGCAAAGAAGACAACAGTGACTCCATTGTCCATAGTCAGGATATCTTGGGGAGTGGAGGTTCCACTAGCAGATTGGGAGATGTAAGAAAGAAGACGATTGCCTAAGCTCTGCCTTTAGTAAGTTTGGGATGACCAATATATGGGAGAGGAGCTATTCAGATATTCATCTGGTGCTTGGAATTTCTGAGATTAGATAAGTTACAATTAGAGATAAAATGGGAAATTATCTCAAATAGGTAATAGGTGAAAAAAAAATAAGGTAAAAGAGATTGTTACAGAAGGGAGAAAGGAAATAAAATGGAGCCAGAACTTTGAGGGATGCCTGGCACTGAGGAGAGCTTTTGTTTGAAAGTGTGCAAGTGAACAAGTAGCCAGTGACGAGGCTGGACAAGTGCACCAGAGCTGGATCCTGAGGAGCTCTGTCAGACGTTTTAAGAAAGTGAAAATTTACTTTACTTGTAATAGGGACTGATGTGATCTACTTTGCATTTTGAAAACTCTGGAAGAATAAATGGAGGTTTGCAAGAATTGATAAGAGAGAGATGTATTAGCAATTCTATTGCAAGTGACCTAGACAGTAACATGGATAATGGAAATATGCTAATTTTCTGACAATTTGTAAAATATTTACTAGGAGATGTAGAAATATGATTGATAATAGTATTGATTAAGATTGTTCTGTTCTTCTGGCTGTGCCCTCCTTGCCCTGAGAACTTTCCTGATGTTGGCAATGCTAAATACAAGTTAATTCATTGAGATTCACTAGAATTAAAACATTCTTAAGAATACACACAGTAAGAGCCCTTCTAAGACTTTCTTTTTTCACTCACAGAAGATTTATGGCGAGATGACATGTGTCAGAAACTGTCAGGCAATGTGGATAAAAATGTGAATAAGGAATGATCCTGCCCTTGAAGAACGGCCAGACCTTGCTTTGTTTCTGGATTTTCCCACAAGAGAGCAAAGCCATTTATTGTATAGTATAATTAGTCTAATTAAAAGATTGGGAAATTAGTTCTACTATTATATAAAGAGATACAATATGCATAAGGTAATTTCACTTTATAAAGATAGTAACAATTATCTCTTTTGATTCGCACAACAATCCTCCACGTCTGGGGTTTGCAGAGAGGTGATTAATTTTGTCCCCAGGGGACATTTGGCAATGTTTGAAGACATTTTCAGTTGTCTCAAGTGGAAGAGTTCTAATGGCATCTAAAGGGTGGAGACCAGAGAGGTTACTATACATCCCAGGATATATAGTACAGGCCCCACAACAAAGAATTATCCAGCTCAACTTTTCAATAACATTGAGGGTAAGTAATTCTACTCTGGGTTTTTATCCATTTTGACCCATAAGGAAAAAAGAATGCCCAGAGTATAATCCAATCCCTAATTGTACACATTCTGTTACACTGCTTTACCTGTCTCAGAAGCTTTACTATATGACTGACATTTAAGTTAAATCTGTATTCATATGGGCACTGAAAACTGGCTGTTTCTTCATGTCTGTGAAGCAACCATGCCAATATATTAAGACTAGTCTAGCCAGGTAAAGTATTCAGAAGCTTATGTGGACTATCAACTGAACTAAAGAAAGCAATGAAATGTCTGAATAGTTTAAGCACACAAAAAAGTGTAACTCTCTGCCATGTTAAAAATACTTAAATGATAATTTCCCACAATGTAAATAGAAAATAAACTCCATACACAGGAGCATTGCATTTTTTATTTCCCTTTGTCTTATTAAGTATGCTTGCTTGCATGATCATATTGAACTGCATTGCCAACTTTAAGTGCTGTTTTCTGCTTTTTTTATTTCATTATGTCTCCATTTGTACTTGTTCTCATTTTATGTGAAAGAAGTCAGAAATATCATATATCACTTTCATTGAGACCATCTCTATTTATCTATAGATCAGATGGTAGATAATAAATGTTATTTAATGATTCTGACATAGCATCATCTTCTTTTTATGCTCAACTTCAAATTACACCAATACTAATCTTATTGCTTAAACTTCAAGTTGATAAATCTGAAGAGGAGTTTTTAATATTTCTATGTGTCCTTTAGATATTTTACCTCTTAAGTAACAGTGACTAGATACACTTTTATACACTATGAACATTAGTGACAATATTTCATGATTCAATTATGTAAAGGCAACTTTTTTTGACCATTTTCCATTTCTACAGGAAGTATGTTTATTCATTGGATGAATGTAGTGAGATGTGCACAGTAGAGAGAGACTATGATTGACATGTAAGCCAGTAGACTATGGTAAATGATTTGTAGGAGGTTGTTCTTCCCCCTAAAACTTCTATTCAACCCATTTGCCCTCAGGTCTTAAGTTCCAATAGAAAATATTGACCATTGAGTATAATGAAGAATATTTTGTCACCCAGCTGGCCTGGCTTGGTGGTTGAGCATTGACCTATGACCAGGAGGTCATGGTTTGATTCCTGGTCAGGACACATTTCCGAGTTGTGGGCTCAGTCCCCAGTGTATGGCCTGCAGGAGGCAGGCAGTCAAAAATTTTCTCTTGCCATTGATGTTTCTATCTCTCCCTCTCCCTTCCTCCTTGATATTAATACGCATACACACACACACACACACACACACACACACACACACACAATTGTTTGTCTTGAGTAGGTAAGTATTAAAATGTTAGTGCTCTGGCATGATGCCGAAATTTTCAACCAGTGGCATAAAAACTACTCAGCAATGTTTCATTTAACCAAAGGTTTCACTACTTGCTGAGATCCTTTGACCTTTAGAAATGAGATGCACATGGTAGGCACTTGTATTGAGGGTGAAAGAATATGCAGGTCTTCTTAGTCTGACCTTTGCCTATAGCATTGACTTTATTTCTTAACAGAAGCAATAGCCATGAACCTAGGCTGCCGTCTTCTCTAATGTTGCTCATGATTTCATGCCTGTGTTTCTTCTACTCTCTTCTCAGAATCCACTTCTCTACCCTGCCTATTGTGTGATTGTTTACCCAAAATATTAATCAGGGCAAGTAGTGAATCACTACTCTAAGAACCTTAAGCAACATGTAAATATTTGGCGTGTGCTACTGGGAAGGATATTGCAATCTCTAACAGAACTGAAGAAAGACATAGAAGCAACCGGGATTTGAGATAAATAAGAATCCAATGCTGTCAGCTCCCTTCCATTGTTAATTCTGCTTGCCTCTGCTCATGACTCTTAGCCTCATTGCCTCCTGCTGCCAAAAGACCTTTCTACCTGAAAGAGAATGTTGCCTCACTAATCCCTATTTAGCAATCCCAGATGGAAAAGAATTATTTTTCCCTCCCAATGTCTATATATCAGGCTTAGAAAAATACTGGTAATTCCTATTGAACCTTTATGCCTATTTCAGGACTAATCACTGGATCCAAAGGTATGGGGGAATATGACTGGCAAGAGGTCAGGGTCCATAATGTGAGAAGGGAAAAAAGGCAAAGATAGGATGGGCAGCCAAACAGCTGCTGTGCACTATACAGCACTCAGCTCTTGAGACACATCTGAAGAGGTATTTTGTGTGAAGCTTTTCCTGACCCTGTGTGTTGAGGACACCCATCCCTTGTGTTTCTGCTTATCAATAAACCTGAACCATTGTATTATATTTGTGTATTTACATATTTATTCTGCAAGGTTGCTGAAGTTGATGATGTTTATAGGCTATTTTTGGATAACTGATTTGTCTCCCCTTAGCTCCTCCATATAGATTCAGGAGTATATTAGTTTCTAATGAAGGACATAGTCAAGCTAAATGAAAAGAAAGGCATGTCAATTCCATGCTTCATTTTATCAGCCTATTTGGGCAAATCCAGAATTATTCAAAGAACATTCTAGCTTTTAGCTTTCTGTTGTTCTTGTTATAAAAACAGTTAAAACAATGTGAATAAAATTCAAACATTTAAGAACAAGGGTCCTATAAAAATAATTTGTGTTCCAGCAAGTGGGTCTTCAGTAGCTTTTCTATTATTGTTAAAATTGGTTGAAACTTTTTATTGCATAATAATATAAAAAAGAATATAATGAATACCTGTGTACCCACCATGCGTCTTTAGAATTAAAACATTACAAATTTACAAAGACAGTTGAAGCTCCTTTGGGTGCCTCCCCAATTCCAATTGAATTCCCTTCTCTGCCCTCTTTCAGATATATCTTGAATTTTGGTGATTCTTATTCCTATGCATTTCTTCATACTTTTCTTATTTATTAACTCTGGTTATAAAAAAAATGAATAAACAAGCTTCTAGCAGCATACCACGGCCAGTGATGTTTATCACCTTGATCTGTGTTTAGTTGTCTCTCCATGTTACATGATGCATTTCTCCTCCCAAGTCTTTGGCAGCAACTCTATTAGTAGAGTTGAAATGAGAATTAGTGTTGTTGAGTAAATGACAAGAAATTGAGAAGAAGCAAAGTAGGAATGTACTCAAGTTAAACAAAACTCAGTTCCCAATTTTGTTGAGGGAATGGAACACCTTCAGTGTATCCTCCATGCTCCTCCTTAGACCAGCTGTTTCTCAACATCCTGTTAATGGAATAGCCTTTAATTCTAGGCATTGTGGTTATCAGGAGAACATACATGATTGATAAATCAAAATTGTGGAGGTCTTTTAAAGTGATGCAGTTCTGAATTTATGCTTTCTTTATGTGTTAGTAAGCATTGACTTTTAGACTTTTTCTTGCCTTTCAGTAGAAGAAGCTCAGGTATACTTGGCTCTCCCAGTTACTGTCTCTGTGGTCTTGGATGAGTTATTTATGCTCCCATAGCCTATTTCTTCATCTGCAAAATATGTACAGTAATACCTGTCTATTTTTCACAGTTGCTTTTAGAAAAAAATGACATATTTCATGTGGCTCGCAAATCATAAATATAAAGGATAATAGCTTTGGTAGACATTGTTCTCTGATTATTGCACATTGCTAAACCTGATTCTTTTTGAGATAGAATTATAAATGTTCTTCTTCAAGGCAGTCCTCTCTGCCCAATATTGCTCTTCTCTTTCTCAATTTCAGGCCTGAAGTTCAAACCTAGAGAAGCAGAGGTTTTAAAGTGAGGGGAGAAAGAAGAATCCAGGTGGGGAAATGGTGCAAAGACAACCACACCTTTTACCACCCCAGATTTCACAGCCTGTGTCAGACCCAAGCCGAGGGAAGAAAGTGGTTTGCAAAGGGATTTGGAATGCATTGGATTGGACTGGAATTTTTCATATGTGAAAGTAGTGAAAAAAGCTGTGTCATCTACCTAGGCTTTCATCCAGGATTGGGATTTGAGAAAAATATTTGACAGCATGAGTTGAAATTAGAATTGATTAGAAAGACTAAATTTCCTCTCATGCACCTGCTGAGTCCAGCTCAATCAATAAACTGATTATAATTGTAAAGATAATTATACATTATTAATGCCACATTAATAATGGTGGTGATGAATAGCTAACATTTATCAAGTGTTTATAACCTGCTAGGCATTCTTCTAAGCATTTTATCTGTTTTAACTCCTGAAGACACATATGGAATGGATTCCTCTCTATCTGAACTCCTTCAGATAAGTGGGTTCTAAGACTTACTGAGTTTCATTGAAAGTTAAAATCACACCTACTCGAAAATCATTATCATGTAATATTTACTAAACACACTTGCTACTTTAACAGTACTGTGAAATAATTACACATTTCATCTATTTTATAGATGAGCACACTAAGATTCAGAGGAGTGAAGTCAATTTACATAATGGCAGGCCTAGGCTGGGGATGTAGGGTTGTCAGGCCCATTGTAACTCTCCATCAGAGAAAAGATGCTCACCTCTGTTCTCTTCTTCAAAACATCTCTACATATAAAAGCCTAAGTGACCAAACCACCCAACGACTGGTTTACTGGTCACAAGACACACACTGACCACCAGGGGGCAAACACTCAACACAGGAGCTGTTCCCTAGAGGTCAGTGCACTCCCACAGTGAGAGTGCCGCTCAGCTGACCAATCGGTGCCAGATGCTGAGCTTATGACTGGTGAGCACAGCTGTGGAGGTACCAGCCTCTCCTAATCGGGACTGACTGGGCGCGAGCCCACAGTAGACACAGCATGAATTCATGCTACAGGCCTCTAGTCAATTATAAGGAATGAGGAAGTGTCTTGCTCATGCAAAATAAAAAGTTGGTATAAATTTGAACATGGAAAAACACTTTGGATACTAATGAATAATAAAAATAGTTGTATTTTTCCCCTTGACCGAAAGTCTCAACTTCAGCATGGAGAAAAGAGAACACATGGCTCAAAGTGACAACTAACATGTATTACTGCAAATATAGGAAAAACAAAGGCAAGGGACAACTCTTCATTTTTGGACCCCTGGAATACTGCTGATCCTCTCAAATCTTCTTCCTTTCCCACTTTATTTCATTGTTGTTCTTAAAATGAATTCCAAAACCCAAGAGAGGGCTAAGGCTCTTACCAATAAGAAAAGGAAGAAGCGAGGCTGTTACGGTTCAGTGTATGCTGAACCCTTGAAATTTGGAGCCTATTTATACTTTAAGACAAACAGAGATCACATTAACAATAGCAGATGTTGCAAGGGAAGGATAGAGTTTATTATAGGCAGATCTACGTGGGGTCAGAAGCAATAGGCTCTTCCTGTGGAGGAAGTCAGATGGGCAGCTGCAACTTGGCTAGAAGTGACTCGTTATTGTATTACAGTCCAGGTTGAGAGCATAGTGTGGTGCCCATCTCTGTTGGTTGGACCCACGGGCATGCAGCGTTGATACTCCTCACACAATTTTCTGTTTGGTGCCAGGTGTTACTTCCAAAACTGAGTAGGTGGCACAAATGCAAGGAAAACAACTAACCATTTTGAAGGGGCTAGGAGATGCTTCGTATTTGCAAATATGATTGGAAGCATTTATCTTTTCTTTCCCCCCACTTCTTCGAAATATTAACATTTAATAAAATACACGTTTCTTTCATTTATTTTGAACTCCCTCCAAAGCCAGCAAATACCAGAACCTCAAATGTTATGATAGGATAGGTTCTTTATTGGTTTGTTTTCTTTTCATTCTTTCTGTTTTTACTGTGTGATTATTTTTCATTATAAATCCTTATGTTTCCAGCTCAAGGAGCCTGACTAATCAGAAGGGCTTCCAGCAGAGGTAGACAAATATTCTCAATGCTGTCCTGAGACCCTACAGATGCAGATAGCTCTACTATCCACAGGAAATGAAGAAGTCAGGTCCATCAGAGACAGGGATTTCTCTTCAGAGAAAATATGCTGGCTGTTGCATATTAGTGGTATAAAGCTCAGGAGTAGAGACAAGATGGTTTCAGAAGATGGGTAAAATGGCCTCTTCTTATCTTGGATGCCATTAAAAACAGAGCCTGAGACAAGGCTTGCATGTAGATTATTTCTTTGGGAGGGAATCCCAGGGAGCAGGAGTTGGAGACATAGTGAAACAAAGGAGGTAAAGCAACTCAGAAATGCCTGCAGGAGATGCTTGATCCAGTGAGGCCTTCTGAGGACCCTTATGAAATGTATCTCAATACTGCCCATAGGCAAAAGGAGACATAGATTCATGGTCAGAGTTAGCATTAAATCCATTCCAACCTTTCCTGCTTGCACAAGTAGGAATGCAAGATGCATCATAGAGGCCTGGGGGCAGAAAGCAAGATGCTGTCAGATTTATCTGGCTTGGGACTGGGAGCCACATCAGTGGCTAGAGTAAGAGATGGGACATAAGGACATGAAGTGGCTTGGTATACAGAAATACCCAACACTGCCTCCTTACAAAATGGTTATTGGGTGGTGGTTCATAGTCAACTCAGAAATATATGCATAGAGGTCCCATCTGTATCCCAAGCAAAGTATTTGCTCCTAGTCCCAGTTTTCTCATTTTTTAATTAATGGCACTTAATAGTTGTTGTGATGAGTAAATGAAACAATCACATAAACTTAGTGCTTAGTTCATCATACATATTCAATACATACTATTATTGTTATTAACAGTGTTAGTATTAGGCATGTATTTGAAGAATTTGTCCTGTAGCTAGTGTTTTGCCACCACTGGTCTGAGTTACAGGTCAAATGCATCAAATACATACCTAATACTAATACTATTAATTATAATAATGATGAGTATGTATTGAAATGTACAGTGTACTAGGCACTAAGCTTTTGTGATTGATTCATTTACTCATCACAATAACCATATTTAGAGGCATCATTTAAACTTTTTTCTTAATTTCTTTTCTCTTCAGGATGGATTCTTTCAACAAGTAATTTGCAGTATTGACTATCATGGCTTCACTTTTGGAGTATAGTAGCTGTGTTAAAGATAACTATTTGGTCTTATTGAAGCCAACACAGAACTTGCTGCTGTGTTTTTTCTTTAACAATAGATATCATGCCTACATGAAAAACAAAATAAACATACACACACCACTATTTAGATAAGAGGTGAAAATGAAATTTTAAAAAGATGTAGGCTTGCCAAAACTGGTTTGGCTCAGTGGATAGAGTGTCGGCCTGCGGACTGAAAGGTCCCAGGTTCCATTCCAGTCAAGGGTATGTACCTTGGTTGCGGGAACATCTCCAGTAGGGGGTGTGCAAAAGGCAGCTGATCGGTGATTCTCTCTCATCGATGTTTCTAACTCTCTATCCCTCTCTCTTCCTCTCTGTAAAAAATCAATAATATATATATATATATATATATATATATATATATATATATATTAAAAAAAGATGTAGGCTTTATACTTTTCACTGGTTAGGTAAGATTCATGTACATACAAAGTACAATATAGGTTTCTGTCCTTTAAAATGAATCTCAGGCATGAAGATTCCAAAGTGATTTCAAAATCATTTAAAAGGGAGTACAATACAAATATAATATTTTGTTATTAGGTGTGTTTAATTTTATTTAAATTTTTGGAAAAATAATTTAAACAGTCATATCATTGATTCCAGAGAAACCGTACAAATTGCAGGAACATTTGCTACCCTTGTACATAAAATAAGGGTGTTGACCAGATGGTTCCTGAAGTCAATTTCAGACGTTAAATTTGGTATCCCAAAATAACTTATTTATTGTTCCCAAATTGGTTAGCTAGCTAGAATATCTGATTTCCAAGTCATGACCCCCCCCCCAAAAAAAAAGTGAGTCTCCTGTATATATATCATCCACACACACAAAAAAAGAGCTTATTATACTAGTTCTAAATTCAAGATGGATTGATTTCCAAAAGTTGGTTATTGACAATATGGGGCTTCATCAGATTGGAGTTCCTTGCTGTCATTTGCAGAAAGGGACTCCCTTTCTCATTTGCAGAAAGGTACTCTTTGGGCTAGAGGTGGCATTATCCTATTTAATAAGAGTTATATGCAAATTTACCATCACTCCAACACACAAGATGGCTGCCCCTATGTGGTCAAAGATCCTGCCCCCATGTGGACAGAAGATGGCCACCACAGGATGGCCAGTTAGTGGAGGGAAGTTGAGAGGGACCAGGCCTGCAAGAGAGGGCAGTTGAGAGGGACCAGGTTTGCAAGGGAGGGCAGTTGGAGGTGATCAACCCTGTAGAGGAAGGCAGTTGGGGGTAGCCAGGCTGGCAGAGGAGGGAAGTTGGAGGCAAACAGGCTGGCAGGGGAGCAGTTAGACATCAATCAGGCTGGCATGGGAGTGGTTAGGGGGTGATCAGGGTGGCAGGCAGAAGCGGTTAGGGGCAATCAGGAAGTCAGGCAGGTGAGCTGTTGGGAGCCAGCCATCCTGGATTGTGAAAGGAATGTCTAAATGGACAGTTTAATATCCCTTGAGGGGTCCCAGATTGGAGAGGGTGCAGGGTGGGCTGAGGGACACCCCCCCACCCCATGAATGAATTTTATGCACTGGGCCTCTAGTACAGGAATAAGAACATTTCAAGTAAGACAAAAGAAAACAAAGAATGAGTAAAAATGCTGGTTAATTTCTTTTGACACCATTTTCAATTCAGCATTATTTTGTAGAGTGTCTCCCAATAATTTAAATTGGGAGACATTCTCCTCTTTTAATGTCATAAAACTTATCAGACTGTCACAGTTGCAATAATTTCTTAATTATATTGACATTGGAAAAATGCATGTTGGCAAAAGCCACATACTCAGTAAGACTTTTAAATGAACATGTTTTAGTAATCACCATGCAACTGTGTAAATAAAAAATGTACAAATCTATGTGCCAAATAGATTTTTTTTTCAATCTACACAGTACTTGGTTAGGATATTAATCTTCTGATCCTTTACAATAATTTTGAGTTCTCAACATATACTTACAGCAACTTATCCACATCTCAGACCCAAAAGTCATGGTTCTGGTCTTAACTATTGCTTTCAGGAAAAGCAACATAATATGTAAAAAACTAATATTTCCTTGACTTCCAATGAATTGAAGTAAAATTTATTTTTATTTCAACAGAGAATCACATTCACATTTTTTAGGCATTTTGTTATGAGAGTTTGGGCATGGCATAGGACGATAAGGAAAAGGCACGAATAGAAAAGTGATGAAATGGGACAGTTTGGGGACTGAAGAGTGTCAGTGTCTGAATAGAAAATGGTATTTAATGACCTACCACCTTCCACCTATTCCAGTTGCTCCTTCTCCACCACCCACTGTGCCTCCTCTTCTTCTTTCTTCTCCCTCTTTTGCTAGCTATACTGCATATTTTCTACCAAGGTAGACCAATCCTAGAGTGAAGTGAGAATTATATATGGTGTGTGAAGTTGTCCTTGATAAGTATGGGAAAGTACATTCAATTGGAAATAGAAAGGACATTCCTTTTTGGGTTGCAGTATCTCTTGTATAAGTTAAAAGTGCTTTTTTTTCAGGTGCTCACATAAGGGTATTTATAGGTTGAGCAAACAGAAATTGTCAATGATCTGCCTCCAATATATGAGAGAACAACATGATCTGTGAATATATGATCCAAAGAATTTGTGATGGGGATAGAGGCAGGCATGCAGATACAAACATAAGTAAGTTGTTTCAATTAGTGAAGAAATATTAAGAGAAGAATTCTACCCTTCATTGCCTGGGGTTCTGCAAATTAGACTAACAAAAGACAGATTAACAATAGAAAAACACAGAAGTTTATTAATGTGTACATCATTCATACACATGGGAGTACTCAGTTACAAGTAACTCAAAGAAGTGGTTAGAACTTGAGCTTACGTAGTATCTTAGCAAAGAACAATAAGTGTGTAGAAAAGTGACAAGACAAAAAAAGGGAACTCTGAGCTTCTCAGGGTGGCAAATTGTGGAAAGGAAAATATATGGAGAAACTAAGTAGATAGGGTTACATAGTAAAGTTTGTTATATAAATCCCTCTGGTACCATCTGGGCTGATAAGTGTCTAGAGTCTCAGATGAATTACTTCAAAAATTCATGGTAGAAAGTGGAGGGAAGCCACCTTTAAAATTTATGTCCTGTTTTTAGACAAATAAGGGAGGGCAGAAAGCTTTTTTTATATCTGCTACTTCTCAATTATCTTCAGGTCAAAATAATCCATAAGCCAAAGTGGAATTTTTTGGAGAGGCATATTCTGTTTCCTTTCAGAAGTCATCTAGTTACTACTGTTATACTTAGATTTCCCCACTTTAGGAAAAATTACAATTGATCCCTATAAGTTTGGCCCTGGACATTTAACATTTTTAGTGCCATCTGTACTACCTGATGTAATTACTTTTGATTAGTATTATGTTTATTAAGTTGAATTTCATTCTTAGAAATTGATAACCTATGTATGATGATGCTTCTCTGTATGTTGGACATGAAGGATATCTTCAGCTAAATAGTGCCAGTGATTAACTAGTGTTTCTTTGCCCAGCACAAACACAGGTAATTTTCTGTTATTACTAGTGATAAAATTAAGGGTCAACTAGGCAAAACTGTGAAGCAGGCAAAGATTTTCCTTGGCATCTACTGTTTCACTTTCTACTTCTAGCATCTATCCTGCTCTATCCTGATTTCCAGTTGTTACTTGGATATTTGCACTTTAATAGAAAATTGCTGCTAGTGAAAAGCCTTTAAAGCCCAACTAAATGAATCATTCATGGTGGACTTTTATATGGAAATGGAGCCCTATGGGGGAGAGATCTTCTGGAGAAGGGTAGCCATCAGTTTGCACTGTGGGCATTGCTGGTCTATCACATGGGTTTCTGAGGAGTAACTGAGGCAAAAGGTCTCTACTTGGGTCTTCAAACTATTTTTGAGGCCCTTTGACCCTATGCTCCCCTGTGGCTACTGCCATATCCTTTTTCATCTCTTCATAGTCAAACTTCTTTAAAGAAAACGTGACCTTTATTGACCCTTACTTCTCATTCCACCTCTCTCCACTGCATTGTGGCTTCTTCCCCCATGACTTCAGTGAAATTGCACTGTAAAACATCAGCAGTTGTAAATTGGCTGAATATTGTCTCCTTATATATATAATCTCTCTCAAATTTAATTCTGATTCCATCCTCCTTTGGTTTTTAAGGCAATGTGCTTTCCTGATTATCCCTCCTCTCAGTGCTAGAATAACTGAAAAGTGGGTCTGGGATGGAAATAGAATATCCAGCAGCACACCCCCACCTCTGATTCTTTGATATAGACAGTTTAATTTTCTCAGTTCTTACATCAAGTGCTGTGCAAGCAAATGTTCAAGCCCTGTTCTGACTCAATTGCTGGTCTGAGTCCTTTCAAAATAGAAAATTTTGAGACAGCACCACCCCAGCTGTTGCCTCCTCTTCATATTCTCCATCTGAATCCTCTTCTACCCAGGCTTCCAGCATTAGCAATCTCTAAAGTTTTATTATTAACCTCATTGTCTTTCACACACACACCCTCCCCCATGATCTTATTATTGCCCTGGCTTTTGAATCCTGGATCCCAAATCTCTACCTCTATTCTAGAGTCACCTCCCTTCCTTTCCAGATCTGAGTACCTAGCTACCTTTCAGAGATTTCCATTCATACTTTAGAATGTCTTACCTTAAGCTCTCCAGTCTCTTTCCAGTTTCCTGAATTGATAGTCACACTTGGCTACTTTGCCTTCTCAGCCCCTTCTTTCATAAAGTAACAAAGATCTGCCAAATCAATCTTCTTAATTGCTATTAAATTTATCCTATTTTCTTGCTTTTCCTTGATGTGAGTCTTTATCTGAGCCATAGTAGTAAGTACTAGTACTGTTCCTTTTTCTACTTAATCTAAACCTCTAAACCTCTATAGTCTACACAAGGAGAAAGTGCTTTTACTAAAATACAGATCTGATGATGTGTTGACATAAAACTACTAACTGGATTCCCAATATTTTATAGAATAAAATCTCAATTCATTAAAGTACCAGCTGATATGCTTTGTGATCTAACCTTCATCACAAGATGCTGGCCTCCTCTTCAGGCACTATAGCCCTTCCTAGTACAGCTAAACATTTCATGTTGCTTCAAGTCTCTATACCTTTGGATAGTATGCTCTTCTAAGTCATTCTTATAGTCTTCATGAGTGTCTATTTCTTAATTCCCTGTCTAGAAAATAGACCCCATGCTAGAAGGAATTGTGGAGTAAACTCCCTTTCTTCAGGTATTGATTGACTACAGTGAATGTAGTCTATAAGGAAAGAGAGGATGGGTCATTTCTCCCATGGTTACTACAGCCTCCCATCAGTATTGGCACGACTAGCATGACTTTAGGTAGAAATAACTTTTTTGGGAACGTGCCAAGCACACTATACACTAGGTTCATATAGAAGAGGTGTGAATAGTCTGCATTCTTCAGAACCAGTAGAGCATCTTGTCTTCTAGACCCAATTATTCATGTTCTTGCCAGATAAGCTTTCCAGAAATTATATCCAAACATGGATCATTTGGTTTAATATAGGGAGATGCTGAAGTCATCATTTGATTGATATCTAAAGAGGAAAAGGTTTATCTTCAATACCTCATCAATTAGAAATGTTTCCACATTTTAAGCCATAGTTCAGTAAGCTTACTTGAGAAAGAAAACACATGAAACTTTGGTTTCTTTCTGAATTTATAAAATAAGTGTATGGCTTTGTTGGTTTATTGCCTATTGTATGTTATACTAGTTTGAAATATTCTTAAAAATTAAAGTTTTCTCCCCTCCTTCTTTTGGCTTGGATTTGTGTTGAATATTCTGTTTTTTTAATTTGTTTGTTTGTTCTTATAAATCCATATTTTTTATCCTTAAAATCTCCTAGGGGATAATTATCCTTTAATTAGAGCCCTCAAATAATCAGAATAAAAGTGAATTTATTACTATAGATGTAGTAAAAACACAAATAAAAACTTCTTGACTTTATATTTTCTCATTGTCCATTTCAATTCAGACAAATGCCCACCTCTATAAAGCTATATAATGAAAATGGATCAGTATGGTTATTCAGAAGCAACAGAGTCTTAAACAATTAAGTATTCTCAAAGTCCAATGTTCTTTTGTTTTTATTAATCCTCACCCAAGAATATTTTTTTCATTGATTTTTAGGGAAAGTGGAAGGAAGGGAAAGAGAGGAAACAACAGTGTGAGTGACACACATTGATTGGTTGCTTCCCCCATGGGCCTTGATAGGGTCCGGTATCCAGCCTACAACCTAGCCATGTGCCCTTGACCATAATCAAAGCAGAGATCCTTCAGTCTGAGGCTGACTAACTACTGAGACAAACTGGCCAGGGTTAAAGTTCCATTGTTCTTATTACTAGGACTGCAAGGGGGAGAAATAAATATTTTTAGAAAACCTTTGAACCTTATTTTCATAAGTCCTTCATCTGTGTTTATTTAGCACTTTATACAAATGTTTATGTAGTACTGTATATATACTTTTATTGCAGCACACATTACATGCCATTACTGTACCTTATCTGTCTCCCCTTGAATTTTAGTGCTTTGAAGGCAGGGACCATTTTTTTTTATGTGTGTGTTCTTATCACCTAGCACCAATTCTAGGAAAATTACAGTAAACAATTGATACCTATTAATTCAAAGAAGCTCTATGCCAAAAATGAATTTCTGATCATTCTGAGTCCCAGAGAAATTTTGGTATAATTGAATTCTCTATTTTTTATTGAGGTCTTAAAAATAAAATATATAGTAATTACTTCTGCTAGTTACATTGTCTGAGATATATGGCCAGTCTGCTCCAGTTTTGAATTCCATCAATAGAAAATGGTGGAAATTTGTTTTTTCCCTTATTATATAAGTATGTACATTATATCTTCCATTTTGCCTGAAAAGCTTACATTACTGATTATCTGGTGTCTTACAGGAAAATTTTGCTGACCTCTGCTCTGTAAAATGCTTCTTATGAGTATAAGAAATAATTGCTTTGTAAAAATTCCCCTACCATTTTAACACTAGACTGGACATTAAAATCGTGAATTTTTAAAATCACCTATATCTATGTCTGACTCTCCTTTTACCTGACTTGACTTGGGTGCTTAGTAAAAAGGGGGCCATTGATTTATTTATCTAGTTACTCAGTCTTTAGGAAAATACTTTGCCTTGTTCTATTAGAATTTTAATTAATGGAAACCTAAACATGCAATGTAAACACAGATATTTATGATGAGAATTATTTTAAATGATTGGGCTAGAATCTTCAATCTTAACTCTCTGCCAGACCCTAGAAGTTGGTGAAATATGTTCAGGACTAGAGGTGGTAACTCTGACAACCAAAAGGATTCCTCTGAATTAATGATGCATCAGGCTAAATAGACTGACCTTTTGCTTCATTTTAATTTAATATTTGCAAATGCAGAATTACAGTGGCACCAATTCTTAAAAATATTTTAAAATATCTTAAAATTAGGTAACAATATAGAAAAAGAATTGCATCAGGTAAATTAAACCCAGAGTAGGTGTCTTGTTTAGTTAAGATTAGCATTTTAGTGAAATGTCTCTTTTTCCCTTTTGGTTTACAGGGAAGTCCTTACTAGTTTCACTTGTTAAAAGAGTGCATTTTCAACTGCCTGTATGAAGTGTGAGTTATATTGTAAATCCTGCCTAAATTTAGTTTGAATAAACCAGTCAAGAATTTAACTTCTGTTTTGCAAACTAATTGGGGGCAAGGGGCGGGGAAGAAGGGGCATTAAAACTCTCAGTTATGCAATAAAACTGCAATCAATGGAGGTGAACTGATTATGTTCAGTCAGTTTCATTTCTGAAACTTACTAGCAGCTGAAATCTCTAGTTACTTGCCTAACTCTTAAAAAGCAACTCGGAATTTTAAATAAGCATGCGGCTTTCAATTCTCAATAAATTTCATAGGGCTTTCAGGTAAAGGACTGCATTTTATAGAAGGAAGCAATGTTGAGTGAATGCAGAGAGAATAGTTATGGAGTATTACTGTTTTCTTAGTGAATAACAAACAAGCTATTAATATCTGATTCCCTCTCTGGATGACCTAGTCTAGGGTGCAGTGATTTAGGAGTCTGAAATGGGGACTTTTGTCTACCACTGGGTAGCTGCAAATATGATCCACAGACAGCCATCCAGAGGAACTGGAGAATAAGAACCCTGGTATGATCCTTAATAATGAGATGGGAAATTGGGACTCTAGATAAGAGAGAACATTCAGAGAAAGAAAGGGGTCAGGAGTTGGAGCCTGGTGACATTGCTTAGCCAAAGGGGAGAATTGAGTTTTAGCTATGGGTGACATTCAAATGCTCTTTCCATTTATTCAAAGTGGTTGAATATTATAAGGAATCATTCATAGTTTTCTTTCTGTTTGCCTTTTAGAATGCTTTTTCAAAAATCTTGGAATTTGAGGATTTCATTCAGTAATCAAAATTTATGTTATATTTTAGTTTCTAATTTATACACATTTTTAAGATATACTTTATTATTTTTGTGATTTGTTATGAAATCAGAATTAAAGCACAGTTAATGTTTTCTTTTTATGTTTTCAATCTAAGGCCAGGTTCTACTAAAACATATGCAGTTATATACCCTCTGCACATTTTTAGGCCGAAAATTTGTTCATGCAACTGGTTGTCAACTGATTAGTATTTTATATATATAATAATTAAATATACGTGACTCTTAAGGACAGAAGTCAAATATCTCATTTATGACTATACCTAGTACAATAACTCTCATCAAATATTTTTTTAAACTAATGAATGTGATTCTGGTTCTGATAGCAGCCCAACAAGTATGGAGCACATTTTTATATCATAAATACAAAAAAAAGAATTAAATAAGCAGTTCAGGGCCATTGTAGCTCCCCTGACAAATAATATAACACAATTTTAGAAGACCTTATGTTATTGAATAAAATATTTTATTATGGTTTCAAATATTTGGTATCCAAGTAATTTCTACAAAAGATCTTATTGGAAAATAATGCTATATCCCAATTGGAGTGCCAGCTGCTTTATACTAAGCATCTTACCTAATAATAGACAAAGATGTAAATTCCGTACCTCTGCTATGCCACCAGCAAATCAGGAGTGATATGCAAATTAACTCAACAAATATGGCGGTTAATTTGCATACAAACGCCCTGAGTGATGGGGGCAGGTGCCAAAGATACAGGTGTTCTTCCCCGCCCTGGTCTCTCAGGGCCTCTAGGCAGTGTGGGAAGGTGGGAAGACGAGAAGGCAGCTCCAGGGTTGGAGAAGAAAGGTGATGCCAGCAGCCAGGGAAAGGAAGGCCCGCTCTTGCATGAATCTTCGTGCATCAGGCTTTTAGTGTACTATAACATTTAATAAAGATATTATTTCATAAAGTCATTCTAACATTCTTAGTTTAAAACTGTCAGCCTATAGCACTAAGTGCAAGTAAGGATATGAAGCAACTGGAACTCTTATTCATTACTGGTAGGAGTAAAAAACTTGTAGATACTTTGGAAAACAGTTTGGCAGTTTCTTATAAAGTTATACATAGACGTAACATATACCCCAGCAATCCTACTCGTGGGTGTTTACACTAAAGAAATGAAAACTTATGTTCACACTAAACCCTGCAGAAAAAATATTCTGAGCAGCTTTATTTGTGATCGTCAAAAGCTGAAAACAGTGCCGTTCAGCAGGGGTGTAGATACACAAGCTCTGGTATATCCATAGTGTGCGATACTACTCAGAAGTAACAAGGAAACACACTATTGATCCATTTTGATATAGATACATACAAAATGGGTGATTCTCAAAGGCATGGGAGTGAGAGAAGTTAGTTGAAAAGGCTACATATAGTATTATTTCAACTATGTGATGTTCTCAAAAAGGGAAAACTAAAACTATAAAGACAGTGGGAATGGTGGTGGTTGCCAGAGGTATGGGTGTAGTGAGAATAACTATACAGAGAGTTTGGGGGTATGAAGGAATTGTTTTGTATCTGAGTTTGAAGGTAGTTACACAAATCCATCTATGATTGAACTCCATAAAACTGTACACCAAAAGAAAAAAGTTATCATATGATCATTTTTAAAATAATCTCTAGCATATAAGACTAATTAAGACTTTCTTCAGGTTGTATCTTCTTAGGCCCATCATAACTAGAGACCAGTTTGAAAGTTATGCTGTGTTATCTGAGAGGCAGAAAGGTTAGAGAAGTCAGCTATAGTATAATTTTTTAAAAAGAAATAAAATAATATCAAAAAGGAAACTATCCTATAATTATTTAAAAAGTAGAGTTGTGGGACCTTGTTTGAACCCATCACTTTATTGTCCAGTTATGTTATTCTGACATTAATTAATGTAAACGAAATTTGAAACAAAGATTAGAAATGTGTTAGGTTAGAAATAGACTTGCTTTAAGGGACATGCATTTTGATATGCCAGGAAAATTTGGGCAATTTTCTCACCGCTGAGATTTTTTTCACCCAGTCTGGAGTCCAATGGAAACTACATATTTACTGAATGATTGATGTTAGTGTTTCTTAGAAACCATGGGGATTGCCATCCTAGATCAGATCATTAGTCTGCCTCTTCTAGCATCTTGCTTCTGGCTTAGGTAATTATCTGATGCTTTTGAGGGACATTTAAATCCTTACAAAGCATTTGACCAGTTTCATAGTGTTGTGTTGTTGAGATGTAGATGAGAAACCTGGGCTGAAGGACAATGCAGCACAACTAAATTCTTTCATAGTTTTAAAATCTTTTATTTTGATAATACTGCTTAGATCCAAATGATTAATAATGTTGTGGTATATGTACTTGATCTAATTGCCAAGAATTTGATTTTTTACTCTGTGAGGCTGCAAGAATGACTGCAAGAATGACTAGATAAAAGGTTTTATGCTCCTAGAAGTATAAAAAGAAAAGCAATGAGCCTCACCATACTTGTAATATGACTGTTCAGTGCCTATGTGCTATAGTCCCAGAGATAATTGTTCCCAAAACATTGATAACTGGTAATTCTGTAGACAGTTACTTTTTATCGTTTATTTCCAATATGTTGCATTGATTCTTTAAAAATGATACAGGTGCCGAAACCGGTTTGGCTAAGTGGATAGAGTGTTGGCCTGCAGACTGAAAGGTCCCGGGTTCGATTCCTGTCAAGGGCATGTACCTTGGTTGCGGGCACATCCCCAGTGGGGAGTGTGCAAGAAGCAACTGGTCAATGTTTCTCTCTCATCGATGTTTCTAACTATCTATCCCTCTCAATTCCTCTCTGTGTAAAATCAATAAAATATATTTAATAAATAAATAAATAAATAAATAAATAAATAAAAATGGTACAGGTTAGCTCTGGCTGGTTTTACTCAGTGGTTAGAATAAAGGCACCTAAAAAGGCCCACACAGCAAAGGGCCATGGTTTGATTCCCAGGCAAGGGCATGTGCCTTGGTTGCAGGCTCAACCTCCAGCCCAGTAAAGGCCCTTGTGGGATGCCACCAATTTATGTGTCTCTCACACATCAGTGTTTTTCTCTCTCTCTCTTCCTCCCAACCATTCTCTAGTCTATCTAAAAGCAATGGAAAATATCCTTGGGTGAGGATTTAAAAAAAAAATTAAGATAAAAGAGTGGTACAGTTTAATGGGCATATATGCCCATTAAACTGTACCACTCTTTTTATTTTAATTTTATAAATTATATGTATATATGTATATATGTATATATATATATATATATATATAGTGATCCTTTTGTCCCTTTGTATTTCTTAGGTAGATATTAAATGTATAGGCATTGCCCTAACTGGTTTGGCTCAGTGAATAGAGCGTCAGCCTGCGGACTGAAGGGTCCTAGGTTTGATTCTAGTCAAGGGCATGTACCTTGGTTGCAGGCACATCCCCAGCAGGCACATCCATAAGAGATGATAGCTGATTGATGTTTGTAACTCTCTATCCCTTTCCCTTCCTCTCTGTAAAAACATCAATAAAATATATTTTTTAAAAACATGTATAGGCATTGCTTTGGGGCCAATAGCAACTTTAAAAAAACCAAACATTTACAGTTTCTTAATAAAGGTGTGGTTTTGTTGTTGTTGTTGTTTGTTTGTTGTTGTTTTTAATGAATGTCAAGGGAGAGACAAACCCTTTTGCCAACACCCAGAAGTTGTAACTTAGGCATCTTGTTTAATATGAATATTTGCTATTGTCTAAAAGCAGGTGAGGTGGGTGGGTTGAAGAGATCAACCAAAGAACTTGTATGCATATATGTATAATGCAAGGACAGAGACAACAATGTGATGAAGGTTTGGGGTATGAGGCAGGAGTGGGCTAGAAGGGGTCAATGGAGGAAAAAGGGGGCATTTTTAATAATCCTACCTAATAAAAGAGAAACATGCAAATTGACTGCACCTTCATTACGCCCACAAGCCCCACCCACCAGCCAATCAGGGTGAGTATGCAAATTAACCCAACAAACTGGTGGTTAATTTGCATATCCAGGCCAAATTGAAGACTGAAGACTCATAGAAAGAAGCCAAGTGCTGTGGAGAAGCAAGCAAGTGGGGCAGCAACCGCAGCAGGAAACCCTATTGCAGGAATCTTCCTGCAAGGGGCATCTAGTAAAGATATAAAATAAAATAAAGTAAAAGCAGAATCTAGCTGAGATTTCTAATTGGTAGGAAGGCAACGTGCCATGTGAGCTGTAAGTAACATAAGGACAGGGTATGTAGAGAATCCTATTGTGCTGGATTCTCAGTTGGGATGGTTTTGCTCCTCAAGGGACATTTGGCAATATCTGGAGACATTTTTTATTGTTACAACTGAGGATTGGGAGCTGTACTTCCTGGCACTTAGTGGGTAGAAACCAATGCTGCTGCTAAACATCCTATAACGCACCAGACATCCCCTACAACAAAGAATTATCCAGTTCAATTTGTCAATGTACAAGGTTGAGAAATCCCACTCTAGTCTAGAAAGTAAAGGAAATATATTTTAGCATTGAGCACAGTGTCTTGAACATGGTAGGTGAAAAATATGTATTAACAGAATTTTCACAAGGGACTTCTTAAATCAGACTCAGGGCATAGAGGGAGAGTATTTATTATTATAATTGAGTAAATTGCAAAGTAATGTTAATCTAACACAAATTTCATGATATGCATTACCCTTATTTCACAGTATGGCTGACTAGGCACACATGCAAAACAGCTCATTAAGAGGACTCTTACTAGTCTCAGTTTTCAGCCTGTTTGAGTGTTGCTTTTCTCTCTTTTCTGTTGTAGTTAGTTTTCAAGGATCAGTATTTTCCTGGGCTCCCACTGTTGATGGCACACAGTTTCTGGGGCTCATGTCTCACCAGCGGGGGTTCCCTTGCTTCCATGACAGTTCTCCAGGGCCACAACTCTCTGTTTCACCTCTAATCTTCGAGTTTGCTGATCTCTTTGATTGTTTGACTTTTAATTTTGAAGGATTTGGGAGAGGGGAACAATCCTGTTAATTTGTGTGTATCTTTCTCTCTCTGAATTCTCGATCTTGAATATGAACTCTTTATAATTAGATGGTAAATAGTAGGGTATTTGGACCAAGTGATGATTACAAACATAGTGGGTTGTCCAGGGGAAAGTGCCTGGGGGGCAGGATCGAGTATCTCAGACTCCCTCCCTGGACATTTGGGCAGTTTTTTTGTTTAGTTGTGTGGTGCTCATTATGGTTTTCATGAACCTTGCTTTGCTGCTCCTGAAAGTTAGACTTCTAAAATCTTCGCTTCATTTCTCCCTTTCCTGGGGCTCAATAATGCATTGGTCAGCACCATTCTTGTCTAACTTCATGTCTGTCCCTCACCACCTAACCCTTAAGGCAGAACTTCCGACCAGCCTGCAGCATGCTTTGGATCTGCAGACTCGGGGAAATTCCTTTCCAACAGTTTTAGCACTGCTGGAACCGTGGTGCTTCTAATTCCTTTACATAAGGATAGATTTTTACATCCACTAGAGAGTTTAAAAGTTCAGACTTGTAAATGCAGACTGGCAGTGCTAGGTTATTAGAACAAGTTTTCACCAAAAATTCAAATAAGGATAGTAGATTCTCTCTTCTGAACGAATAGAGAAGCGTTTTGAGAGGCCCAAAGTGGGAGATGTTATTTTTCTAAGGACCTAAAAAGCCATCAACAGCAGACTTTTCCTACTTTAAAATTTTACTTTGCACCAGATGCTTGTGCTATGTTTTACATGCTTGCGCTATTTTTTTTCCTTCTGCTCTTCACATCCGGTTGTACAACAGATACCAGGTAGTAGGGCAGGGAAGAGAAAAGGTTAAGATTTCCATTCTAGAATTCACTGTTACGTAATAGAACTTTATACTTGTTATGTCCTCAACAAATCATATAAATTTGGATTCATTGATACCCTTATTGTTATTATTTTAAATCAATGATAGGTATTAAGTAGACATCGGTTACCAGTTTCACAACCAATGGGAAAAAATGTTCTCAAATATAAATTTCTGAGACTCAGGTAATTGCAACATTATCTCAACTAAATAACTATAGAAATTAACCCTAAAAATAGGTTACAGAGGTAAGTTATTTCTTGATCATGGCCAATTTAATATTATGAGCTTCGTGGTTTTACTTTATATTCTTCTTTTTTTGGCAGGTTGGTCTTTCTTCATGTTTCAGAATAACAGTATTACATGCTCTGAAGAAAGGTTAGAGGGTTGATATTGAGGTTGCATTATAAAGACAAGTTAAAAGCTTTAATTTATACTTGAGAAAAACAAGATCTAAAAGGATTTTGTAAAAATCCTTTGTTCATTAGATAATGTTTATTTAACAAGAAATGAGTGTTTTCAATGAGCTTAAACTGAGGATTTTATTGGAAAGACTTTAAGAAGTAAGGTCTCTGGTCTTTAAACCCTGAGATTTAAAGAAATATTACCAATTACTTTTAAGTCTGTTTTTATTCAGTTCTGTCTACTTGCAATTAGTTATAATGGACTCAGAAGCTAAGATCTTATTCCATTTTCTGTTTTAAAATTTTGGCAGGATTGTTTTCTTGTGCTTGTTGTTATTGGGAGGTTTGGGTGGGATTCCATTTCTTCTATAGTCAGTGCTGTTGGGAGAAGCCTAAAGTCATTGTCAGGGGGAAGCTCTTAGCCATGAAAGCACTTCAGCCAACCACGTGGCAAAGCAGCTACATTGTGATCTGTGGGTCAGAAGTGATGTGACCGCACCTCCTGGTTTGCCTAGGACAACCCAAGTTCACACTTGCTGTCCCAGCGTAATTGTAATACATCCCTTTGAAAAGCGTCTTGGTTTAAACAATAAATTCTATGGTCATCCTAAACTTAGAAGGCAACGTGGAGAGAATGGTATTGGTATCTAGTGGTGGTTGTTTCTTGTGATTGTAGTGGGAGTGTGTGGCTTTTGAAAAATATCAGTATATATCAGTAAAATCTTATCCAGGATGAAACAGAATGTGGAAGAATTTGGGGAAAACTGAGGAAGAAAACATTTGAATCCATCGTTGTAAACTAAGAAGCCAAAATAGGGAGGAGGAGCATAGGGGGAAAGAATAAGCACAGTGACGGGAGGACTGTTGATTATTGGGACGAAGCCAGGTGATGTGGTGGTGGTGTTAGCGGGAAGGGATGTAGGAACCAGCACTCACTGTTACTTTAAGAAACAGAACAAATGCCTAAATAACAAGAGGGTATAGTGGAGAGGTCAAGGACATGGACTTTGGAACAGACTGCTCAGAGTTCACTTTCCTCAAAAATTATTTAAAAATGAAAAATATGCTTAAACCTTATGTCTCATTTTTCTAGTCTGTAAAATGGGATTAAGAGTAGCGCCTATGTCATAAGGTTATTTTAAGGATTAAATGAGTTAATGCTTTAAAGGCACTTAAAATAATGTTTGTCACATTGTAAGCACTCAATCACATACTATAGTCTGTCATTTTTAATTTGTTACTGCTTCCAATGAACAAAGGAAGTTATGGCCACACTGTCATCCACTGTCTGAAAATGACTTTAGATTGTGTTTAGAAGTTAAGAAACAGGTGTCTTTGTGCACACTTCATCAAATAAATCGATGGTGTCAAATCCTGGCAGCCCACTCTGACCAATAACTCCCATATAAGAGAAAAAGTGTAATCCGGGTGACATGTGACATAGGAGGGTCACATTGCCTAGCACCAGCCCTTGCTTAAGTCTAGCTAATTAGTGCTAATTTTGGGTTAATTCAAGTGGATGGACCTCAAGGCAATTCTATTTGTAGAATTCCGCTTGATAGTTTAGTTACCTCTGTGTTCTAATTAGAAATGTTTTGAGTATTAATCCACATGGTTTGAAAATGTGAAAATAATTTCAGGGTCACTTTGGAGATGAATGAGTCAAGCCCTGACTTATTATTGATAAGCCTACTTACTCTGAGAAACAATAGTTTTATGGCCAACACACACAAAAAAAAACTCTTGTTATGGCAAGAGTATTGGACTAAGATACCAGGAGAATGATATTTTTAATCAATTCACTCTATCTTTGAGCAAGTACTAAACCATCTGAAGCTCAATTTTCTCATTAGGCAAATGTTAACACAACCTCTCAAACCTGCCTTTCATCACTATTGTGAAAGGCAAATAATGGCAGGTGAGATAGTGGCAAGACACATGGAACAGTGGCTGAAATATGACTTGAGATGCTAAGTCTGCCATCGAATAGATGGACATCTATGGGTATTTAACCTCTCTGAGCATCAGTTTCATCATCTGTAAAACATAAAGGCATTATCCTTCATATATCTATATACAATGAATACAATATATCTGTTATATTAAAGGATCTATTATTAATATATAATAGCAGGAGTTAAATTATTTGGATCTTAAAAAGTGTGATACAAATGTCGTTTTATTTTCCTCCTTTTCTCTTTTAATTTTTGTTGAAATCTTGTTGCAGTTCAAGAAATCTGATGAATTCATACACTTAACTTAGTGACCCTCTTGCCTCATGTATATTTAATTCAGTCCTCTCTGTGGAGGGAGAAGTACTGAAAATACTATCATCTATTTGCTTCTTTGCTCCTATTTGACCAGCTCTTTCTTATTCACTTTTTGCAATGATATATCTTACATTCTAATTTGTGGTATAAGGACTTCAGGAGGCCAAGAACATAAAATTTTCTGAAAACCAAGGGAGAATGGAAAATCGAAGAAAATGTAAATTTGTATTTGAGACCTGAAAGACATAATCAGTAACCTTGATACCCAGTCCTTCTTGGAAAATATTTTCAGAAAGATTTTCTTAATAGATTTCATATACACTAGAGGTCTGGTTCACAAAATTCTTGCACTCGGGGTGGGGGGGGGTTCCTCAGCCTAGCCCACACCCTCTCACAGTCCAAGAGCCCTCAGGGAATGTCCAACTGATGGCTTAGGCCTGCACCCTGTGAGTCTGGCTTCTGGCTGAGTGGCATTCTCCCTGTGGGAGCACACAGACCACCAGGGGCAGGTCCTTCATTGAGCGTCTGCCCCCTTGTGGTCCATCCACATCATAATGATTGAGTGGCCTCAACATATCATTAGCATATTCCACTTTGATTGGTTCAACAGACAACTGGACACTTAGCATATTAGGCTTTTATTATATAGGATTCCACGTTTAAAGGAAATTTAGCTATAAATGAGCAGAACATGAACATTTAGTCTGAATGTGAGTGAATGAAAAAGCCCTAGAGTTACTAAGTTTATTCAATTTAACACATATTTACTGAGTATCCACTGTGTTTCTGGTACTCTTTTATTTGCTAGATGTGTATAAGTGCAAAAACTAGACAAAGATCCTTGACTTCTTGGGGATTACATTCTAGAGGAGTGAGATACTTAAAACAAAATACATTATCTACTAGGTTAGAAAGTGATAAGTGCTATGGACAGCATTTTAAAATGTAGAGCAAATGTGTGAATAGGCTAATCAAGGTGAGCTTCAATGAGGAGAAAACATGAGCAAAGAGGAAAAAGGTGTGGAAATGAACTACTTGGATTTCAGGAAGGAGAGTTCTGCCTTGGCAGAGACTCCCAGTGATGCAGAAGAGAAATAGTGAGCACAGTGATGCAGAAGAGAAATAGCAGAAGATGAGGTCAGAGGTAAAGCACCCTGGTTCTTTGCAAAGAATTCCAGCTTTTGGCGTGGTTTGAAAGCTCACCAAGTCTAATTATATATTGCCTAAGTGTCTGTCTGACTGACCATCCAACCAGTAGCTATGATTAGTACTGGCCAATACTCAATGCAGGAACTGCTGAGCTGTGTTGACTTGGCAACTGTGGTTTTCAGGTGATGCACCTGGAACCAGAGAGGAGGGAGCCCAATTCTAGGGTATGTTACCTGAGAACTGACCTCTTGCAATCTGGGACCACTTGGGGGATATCAGAGAGCCAGTTTTAGCCCAATCCCTGCAGGCCAGGCTGAGTAAAAATAGAGTAGGACTTCTGGGTGATGTGCTTATAAAAGTGAACAGTCTTAAAAGCATTGGGAGAATGCTTCTAAGAATAAAACATTTCACATTTCATTGGAGTAGTAAAAGTTTTCTTTACCCCATTTCATAATATGAGAATAAATATGCTCTCAATGAAATTAACAGTGGGAAATTTCAAAACAAATAAAAGGAAATACTTCTATACTCAGTGTACAATCAGGCCATAAACTTTTCTGTTGAGGAAGGTCAGGGAGTTAAATACTGAAGAGAAAAAGAAAAGAGAGGAAAAATTAGTTAATTTTATGACTAATAACATTGTACTTATGCCCTAAGACAAGAATAATATGGTTGAAGCTTTAGGGCAAAAACTGATCGTCTCAGAGGACAGGAAGGAATTCTCCCACTCTTATTCTTAACAATTTCAATGGCACCAAAATATTGGCCAAATGCATTATGGGGTCTAATATTTTCCCAGGAGGCAGTTCCTATTAGCCTGGAAAACCATTCTTAAAAGAGCAGTGGCTAGTTTTATCTCTAAAATCTTGTATTTCAGGGGAAACAAGCATCAAATCAAAACAAGAAGAATTTTATAGTTGGTGAAACGATAAACTTCCCAATAATAGATATGGTCTAATTTTGCTTTTGACCCAGTAGGTGAATCTCTCTAAACTTAATATTCATATAACTAACTTAGTGTATCATAGTGGATGGAAATTGGCCTTTGACACAGAGCAGGCCCAATGGAAAGCCCATGAACTATCCCTTAAGAATTAGAAATATGTTCTTACCCTTTTGCCAAATGTGTGTTTTTTTCCAAATTTTAAGCCAGCTTTTTTGGAGCTTTTGACTTTCTTGGTATGCAGCAAGCTGCTTGAGCTCTTGTATCCAGACCTTAGTGGAGCTTTGAATCCTTAGCTGTCGTTAGGGCTCCAAAATTAGTTTTGAGCTTAGCCACCATGTGAAGATCACTAGGAAGGCAGAACTCATCTGTAGCCAGTTCTCAAGAACATCATGAGAGAAACAATACTTTCATTAAATGGAGCCTCCCGAAATGGTAGATGAAGTCTAGATCAGAAAGTCAGGGTATTTATTTGGCCTTTCTCTCAATTTTACTTCTAAACCAACTGGTCCCTTAACCTTGATTTCCCCCCCCCTCTGTGTACATATTCACTTTTTCAATTTATTTCATTTACTTATGCAAAAATGTGAATATTGTATGAGATAGAGTACTTAGCTCCAGTTAACAAATACCCCTGACACTCTCCAAATCTCAGTTGTTTAAGCAAAGGAAAATTTTCTTTCACCCACATCTCAGCCTAAAGAAGAGTAGCTGTGCTCCTGGAGGTGACTCAGGGACCTAGGCTGCTTCTAAAGTCTGGTTTGCCATTTGGAGTCCTTTAAGTCCAGTTTCAATACCACTTTCCTTATTTGGTATATGGAAACAATAAAAAACCTCTTGGTTTGTCATAATGATTAAATAAAATACGACATGTTGAATGATTCTAACAGTACCTGACACATAGTATACACTCAGTAAATTTTGATGTTTCTTCTTTCTGACAGTGTGTATATCGGGCACTGGTGCTAGAGTATGGGAGAGGAGGGAAACATGCTAAGATGAGAAAGGCTGATATCTGTACTCAAATAACTTATAAGCCTACTGCCCCTAAAAGAGAAGGCAAATGTGTTACTAGAGACATAGTTCTAAGTTCCATGAAGGCAAGCACTGTGCCTCTCCTTTTATTTTTCACTATCATATTCTCAGAGGCTAGATCACTATCAGGATAATGATAAATGCTCAATAAGTAGTGTTAAATTAATGCTTACAATAAAGGAAGTAGAAAAGAAAGTTATTTTCCTGTTTTCTCTCCTCATTACCCACTCTGCCCAAATTTTTTTTAAATCTAAGATGATTAAACAATGCCCGAAATGACTATTGATTTTCTGATTCTATACCAGACTTCATCCAAATTGAAAAGGTCATCTTTATATGCAAAGTACACAGCTTCTATGATACTTAAATTTTATATATGGTTGAGACTGCTTAATCAGTTACTATTCTTCATGTTGAGCCTGCATGTAGCATTTATTGGCACCTGCACATACTAGTATAAGAACAGTACCTATTCTTACAGCTTCAGCCACTACTTTGACTCCCAGTTTGCATAAAGCCTATGCTATACATAAGCCATTCTGTCTGAATGTCTGGTGCCAATTGTGCGTCTCAGTAATCTAGCTATGTTTTCTTGCTCAAAATTGAATTCCAAATGTCCTTTAAACCCCTTCACCTTGCTGAGTTGTATTGTGCCTGTTTTTAAGTGAAGCAACTGAACTTAAAAGATAACTTTGAAGCAGCTTACCTGGGAGCCCCTGGCCTAAGATCTTATTTTTAAGAATCCTAAAAAATTATTTGTTCAAATGACTGAACAACATCTGGTTAACCTGATCCTGATTCCCATTAACTTTCCCTCCTGGATCATATTTGTTACCTTCAGTGAGCAGATTGTTTGGGTGCCAGCCTCCTCTTTTGACCCATTTTTTTTCTTTTTTAAAATATATTTTTATTGATTTCAGAGAGGAAGGGAGAGGGAGAGATTGAAACATCAATGATAAGAGAGAATCGTTGATCGATGATGCCTCCTGTGTGCCCCTACGGGGGATCGTGCCTGCAACCTGGGCATGTGCCCTGACTAAGAATTGAACTGTGACCTCCTGGTTCATAAATTGACACTCAACAACTGAGCCACACTGGCTGTGCAGAAGTATATACTTTAAATTAAACTTTTTATTTTAAGGTAATAGTAGATTTACATGTAGCTATAAGAATAATAGAGATCTGTTTTCTAGTTTTTCCCAGTGATATCTTGCAAAATGATAGTGCAGTCTCATATCCAGGGTGGTGACACTGATATAGTTTAGATATAGAATGTTTCCATCACCATGAGAATCCCTATGTTACCCTTTTATAGCCACTTACACTTCCTACTGCCCCCTGCCCATTTAATCCTACTCCCTCCTTAACTCCTGGTAAACACAAATTTGTTTCCCATTCTATAATTTTGTTCTTTCAAGAATATTACATGAGTAGAATCATACACAATGAGAGCTTTTGGGATTGGCTTTTTTTTCACTCAACATAATTCTCTGGAGATTCATTCCGGTTGTTTAGTGTATCAATAATTTGTTCTATTTATCAGTGGGTAATATTCCATGGTATGGATGATGGATGTGCCACTGTTTGCACACATTCATTTTGATCCATTTTCAATGAACATTAATATAATGAAGTTTTATGCAATATCCCTGTGGATAAATATCTATGTATATTGCTTTGTACACATGATAAGGAAACTAAGGTGCATAATAGCTTTCTGTTGCCAAAGGTGACACCATCAAACTAGTGTCTCTGTCCATCAGATCACTGCACTTGAATTAGTGAGATTCCCCTTGGCTCTCCCTTCCATGGCTAACACTAGGATGCTTCATTATAGTCTCTATCACTTCCTGCTTCCAGAGAGTAGCAGGGAGAGGTGGCCCATTCACCGTGACTCACCGTGACCTTCTGTGAGGGTGACCATGTTGTTTTCTACCAGAAAATGCACCTGCTTCTTTTTCCTCCAGAGTGGAAGATCTGGGCAGAGCAAAATAAGCAAGTAGATCCCACTGTATGCATTTTTCACCCATACTAAAATTGCCAAAACCCAAGTGCAAGAACTCATTCAGAAAGACTTCAGAATGCCAATTCTGGGCATATGGAAATTTCTTGTCCTAATCACTTCAGCAACCTTCTGTGCACAGTATATCGAGGATATTTCATCTTTATATCACAATATCAAGGAAGGCAGATTTGCAGGGATTCATGGGATTTGTGTTTGAAAAAAGCTTTAAAAGAAAAGATTGGTTCTCAGGTATTAGATGAAGCAAATATTGGGAAAAACAATGTAAAAAATGTATGTGAGAGAGGGCAAAGTTCAAGTCTAAATGTTGACAGATAATTCAAATAATACTTGTTCTTATCCTGTCTCCTGAGGTCAAAAACTTTTTAAAAGAGTTATTTTATGGTCTTTGTTCCCTTCCTTAAATTAGGATATATTATAAATGTTCAGAGAAAAAGATACATCTGGGAATAGCCAAGATGCTATATCCTTCAGGATAGGCTATAACACACACCTGCAAATATCAACAGCTGAGCACAAGAAGGGTTTATTTCTTGATTACACTTCTTGGCTATCTCTGGTTGGTAGGGATCAGCCTCCACCTTGTACTTTGCTGGTCACTGCCTCAGAGATAACTTAACACTTTTAGATTTGGCAAACATTTTATGTAAAAGGCCAAATTGTAAATACTTACAGCTAGGCAGGCAATATAATTTCTTCCACAATGATTCAACTCTGCTATTACAGTGCAAAAGCAGAATTAATAACAGTTCACATATGTAAACAAATGAATATGAGCTATGTTCCAATAAAACTTTATTTGCAACTATAGCCGATGGGCTGGATTTGGCCTAAGGCTCATAGTTTCCCAACTCTTTGCATTAAGTTGTGTGGCCCAAAAGGGGCACTTGATATCGCTGTTCAATGATTAATGACTAACTGATAATTCTATTCGACCATGAGAATATGGGGGAAGTACAAGCCTGTCAAGCCTAGGTTTATATGTGTTGACACACATACCCTAAAAACAATGAAATCACTGAGCAGTTATTTTTATAGCTGTACAATGCTTGATTAAGCTTACTGATCTTTTAGGGTTTTCCAGCCCCCCAGTTTTCTCTTTAACTCAGGAAGACAGACTTTACAAGGTGGCAGTATTCATTTGCTGTTTAAGAGGCAGTAGAAGTGGCTGGTCCACCAAAAGAGATATTGCTCAGCTGAGTGTGTTGGTCTTGGTTACCATTGTTGGGTGTGAATAGCTGGAGTTATTTACCTCTTGAAATCTCCACCTTTGGGAATCCTGAGACATGATATGCATCCTAAACAGATCTGGGGGAAGAATTTGGAAGTAGCAAGGAGAGCATATTGTCAGATGACATTTCTCAACAGTGAAATTGCCTAAGGGACACAATCATTTTCTCAGAGACCAATTTGAGAAGTTTCCTAGATGTAGCAGTGCAGCTGGGAGCAATGACAAGATAGGGTTTTCAGTTCATTGTACTATAAACAGAGTATCCTTTAAACCTGTTTTACCATAGGATTATGTCACTTCATTTTTGTCACTTTCTAGCAAATCCCACCCCTCCCTCTAATTACAGCCAACCCCATTTTGCCCACTCCTGAATCATCATTGTTTTATAAAGTCCTATGGTTCCCTACTTCAGTTGGCATACCTTTTCCAAGTTTTATTGCTACAGCTCTAAGAGAAAAACTTAGTCAATTTATTTTCACTCAGTGAAACTCATTGATATTTCTATTTTTCTCCACATAAGTAAATATTTAGAGAAGTGCAGGTTTGCGTGTATTTATCGGTTAGTTAAAAGAGAGACACTAGGAATATGTTATGTAGGTAATAGGCTGTCTATCAATTGAGATATCTGTTCACATTGCTTATAATTCAGACCTTCTAAAGTTTTAAGGTACTTTCTTGCATGTTATCATACAAACAAAGCACTTCAGTGAACCACTTTAATACAGGTATACCTCAGAGATATTGCAGGTTCATTCCAGACCATCACAATAAAACAAGTCGTAATCTTTTTGCTGGTGGAGGGTCTTGCCTTCAATTTGTAAAAAAAAGAAAAAAATGCAACATTTATGAAGTGCGATAAAGTGGAGCTCAATAAAACAAGGTGTGCCAGTAATTAAATTGAAAAAAAGATAAAAACAGAGAACAGAACATGTACCTGGACTAAGAGCCATTAGTTGGTGATAGCTCTCAACTTTCATTCCCCCAAATCAATTTCATTTCTGTTGAATATGAAAAGATTCAATGATTACACAACCATGACAAAGAATACCACGGTATGAAGAATGGAAATGACTACACCCCCCAAAAAAACTATTTTCCACCTGCCTCATGCACACCTCCTCCTGGGGATGTGCCCACAACCAAAGTACATGCCCTTGACCAGAATCGAACCTGGGACCTTTCAGTCTGCAGGCCAACGCTCTATCCACTGAGACAAACCAGTTAGGTCTATTTTCAAGGTACAGATGATATTTTTATTTAAAGTAGTGCTGTATTATACCTCGAAATTCATTGTAATTGGGTTAAATGAAGGTGCTATTATGGTTTTCCCTCAAACGTTTTAATTTCATTTCACAGATTAGTTGCCAAAATTAAGCTATCATAGAGAAGTGCTCTATTGTTTCTAAAGAAACAGTTACTCAAGTTTCTTTATTTGGCATAATAATAATACTTGTTATATCCCAGGCACTGTTCAGAGCCTTTCAAAATACACTTTATTATTATAGCCACCTTATGAACTTGATACCATACCATTTTTCTTTCCACTTTGCAAAGGAGGAAACTGAGGCACAGTAAAGTTAAGTTACTTGCCTAAGATCACAGAGTAACTAGCAGAGCCAGCATTTGAACCTCCAGACTTTGCACCAGAGTCCATGTAAATAACCAGTCCATTAGAATAACCACTGTGCTATAACATCATTCCCAGCCGGGACAGTGGGATTGGCATTGAGATGCCAGTGGAGGAGTAGAAATATGTAAGGACTTACAAAGCAACCAAACTAAATAATTAAAGAAAATATGTGCTCTTTTTGTTCTTATGTAAAATCGACCACAAATTCACCAAATATAGGCAACTTAACTTCATTTTCCCTGGGACTGTTGGAGATAGGGGGAAAATGTTAACTCCCTTTCTTTTAGTAACTGGTGTAGAGATTTTCCCTTCTTGAGTTAAATGAAATGTGAAGGAAAAGGAAGCACCCATAAGCTTCCCTTTATTTTCAACAGGTAACCACTGAGTTGGGTCATTCTAGTCACCTCCCCTCCTTCCCACCTGAGCTGCCCTTTGGGGCTTGTCTGCCACCAGCTCCGTTGGAAACACTTTGCTGTATCTGCGTTCCCATGCGGGACAGCATTGCCTTGAAAGGAAGATTAATATAAAATGTCAGTCAAAGGTTTTATATTCCCAGCCCAGATCTTTATCTCAGAATAAAAAGGGGAAATTTATCTCTTGTGAGTCATGGGCATTAAGGAGCTGGGAACATTTCACTGGCAGGGAAACTTGGCAAAAATAGTCCTAGTGGATTTCAAGTTTATTTGACTAATTCTTTCACCACTTGTCAAACGAAACTACTTTTGTTTAGGTAACAAAACAAGCTGTTTCCTCTGCCATTTCTCCAGTGAGTCGTATAGGCACTTGTGGCAAACACACATTACTGCTAACTGTTATGATGTTTGCTGTCAAATTCATTTATTTATACAACTGCTGTAAAAAGCCCGAGGCCCATAAGCAGCCATGAAAGATTTCAGAGTCATGGTGTGGGGTCATGAGAGGGGGAAAAAAAGTCTCCACTGGTTATGAGAAAGGAACTGACACAGGAAACGGTCACATATGGCGTAGATTTATTGTGTCCGGGGCTTCCCATTCAAATCTCATTACAGCCGCAGCTCAGAGCTGGGCATGGCACAGGCACATTCATTTTCGTTTTGGCATCCAACAGAATTACTGCCGCAGCTTCAGACCGAGGGCCGGGGAAGGGATCAGTTTATCATTCTGGGGAAAGAGTGAACCGAATTGTATTTGTAAGGAATGCTGTTGGCTGCCCATGCCTTTAATCTGAGCCACGGACATCACTTTCTTTAAACCTGGCAGGCAAGGTTTGCTTGTGAAAAAGAAGTAGGAGGGTAGAAAGAGTGGGGTAGGATGGAGAGTATTACAAAAGGAATGAAGGGAAAAGTGAAGATTAGATGAAAAGGGAAGACATTTTAAATATTCATGTATTTGTGGAAAATATAGGTGTTCTTCTTATAGATACACAGGCATAGATATGCATGCACATATGTATGTATGTATGTATGTATGTATGTATGTATTTCTTCCCAGTAGTTAAAAAAACAAAACAACAGAGGTCTTATGTTCACATGCTAGAATTTCCTTCACCTGTAGCCTGCTTCTTTCAACACTGTTCATTATGACTGCTAGCAATGCTTACAGATGCTGTTTCTGACTCCAAGACAAATATTATTAGTTTGAGATGCCAAAAAAGGCAAAAGGGGAGTGTGAAGTCTTCTAAAAAAATTCTCCTTTCTTGATTACGGTGAACATAACAACTTATATTTATTAGCACATGTTTGCCCCCAACTCTGCATATACATCTTCTCATTTCATCTTGTTCTTCAGCCTATGAATTGGGGACTAGTTTCAGTCCTGTGTACAAATGGGCTGACTGAGTCAAAGAGAGGATATATAACTTGCCTGTGGTTTTACAGCTAGAAAGTGGCAGAGCCAGGATGCAATGCAAGTTTCTGTGACTCGAAAACTTGATCTCTCACCTCCTAAGCTATACTTCCTGAGCTTGCATTTGCTTTGGCTGTTTTCAAGGTAGTATTCACAGAAAAAAACATAATTGAGACCATAGCCACTGATGTTTGCAGGTCACATCATAATACAACAGAATGACAACAATATAAAAACACTTTCTAAGCCACTTATTTCAAGAAAATATAGTAAAATAATACAAAATGATTTTCTGGAATTTTCACTGATAGACTTTTATAGATGAATGGATTCTCACCAATAACAATGAGTTTTTTAATTAAAAAATGAAAAAAAATGGTTGATTCAGAAAGGTCTTTTTTATCCATATCCGACTCAACTCCCCACCATTCCTCTTTGCTATTTTATCACTTATTTTCATCTCCTGATCATTCCCCCTCCCTCCCCTCCCTCCCCCCCCCGCAAAGTAACACTTTTATGAAAAGGGAAAAAGTATTTTAAGATACTCAGACAGAGAACTTACGGCCTTACAGACATCCTTGTCTCATGAAGTTTTCATTTTTCTCAGATTAGTTGGGAAATGTATTCCATCGTTATCTCTGCAAGATATAATGTCCCTTGGAAAACAGACCCAAGTACAAGAACCTTGGTGAGATTCTTCACAAGGCTGGGACAGGTTCTCTAACCTGTTGCTCCTGGAGTCCATCTGCCCTGTTAGGCCTGCAGATGTGTGTATTCTGAGTCCCGTGGGTATCTTCAGTCCCTTTGAGCTGTCTTCACACTTGGTGATTTCTTCTCTAACCTCTCTTAACTCTCAAAAGTTGGGAGCTACTTACCCACATCAGTCACCAACTTTTCGAGCACTGTCTTCCTCGGTAAGAATGGTGCTAGAAGAGATCATTCTCTTCAGGTCTAGCAAGTTAGGAAAGCCAACCTGGAAATGCCTTCAGTTTGCAGCTCCAGGACCTAAACTTTTAACCCATGCTGTTTGCTTTTCAACTAACTGAACTTGAAGTTTATAAAATTGCATTTTCTATAACACCACGATATGTGCGTATAGGTATATGTTCAAATATAGGTGCCCAATCCCTCTTACAATGACTAGAACTACCATATTGTAGTAATTCAATAGACTTTAAAGACCTATAATTCTAGACTCCAAATTAACAAGGTGGTATTTTCTGTCATCTCTATTGAATCTGTTATGAATCAGAACATCACTCAGTTTACCTTCACCTTACACACATAAGGCATGGCCCTTATTTTTTAAGTTAAAAAACATAATTTTAGCTAGAATCCTCCATTCTAAAAAAGTGGACTGTATAACCAAAATATATTTTGACATTTTCCCCAAATTCCAGTTACTTCCTTTATGTATTTTATGAACATAGTTTTGAGATTTTGGAGTTCCACTCCTCAAACCCTGAGGGTCTAAGACAACATATATGAATGAGGATAAATTTAACTTGTCTCCACCTTATTAGATCTGTGGCCATTTATATTTGTTAAATTACAAATAATGAGGTATAAATGTTGTTTGACAGTAAAGAATTGTAAATGATTTCTTTTTATTTCTTGGAACTAAGAGAATAATTATATATTTTGTTTTTGTCAAAATCTTCTATACTTTACTGTACCATGAATTGTGAAATCATCAAAAAATGGCTAAAAAATATATTGTAGGAAATGTTGGTGTTAACCTTGAGGAAAAAATCATTAATGTTGATGTGTTTCATTCAATTTTAAACATATAAGTTTTCTCCTTTTCTTGAAAAGGGGAAGATGGAAGGATTCTATGTGCCTTTGAGTCAAAACATTAATTTTAAAAATACTTTTTTTTCTTTCCTTGTGTTCCATTTTTCTAAATAAAGGATGGAAGTTGTTTCTATTTTCTTTTCTTTTAATTTTTTTTCTAGCAAAGACTACCCCTTTGGCATATTTCCTTTTCAAACGTGAAATGAGGTGGAAAATCCTCATTTCACGACAGGAAGGACAAATATTGACACGAAGTTAATATGTGTTAGAACCCTGGAAGCAACTTGAGTGTACATGTGTACACACTCATACACGTATGCACCATCTCCTCTTTCTCCTCCTCCATCAGACGTTCCTAACATGCCTCTTTCTTGGTGTTTAGGTCCATAGTTTCCAATCCAGGGAAAGACAGGCTGAGCATGTTGTATGGCTAAGCTATTTTAGGATGTTAAAAGTATACACAATGCAAGTGCCATGTGCACACGTAGACTCACAAATACAACCTGCTTAATCTAATTTCCCCCACTTAGAGAACAGCTTCTGGACTTTATCACTGTTCTTGTCCATCTTGAATGCAATAGCATATGCCAAGCCAATACTTGCTGGTCTCCCAGCATTTATTAAGTCCTGTCCACTCTTTCCTTTTTTTTTAGAGGAATGCCCTGGGGTGACTGGACCGCTGCCCCTGACAGGCTGTGTCACTTATCTATTCACATTGATTATGAAAGTCAGCTGTGGTCAGACTTTGCTTTCTTCCCCCCTCCTCCCCCCTCCCCCCCACCCTTCTTCTCTCAGTCCCTCTTACAAGCACCCCTGCTTGGATTTTCATGAGGAAATAATCAGATTAGGCTTTTCACGGTGAGTTCATATGGAGTTCTCTTTCTCCAGTGTGCTACTAACTGAATAAACGTGTTTAGTGGTAAATTGTAAATGACATTATGATTACCAAAGCCAGCATGGGTTTCATTTAAAAGTGATCAGAATTGCAGACCACAAAAATTGTGACTGGCAGATAAAGCCATTTGGAGAAGTGGGAAAAGAAAAGGCAAAAACAAGTGAGAAAAGTAATCATTACTCAAAACAAAACCTCCCCCAACTGAGAAAAGCAGGAAGGACAGAAATCTAGAGGAAGAAAAGATAGACTCTATTTAATACATTTTATTGATTTTTTACAGAGAGGAAGGGAGAGGGACAGAGAGTTAAAAACATTGATAAGGCTGAAACTGGTTTGGCTCAGTGGTAGAGCGTCGGTCTGCGGACTGAAGGGTCCCGGGTTCGATTCCGGTCAAGGGCATGTACCTTGCTTGCAGGCACATCCCCGGAAGGGGGTGTGCAAGAGGCAGCTGGTCGATGTTTTTCTCTCATTGATGTTTCTAGCTCTCTATCTCTCTCCCTTCCTCTGTAAAATATCAATAAAATATATTTAAAATAATGAAAAGTAAATAAAAACATTGATAAGAGAGAAACATTGATCAGCTGCCTCTTACACTCTCCCCTCCCTCCCCCCACTGGGGATGTGCCCACAACCAAGGTACATGCCCTTGATTAAAATCGAACCTGGGACACCTTCAGTCCACAGACTGACACTCTATCCACTGAGCAAAACTGGTCATGGCGAGTGGACTGTCACCGTGGCCCCTGCCTGCTGTGACTGGGAGAGTGACCTACAACACCTGGCTGGCTGTGGCCACAGCCCTCTCTTACTAGTTAATGTGTATTCTCTCCCCCAATTAATAACCATACCCAATTAGCAACTCTGGTACTAATTGGGTATAGTTATTACTTACATGGTGTGCTTTATTTTTGCTTCACATTAAAATTTACATGGTATAATTGATTAACTCTGAAGACAAAATGGGGAAGTGAGTGGGAGGATACTGATAAACCACCCTATCTCTTAGTCATCAGTAAAATTCTAGAAAAACAAAAATTAATTTTTATGAGTGAACACCTGGATTCCAAGTTTATCTATAAAATTAAATAATTAATATCAGTTGCTGATAATCTTTAAACTATAACATTTGTTAAATTTGTTGCTGTTCCTTCATACTACTGGCATAGTATGCCAAAGTATTAAAAAAACCAAATAGTAATATTTAAAAAAGCCAATGGAATCTCATCAAAAATGTGATTAGCCAAATAACTAAAAATCTTTTTGTGAGTTCCTGTTAATGGATTTGTGTAGAGAGAAATCCTGATTATTATAATACCTTTCTCACAGTATTAATCACTACAGCTGACCCTACCTTTAATATAACCCCAAAATTAAGTTATTCAGATTACATTTTATTTTGCCAGAGGCATAGAATTTTGAAAGTATGCTTTTCTCTTCCATCTCTCCTTGTTACTCTTACTAAGTGATTGTGTGATTCAAAATTTTTATAAGTAAATTTTTCTTTTTTTATCCTCACCTGAGTATATTTATTATTATTATTATTGATTTTAGAGAGAGGGGAAGGAGAAAGAGAGAGAGAGAGAGAAAAAAAGAGAGAGAGAGAGATGAATGTGTGAGAGAAATATATGTGCTCATACCAGGGATCAAACTGGCAACCTGTGAATGTGCCTTTACTGGGAATTGAACCCACAATCTTTGGATGAATGGGACAACACTTCAACCAACTAAGTGACCCAGTCAGGGAAAGCCAATTTTTTACCTATGAACTAAGGATAAATAAACCTGCCATTAAGAAGTTTTAGAGTATTAGGTAAAGGATATTGGTATAGAAGGAAGGAGAGGGAAAGAAGGAAGAAAAAAGAGAAGGGATGGAGGGAGGGAGGGCACGATTAAGGAAACTGACAGTTATTACCTAAGTACTGGCTTTTTTATGCTGATTATTTCTGGGGCTATTGTTTGGTCATCCTGGACTGGTTGCTCCTGATGATAGTCTGGCTTCTTGGACTGTTCTCTGCAGATTGTGGGTCAGAATTTTATTTTTATGTGTGGCCTAGTCATTGTCTGTGTGCATGTTCAGACTCTTACTCTTCAACTCATCTTCAAGGCTTCTCTAGGAAAATATCTGACATCTAAATACCTAATGTTAGTTGGTGTTGTTGCTTTTTAAGTATGTTTTTCCCCCCACCTTACTACTATTGACACAGTGATAACATTGACATTGTCCTCAGCATCAAATTTCAAAATCATGAACTCAAGAGTCTTTCCAGCTCACTTGTTCATGAGCCCTTTCCTTGTGACATTAAACCCAAAGCCATGTTCCTTTGTTTGACATACATTAGTACCCTCATTTCATTCCTTCCCTTATGCAACTGAGGTGTGCTGTACTTCATTATAATTAGACTAGAGGCCCAGTAAATGAATTCGTGCTTGGGTAGGGTCCATACAGCTGGGTCCCAATCAGGGTAGATGAGGGCCTGGCTTGTGGGGAGGAGGCCTATTGGGGGTGGGGCCAGCCAGGGGTAGGGGCTGTAGCAGGTTGGTTGCTGGCCCCACTCCTTATTAGGGTAGGAGGGGTGATCAGAGGTGGGGTCATCCCAGGGGAGGGGCTGAGGGAGGTTGGTCAGCTGGCTCCACTCCCCATCAGGCTGGTTCGCTGGCCACAGTGGGCTTCATAGCGACTGGTCAAACTGGTTGTTACTGCATTCTGGTTGCTGGCTCTTTATATATATAGACATTTTCAAATATCTTTAATACCTGTGACCCTCTGTCCCTTCTTGGCAGAAACCCAAGCTTCAATGAACCTAGCCATCCTGTTTGTCCATGCCATCTCATTAGACAAACCCAAGGCATGAGTGCATTTGCTCTCCACAGCACAGCTGACTGAGGTTTCAGGGAAGTCCCGTGAAGCTGATCAAGTTTAGGTTTCAGGGTCCTCACTTGCATGGGCTACTTCTAAGACTCCAAAAGGAATCCTAGCAATATGTCTATATAGCCCTATGTTTCTGTAAAATTTTAAAAGTTAAATATTTTAACTAACATTTGAAATAATACTCTTTCCACTCTAAATTCTCCATCATAGTACTAGGCGGTTAGGTGGCAGTAGAGTAGCCACAAGCACTTTCAGGATCTAGCTAAGGGAAGTTGAATTGGATATTCATTTTATGTAAGTTTAATAGGATGTGGGTTTTGTGGTTCACAATCACATCTATGTAATGTTCTTACTAGCCATCCATGTCAACTTATGATGCTATGACACACAGGAATAAGACCTTAGGTCACTCTGTGATGTAAATGAATTCTAAGGACTTAGAAGAACATGAGAAGTTAAAGAGAAGTATTTTTTTAAATATATTTTATTGATTTTTTTACTGAGAGGAAGAGAGAGAGATAGAGAGTTAGAAACATCGATGAGAGAGAATCATCAGTCAGCTGCCTCTTGCACACCCTCTACTGGGGATGTGCCCACAACCAAGGTACATGTCCTTGACTGGAATCCAACCCGGGACCTTTCAGTCCACAGGCCGACGCTCTGTCCACTGAGCTAAACCGGTTTTGGCAAGAGAAGTATGTTTTAAGTGACAGTGTCATAAAAATTACTCTGTGAAAATTTATTCAAATATTATAGTTCATACAAGAGAAAACCTTTCTAGGAAATTTTCCATATTTGACAACAATTTTAAACATTTATATATTACCACAACTAGTTATGGGTTGTGAAGCTGCAAGGAACTCTTCTAAACTATTGTGATAACAATAATAATATCAATCATCCAGATTAAAGAAACAACTGAATTATCTTTCTGTTATCCCTATAGAAAATATTAAAACATTGTTGTCAGATATAGGAGATCCACAAAAGTGTGCAACAAAATTATAGGAAAAAAGTAATGTAGAGGTGTGTTGGATAATTAATTAATAATATTACTTTTCCCTAGACTTTATGTTTATGTTGTTTATATGCTTAATTAATAATAATTTATATTCCAATTTAGTGAATTTGATTTCTTTAAGAGACAGAACAATTCAAATTTTGTGTTTTTGTCAGTTTTCAAGAAATTTGTCTACTTCATCTAAATTGTTGAATTTGTTGGCAGAAAGTTTGTAATGGTCTCTTAACCTTCATCCACAGGGTTTGTAATATTAATCCTTTAATTCTAAGAATGGTGTTTTCTATTCTCTTTCTTTTTGTCTTGAGCAATCTACAGCCACTTTTTGGTAATTAAATTTATTGATATAGAGGCAGCTTTGGCACAAATTTCTAATCATATCATGTGGAAAGAAGGACATAGGAGGAGAGATCAAGCTCACATTTAGTAAATCCTTCATTAGTAATAATTTGAGTTTTTATTTGTTGCTGCAGTTCTTAGGCAACTTTGATGAACTTGCAATAAGGCAAGTACAAAAATCTAGAAAACAATACAAAACAATTTTGCTGATATCAATTAAAAATCAAAGGAATTCTTTGCTGGGCAATTTATCTCTGGATTCAGAACAAGAACTATTCTAAGTTCATAGATAGGAAGATTAGGAATGGTGGGATAATGGATAATACTGTTTCTTTAAATATTTTCATTATTCATGATTATCCCCAACTCTTCCTAAATTATTACTTTTTCTCTCTTCTGGTATTTCTTTACTCTTTATATAGAGAAAAGGGAAGTATACAAAAATTATATAGTTTGATATCCATATTCACAATCTGGTCAGAATATACTTCTTAATTTGTAATATATTGCCATACATTTTTTGTTCCAGCTCCTTTAGTTTACTTCTTTACCCATTGACTCAAGTATTACCCTATTCTCTCCTATTTGTTTTATTTTTGTTGTTCACTGTGGAGACCTTAGCGATCATCCCCTTTTTCTTAATTATTTTATGTATTCACTGTTTTTACATTTAGCAATTAGAGCCATTATTAACTTTAAGTTACATTTATTACATAACATATACATTTAAATTACCTTAAATATCTGTTATTTAATGTATGTGTCTTAAATATCTCGCCTAAAATTTCTTTGCATTCTTGGTCTCTAGCACACTGAAGAGTTCAAAAAATGTTTCATGTGGTTTCAGAAGATGTGATGGATTGCAAATCATCTTTGAGCGATTGTGGGTCACATGTCATCTGTTTATTTTCCTTTATTTTATAGGTACATTTAGAGAAGAACAGAAATGCACATATCGATCTCTGATTCAAGGCTACATCTGCAAACAGACTGACCAAGTGATCTTAATTCTTGACATTGTTAATGCCACTTGGGCAATGAAGAAGTTATATCCTGTTGTTTCTGTGACTAGTGGTTTTGTTGACACCTTCAGTAGTGCAAATGCCAAAAATACATCCTGCTCTACTTCAGGATCTGTATCTACTTTCTATTCCATTTTACCCACCAGGGAAACCACCAAGGTATGCTTTGCGGATCAGACTCCTCATGTTTTGCATCTCTTTCTGTTGGGGAACAAAAGTGCCTCCAAACTTCTGTTGGCTATATTCTACCATGAACTCCAGAGCCCCCATGTTTTCTTAGGGGAAAGTTTCATCCCACCTACTCTGGTTCAATCAACTTCCTCATTGCTGGATGAGTCTATTGGTTCCAACTATTTCAGCATCATGGATAACCTCTTGTATGTTGTTCTACAAGGAGAGGAGCGTGTTGAAATACGCTCAGGTGTTTCCATTCATTTGGCCTTCACTGTGCTGTTTTCAGTCCTAGAAAAAGGCTGGGAAATGGTGACCCTTGAAAGACTAACTGAATTCTTAAAGATTAGCCAAGACCAAATTAGATTTATTTATGATATGCCTGGCAATGAAGCAACCTTAAAGGCCATTGCTGACTGTAGAGCAAAAAGAAAGCGCAATTGCCCAACTGTACCTTGTACCAGTTATTATAGAGCTGGTCAACGTAGACCTCTCATGACGGAAATGAACTCATACAAGGTCCCCCCTCCAACCACCGTGGAAACTATGTCAAAAGTGATGGTCCTTGAAGTTGGTGATTTGCCAACAGTAAGGAGCACTGGACTGATTCCTTCCTTATCTAGTGACAAATTACAGAATTTGGCTCACCAAGTTATCACCGCTCAACAGACTGGAGTACTAGAGAATATGCTGAATATGACTATTGGAGCCTTACTGGTGACTCACTCAGGGGGACTCATTGGCAATGGGTAAGTATTAATTATAATAACTCAAATTAGGGCTGATTTCTTGGGTGCATATTATACATGTCAATCTATGATGAATTATGTAATCTTTCTGTTTCTTTAGGTAAGAATAAAAACTTAAGGAGCCATTTGCAGACTTAATTTCTGAATTTAAAAATTCTCTGTGAAATCTATCTATCTATTTATGATTATTCTATTCCCTAGGTAGTCAAAGACATTATATTTTGGTACTTTAAAGTGAAAAGCATGTAAGAGATATTTTTCTAAAGCCACTTGTTTTCACTTAATTTGATCATTTATTAGTGTAATGAATATAAGCAATAGGTGGCTAAGGTGAAATAAATATGAACAAAAACAGTACAATCATCATTCCATAGAGTTATGAGCTAAAATTTCAGTCTTGAGGGAAGAAGATAATAATAATTTTGCCAGTAGGTACTGGGGAAATACTTATACTTTGGAAAATGTTGGAGTGATGATCAGGAGTTTACTAGGCTGAAGCTATGACCCTAATTGGGCTTTATTTAACCTAGATTTAAAAGTTTTGAAAGGACACCTTTGCCAAATTGTGAGAGGCAGGAGTGTCAATGAGGTCAAACGTGATCTGGGCACTGGCCTGTGTAGGATCTGCAATACACTTTATGCTGTGTTAGTCTGACTCTATAAGCTTGTATTTTGAAGTTCTCCACTAGATTTCCATCCAATACACATTTCAGAAGTAAATTAACCAAAATGTTTCCCTGAGCTTAGTAACTGAAGTCTGTGAAGCGCATGGTAAGGAAAAGCAGGGGTACATTACTCTCAATCTTATAGACTACGTTAGCAAAGGAATGAAGCCCAAGTTCATCTACAGCATCTGCCATGTGGCCAAGACTGTTGGAGTCCCAAGCTCCATTTTTTAGCTGATACAAAAGAACCAGCCTGAGAGACAATATGAACTTGGCCTAATGCTTAGAAAACATATATAAAGCTAACCACCTCATAAATGCCTGTGGCTTGGCTGTAGAGGACTCACCATGAGCAGGATGCTTAGTCCCTATAAACTTGTCCTGCCACTGAAAATAGAAGCTCAAGCCCATGCACATGTTGAAGTGCTGTTAGGTCCCTGAAATAGGAAACTTATTCAGATTCTGAGCTATGTTGCTCAGTGACATATTAGAGCATTCATATTCTTTTAGATTATGCTGCTGTTGCTGCTTTTGTATCTTATATGTGGTAGTGCTAATAAATAAGCAATTAGTATTTAATGGTATTAGTTACTCCTATACAATCTCTCCAATGACTGTGCAAGTTATTCTAAAGTAAAAAGCAAAAAGTAATATCTTACATCTGAGGCGTATTTTTATACACAGAGCAACATATTTATACGAAAGCTTAGCTAGTGTTTTTGTATTATATGTTAGGTCTTTACAATGGAGATGGGTGTTCCTCTTTCCTACAGTATATTTATATGTATGGAAGATGTAAAAAGAAAACTCAAGCATTTTTTTCTGGATTCGGGTTGATTTGAAGAGTTGGGGAACCGTTGGCTTAGAATTGAAGCATGCTTCTGGTTGCATGATTGTACAAAATCCATTAAATCTTAAATAGTTTTACCAACCACCAACCCCTCAATATGTTATTGATGTTGTTATGATATTATGCATAGTAATATAAGAATCATGAATCTGAAAAATGTATTCTGGTACATACCAGCTTATATCTAAGTATGGTTTCTTTCCTTTAGCCCAATTTAATTTAGATCCCTCTCAGTTCTTATAGTGTATTAGATGTATAAGTGACTAGAGAGAAAAAGAGCTAGTCCATTGCTAAATTTTATTTAGATTTTACTGTACTGAGCTTTTCTAATAGATTGACATTTAACAATGACTGATCTTTATATTATATATTTTAAAAAGTCTCAGTGAATATTTAGCTTTTTACTAGAAGGAGGGAAATGTCAAAGAGTAGAAGCAATGGAAGTATCACAGAGGAAACCCAGCAAAGAGAGCAGACTGAGAACAAGTTTAGGTACATGCACATATGTGTGTGGGCATCATTTTGTCATAAGGACATGAGATGGTTTCAGAAAAAGATTGCCTCTATTGCTCACAATCTGTTGTAGCCACTGTGTTTTCACTTTGACTCAGATATTTCTGATTTAATAAGAAACCATGTATATTATTGCATCAATTTTCTGTGGGGATGTATTATATCCCCCCTTTCTCTCTATTTCTCTAGTATTTTAAGAAAAAGTTTCTTAAAATTTAGACATAAGGCTAAGAATCAAGTAATATGAAGATAAGGACAGGCTGCTTCTTAAGAATACCTGAAAAAATATCTGCAGAATGAGAAATGCTTCATCCTAAGGAACTGAGTGAGAATCAGCAAGGTTTCCCATGGTCCTAAGAATTGCACAGTATGGTAAACAACCCTGAAGCCCTGTGTAGGCCCCAAGGCCAGTCCTGTTCTTTCAACTTTGATCATACATTAACAACCTAATGAATTGACCTTGAAACAGCAGAAATTAGTGTAGGCCCTAGACCAGGCATGGGCAAACTACGGCCCATGGGCCGGTCAGCTGTTCTATCCGGCCCGAGCAGAGCCAAAAGAGCGGGCTGTACACTTTTATGTAATGATGTCTACTTTGAGTTTATATTAGTTCAACAAACACTTCATCCATGCTTTTGTTCCAGCCCTCCAGTCAAGTTTAAGAACCCATTGTGGCCCTCGAGTCAAAAAGTTTGCCCACCCCTGCCCTAGACTCTAGGGACACAGGGCTCCCAGTGAAAAAGCACCAAGTGCTATTGTTAATGGAATTTGTGCATTTCAACAGATTGAGGCCATATCAAATATCTACAGTACTTTTCAGGAGGACTATTTCCTGAAAGCTACCAATGTCTGCTTTTTTAATTAAAAAGCTATCTACTTTTTAATTAAAATAATGCACAGCAAAGAATTGGGCTCCGCTGGTGTTTATCTAGAGGCATCTGGATGTAAGCTTCCTTGCTTGGCTTGATCAATTCCATGAACCTATTTTCTATCTTTCAAAACTTTGTTGACCTCTGTTGTGAATTTCTCATTTTCCTCCTGGCTCCTTTATCCTTTTTGACGTATACTATTTTTTATTAATTTTTATTAATTTATTTTATTATTTTAAGTAATTTCAGTGAAGTAGAGGGAACAGAGTTATATGTATGTTCAATCTGCCTTTTTTAAAAAAAAAAAAAAACACCAAAAACTAGGGTTTCCCCATGGGGGTTTTAGTTCTCTATTTTGTCTTTTATCTGAAATTCTGGAAGGATATATTTTATATTGCTTCTCTTTCTTTCGTTAGCAACTTGATTTTTGCTCTCAAATTTCTTTACTTTCTTTCTATTCGTCTCCCCCCTTCTACTGCTTCATTAAAAATATTCTTTGTCGGGGGGGCAATGATAAGCTATGTACACAGATAATACCTTAATAAAAATATTAAAAAAAATATTCTTTGTCATATTGTAAAATGAAATACATTTATTTTTAGTGGAAGTTTAGCTATTGAAATGCCAAAACTATTAGTGGTTGGCAGAATTTCTAAAATGACCTCCTATTGACTTGCTGTCCTTATCCCAGGAACCTATGAATAGGATCACGTGAGCCCTTTCTCCTGCTGTGGCAAATAAGAGTGCAGAGAGAGTCACAGTGTGAGAGAACTTGAAGAGTAGCGACTTTTAAGATGGAAGGGAACACATGAGAAAAAGTTGGTGGGCTCCATGAATAGGAAGTAGGCATTAACTAATAGCCAGCAAGGAAATAGGGACTCAATTCTATAATTACAAGGAAATAAACTCTACAACAATCTAAATACATTCGGAAGTAGATTCTTCCCCAAAGCCTCCACCCAAGCATTGAATTTAAGCAAGCCTGCCTGGGCTCTTAACCCACAACCTAGAGATAATACATTTGTGTAATTTTTAGGGCACCACATTTTTGTGATCTGTTATGCAGCAATAGAAAACAAATATGCCCTGTCACACAAAGCTCCTTCTCTATGACATTGCCACAAACTTTGGGCTCTGAAACCAGACATACTGAGGGTTAGCATGACACTCTGGGAGTATGTATCTGCATGTTTTTATACCTATCATGTGAATAGCCTTTTAAGTTCCCTTGTTCTGTGTAAGGAGCAAGCTATGAAACTGACTGGAGACAGAGAAGAGACCATCGGTGAGACAAGTCTGTTGGCACTCATTCTCCTTTAGGATCTTCTCCAGGCTCCCTGGGTACCTGCTTTGTAGGAAATAGCTATTTTGCAAAAGCAAAATCTTTCTCTCAATAGGGGAGGATATTCTTCCCAGGACTGGCAGAATTCTCATCCAGAAAGGAATTGCTATACCTGCCAGCTTGTCTCTTTCGTCCTTCATGGCAAAACCATGACTTCATTGTCAAAGAATGTTTCTGCACCATTTCTTCTGTTCACTACTTTGTTAAGTTAGGTGGATGGCAAAATTGTCATGATGGTATTTCATATATGTGGCTTTGTGGGAAAATGAGATGCTCTGCATAAGCAAAATTTCCATTTAATTAAAAAATTGATCCTCTTATCACTATATTTTTAAAAAAGCTTTAATCTCTTGAATTTAAAAAAACACATTATCCAGCCTTAATAAATGGAAAATAATGTATATAATTCACATTTTTATTGATGATTATGGCCATTATCAAAGCTATCATTTATTCTGTAGCCCCATTTCTGCATCGATGCCCTTAGGGACCATTGTTCTTATACTAAGTGGTCCTGGACCACTAAATGTTTGACTCTACTTCTGCATATTTTTTCTGCTACTTATAAATGCGGTGTTAATTGTAATCCATTGCTGCTGTTAATGTATTTGTAGCCAGCAATTTCCCACCCACATACACATGTACTTCTAATTCCAGAACCAAACCACACTACCTTAAAATCAAGTAATTTATATTTATTGGTACAGATGTTGAAGTTGTAAGTAAATATAATAAAGACTTATGAAAGATTAATGTTTTATATTACACAAACAATTCAACTGATATTATGTCCAAAAATTATATGGCTCATATGAAAATTTTGAGGTTTTAAAATTAATAGGTAGGCAAAAAACAACAACACATTTATGCAACTATTTAATAAGAAGGTTGTATTAAATCTCATTATTCTATACCTATTACAAAAATATCACTGATTCAATATTACTGCTTAACCATTAATTTCTATAAAATTGGCTTGAGTACATTTTTATCTTTATAATATTTATTAGGTATTCAGGACTTAAACTTACTATTACATTCCCAAGAGTACTGAAGCACAGTGCCATGTGCAATAAATGATCATTACATACTAATTGAAAATATTGAAATGTAACCTGCTTGGCTTCTTTGCCATTCTAATAGTCTCATGCAAACAATATCTTGTATTAAATCACATTCATCAGTAAAATCTTGAGTGATTTGTTTTCCTTGTCTGAATTTGATTGCTACAGCACCCCAATACAAGTTGAAAATTTGAAAGATATTGTGCATGATCTTAAAAATGTGTTCAGAGTTTCCATTATTCCAGATATTTATGCAAGATTTATTATAAAATATTATTATACTAACTAAAATAAAATACTTACCCTGTTTCCCCGAAAATAAAACAGTGTCTTATATTAATTTTTGCTCCCAAAGATGTGCTAGGTCTTATTTTCAGGGGATGTCTTATTTTTCCATGTAGAAGAATACAGTACACATTTATTGTTAAGTGAAAATAAAGGAAATTTATTACCTATATACAGTACGGTAGTACGGTAGTTGTCAACACAAACCAGACAAACTGTGAATCCTACAGAATTAAGAATTTACTCATTTATTCAGTGACAATCATGTCATCATCTTCTGGAACATCATCATAACAATCCAATTCCTGCATTTCCTGGTGAATTTCTTGCGACTCCATTTCTTTCAGAATCAGTGGACCAAATATCTCATGTTTAGCAATAGCACTGTCTTTAAATGAGTACTTCTTGTCAAGGTAGCCTGCTCACAGTGCATTTGCAATGCAACTGTCAGTGATTTTCTCCCATGAATTCTTCACCCAAGTCACAACTTCTTGCAGTTTGGGTTTCACAAAGTTTCCATGCTGATTTCTCTCCATTCACACAGCAGTGATGTCAGGACTCCGCATAATGTCACTGGTTGCTAGACACCAGTCTGGGCTGCCCTAGTGACCAGTTTATGGTAATTTAATTTTCATTCTGAGACAGAGCCTGGGGCCTTATTTTCAGGGGGGAAGGGGGAGCCTTACATTTCACTCAGAAGGAAACCTGTGAGTAGGTCTTATTTTCGGAGGATGTCTTATTTTCAGGGAAATACAGTAGGTTTTGACCTCTGATTTGACCTTATGGGCTGTGTTTACTCTGTGTATGTACCTACCCCTGGCACATTGCAACCTACACCTAGGTTACTCAAATCTCAAATCTTGATTTGAATTGAATAATTCCAAAGACCCTCAAGAGTTTAATAATAAGCGTTAGAGCATAGCAGTAAGCATACCACCTGAGAAGTATGCCAAAACTTGAAGTTAGCCAAGCTAAGATAGGTGATGGCTTTCCAGAGGCACTTAAAGACCTAAGAGCAGAAGTGGTGGGTACTGATCTGTCTTAGGGTTACTATAGTTATATGTACCGGGTGCTTGCAATGTGCCAGGTCTGGAAATACTATGCTATCATGCAGGAAGGAAACACTGGGATTATAAAACATTTCTTCTCTCTCAGAGGGTCACAACAGCTAAGGGCATCTGGCTGGGTTTGATAGGAAACACAGGATTATAAATTACCGTAGTCCCCTCTTATTCATGGTTTTGCTTTCTGAGGTTTCACTTAACTGTGGTCAATTGTGGTCCAAAAATATTTAATAAAAAATTCCATAAATAAACAATTCATAAATTTTAAATTGGGGGGTGGGGGCGTTTAGTGGCATAATTTAATAAATGATGGAAAACCCTCAGGACACCCTTCATGGAAACATGGGGCTCTTTCATAAGAACCTGATTTAGTAATGGTGACGAGGCAAAGGGAGTGAGGAAGTATCTCTATCCCCTCCCTCCCCCCCCCCCCCCTTTCACAGTGCCTGCACCTTAGGTCTTGCCCAGAGCCAGCTTTCACCAATAGGACTTACTTGTTTATTTGTTTACTGGATTTGTCATGCAAATATAAGTAGTCCCCTGCACCTACCCCTTTAGAGGTTAGCAGTTTGGACCTGGCAAATTGAAAAGCAAGGGTTGAAGTGCATGTGGTGATTTCTGAACTGGGAAATTTCTGAATCCTCTTTATCTTTCTTTTAGTTTACACTTAGCCTTGAAAGGGGTGGGGGAATTCTTTCACATACTTGACTGGGTATTGGAAGCTGGTAACGGGTGGTTAGAACTGGGAGGATTGGAGGGAACTTTCCTCCCCCACTTTTTAAAGTTTGGCTGTAGGTCTTTCTGCCCGCAGGCCACAGTCACATTAGTGGTTGGAAATTGGATAAGGACAGCACAATGACAAATCCAGGTTGCTTGCAATAAGTTGCTAATCCCTTTGCTTTAATATCGGAGCAGCGTATAATGATGTTTGGACATCACTCCAGTTTACTGACGACCCCACTGGGGCCAGCAATAGAACCTTACAACTGTCTAACAAGGTGTCAGGTGACTCCCGTCGTCACAGCAACGGACACTGGAATCTAATCTTCCCTCCATCCCTTCTAGCACCCAATAACGCCTAGATTATATAAGTGGCCCATCATTGCTTGGTAACTTGAATCAATTAACGTTAATTCGCACAATGCTATGATGTATTGTGATCACTTTCATTTCAGGGAAGGGGGAGAAATTGCTATAAGTCACCTAAAATGAGGTTGTCTGTGGTGCTGAGGTATTAATTGGGTGTCCATATTAAATGCAAAAGGAGCCCCATCGTGAAAGGAAAGTGGATGAGTGACTCTCTTGGCTGCTATTGACCTATCAGAAGAAGACAGTGCCCTTTTCCTTTGCTTTTATCTATTACAGTTTTCCCTATTGCGTGTCAAGTTGATGTATTATAAAAAATTCATTTGGTGACCTTTCACCCCCTTAGCAGATTAAACAATTTCACTTCGATGGCATCATTAACAGGACCCTGCATTTAATGATGATTTCTCTAAAAGGCCACGGAGATTCGATTTTAAGCTAACAGATTTATTGCACTATTATAACATATCGTAAAAAACTGTACCACCTACGGTCAGGTTTTAGGATAGAAACTGCTTAAGAGTTTATGTGGAGCTTAAAGTGGTATTACCTTGGGATATGCTGTAGCAGCAAGTCTCTGACCTCCAGTGAGATGCTGTTTACATTTAATAAGAGATGTTTGCTCACAATAAACTTTAAAGTGTGTCAGGGGCAGGCCTTTCAGCGGGTGTTCAGGCAGTTGGTTCCCGTCCCTTCGTCTGCAGACATCAGTGTTCTCGTGTCAGGGTTTTGATGAGCCTTTCAGTTTCTTCAGCCCACTCTGCTGGCCTCAATTCTGTCCCGCACCAGAAAGCACTTAAGAACGAGGTTAGGGGAGAAATAGGAGCTGGTAACAATGTTAGAATTTTCCAATAACCAGGGACCCAAAGAAGAATAGAATTAATAGCATAGATTATTATTTTTTAATCTGTTTTAAATTATTCCCTTTAAAAAAATTAAAAAGGGGGCCTTGCCCACTCAGGTTAAGCAAACTAATAAATGGTGATGAGACTGTTGTATGTTCAGTTTCCAGTGAGCAACTGCACCACAGGTCAGAGCCTGAGCTGGGAGATGACCAAAAGGGGCTCTTAGGACTACTCTGCCCTATTTCCCAGAATTCTCAGGGGGAGCGAAATTGCTTCCTACAGAAACTTTATAGTTCATGATCCACTGTATTTCCTCTTTCTAGGGTTGATTGTCACTTTTTTCTGACATACACCTTTCATGCCAAATGAATAATTTATTCTTTTGTCCTCACACATATACACAAATTAACATAACAGGTTGGGAATAAAGTATCTGATTCAAGCATTTAATTGATGGCAGGATAAGCCATCAATTAGGGGGAAAATCATTTTTTTTGTTTTGTTAGATCTGACTTAAGTTGTATAGAGGATAAGTCGCTATGGGATATTACAATAATATATGTGATATATGATGTTTATCTTTTATATTTCCATTTAATTGCTAAAAATTTATTGCATGTCTATGATGTATAGTGCATAATAGGCTTGATGGGGCAATCCTATATAATAAAAGCCCAGCGACCGTATGGCAGAACGGTCAGAATGACCGTTCACTATGACATACACTGACCAGCAGAGGGAAGACACTCAATGCAAGAGTTGCTCAGAAGGTGGGTCCACAGTCACTTGGGGATGAGCAGTGCTCCCACAGCGGGCCTATCCCCACAGGCCACACCCCCCACCAGTGCATGAAGCCTGTGCACCCAGGCCTCTAGTAGATATATAATCTATAATGTTTTTTTCTTAGATATTTTTTTTTATTAACTTGAGAAAGAGAGAGGGAGAGAGAAACATCAATAAGAGAGAAACATCAATCAGCTGCCTCCTGCATGCTTTCTACTGGGGACTGAGCAGGCAGCCTGGGCATGTACCCTGACTGGTAATCAAATAGGCCACCTTTTGGTGCATGAGATGACACTTAGCCAACTGAGACACACTGGCCAGGGCTACAGTGTTCTTTTAATAAAGCTATCTTGGTCATCAAAAATACCATAACTCTTAGAAAAACATTACATATTTTAAGGTATCATGCATTGTATAATCATTTTATTTTATTTATTCTATTTTATTGCTAAGTCACATCAGCAATTAATATGCTTGAAAGGGGTGAAAAATGATATAGCTCATCGGGAAATTACTCTAGACCTTGGTCATGCAGGTGCTATTTGTAGGACTGTTAGCAGGTTGCTTTAGTCCTTTTGGACCTCAGTTTCTGCATCCTATATAATAAAAGTCTAATATGCAAATCAACCAAATGACTGGTTGCTATAATGTGCACTGACCACCAGGCGGCAGATGCTCAACACAAGCTCTTATCCAGCCCACAGGCACCAGGCCAGCCAAGGCAGGTGCCAGTGGGGCAGTGGGGGCTTCCCCAATCGCCCCGCTAGTCACCCCAAAGATCGGCTCTGATAGCCAGCCAGACCCAGGGACCCTATCCATGCATGAATTTTGTGCACCAAGCCTCTAGTTATAAATAAGAATACCTACCACATAATGTCATTTAAAGATACGATAAGCTTATACAAGGAAAGCTTAGAATAGTACCTGGTACACAGTTAGTACTCAGCATATATTAATTATGAGTATTATTCTCCCCAAAGGCTTTATTTAATTAAAATTAAAAAATCAGTTAATTCCATGGTTATTGAACCTATTTAGTGCAAGCACACCATGGAGATGACTATTATGGAAGGGCTGTTGTGAGGACTAAGTGAGCTATCCCATGTCTAACAGCTGTGCTGGGCTTTGCTGTTAGGCATCTCTTCTCAGCTTCCAGAGATGTCATCATGGTACCAGAATCAGCCATGGAGAAAGTATTCACACCATGGAAACTGGAAAACACTATGCATCAGTGTCTTTGAGGGGAGAGCTGGTTCACTGGTATACTACTGAACACATCCCCACTGTCTAAGTCTTATAATCTGCTAAATTTCTTCACTGGGTTTTTTTGGGGGTGCTTCTATCATTAAACTGTGATAAAATATAAGTTCATAATTAGGGCTTCAGCCCCCATCCCCTCACACCCAGTCCATTCTTTACCATGGCTCAGCAAAAATCTATATATACAAAAGCCAAGCAACCAGAACAGACCAACTGAAATGAGTGGAACAACCAGTTGCTATGATGCACACTGTGGCAGCCCCTCCCTCCAGCCATCCCCATCCCCAATCAGCCCTCCCCGTATTGAGGGCCGATGTGGCCAACCTCCCACATGCCCTCACCCCACCAGCCCAACCTGATCAGCTTCCAGCCGGACCCCACCTGTGCACAAATTCGAGCACCAGGTCTCTAGTGTTAAGTAAAGACATAATTATCATTCGGTTACAATGTAATGTTCACTACAAAGTGTATGATTTTCTAGATTCAAAGGCAGATATTTTCACTGCTAATAATGGATTTTGGCAAATCGCTACTACAGTAATATTTGTAATCTTATGGATGTATTCCATTTTGTTTTACATGTGACAGAAATACAAGCAATTTTAAAACTGGGAACTCGATATATATTCGGCCCTATGCTCTTTCAGTCCTAGTCCAGCCTTCCGATGGAGAAGTAGGGAAAGAACTTCCAGTACAACCACAGCTTATTTTTCTGGATAAGCAGGTAACTCGTTCACAGGTAACGATCCTTAAAGCTGGGTAGCATGTACCCACTGCAGATTCCATTGTCATGGCACATACCTACAGAGTGCCCCCTGGGTAACATTTGCTGCACTTAGAACTTCTCCTGACTTCTGTCATCCTCCTTCCACTTCACTGCCTGCTTTCCTTCTGCTTCATATGGATGCCCACATTTTGATTAAGAAGGAAAATACAATTTGGATAATTTTCCTCCCCAAGCAAATTCTTGAAGTAAATTTCTAGTATCTTCTAGGAAATCTGACCCTCTCAAAGAGGTAAAACTATATTTAAAGAAGTCATTTCATATGCTAATGAGGAAATTCATGCCATCACATCTGCATTATAGTTTTTAGGGCTTTTTATCTTTATTGTTTTCCAGTTTTATGTTATTTTAAATGATTCCTCTTATGGATGGTTAAGTAAATCATTAATAAGAGGTTTCACTGCTTAATTCTAATTTCAATGGCCATGCCCTCTGTTTCTATTTTATCTTTTCTGTATTTACTAAAGTTATGGAAGAAAATAAAGAGAATTAAGCTAATTAAATCTTCTTTCCACTCTTTACTTTTAAAATGCATCCCCTGGCCCTAACCACTTTGGCTCAGTGGCTAGAGTGTCAGCCTGTGGACTAAAGGATCCCGGGTTTGATTCTGGTCAAGGGCATGTACCTTGGTTTTGGGCACATCCCCAGTGTGGGTATGCAGTAGGCAGCTGTTTGGTGTTTCTCATCAATGTTTCTAACTCTCTCTACCCCTCTGTAAAAAAAAACCCAAAAAAACCCACTATATTTCATATATATATATATATATATATATATATATATATATATATATATAGTTTTTTAAAAATGCATCTCCTCACATGTATACAGAGGGACAGAGGCCACCGGACTGAAGTCCACTTTTGCAAACCCATTTCTCTCCTGCTTTCTTCTCTTAACCTTGCCTTCCTTAGTAACCGTCAGCACAGAATGTCGCTGTTTTCTCCTACAAACTTGGCTTTCCTTTCTCTTCTTCACTGCTCCACCTTTTTCTGTAATAATGTCACTTCTCTTCTCTCAATGTGCTAATCATGATATATTCTTAACATGAGAAAGAAAATGCTTATTTATCATTTTTTCTTCCTTTGCTTGTTTGAACTGAATTTGTGCTTTATGCAAGACTCTATTCTAAATTCTCTTCTTTTATAAATTCATAGATTCTCTTCTGAATCCAACTTTTCCTGTTGTTTTTGTTTGTTTGTTTGTTTGTTTGTTTGTTTTATTTTTCCCCCTGTTCTCAGAATCGAAGAGTAGAGTCCTTGGGGCTGCCATCAGAGCCTTGGGCCATTTCTGTTTCCCTGGAAGGGACTTCAGATTCAGTGCTGAAAGGTAGGTATCTGTGACATTCAGAGACTTGTTACTACTGCATTGGCACAGAAAATGTTTGCAGCTATTAGGGATTCATAACAAGGTCAGTTATTCTCAGTATCTTCAGTAATTTAAAAAGAACATCCATCATCCCCACTCTGCAATGCCAGTGTTTGTGAAAAGAAATAGCTGGCAATAAATACTTAAGGAAACACCTCCTCCCCTCCCCTCCTTTGCATGATGAAGGAGCATTTTTGTCACATCCATAATCCCAATAGGGTATAAGGAGAAGAGAATGTTCCCTAAGACAAATGATTCTTTAGTATAGTATCATGGACTGGCCAAGGGATCAAGTCACCCATACAAGGTGGCTCCTATGGAGAAACATTGGCTCAATGAGAGGAAGAATAAATGTGATGGCAAATGCAAAACACCCAATCCAGGGCAGAACCTCCAGTTCATTTTTCCCTCTCCACTTTTCTTTGTCTTCTGTTACCTCCCTGTGCAGTCCAAGTACCACTGCTTAGCTTCATTTACTTTCAAATGCATGTGAAAATTTAAAAAAACAAACATATTTTATTTTTTACTTCTATGAATTTGACTATTTTAGATACCTCATATAGATAAAATCATACAATATCTGTCCCTCTGTGACTGGCTTGTTTCCTTGGCATAATGTTCTCAAGGTTCATCCAAGTTGTCACATATTTTAGAATTTCTCTTTTTTAAAGGCCCAGTAGTATTTCATCGTATGTGTATTCCACATTTTCTTTACCTATTCATCTGTTGGTTGACGTTTTGATTGTTTCCATTTCTTGGCAAGTGTGAATAGGTCTGCAATGAACAGCTATCTCTTTGCAATCCTGATTTAAATTATTTTGCATAAATACCTAGAAGTAGGCTAGTTAGATCATATTTCTATTTTTTAATTTTGTGAGGAACCTCCATAGTGTTATCCATAGCAGCTGCACCATTTTGCATTCCCACCAATAGTACACAAGAGTTCCAGGCCAACACTTATTGTCTTTGGGTATTTTGATAATATCCACCTTAATAAGGTGTAAGATAATATCTCATTTTATTTAGATTTGCATTTCCCTGATTATTAGTGATATTGAGCATCTTTTCATATACCTGTTGGCCATTTGCAGGTCTTCTTTGGATAAATGTCTGTTTGAGTAGTCTATTTTTAAATCATATTATTTGTTTGTTTTCTATTCATTTGCAGACCTTCCTTATATATTTTGGAAATTAACCCTTATCAGATATACAGCTTGCATATATTTTCTCCCATTCTATAATTCTCCTTTTCACTCTGTTTATTGTTTGCTTTGTTATGCTTAAGATATTTAGTTTGATATCATCCCACTTGTCCAATTTTTTTAAGATGTCCAAATGATTCACAGCTTCAATTTAATCTCTATCAAAATTTCAATAACATTTTTTACAAAAATATTTTTAAATTATAAAATTCATATGGAACCACAGAAAATCCCGAATAGACAAAAATAATCTTGAAAAAGAAAAACAGGCATCACATGCCTGATTTTTAAAATATATGACAAAGCTATCCTATATAACAAAAGGCTAAAATGCAAATGTCCCCTTGGGAGTTCAACTGCTTGATATGACGTGAGCTGACCACCAGGGGCAGCGCAGAACAAAGGAAGGCCAGCCCTGATCGCTGGCCAGGCCTAGGGACCCCACCCATGCACATATTTTGTGTCCAGGGCCTCTAGTCTATATACCGTATTTGCCGGCGTATAAGACGATTTTTTGGCCCTGAAAAATATGCCTCCAAGTGGGGGGTAGTCTTATACGGCGAGTATATAACAAACTCTGTATTTTTAGTGGAAATGTTAGGGGGTCGTCTTATACGCCCAGTCTCTTATACGCCGGCAAATACGGTATTTTTCAGGGCCAAAAAATTGTCTTATACGCCAGCAAATACGGTATATAAAAGACTAAGTGACCAACCATATGTCTATCTGATCATCCAGCTGACTGGCCGGTACATATGACACACACTGGCAATTTAAAAATAAACATTTCTCACTCATGCATGATACATATAAAGCTCTCGCTGGCGCCAATTGCATGCGAAGCCAGAATGTATCTGAAGACCAACTGTTGGCACTTTGTTGTTGTTATATTGTGTTGTTGTTGCTTATTTATTAATTTATCAATCAATGTTTTTAATCAATGTTTTTATATCATGTTTTTGTTATTTTCATATCATGTCTTTGTTGTTTTATATCATGTTATTTATTAATCAATTTATATATTATTTTCATATACATTTTACTAATTTTCTTTCATCTCTTACACTTTTATTATAGAGAAGGGGTGAATAGTGATATTAAAATATTTTGTATTTTAATTTTATAATACTATAGTATATATACTATTTTGACATGTAATTTTTTGCAGTAACATAATTACCACACAAATCTTTCTTCTAATTAACTTCCTTTCAATGTGCATGAATCCATGCACCAGGCCACTAGTATTAAATAAAATAATACGGTACTTGCATAAAGGCAGACTTATTGAACAAAGGAACACAATGTTCCAAAAATAAGTCCAGGCACATACATGCGGTCAACTGTAATTCAACAAGGGAGCCGACGATGCACAATGGAGAGAAGATGGTTTCAATTGGTGTTGGGGAAACTGGATATCCACAAGCAAAAAATAAAGTTAGACCATTGTTTTACACCATACAGAAAAAAAGCAACTATAAATGGATTAAAGTCTTAAATATAAGAACTGAAACTTTAATATTTAGAAGAAAACAGACAAAAAGCGTGTTGATGTTGGTCTTGGCAATGATTTCACAGATATGGCTTCATAGACATAGGCAACACAGGCAAAATTAGAGAATGTATTGAAGAATGTGTTTTTCACTTTGTAAAAAATTATATTATTAGATTTTTTAATGCACTTAATGAATCAGTTAAGATATTTCTATTGGTTTTGGGTTTTTCCAAACTTGTATTTTCCCCCCCCCAAACTTGTAAATGACTTACCTACCAGTTAAAACATCGGCCTATCTGCAACATTTCTGGTTTCCAAAGAAAGGTCATTATTTTATAGTTATTTATTGCTCTACACAGGCTACGAGTCTAAGCTCATTCACATGGCTTCTGTAAAATATGTGAAATGCAAAAATGTATAGGATAAGCCTATTATAGAAGTGCTACATCTTGCCTCTCCTGCTAATTGCATTTATTTTAACCTAAATTATTTCTATTGTCTGAAAAATAACACCTGCCTCTCCTGAGGATATTGTATTTTCTTTCTTTGTTACTTGTCTCTATAAAAGGGAAGACAAAATTGTTATGATAAAATGTCCAAGAAAATGAATTCACATTCAGCATAATTTTTAAAATAAATTAATCTCAGGATTTTTTTAAATCATTGAATTATTTAGCTTATGGTTTTTGTGCTAAGCTGTACCTCATCAATTCCAGAAAACAGAACTAGCCACAGAGATAGCCACTTATGAGAATTTTCTTGAGGAGGCAATCAACATGTCTGATTAAATATTTCATAGTCAAAACTCTTGTTTAAACCTTGTTTCATTCTGTTGTTTTCTTATTGGAGCTATAAATTTGAATGCTCTCTCTTTTCAAGTTGCCTTTTAACTATTTTGGCCTGTAAATTTCCTGCTCTATTTACTTACTTATTAAGAAATCAAAGCTTTTTAGCCTGTGGACAAATATAATTTTCTTCCAAACTTGTATAGTTACTCTCTTCATTGCCCTGCCCACTTTCTCTTTGCATAACACATTTTTAAAAACCCAGATGTTGCTGTTCATTTTATGAGAATCACCTCATAGACTTTCCATCTTCTCTGTACTTCCACTCAGACAATTGATATTCTACTCAAGTTGGTGAAAGTAGTACCCACATTCATGACTCATATTTGTTCTTCTTGGTGATTTCTTTGCCCAAGTAATTAAATCTGAAACTCTTTGGGTTTAAAATCTCAAGGAAAGACAACAGTCCAAAATGTTCCTTGTACAAATTTGCAGAAAAAAATCCCACATTATTAAAAAAGTAAGGTAATGAAGCAAAGCTATCACAGGTTGGCTAATGTGAAAATGAAATGCTCAAAACTGCATTATGAGTTAATTTTATTTATTTTAAAATATATATTTTATTGATTTATTATTATTATTATTTTTATTATTATTTTTATTATTTACAGAGAGGAAGGGAGAGGGATAGAGAATTAGAAACATTGATGAGAGAAACATCAATCAGATGCTTCCTATACAACCCCTATTGGGGATGTGCTGGCAACCAAGGTATATGCCCTTGACTGGAATCAAACTTGGGACTCTTCAGTCTGCAGGCCAATGCTCTATCCACTGAACCAAACCAGCTAGGGCTATGAGTTAATTTTAAACTGTCTGATTTGATAATATCAGTCTGTCTATTCTTCAATGCCATTTAGCTGTTGCTGGCTTGGTCTGGAATACATAAAATATAAATAGTAAATCTGATCTTAACCCAGCATCATAAAAATATCAATTTTCAGCTTTTTTCATGTTCTGTATCAGTTGCTATCACCTGACTACTGAAACTCACCTGCACCCATCCTCTATTCCATACATGCCCCATATTCTATATTCCATCCACACTTCAAACCATACACACACTCTATACCCTGCCTTCACTCCATATCTGTCATTGTACTTTCATGCTTCTGTTATAGAGCATCATACACTAGAGGGCTTATCAATGAAGGCATTTATTTCTCATAGCTCTGAAGCCTACAAAACCCAATATGAAGGCTCCAGCAAATTCTGTGTCTGGGAAGGGTCCACTTCCTGGTTCATAGACACTTCTCACTATGTCCTCATGTGGCCAAAGAGATAAGCAAGTTCTCTGTGTTCTCTATTATAAGAGTACTTAATTGCATTCATGAGGGTCTGCCCTGATAACCTAATCACGTCCCTAAGGCCCAATTTCCAAAGACATTGACATTGGAGATAATGTTCCAACACAACCTTTCAGTCCATAGCAACACCTTACCTGCACTCTATAACTTATCCATATCTAGTATCTCATCGATATTCACTGCCTTACTCATAGTCCATATCCTTAGTCATCCTCCTTACTGGACCTATACTCTATACTCTATCCACACTCCTTACCTTTATTCCTATTCTGTCACTTACCCATACTCAGGCCCTACTTCATACTCCATGCCTTGTATTCCTTTTTAAAAAAAATATTGTAGTAAGATACACAGAACACAAAGCTATCTTAACCATTTTTACATGTATAGTTCAGTTACCTATATTTTTTTACGTTACCCATACTTCATACTTTACTTATACTTCATACCTACTTATATTCTATACCTTATTTATACTCCATACTTCATAGTACTTTATACATTAACCATATTCAGTAGCTTAGTCATACTCCATACCTTACTCATATCCCATACCTTACTTTTGTACTGTACCTTACTCAGACTCCATACTTTACTCCTGATACTTGCCTCCTCAAATCGTTCATTATTTTTCTTTTAGTTATCCCAAGGATCTGATCACTGACAAGCATAGAATTATATTATGATTATGTAGAATGAATGAAGCATAAAATTGTTTGCTTTTTTATACTACTAACACCAACTCACACTAAGCATGGTGACTCACCTGGATCAGTATTGCCATCATTCTTCTCTTGGGAGATTCATGGGAAAGAATAAGGAATGTACTGAGGTTGACTTCTATGCACACACTTTGTGTGTGTGTGTGTGTGTGTGTGTGTGTGTGTGTGTGTGTGTGATGTAGAGAAAACATTTATTTCGTTTTCTGTGTTTAGAGAGCCCACATCACCAAAACATTCTATTTCATTTGATTGAAAGTATCTTTTAAAACCATCATGAAATAGTTCTAGTTAACTTTGGGAAAAATGGAACCAAATTCATTTGGGATGGATTAAGTAACTTATTCTACTAGTAAGTATATCCTGGAGAAAAAGAAAATAACAACAATGAAACTATACCAATAGATCTAGTGTAAATCTTTTATTCTGCAATTTAACTTCATGTTCTTTTGTCTGAGTAGACCTTCTTCAGTAAAAAAGAGAATATTTCTTAAAAAGCACATTTGCATACACATAAACTATTATTTAAGGGCCTTCAGATCCTTTGATAATTATAAATCCTAGTTGTAGGGAAAAGAAGTTCTTAATATTTACAAAAATAAAGGGTAAACATTAATGATATAATTTGATGTAAATATGTAATCGTTTGCTAGTTTAGCCAGAGGTAAGAAAGATAGCATGGCAGATAACTTGAGCTGAAAAGGTATTTTAGAAACCATATGCCCTGCAGAAACACTAAGGTATGTAATCAATTTCAGTTTTGCACGAGCCCAAAACCCCATCTCGTGGAAGTTCCCGCAGCCAGTATGTTGTTTATACCAGCTTGGTCAGGGAGCCTGGTGATGGTATTTGTATATTTTACAATTATCATTCCAGAGATATGATGAACCCTGGAGTAATGTACTGTACTTGGCAGCAACTGCCTGAGCTTTGTGTGCATATGCTTCAAATCTGAGGATATCATAGATATATATGGGAATCTTTCGAGAGATCTCTGAGGCAAGCTGGTATTTAACACAAAAGCAAACCCATTTGGAGCTAAAGCACTTTCCATTAGGCAGTTTGGCGGCTGTTCTCTGAGGCAGACTCACTGTGCTCCACGGACACATTTCGATTAAATGCTGCTTTGTATTCCTCCAGAGATGGGAACAATAAGGACGTTTGTCAAAGGAAAAACTGCAGCAAATGATTTCATGTTGAACATCTGTACTCTGCAGTTCATTGTTGGCAAGAGTTTATTGACCGTAATTTTGATGCATATAGGTTTTAAAGAGTATAAAATTCATTTATCTTGGGCGCCTATCATTTATTTTAGTCTTGGCTTATTTATTTCCTTTTTATTTCTGGGCATTTTATTTATTTTGGTACTCTGACGAAATGAAGGAAAAGATGTTTCCAAAAAAGGAAGTTTAGTTAGCTTTGCAAAATTGATGAGGAAAGACAATGTTTTCACCAAAAGGATTGAGGAATTGAATTGAAATACCATATTTGCCGGCGTATAAGACGATTTTTTGGCCCTGAAAAATATGCCTCCAAGTGGGGGGTAGTCTTATACGGCGAGTATATAACAAACTCTGTATTTTTAGTGGAAATGTTAGGGGGTCTTCTTATACGCCCAGTCGTCTTATACGCCGGCAAATACATATTTTTCAGGGCCAAAAAAATCGTCTTATACGCCGGCAAATATGGTATGTAACACTAAGCATATTATATCTTTATGATATCTTTCAGCCTTAAAAAAATTTCCAACCAATTTATAAACTTTAAGACTACTTCCTATCTCATTGTCCATCATACCAATCACAGTGACTTTTCCATAGTGACTTTTAGTAGCAGCTACTAATTAACAAAGTAATTTGAGGATGGTGGAGTCAGAAGACTAACTAATGACATTGTGAGTGTGAGCCTGCCTGGAGTTGTCTTCTTTCACTTTATAAATGGATGGCCCATTTTAGAAGCTGTGAACTTTTTCCCCCTGCATTTTACCCAGGGAAACCATGGCCCAGGCAATTCACATTGCTAAATCTTTATCAGTCATGCTTTAAAGCATTGCTGAAGTCTTGACCAATTAGCCTAACTCTGTCCCCACATAAAATATAGAACCTTTGGATAGAAGAGAGGCAGAGCCAAAAAACTCACCACCTAGAAAGACAATAGTATTTCTTTCTTGAGAGACATTTAATAATAAATTAGTGGAGATACAGTAGTGGTTAAGAATGCTAACTTTGAAATTAGGTAAATTGGGGCTATAACCCCAGTGCCGAGTAATTTGGCATCTTATGAGTCTATTTCCTATTGCCTAAATTATATAGTTAATAAGATATTTTATACATTTTATGAAGCTTATACATAATGTACATATAATGTATTTATAATGTATATAAATCACAGTGTCTGGTTAAGCTTTTAATACATTTTAGCTGTTATTATTGGATTATTTGGTTCTAAGATTTGTCTAAGACTTAATCTGATCCTGATGGATTTAGTAACTTCTTTAATTAAAAAAAGTTTCCTTTATTGTCCAATTGCCTCTCTATAGAGAAGACTCAAATAAATTACTCTTGAGTAGATAACTAACATTTACTTTTTGTTTTTGTGTTCATTTGTAGGGTGTACTCAGGCAGAAACTCGAGACGGTTATGTGAGCTTCTCCAACTTGGCAATTTTGATCTCTGGGTCAAATTGGCATTTTATTTTTACTGTCACTTCCCCTCCAGGTAATTTCAGCACAGTGTGTTTTATTATCTGTTTGTTTTATTTAAAAAATAGCCCCTTCTCCTTTGTCATTGGAATAGCTCTTATCATGAATTAAGGAGTCATCTACGTTTAGAGAAAAGCATCAGTTGATTATATTATTAAGGTGTGAGAAGCAAGATCACATGTAAAAATTAAGTCTCAGGAGAATCCTGGTAAGCAAGAATCCAAATGTCCATTTTCCTTTAGTTGTTAATTTATTTTTGTATTTTCTACTTTATAAAAAAAATATATATGTGATATTTGATAGCATTGGGTTGGATATTAATTAGAAATTTTAATTTATAGAAAAGAGAGTCCTGGGATACAGAGTATTTTTAAAAATATATTTTATTGATATTTTTACAGAGAGAAAGGGAGAGAGATATAGAGCTAGAGACGTCAATGAGAAACATTGACCAGGTGCCTCTTGCACGCCCCCTACCTGGGATGTGCCCGCAACCAATGTACATGCCCTTGACCTGGATCGAACCTGGGACCTTTCAGTCCGCAGACCAACGCTCTACCACTGAGCCAAACCAATTTCGGCTGGGATACAGAGTATTATAAATTCTTTCATTTCTGCCCTCCCCACCGATCCCTCCTGTACCCCCCCAAATGGCAACTATACCCACTTAAAATCCTAGTATTTTAGAAGTATAGGTATAAAGCATGTGTGACTTGCTTATATGTATGCTTCAGTCCTTATTAAAAAAACATTAAAAAGAAATGTCCCTTCTGAAGTGTTCTTGATAATTTTTTATTTGGTAGAAGGTAATGCTATTCAACAAGTTTATAATAGGTAACATGTTAATTAAACTTCAAAGCTAGAGGAACCTATGTAAAATACCTCTCTCTCATTCTCAGGAGGGTAGAGCTGAGAGTCCAATTTCTGCCATCCTCTTTTTAAAGGGTTGAACTCTGATAGAAACAGAGCTTTCCACTTAAAAAATAATAATTTACATATTGCCTGCATTATTTGACTTTCCAGAAAATCTACCTAAAAAATTTATAAAATACTAATATTGCATCTGAACTGAAAGGTAGAAATTTACAATCAATTATTAAGTTTGGTGAGGGAAGTTAGTCTGATACCTAAAACACACAACTATAGAAAGCAGTTCATGTACAGGTGTGATAATGCAAAGTTTTGTAAAATGCACTGGAGCAGTCATTACTTCATTCAGACCTCTTAGATATTGGAAATGGCAAAGGAAATAAAGTGTTTTGATGTGAGGTATCTTAAGTTCAACAACAAATATTTAATTAAATCCAGACATTAGTCTTCCATCATGAAACAAATTCAAACTGTCATAGTAAACTTTTCAATACGTTAAAAATGTGGCTTTTATAAAAATATATAAAGAGCACTTGTCCACAGTTATTGAACTCATAATGAGGGATCCAGGACAGCAAAGCTGTTAAATTACATGTGAGGGATGTAGATCAACCAGGAAGGAGTTGCTGACATAAGTTTGTTAAATTGGATATAGGACAATAAAACTAACAGGACAATAAAACCTTTGAAGTTAGATGTCTACAGATATCCTGTGCATCTTTACTGGACAAAAATCATTTGCAGCTTACCAATCTTGTATTAATTAAGCCTGATCCTCAATTAAATATAAAGTTTAAAAAACGTGTGTTCCAGAGAATTTAATATATTTTGGATGAGCCTATTTGAAAATGCTTCAAAATGACACTGATAAGATCTCAAATCAGGTTTTCCCTTAATTTCAAGTTTTGGACCATTTTCTTCATAAAGGGAATATCTTCTATGGTGAAGTAAACAATTATTATTAATTGTTTTAGGCAGATATTCTTTTAATATCTATGAGCGTCCTATTTTAAGTAGAGGTTCATGGAGAAAAATGTTCAGGGTCCTTGGCCATAGCATTCCCAAGGATATATTTCGAAGGATATTTTGTCCTAGACTTTTGTCTTTTAATTTCCTTGGTGATCAATTAGAACTGAATATTTTATGAGGGTTATTTTAAGGAATAAGTTATAAAATCAAGTGTAAAATGTGGTCCAAACTTATCAGTAACACTTTGATTTTGAGTTGAGCTTGGTGTTCACTTTGACTAGATCACTTAGGTTCCACCTATAACTTGTAAAGTAGACTACTGAGAGATTACAGTTTTTCTTTAGCCATTTTCCTTAAATCATAATTCATAATTTTCAATACAAGTCTGTGAGGTGGGGCTCTGTCAGAATTAGATTACAAACATTTAAATTAGCCTGGCTGGCATGACTCAGTGATTGAGCATAGACCTATGAACCAGGAGGTTACAGTTTCATTCCTGGTCAGGGCACATGCCCAAGTTGTAGGCTTGATCCTCAGTCAGAGGCATGCTGGAGGCAGCCAATTAGTGATTCTCTCTCATTATTGATGTTTTTATCTCTCTCTCCCTCTCCCTTCCTCTTTGAAATCAATAAAAAATATTTTTAAAACTTTAAATTAGAAGAGAATAGATGGAAGATAAAAAGAAAGCACTAAAAGGCCTGCATTTCTGTGAATCCTTACTGTCTACAATGTTTCATCTATTTAAATTTTATTCCCATCCCCTCTCCTTTGGCAACCATCAGCTTGTTCTCCATAGATGTGCTTCTGTTTTGTTTATTCATTTGTTTTGTGTTTTTAGATTCCACATACAAGTGAAATCAGAAGGTATTTGCCTTTCCCTGTCTGACTTAAATCACTTAGCATAATACTCAATAGGTCCGTCCATGTTGTTGCAAATGGCAGGATTTAATTTTCTTTTATTGCTGAATAATATTCTATTAGATACATCAAATCTTCTTTCTCAATTCATTCACTGAAGGCCACCTAGATTGTTTCCTTATCTTGGCTATTGTCAATAATGTGAAATGAACATAGTGGAATAAATAGAGATAAATAAATAGAGATAAATACCTCTATTTCATAGAGAAATAAATAGAGATAAATACCTGGGGGTGGAATTGCTAGATCATATGGCAGCCCATCTTTTATTTTTTTTGAGGAATTTTCATACTCTTTTCCACAATGGCTTCACTGGTTTGCATTATCACCAACAGTGTACAAGGATTTCCTTTCTCCATATCCTTGCCAGCACTTCTTATTTGTTGATTTATTGATGATAGCCATTCTAACAGGTGGAAGGTGCTATCTCATTGTGGTTTTAATTTGACATTATATTGATTAACAGTGAAGATACTGAGAGGAACTCCTTGTTTCCCACTATTATCAATTTCTAGTGCTAGAATCATTTGGGAAAGCAGCTCTTATTCCCATATTGATAGGGCAATCATTATTTTTTTTTGTTTCTATCATGTTCCAAATTTATATATATAACCAGTATTGATTTATGTTGTTATTGTTTCATTTATCTATGAATCAAGCAGAAAAGTTGCAAGAATTTTTATTAGTTTTCATCTTCTCTCTTAGAAAATAAATAGAGAGGAACAAGTCATTATTCCTGTTTTAGAAATACAGATATTGAGGAATTGAGAAGTTAAATATTTCTGACCAAGTGTGTATAGAATCCTCATAAGTCTTTCAAGTATGTTGACTAAACCAGCTCATCTATTCATTTCTGAACTTGTAAGACACTAACTATTCAGAGAGAAGGTTTCTGTAAGTTTATATTACTAACTTTCCACCCCGCCTTTGCACATTCACCGTCATTACCAGGGTCTAGGGACTGGATTTCCTAACCATTTCTCGAGCCATGAAATTCTTAGGGGATTCCCAGGGCCTTCTGTGCTTGGAAGAGGTAAGAGAACCTAGGATGCTTTCTGCCATCAGTCCAGAAGAACTCTATTGCAGTTGCCATTTCCATGCCTGAAATACTCATGCTCCAGAAATTCACATGGCTTATCATCATTTCACTCAGGCTTCTTCCCACTGACCCCTCCTCAGAGGCTTTTCTGTACCATGTACTCTACAACACCATCCCCCACCCTGCTCACACCTCCAGTCATTCCGTCTTCCAACCTCACTAGAGTCCTCGTGGCACCTACCACTACCTGGCATCAGAGTATCCCTGGATTTGCTTGTTTGTTTACTGTCTGTGTGCCCCAATAGAATGTAAGTTCCAAAAGACACAGGAATCCTAATGAGTTGTGTTATAGTCTCAGGGTGTAGTGAAACATTGCACTTCATATGCACAAATATTTATGAAGAAGTAAGTATATTGAGATTATGTCTAAGATTGCATTTTAAAAAAATGTTCTGCTGCTAAAAATATTTGAAAATTGGTGATCTGCAATCTTAGACCCAGGTTACTGCTCAAGACATATAAACAGGTCTCCCTGACTTCAGGCCCTCAGAATTTTCCCTTCTATAAACTTCATTGCCTTCAGAATACAGTCAAGGGCCTTTTGACAGACATTTAATGCCCAGCAAATTTTATCTCATATTTTTTGAGCATTAATTCCCAGTATTTTACAGCATTAATTTATTAAATATCAATTTATCTTTTCTTTGTTCTGTCTTCATTTGCTCAACCTTTAAATTCTCACTTAAGATACTCTCTCTTCTGGTATGTTTCTTCTGATCATATCAATGCAAAATATCCTTCCAAAGCAATCAATTTGCACTATTCTGGTGGCATGTGTCACATTCTGTCTTTTTATTGTAAACATTTGTATGTATATCTGATTTCATTTACTAGCTTGTAAATACTTTAAGAATGAGAACAATAACTTATCCACTGAGCAAAGAAAATACTCACTGAGCAATCATTGGAAAATGGATAAAAGAATGAGGAATTTTGTTTTTACTTCTGCAAATTCCTAGTAAACCATATCCCCCATATCTAGGCTGAATTTATTTTATTCAGATGCCCATATGAAGAAACTAATTGATAAGAAACAAGCCAAGTTTGTCTTAAGTAGAACCATGTCTAGCTTATTTGGTTATGGTAGCTTTGGGACTGAGTCAGCCAGGAGTCAAGAGACTAAAGAACTGACCATGGCTGTCAATCAAATTGTCAGCTTCAACCCAAGAAAAGCACAGCAAAGAAAAACATGGTGTTTCTCTGACTAGAGAAAATAAAAACTATTATTGTCGGAGTGTTTCAGATGAAAGCAGAGATTTTGGGTTGATTTGTTTCTTTTGAATAAACTACTTTTAAAATGCCAACTATAAGTAACTTGTGTTCTTCGGCAAGGTTTTTTTTGTTTTGTTTTGTTTTAATTGATTTCAGAGAGGAAGGGAGAGGAAGAGAGAGATAGAAACATCAATGATGAGAGAAAATCAGTGATTGGCTGCCTCCTGCATGCCTCCTACTGGGGATTGAGCCCTCAACCCTGGCATGTATCTTCACTTTCAGGAATCAAACCCTGAACTCCTTGTTTGTAGGTCTGTGCTCAATAACTGAGCCACACCAGTTGGGCAGGCAATATTTTTTTTCTAAATATTTTATTTTTGTGAGCGAAAATTGACATAAACCACTCATACTTAAAACATGCCATTTGATAATTTTTGATGAATGTATATTCCAATGAAACTCTCCTCACAATTAAAGATAATAAACCTATTTACCACCTTCCAAATTATAGACAAACAAAATTTTCATACTTATTATAATATCCAGTAAAATTTATCTTTTTTTGGTATATCTTTTTATGAATTCAAATACATGTATAGACTCATGTAATCACTGCATCAGGATACAGAAAGTATTCTTTAAAAATATTTATTGTGCTTTCCTCTGTCCTCACATCCTCTCCTCCCACTAACACTAATCCCTGGCAACCACTGATCTGGTTTCCATCACTATAGTTTTATCTTTTCTAGAATGTCATCTAAATAGAATCATTCAATGTGTACCTACCATTCAGATACGGGCTTTTCTTACTCAGGGTTCATCCCAGTGGTTTCATATTGTTAACAGTTTCTTTCTTCCTCCCTTCCTTTCTCTCTCTCTCTCTCTCTCTCTCTCTCTCTCTCTCTCTCTCTCTCTCTCTCTCCCCCCCCCTTCCCCATCCTTCCTTTCTCCTCTTCCTCTTCCTCTTCCTTTTCCTCCTCCTCTTCCTCCCTTTTTCTCTCTTTCTTCATTTACCCTTCCTTCTTTTTCTTTTTCACTTTTTGGCTGAGTAATATATAATCATTTGGATAAACCACAAATGATTTTTTCATCCCCCTGTTGAATAACATTTGGGTTTTTTCTGGGTTTGGGTGATTATGAGTAGATGTGTTATAAATATTTGTGTACAGATTTTTATGTGTACGTAGACAAGGCTTTTTTAGATTTTTTATGCTTTGTTTCAAAATAATAATGAAGCAAGCAGTCAAAATGTTCAGTCTATTATAAGTTTGAGATGAATTCTTAGAAAGATTCACTCTGTAGAGTCACACATTTTTTTTCCCATCTTTCATAGCCAAGTGGCTAAGCTACCATGCTCTACGCCCAGTTTTCCAGGTAACAAAATTTGCACTTCTCTTGACATTTGAAGTTCTCTGGACCCTGCAGTAAGAGGGTGCCATGTCTTTTTGCTACATGCCATATTTTAAATAAATAAATAAATAAATAAATAAATAAATAAATAAATAAGTATTTTATTTAAACTACACAGCAAGTAGTTTCACACATTCTAGAACTCGGAGCATTTCTGTTTTAATTAATGGAACATAAGAATGAAACTGAAATTTTGCATTGGTGGAGAAGGTAAGACAGAGAATAAAAGGGGAGAATTGGAAGAATTTCTCATCAATGTTGGACAAATTAGAGAAAACAATTGTGTATTATCCTTGGATTGGATTCTTGTATTTCTTTAGCAATACAAATCTTGAATTAATTTTAGGTTCATTTATTTAGTCATTTAATTAAACAAATATTTATTACACCTAGTAAGTGTTGTGAGCATTTCCCCCACAATATTATATTAGCACAGTTATTATTGAGACTCTTTTTTTTTCTTTACAGGAGTCAATTTTACGACTCGATCCAGACCATTCGCCATCTTACCTGTGACTAGGTCAGAGAAGTCGACCATCATCCTGTCTGCCTCCCTGTGCTCAGTGGTCTCATGGCTGGCTCTGTGCTGTCTGGTGTGCTGTTGGTTTAAGAAAAGCAAAAGCAGAAGTATGTAGTTGTTTGTTTTGTTTTGTTTTGTTTTGTTTTGTTTAATGAAAATATTGGAGGAAAAATACCATTATGTATAACATATGAACCTTTCTTTTACTTCCGCCAAATAAAAATAATTATGAACTTTTGTAACATATTAAGCTAGTACATGTAGCTAAATTGTTTAATTCACACAGTAAAGACAAGAATTGCCTAATCTTAAATAATAATAACAATACTAATAAAAGTTCAAATTTATTGAGCACACGCTATGGACCAGGCTCTAAGTACTTTAGATACATGAATTTATCTAATATTCACAACAGCCCTATAAAATGGGTTCCAGCCAAAACCGATTTGGCTCAGTGGATAGAGCGTCGGCCTGCGGACTGAAAGGTCCCGGGTTCGATTCTGGTCAAGGGTATGTACCTTGGTTGTGGGCACATCCCCAGTAGGGGGTGTGCAAGAGGCAGCTGATCGATGATTCTTTCTCATCGATGCTTCTAACTCTCTATCCCTCTCTCTTCCTCTCTGTAAAAAATCAATAAAAATATATTTAAAAAAATAATAATAAATAAATAAGTAAATAAATAAATAAATAAAATGGGTTCCAAATACTATGTTGATATTAGGGAGTTGAGAATGAAGCCCAGAAAGGCTAAAGAAAGGCTAAGTAACTTACCCCATGGTCCACAGTCAGGAAGAAGGCAGGTAGTGTGGTTCCAGACCTTATTCTCTGAAACTCTATGCTCCAGTGTCCAGGTAACCCTCCAAAAGGTGAGCTCAAAGTCTGGGAAGGGGAATGGCCTCTTGTCCTTCAAAAGAGGGAAGAGAGTGCTTAGTGTTTTAATTTTGTTTTCTCTAGGAACACAGAAAGTATGTTCTTAGACATTTTCCCATAATCATCTCTCTCTCTTTCTTTCTTTCTCTTTCTTTCTTTCTTTCTTTCTCTTTCTTTCTTTCTTTCTTTCTTTCTTTCTTTCTTTCTTTCTTTCTTTCTTTCTTTCTTTCTCTCTCTTTCTTTCTCTCTTTCTTTCTTTCTTTCTCTCTTTCTCTCTTTCTTTCTTTCTTTCTTTCTTTCTTTCTTTCTTTCTTTCTCTCTCTCTTTCTTTCTCTCTTTCTTTCTTTCTCTCTTTCTCTCTTTCTTTCTTTCTTTCTTTCTTTCTTTCTTTCTTTCTTTCTTTCTTCCTTTCTTTTGCCTAAAGATATGGAAAAATCTCTGAGAAAAAGAAGTTCTGTAAAAGAGGCTTCTTTCTGTCTTTATTCTGTTCTTAGAGTGTGAGAGAAAGAAAAGCAAATCCCTTTCTCTACCCACCCTAAACTCCCAGCAAATGAGTGGATGAAAATCTTATGATACTAGGAGATATTAGGAAAACAAAGGGATACAAGTGAGTATATATAGAGGCAAAATGTGGAGAAGCAAAGAGAAAAAGTCAAAATAAAGGAAGGAGAATGGAAGAAGCATGGTGGCAATAATAGAAGATTTACTATTTTTAAACAGCTTCAGCCTGATATTCCTACCTCTCTCCTTGTCATGATGGGTCTGGGCAAACTACAAGGAAACTTTAGGATTCCTCGTCTTTCCTAGGAAGAATAAGATCTCCTCAACCTGTGTAGGTGTCAGTGATATTTTGAAACACAAGTTTTGGTCTTTGTTTTCAAATCTAAAGTTTATTGTGTTTGTGTGTATTGCTTTCTTATTTGAAAGCAAAGATCTTTCATAGTTTTTAATCTCATGTGACTCCGTGACATAATTTAATTCTCATCCTCCCCTTTATAGCTAAACCTACCAGCCTTGGAGGGACCTACACTAAGCTCTGTTCACCCCATTTCTTCTGTTTTGTTCCCCTACGTCTAGAGGAAGCTTCTTTCTACAGTTACTAACATATCAGTTACCCCAATGTCCTCTTTTTGTTCTTTGAACTTTTCAATATATATGGGCACATTTCTCTATATTAAATTCTCTTATTGTCCTGTGTAAACACAGACTCCTAAATTTCTATTGAAAAATGTAACACTGAGTGTAATAGTGAATCTCCTAGTAGTGCCACCATGCTTGGTCCATTTTGACTTTCTCTCTCAGGAGGAAGTTTATGGGGAGGTGGGGGGGTATACAGTAATCAGCTCTTTATATTTTCCTGTACTTTTCAAATGATCAAAATTAACATTTTAGAATAAAGAAAATTATTCTCCCTGAATGTTTCTTTGCAACTTCTTGTGAATCTATAATTATTTCAAAATAAAAGTTTAAAAATATTAGTAACATTCTATGCCAACTCTGTCCAATAAAAATAAAACCTGAGTCACAAAGGTGAGGCACATAATGCAATTTTCTAGAAGCCACTTAACCCAATAAAAATTTATTTCAACATGTAATGAATATGAAAATGTTATTTATTTTACGTTTGTTTTCAAAATTAAGTATATATTGTACATTTACAGCACATCTCAATGTGAACTAGTCACACTTCAGGTGTTCAGTAGCCAACTATGGTTGTGGAAAGTACAGTTTCATACCTTAAAGTTGGTAGTCAGGGTATGGGGTTTTATTTCTTTATCTCTCTGGATTTATTATATGCGTTCTATTGCATTTGTTTCACAATCATTTTGGGGGGGGGGCATCCAAGGGAAATATAGTAACACTTAGGGTCCATTTATAAATAAAAATGTTACTTTATTCTGAAGAAGATAAAAACAACAACACACACTTCCTTTTCTCATTAATTTAGAAATAAAGAGTGAAGATACTTCTGCATCCCAGGCTAATGACCAAAAGAATCATGTCCATGTCTCATCTAAATGCCAAGGGTCACAGGTAGAGACTGGAAAAGAAGACCCAGTAGTGGGAGAAGGTAAGCTTGGTCAATGGGATGCTTCCCACCAGAGACACAAAGTATAGATGATTCATAGCCTTCCTCTCTCCCCTTGGCTGTCAGTTTCTGAATGAATTTAGCATGTAGCCCCTTTTTCAGTCTTTGTTACTTCTCAAAGAAATTATACTCCAGCATAGGAATCTGCAAGTATCACTCATCTATTAACCAATTATTAAATTTGATACTTATATTTTCTTACTTAGTAGAAGATTATTGGCTTACCATTTGAATTTGTTACACAGAGAAAGGAAAAACCAGAGTCAAGGCATATAATCTTTCCCTTAGCTATTGCAAAGCTGCCAGTTTGGCAACAGTAATGAATTTGGGACAGAAGAGAGTATAACTGCCAAATACCAACTATGCAAATTAGATTGAATATAGAACCCTCAAGAAATGAGTCAGCTTTGTCAAGTTCTGCTCTGTTGCTTAGTTGTTCTTTTAGCAAAATGGATTATCTGCTTACGTTGTGCACTACACCAAATGATTTTGCTTGGTATGTTGTTAAATTGCCATTAGATTGGTGCCAAGCAGACAAAAGATAGGTATTTGCCTCAAGCCAATGTTTTGTCCTTGTTCTTCTAAGGATAAAGAAAAGAGAAAGATAGTGGACATATCACAAAACAGATTTGCCAAGTGTGGATGTGGTGTATGAAAAATATTCATATAATATCCATGGATCTAAAACATTTTGAAACATATGCTCTAAAGGGAATATTTCTATTTTTTCTAAGTAATATCCAATTATCATGATGTTTTCTGCTTGAAAAGGAATATGCATCTTAATAGTTCTGAGCGCATGTTTAACCAAACAATAGCAGTCCAATGTTGCCTGCCTCAATCTAACTAGTTCAATGAATTCCTGTGTGTGTGTGTGTGTGTGTGTGTGTGTGTGTGTGTGTGGTGTGTCAGTTTGTTTGCCTATTTATATCTGTTTGTATTTTTTCCCATAGAGAAAATGAGGTTGTTTTTATTTTCTAACAAATTAGTCAGTTATACTCCAGCTCCTGGACCTGCCCCAAAAGATGGAGGGGGGGCAGTTAGGGGAGTGGGATGAGAAGAATGGAGACAGAGAGAAGAGGATTTCTTTCTAGATTCCATCTAATACTGCTTTAACTTTGGCTTCTATAAGTCTGTATTATTGCATGCAAATTCAGGACTGGTATTTCAAAACAATCATCTGAACTCAGCTCTGTGAATGAAGGATTGCATATTTAGCGGCATTCTTCAGGGAATGGCAACAGTGATGCTAATCTCTCCCCTAATCTAATATGGCCATCTCTACATGAATCTCAGTTGCCCTGCTGAAATTAACTACATTAGACAGTCCACAATGCCTGGGTGTTTTATTAGGGAACATTTTTTATGTGGTGGCTTATTAATAAATTATCTAGAATGAGACAAGGGACAGGGCTCCTGTGGAAGGGTTGAGATGGAAGAGATAGGAGTGTCAGAGAGGCCATTTTATTAAGGCATCATAGTTAAAAATAGAAAGATGTGTTGTATGAATCCTCCTCTGGGGATCATAGCAGATTTTTCCTCGTCTTTTAAGGTTTGTCCAAATCGAAAGAGCTTTGTTTCCAAGGCAAGTAATCAGGCATCTCCTGTTTTTCTTTGAAAATTACTACCAGCTACATAACACCTAATTATCGCTAGCTTTAAATAAATTTGGTGTTATTTCATTATTTCCATAGCACTTTTGTGTCCCTTTTCCTTCTGTGTTTTTAAACTTTCAGCATTTGCTAATAAAGTAACTGGCTATTTCTCTCATAAACCCTTTGCATTCACTAAGTATTGCCATAGCTCTAAAATTATTTAGCGGATGGAATTATTTCCGCTAATTATTTCCAGTAGATTAGACTGTAAACTCACCATGTTATGGCTTTTACCAAGAATTGTATGGATGCAATTTGCAGGGAGCTAGTGAGCTGCCATGGGGAAAGAAGGGAGTAAAGCATATATCCCTCATACTTTACTGTTACCAACCAGGTTTTTGACATTACAGAGCCATCTGAGCTGGCTTTTAAAATTCACATTTGCTCTTGTCATTCTGCTACTCAGAAGATTTAATGAGTTTCCATTGTCGATTGGAGAGGCAGGGGAATGTGACAATTCACTACATGAAACTCAGGAGTCAGATGAATTGGGTTTCGTCCTGACTCTCTTGTTGACTTACTTTGTGGCCTCAAACAAGTCAGCTAGCCTCTCTGTGTCCTTTAGTTTTCTCATCTGTAAAACTGACACAATACTGCCTACATTTAGGGTTGTTTGTGCCGATGAAGTGAGCCAAAATCAGTAATGAATGCAGAAAACGTTTGGTATAGTATAGGTGTTATTTATTGTTGTTTTAAACTGTTATTTAGGACTGAAAGCCCTTCAACACCTGACTCGGTCTGAATCATAGTTTGGATTTCACCTTCCTGCTTCCTGCTTATACTCACCATGCTAGCTCACTCATCCAGGGGCAAACTCATTAGTCAACAGAGCTGCAGTTTGCTGACCACTGGTCTAACACCTTCCCACCCTTTTGTTTGCACAATTATTTCCAATTGCATTGTTTGTCTTCTCCTGTTAAAACCTACTGAAGGCAATTATGCACCACCTGAAATGCCTCCTTCCCCAATCCTTTTCACCTCAATGAAAATGAGTATTTTCTCTGTGGGTTCCAGGCATTCTAAAGGTGTGCTTCCCCAGCAGGATTGATGGTTTTTGTAGTTCATTGTACACAAATGGCTCTCTGTTCCCCCAGGTCAGTGGTTCTCAGCTAGAGGCAATTTTGTTCCCCAAGTAGGCTGGCAAATGCATAATGGTTTTCAGAACTTTCTTAGTTTTAACCTTCAAAGTTTTGTGTCCCAAGTACTTCCTCAATCCCAGACAAATTAGGGCAGTTGGTCATTCTACCTTCAGAGGACATTTGCAATGTCTGAAGACATTTTTGTGGCACAGCTTGGGAGAAGAGGACACTGCTGACATCATTAGTGATATAAGGGATTCTGTAAACATCATACAATGCACAGGACCACATACACAATAAAGATCACTTGACTTAAAGTTGTCAATAATGCCACGGTTGAAAAACGCTGGCAAAAGCTATTAATCATCTTTGTAACATTTGGATGAGAGACTGCTGGAATGACTTAGTGGGTGCAATTAGATTTTATCAACCAATAAATATTATGTCAGTATTTATCTACCTCCTGATATTTATTTAGTACCTAATAAGGTCCTCTTCATGCAGCTACAAAGCTGTGACATCAGGCCCTCAGTCCTTTATTAGCTTGAAATATTGTTGGGACACAAGCATAATATTTTAGGGAAAATGAAAGAAGAATTCTGAGCAAAAATGATTAAGTATAATGCAATCACAACAGCAAGGTGTATTTGAAGAATTTAAAGGTAAAAGAAAATACCAAAAGAGAGAAATAATATCATTATTCAAAGTTACATGTTTAGTTCCTCTAACTCCTAAACCATACCACACTGTTTCATCTCATCTGCTAAGAACCTTGGTTGTCTGGTTTGCACAAAGCCAGGTTTACAGAAATGCCAAGAGGGGAGTCAGCTTTGCTTTGTCAACATTCAATGTTTATATCATTCCTTCTCAATGGTTCTCTATTCTCCTAATTTGGTGAAGGGCCCCCAAATCTCCTCAGCTAACACCTTAGAATTATCTTTAATGCTTAGTTATCCCTTTACCAATGCATGCCTTTACTTGCCAAGTTTTATCAATTCCACCTTTGCCATGTCTGCTTTTTGTCTTCCACTGCTCCAGTTCATGGGTATATCTTTAGTTCAGTCTCAGTTAGTACACTCCTTGATGTCCACACCTCCAAACCCTATTGCATTTCCCTCCAGGAGAGTATACCCCAAACACAACATAGGCCTCCCAGTTTCAAAATTGTCATCTTCATTATTCACTCAACAATAGTTAGCAATGGTCTATTATTCTAACACCCCATTTATCCACATATCTAACATTGTCCAGTCCTTCCAATAATGGTCAAATATTTCTTCTGTTTTTCAAATTCTCTTATGTAAAAGGGATAGTCCTTTTCTGTCAACTTTTATAACACTTTCCTCTTGTTGACTTAACACCTGTTCATCTTGTCCAGATCCTGTCCTATAAATTCTGTATCTTTTCTAATCCCCAAAGCACTTTTACCATAGGAAGTTACAATATAGACTACTGATGACTACTGTTAAGTGAATGATGAAGATAGAGATGAACTTCCAGCAGTTCTTTCAACTGCTGGGGAAAAAAGAAAGACTTATCTTTTCTAAAAGAGATATGAAAAGTTTATTCAGGGTCACAAAATTAATAACAGGGTAGTGATTGCACATATTTTGCATCCTAACAATGGGCAAACCGTGACTTCCTGCTTCCAGGAGCTGCTTTCTGCTGGCTGTATTAGTTTCATGCTCCAGCTTCCTTGCCACCACTTTTGCCTTTGTCTTTGCAGGAAGATACTGCTGCATACCTCAGGGCTGCCTTCTCCAAATCATACACTGATCTTTGGCCAGTGATCCTTTATAAAATATAAAATATATATGTATTATTTTTATATAAATATATATGTGTATGTGAAATCAATGGGAATGGAAAACAAATATAAGAATGGCACCATCAACTTCAGAGATTCATCTCTACCATTTTAGAGTCCAGTTGACTACATATGGCGTGTTTTGTGAATGTAAAATATAAGGACTACCGTGTTTCCCCGAAAATAAGACATCCTCAGAAAATAAGACCTACTTACAGGTTTCCTTCTGAGTGAAATATAAGGCATCCCCCCCACCCCGAAAATAAGGTCCCCAGGCTCTGTCTCAGAATGAAAATTAATTTACCGTAAACTGGTCGCTAGGGCTGCCCTGACTGGCATCTAGCAACCAGTGACCTTACTTGGAGTTCTGACGTCACTGCTGTGTGAACGGAGAGAAATCAGCCTGGAAACTTTGTGAAACCTAAACTGCAAGAAGTTGTGACTTGGGTGAAGAATTCATGGGAGAAAATCACTGACAATTGCATTGCAAATGCACTGCGAGCAGGCTACCTTGATAAGAAGTACTCATTTACAGACATTGTTATTGCTAAACATGAGAGATTTGGTCCACTGATTCTAAAAGAAATGGAGTCACAAGAAATTCACCAGGATATGAAGGAATTGGATTGTTATGATGATGTTCCAGAAGATGATGACATGATTGTTATTGAATAAATGACTAAATTCTTGATACTGTAGGATTCACAGTTTGGTTTTTGTTGACAACTACCACACTACCGTACCGTATACACGTAATAAATTTCCTTTATTTTCATTTAACAATAAATGTGTACTGTATTCTTCTTCATGGAAAAATAAGACACCCCCTAAAAATAAGACCTAGTGCATCTTTGGGAGCAAAAATTAATATAAGACACTGTCTTATTTTCGGGGAAACAAGGTATCAGTGTCCTTTTGCAAGTACAAATCTATGAAAACAACCACGAGTGAGGAGGAGAGGGAAGGGTTCAAGTCAAGGAAAAACAAAACATCTCAGGATTAGAAATTGTCATAAGTTCCCAGAAAGTAAAACTATATTTGGAAGTTATTAGTAAGTAGCATGTCCATGTTCCATAATAAAAATCTAAACATCTCCTAACTTAAAAACATGACTAAAATCTAGCACTTAATTCTTTAAGAAAACTGTTTTAAAGCAACCAGGAATAAAAGCCTGCCTGCTAAATAAGATGAAGACTTCCAATGCTATTTACAACCAAGATTCAATATCTCATTAAACATTGGAATATTAAACAAGGACAAACATGATTCACTCTTACCATAATAATATAACATGTATGATGGGATGCTAAAATAAGCAGTCAGATTGTACAGTAAAATGGAGAGACAATGTTGGATAAAACACATGCTGGTTTACAGATTGTATAATTATTTAATATTAACTTAAAAGACTTAATAATTAACTGTTGTAAATTATAAATAACTTGGGTAACTTTTCAAGTACTGGAAGCCTGATGTACGAAATTCATGCAAGAATAGGCCTTCCTTCTTCCGGCTGCTGACACCTGCTTCCCTCTGGCACCCAGGGCCCGGGCTTCCCTTCAGCCTTGGCTTCATCCAGATTGACTTCTGGAATGACATCCAGTCTAATTAGCATATTACCCTTTTATTATTATAGGTAATGCCAATCTGTGCAAAACGACATTGTAAAAATCATTCATATACAGTTAGGAAACAGAATAAAATACACAATAATGACCAAAGAATATGCTGTCTTGGGAAACAAAAATCACTTGACAAGAGATATATTAGACTTATTAAAAAAAATAGACTATATTATATTGAATAACTTGAAGAGAAGACTAGAATTCATAGGGAATTATAGCATGTTTCTAATTAGGTTGACTAATATTACAAAAACCTCAGTTATTCCTAAGTTAACTTTGGTTTATCATAGTTTCAGTTATTTTATACAGAGTAGAATAACATAAGATGAATATAAAATTCTACAGAAAATATAAAAAATATGATACAAAGTTATTTTTTTAATAAGAAATGGATTTTATGACAATGGGAAAGGGTAGCTCAACCAGAGATCACATTTATGTTACTATTCTTAAGGCAATATGATACTGACACAAGGAAATATGAAGACCTTGGTGGAAATAACCTCAATTAGATACAGATATAAATATTAGGTCCAAAAATGTAAAAGGATCAAGGAGATAAAAATAAAGGAAAGCAAAGCATTAGATTATATACAGAGTTAGGAAATTTGACTATTTAGAACATTTATCAATCTAAATTTATGCTTCAAAAAATATACCAAAGTAAACTCTAGATAGATTAATGAGTTAAATTAGGTTTATTAAAAACATTTCCATTGCTAGAGTATTATAAAAACAATAAAATAGAGATCACTTATGACATAATGTGAGACCAAAGGTATTTTTTCATTTTTCCCTTTTTAAAATTTTCATACCTTCCTGAGTTGTTAGGCACTGAATACTAAAAAAATTAATGATAATTTTTCACTTGATCAAATAACCTGGAAAAGACTTAAGAAATAATATACTATTAATTAATTAATTAATATTTATCAATTAATAAATTAGAATGAATACTTTAATATTATTTGTTAATCATTGTATAGACCTTCTTCAAAAGTAGGGGTGTTGCCAAATGAGAATCAAAGTTGTAGTGCATTATTTTCCTTTTTTTTTATATAATCTTCATCCAGGGGATATGCTTTCATTGATTTCTAGAGAGAGAGGAAAGGGGTGGGGGAGGAGAGAGAGAAAGAGAGAGAGGTTAGAAAGTTCCATCAGTTGCTTCGCCTACACAGCCCCAACCAGGGATTGAACCCACAACCTTTTACATTCTTTAATATCTTAGTTTATCAGCAGTTCATCTCTCTGCTTTAGATTGCTTTAAGGTTCCAAGGTTCAGGTGATTATATTGGGCTTGTGTACTGAATCCAGGTCATCCAACACTGAGTACAGCACACAGAGATTGAGCTGGGAAGATATGAACAGTGGGCGTGGGGTAGGGACTGAGGGGACAGCCATTGTTAATGTTTCCATTGCAAAAGAAGCCAGTAACTAGTACCCACACAAATTAAACAACACAGGCACAGCGTGTATTTGTTGCCCAAGAAAGTTTTAGAAGACAGAAAGAAGAGGGCCAGGATAGCTGACTGTGGGTAAACATAGAAGGACCTCCAAATCACCAAGTCCTTCTTTTCATAGAGACGGGATATATGTTCCCACGTTTTATGTCGTTTTCCCAAAACTTGAGCAAAATCATGGGACTCTAAGAGGCATAGAGGGCAATTTGAAACTTCATCTTTCCATTTTAATGGGAGCTCATCAAGGCGGAGGTGGAAAGGAGGCATGCCAATTCATATGTTTTGATACTCAATATTCTCCCTTCCCTAAAACCCAAACATTCTGCTGAATGAATGCCTAAGGACACATATCTGCTATAAATTCATTTTTTATCTAATTTGTCTGAGATCTAAGCTTCCTATGGAGGTCCGAGATCAAAGGATCTGATTCCTTCTGATGTTAGTGCTGACATATAATGTGTGCTGACTTAGTTCTGTCTATAACCTCACAGTGGGAGGCGGCCAGCCTCCCTGGGCTCCTTTACTCAGTGCACTTTCATTTTGGCTGGGGAGTCTGTCAGGTACGTTGCTGATTGGGGCTGCCAGGTAAATAATTCATGGGAGATTTTTAAATGTTTTGGGGCTTGCAAAGGCAAGCTATGCTTGTGTTAGTCTTTTCTTAAAGGATGCAGACTTGACGAACAGGGGGTAACGGATTTCCAGTGACAAGCTCTCAAAAACAGGATAATACCTTCGATGGGTTGAAAATAGGTGACTTGCTGTGTTTGATTCCCCTTATATAAAGCGGTATTGGTTTTTTACCAAGGAATAAAAATACTAAGTATTTTTCCCTTTGTAAAGTATGTTTCTATGTGACAATTTAATGTTCTTGTTCCTTGTTTATTTGCTGATCTCGATAAACTATGTCTTTTCCTCCTGGTGGGAGCAGTACTTATGGAAATGACACTGAGATCAGTACTTGGCATAGAACTGATGCAGAGACAAGGTTAATGGCACAAAAAGTTCCTTCCCTGAAGGAACTCAATGTTCAAAGAGGAAGACAAAACTGTCCTACAAGGGAAATTGACCAATAATAGAAGTAGTTGCACAAGTCAAAGGAAGAACTCTAGTCAACAAGTACTGAGATATAAATCAATGTAGTTTGAGCTAGTCAAGGAACAGTTCTGGAAGGAGTTGACATCCCATAGGGAAACTCGTATAACCTGATGGTTCCCATAAATCTAAGAGAATAATCCACAGTTAGGTGTTCATTGCAAATGTTTGCTAGGCAAGTCTCTAGAAAAGAAGAGATGAAATACGGGTAACATGGGTTTAGTAGAATATTAGTTGATGCATCATGGAAACAATATAAACAACATGATACTCTCTCATTTTATTGCTTTATATCAAAGCATATCACATATATTTGTATTGTGACTATTACCTTCTCTCTCAGTTCCCATTCATTGTTAGATTAAAAAATCGAATAGAAAATTGTTAGATTAAAAAATTGAATAGAGGCCAGCTTCACTATTACTTTTCCTCCTTTACGACCACCAAGATCGGTGTATGATTCATCTTTTTAACCTGCAAATGATCCTATGAGGTAGCTGCTATTGTCGTTATTGTTTTACAGATGAGGAAACCAAAGCACACAGTGGGTAACTACATTTTACACATTTATTCAGAAAGTAAGGGATCAAGCAGCACATCTATCCATGTTGGTTTGATTCCAAGCCCATATTCTTAGCTGTTATGCTATCTAGCTTCTAGAGACCATCTTTCTCATATTTTATACCATAAAATACTATTTTAATAGGTTTGACTCAATTGTATCAATAAAATTATATATAATTCTAGTTTATCATCATCTAGCATTCAAATAACATAGTGATTTGAATAGCTAGTGATTAACATATGACATGTTTGTGTTTTTTAAAAGCTAGCAGTATTATTGCTTCTATCCTTCAAAGAATTGGGAAAGCACCGAAGCCGGTTTGGCTCGGTGGATAGAGCATCGGTCTGCGGACTGAAAGGTCCCAGGTTCAATTCCGGTCAAGGGCATGTACAAAGAATTGGGACATATAAGGACAAAACACCCAGGTCACCTGTTTATCACAATCAATATCAATATTGTACTCTTTTGAGTTGAATAGGAAAATAAAATGTCAAAGGAGAAAAACAACAAATAAAATAATGACTGTTAAAATGAAATACAGACCCTGGCTGGGTAGCTCAGTTGATCTAATGTCATCCTGATATGCCAAGGTTGTGGATTCCAGGTGAGGGCACATACAAGAACCAAATAATGTATGCATGAATGAGTAGAAAAACAAATCAGTCTCTTTCTCTCTTTTCCTCCCTCACTCTTTCTCAAAATCAATAACTAAAAATAAAATGAAATAGATGTTAGTAAATTGTTAAGTATCACCTGAGAGTAATATAAAATTATACAACTGAAGCCCAGAGTAGCTAAATGACATAGAGCTAGGTAGCTAGGGAAGGGGAGCTTGAACCCTAACTTTTTTTACTCCAGTTCTGTACTCATTTATACTATTACACAGTCACATATATACACATTCATATGGAAACATGTTTATTTATATATATGTTACCTCTATGTATGTTTATACTCATCTATATACATAAAAACCTCAGAGACCATCTGACCATTTGACCATTCGACGAGTAGCTATGACGTGCACTGACCACCAGGGGGGGCAGATGCTCAGAGAGGAGGGAACCTGATTCCAGGGCGCATCACCCGAGAACAGCCCTCTAGCAATTAGGGACCCCTTGGGGGATGTCTGAGAGCTGGTTTAGGCCCGATTCCCATAGACCAGGACGAAGGACCCCACTGGTTCACGAATCCATGCACTAGGTCTCTAGTGTTTTTATAAAATCAAAGATATTAAAATGATAAACTTGGCATAAAAAATAAAGTATTAGATAAGACTGTTTTTAGAGCTCGCATTTCTCAATACAAGTACTAGTTAAACCATTTGGTAAGGCCAGAATGTAGTCTAGTTTTCATATTTATGCTGCCCTGCTTATAATGAAAAATCCTTAATGACCCATTACATCACAGCAGTGTTTCTCTGGGAAGAATTTATTATATAACTTATTAATTAGATAATTAATATTTATTATAAATTGGGAATAGGATACAATGCTTTTTTAATGAAAAAATATATCCAAAATTATTTGGAAATCTATAAGCTGATAAAATTCAATCTTTAATTATTTGGCAATGTTTTTCCAGGAACTAATGCAACATGTATAATCAAGTAATTGAGAACTAAATTTATTTCTTCTCCAACTTTTTTCCCCCACAGATATGAGGACGAAGGTCATGCTGGGCAAGCTGAACCAACTCCCCCACCAGTCAGTAAATGGGGTGTCCAGAAGGAAAGTTAGTCGCCGTGCTGTTCGAGAAGAGGGTGGTGGCCGAGAAGAGGCTACTGTATCTGCTCCCGGTACTACCACTGTCACATCCCCTGGGCACACCTGTGCTCCAGGCTCTCCTGCTCAGCAGATATGCATGCAGGAGGCTGGGAACTGGAAAGAGGCCCAAGAGCAGTTGCTGAGATACCAGCTGGCAGGTCAAGGTCAGCGGCTGCTGCTCTGTCCAGACCTCAGACACGGGAGGCAGCAGATGCAGGAACAGAGTCGGTTGGGCAAGGACAGTGGCAGCTCAGGACTTTCCCAAGAGAAGAAAGCGTCCTGTGGTGCCAGTGAGGCATTCTGCCTTCATTCAGTCCATCCAGAGGCTATTCAGGAACAGCTGTGACCCAGGAGCAGTGTGGGCCTTAGGGCTCAAAGTCAGAATGTTCAACATATTTCTTGAAAATGAACAGGGAGATGAGGCCTGACTTATATGGACACTAAGAAGGAAGAATGTGGACTCTAAAATCTCTTTTTTTTTCAACTTTTAAATGGGAGGTAGTCATATAAATGCTTGAAGATTAAAATAATGTTAGATATGTCTTTTGTATTTATCATGGATCTTAGTCCAATGTCAGCCAAATAATAGATTTCCAACAATTTGTTAATATTTTACTTGTTCATTTAAGCTTGATTTTGCCATCTCAATAATGGTATAGCACCAGTAGGGGTTGTTATTAAATTATCCACTGCCTTTAGGAGGACCACCCTCAATTCTTTGGGCTTCTTACTAAGGTGTCATGAGAAGATCTAGTTCACTACAGTTATTTCTGTAGTGTTACAGTAAAAAAAATTTTTTTTTACCTTATAGAAACATTTGAATGATAAGAGATCTGTCAGAACTTGCCTTTCAACTATAAGACAACTTCTTGGGTTTTTCCAAGCTGATTTCATTTTATGGCTTAAATGCAATCATTATTGGGAATTCACAATAGAGAAACATATCAAGTCCGCACCTCATGAGTATTGATACATGAAAATTGATATTCTCATGGGATTTGCTGAGATTTTAATTACATATAAAAATACAAGAATAGCTAAAAATACAAGAATAGCTGAAACTGATTTGGCTTAGTGGATAGAGTGTCACCCTGCAGACTGAAGGGTCCTGGTTTCGATTCCAATCAAGGGCATGTACCTTGGTTGCAGGCACACCCCCAGTGGGAGGTGTACAGGAGGCAGTTGATTGATGTTTCTCTCTCATCGATGTTTCTAACTATTTCTCTCCCTTCCTCTCTATAAAAAAATTATTTATATATATACATATATATATATATATATATATATATATATATACACAAGAATAGCAAGTTTGGGAAAATAAATTGTTTATAAATCAAAGTTATTTCTGGATAGTTCTTTGCAGTAGTAATGAGGTAAAATTACAACTGGAATTAAAAAACAAAAACCTGTGTTGGGAGACCAGATAACCAAGTGGCCAAATGGATTATCAGTTAACTCATTTATCAGAGAACTGCTTTGGTGGAAAAGTACTTCCTAAGGCTGCCTCATGAGGTGGGGGAGAGATTACATGTGCAGCCTCCCTGGGCTATGCTAGAAGCTCTAATGGAGGCCAGAGTTCAGAGTCAGCTGGTGTTAAGCTGTGGAAGGATGCCAATGGCAATGTCACCTAATTCATACATTTCCACAGGGCCCCTCAGTGTTCACACTAACGGGTACTTTAAGGAGTGTGACTGTGTCATTGGCTCTGGATCCAGAAGGCCCTGTGCTCTGAAGGAGTGAAGCAAAGACAGCAGAGGTGAGGAGGATTTTCAAGAAATATCTTCCTCTCACCTTTACCCTACGTATAAACCAGGATTTTCCCACCTGTAGAAGGTTAAAGGGCTGTTCTGTGTTTGAATTAGAACAGAGGAATGAGACAGACTGTTCTATTGCAAAATTTTAAATAATGATGGTTAGACCTAGCCCCATAGAAAATACTGTCAAAAAGTCATCATCACATGACATCAATGGGAAAATATGTGTCACCTTGCCATGAGTTGGCAGGAGCTTTCTCTGCCTCTTTGTCCATTCTTTCTGTGTCTGTGACATCTCAATCCTTCAAGCTGCCCCTAAAAGATATAGGCAGCCTTCCCTGTGGCACAGTGTTGAATACAGGGGGAGGTACAATTAGATGTACTTCAAGAGATTTTAATCCAGACTCTCTGTGTTTAAGGAGGGCATGGATGGGCAATCTGTCCTACAGACATTAACTGTGGAGGCACAAAATAGCTGCCTGAAGGGTAAATCCCTTTGCAGATATGTTTTTTGGGCACTGACGGTATTAAAAAAAACATAACAACAGAAAAAATAAATCGAATGGCTTAGGCCAGTGGTCAGCAAACTCATCAGTTAACAGAGCTAAATATCAACAGTACAACAATTAAATTTATTTTGAGAGCCAAACTTTTTAAACTTAACCTTCTTCTAATGCCACTTCTTCAAAATAGACTCGCCTAGGCTGTGGTATTTTGTGGAAGAACCACACTCAAGGGGCCAAAGAGCTGCATGTGGCTCGTGACCAAAGGCTTAGGCAGACTATGCCTTCTCTGGTTTAATTTGCCCCTGCTATCACCTGTTCTTTATCTCATTTTTGTAGCTTCCTACTCTATGAGTAATTTTGTTTGCAATCTTTACTTTAGTCCTCAAAGAGCTGTGATATTTTTGTATAAAAACATTTTAGAAGTTAAGGCTTTTGAGAATTATACAATGGTAGCAGTCTTAGCACTATCTACTGAGGTCTGTCTACACATCCTCCCTTTCACTCTGGTGACTTCTTTCACCATCTCAAATTCCAGCCTAGATTTATTTTCTGAGCTTTGTGCCATATATTTAGCTGCCACTGAAAACTGCCCTCTTGGGTGTCCTGCCTTCACATGGCCTCACAGCCCCTTCTCCTCATGCTTTCCCTAACACAACACACCATGTCCCTGCACTCAGGCCAGGCATCTAGAAATGAATCATGACTCCATGTCCTATCTTACCCTTCCCAAAGGGTCAGCTACCAGCTGTTATTTCTACTCCTTCTTTACTCTTCTCCCAATTTTTACTATTGTCTTATCTATCCTCCATGTGCCAAAAGACTCATCTTTCTGGAAGGCAAGTTTGATTCTATCCTGTTTAGGAATAATTATAATTAACCTATTAATTCAACCCCCAGCAAAGTCCAGGATCCCTGAGGTAAGAATGGACTCTTTGGGCCTGAACACCAGTGACAAACATCCAGAGTAACCTGCAGAGTTCTCCAACGAGGCATGGAATTTCAGAGTCTGACCAGAATTGCCCAAACCATAGTTAAGCCCATTCTTTTTTTACTTCCCCAAAAATGAGAGTATTATGTAAATGCTGGAAACAAATAGAACAGCTCATAGTTCATTTATATCTAGAGATAAAGGATAACTATAGGCCAGCCAATCCTAAACTTATAAGATCATGGATAACCCAACAAATATTTTGTAGCAATAACAACCCTTTATTCAAATAAACAATTGAAAAATATCTTGTTCCTGTGTTATTCCAAAGAATCTGTTTCTGCTTCCCATTTCTGATTTTCTATATATGGTGAACTCCTTTCCCCCAAATTCTGAGCAAACTAAAATTCTAGATAGTTTAAAAGAATTGTAAATGTTTATGGGTATTAAAGTTGAGAGAAGAATGAAGGGAATTAGGATAGTTTCCATCTTCTCTTGGGTTTGGGGGTTGTGTTCAGGGAAAGTACCAGACTGTGACCGAACTTCATGTCTCATAAGAGACTGAGCCAATCTGACCGGGGTTGTGTCCTCCAGCAAACCTGTCCATATTATTGCCCATGAAGGCTACTGAACACCAAAAGGCCTTTAGCTTCCTCAGGACCCTGTCCTTCCCGTTATTATGTGGTTGAGTCCCTCCCTTCTGTCTTGCTGCCTGACTCCCAATGTATAAAATTACTATACATTGAAATATATGCAAACTCTAAAAATGAGTATGGGAAAATTGAATGTGAATTACATGCAAATATTATTCAATAAAGGTTCTATAAAATTGTATATGTCAGTTACAGTAAAGGATTTTAATTAATTCTGTCTTTACAACTCATGCATCTATTCCATATTTTGTTTCTGGAATTTATAATGTACCAGTGTCAACTTTGAAAGAGCTATAAGCAAAAGGAATTATACTACTGAGTATAGAACAGTTGATTTCAACATACACTATAGCACTGTGACTAATTACATATATATTTGAGAGACAAGTCACATTTCCAGAATGTAATTTGTTAAAAATAAAATAAACCGTTTCTATAAAGTTGAATGATATTTAAGTGGTAAAATACAGACTTGCCTGTTTACAAATATTCTTCTGGCTTTGTTATTTATAGTCCTCAATAAAGACCAGGGTTTCTTTGCTTGGAACAATTCAAGAAAATGTAGATTCTACCCATCAATCTGTTCTGATTTGGGATAGAAGACTCATTTAATACAGTTGTAGGACTTTCTGAAATCTAATAGGATTTGAAAGATTGATTCTTTTATTCTATGCAGGCCCCTTCAGATCTCTTCACAGTTTTCCACTCGCATTCCAACAGAATTGTTTGAAAGACTTTTATTCACGCATTTCATTACTTCCTCGGTTTTCATTCACTGCTCCATGAACTTCCCTCTGCCTTCAACCCTTCCACAGAACAGAGACTGCCTTATGGCAATCACCAGTCGCTTCCATTTTTCCAGTTCTAGAGAACAATTCTCTATCCTCATCTAACATGGCATCTTGGGAGCATCTAGTCCAGACTTTCTCTTCCTCTTTTTTGGACCACTTTTTTTTCTCTAGGTTTTCGTGATTGCTTCTCTCCTTGATTTCCTGTTATGGCACTGGATAGACCTTATAAATTAGTGACAAAGAGGAATTCTGGGTGATGAGCTTACAAAAGTGAACAGTCTTAAAAGCATTGGGAGGGCCGAAACCATTTGGCTCAGTGGATAGAGCGTTGGCCTGCGGACTGAAAGGTCCCAGGTTCAATTCCGGTCAAGGGCATGTATCTTGGTTGCTGGCACATCCCCACTAGAGAGGGTGTGCAAGAGGCAGCTGATAGATGTTCTCTCTCATCGATGTTTCTAACTCTCTATCCTTCTCTCTCTTCCTCTCTGTAAAAAATCAATTATATATATATATATATATATATATATATATATATATATATATATTAAAAAGAAGCATATTTTAGCTCCTCACCCCAAATCTTGTGAGACCTAAGAAAAATATCCAGTTGAGCCTTCAAAGTATTTTGACCTAGAGAACTGAAAGCTAACAAACAGGTGGTGTTTTGTTGTTGTTTTACTAATTTATTGAGGTGCAACTGACATGTAAAAAGCTGTACATAGCTAATGGATAAGTATACTCCCATGAAATTATCACTACCATGGAGACAGTAAGCATAAAAGTTTCCTCCTACCTCTTCCTCCTCCTCACTATTATTATTAGTAGTAGTAATAGTAGTAGTGATAGTAAGAACACCTAACTAACATAAGATTGGCTCTTGTAGAAAATTTTAAGTGTACAATACATTGTTGGTATAGGCACTATGCTATATAGTAGACTTTCAGAACTTATAAAACTTTGTATACTTTTTCCATCATCTCCCTATTTTTTCTCTCCCCTTTCCCCCTCACTCTGGCAATCACCATTCTTACTTTCTGTTTCTATGATTATGACTATTTCATTTAATTTTTTTATTATGACTATTTTAGATTCCACACATGAGTGAGATCATACATAATTTGTCTATGCTTGGCTTATTTCACTTAGATAATGTTCTCCAGGTCCATCCTTATTGGTTGAAAATGACAGACTTTCCTGCCTTTTTAAGATTAAATAATATTCCACAATGGGTATTGTTTTAAGTCACTGAGTTTCTGATAATTTGTTATTCAGCAATAGCAAACTAATATTGACACTAAGGTTTCACACACGGGAGCACAAATGATGGTGGGGAGCTTAGTCCTCTGCTCTTGTCCTTGTTCTTGTCTTTGGACATTTATGACTTCCAGTCTTTCTAAAGCTTAAACTCTCCTTCAATCATAGGTTCTCCTCAGCATCACAACTGCCCCCTGTGGGCAGCTGGGTCACATCAGTTCCCAGGTGCCTTCCCAAGTTTCCCATCTGCACACTCTCCCCTTCCAGTGTGGAGGCGGCCAGCTCTCAGGTCATCCAGCCACAATGGATTTGTCTCCAAAACAGGCCCCACAAGATGAAAACAATCCCGACTGTTCTTTTCTCTCTCTCCCCCTCTCTTTGTCTTTCCATTTCCCAGTCTGTTTCCCCAGCTAGATTCCACAAAAGCTATTTGCAGCATTCCCATCAGTTCCATGAATGACAGGAGACTAGTGTCAAGTGAGAAAATGAAATGTAAATTTTATTAAACACCCCCTCTCATCACTGCGTATCAATCCAGATTCCAGCCGAACATAGCAAATCAAATCCTGTCTATGCCAGGCCTCGGGGCACACGGAAAATCATTTCCCCTTACTACCATTCCCTTCTAGTAGAATATTTTTCTGTTTGGTAAACGAAAATTTCAAATGCGAACCCTGTTTTAATCCCAGTGAAAAGTATATCTTCCCAATGAACAATGAAGGAGGGAGCAGGAAAGAGAAGAAGGGAGATTCGGGGGCCAAGGAGAACTAGAAGGGGGTTAAGAAAACAGAATCGTATTTAGCTGTGTCATGTGCCCGCCTGCCTGGTGGCTGTGCAGGGATGCATATCCACAGGACAAATGGAGGCATTCTTTGAAAGCTTGGACCATCAGGACATTTATCTACATGCTGTCCTGTCTCAGAGATAATACAGATCTTAAATCTGATACACTGCCTTGAAGCAGCATTAGAAATAGAGATGCTTCATTCTGGGTGTGAATATGTGGACAACCACTGACTTCTATAGGGGTCTGAAGGGGGGTGTCTATGTGCACAGAACATCTTCGTTAGGGTCCTTAAAAGCATGATTAACTTAACAATTTAAAAGGCACATTTTGTACATTAAGGCAAAAATAGAACAAATTAAAATTTTAGTCAATATTGAACAGTAAAAATAACACTACTACTTAAAATATACGCTACATTCTTCCATATTCCACTTAATATATTTAAATAAAAACCGCAAATACGGCTTTATGTCCAAAAAGAATGTAATTTATTTAACCTACAATTTTTTAATTTGTTCATTTTAAGTGGGTAAAACTACTTTTGAAATGGCAGCTTGGCCGAAACCAGTTTGGCTCAGTGGTAGAGGCTTGGTCTGCGGACTGAAAGGTCCCGGGTTCGATTCCGGCAAGGGCATGTACATTGGTTGCCGGTACATTCCCGGTAGGGGGTGTGCAAGAGGCGGTTGGTTGATGTTTCTCTCTCATTGACGTTTCTAGCTCTCTATCTCTCTCCCTTCATCTCTGTAAAAAATCAATAAAATATATATTTTTTTAAAAAGAAATGGCAGCTTGTCAGGAATATATTGGTGTTTGGACCACCTGCCCTGATTTGTCTGAGACAGGGGAGTTGCCTGGGATTTGGGACTTCATTGTCCAACCCAGGAAGACCCTGAAAGTTCTAGTCAAATGAGAAGCATTAGTCACCCAAACGTATTTCCATTATAAATAATATAAAATAAAAATGTCTTGTACCTCAATAAATTATTAATATTGTAGACTTTGTGTTTGGACAATGTTCTTGAGCTAAATGAACTTATAGCTATATCTGGATGTGATCTCCTTGGTTTGGTCAACTTGGCTAACAGAGTTCAGGCTTCCAAAACTTGTGAGGGAGCAATCCAGGCATTACTATTGCTATCTGAGAAAATGGCATTCTTACTCTCTCCTTTCCTTGACTTGCGGTTAAGCTTAAAAAACATTCTTCTTGCCCTGGCCTGGTGCCTCAGTAGGTTGTAGTAGGGGCAAAAATAGAATATTGGGGGCTAGCTATGGTTATGGGAAATATTAATCATGCTCTGTTAACTGTTACTGCCTTGTTCTGGTTAAAGAAAGGACATTCTAACCTGGCCGGGAGTTGTACACTCCTGGGACCTGGGAGTCAACCTTGGAATGCAGTCCATGCTCATTCAAGAACTGCCTATTATCATGGAAAGATTAACAACCTTATTGCCCCAAAATTAGAGCCTCACCCAGCCTGTATAGCCTGCTTCCCCCTGCCTGTTAGCCCCACGTCCCCATGAAATCTTTGTGTTACCCTATATAAGCAGCTGGCTTATGGGAGGTTGCAAAGCAGATTCTTGTGGCTGACCTGCTGCTCTCCCATACTGTCACAGTATTAGAATAAACGTTTCTCTATATGATTCAATCCTGTCTCTGCTTTTGAAGCATCCATCTTATATAAAAACTGCTGTTCGAAATTTTAACCCTGCTATTTGCCCTCTGTAAATGCTTGTTTGCTTAAATAATAAGGAAAATAAGAATACTCCCACTTCAGAGAGGCCATTAAAACCTTCCCTAGATGAAATTATCAGTGCTGGCACTAGGCCAGGCCTTTGGTTGATGTTTCAAAGCTCCAACACATAGGGGCTCTTTAAGAACTTGAAAAGGGCCGAAACTGGTTTGGCTCAGTGGTAGAGCATCAGCCTTCGGACTGAAAGGTCCCGGATTCGATTCCGGCCAAGGGCATGTGCATTGGTTGCGGGCACATCCCCGGTGGGGGGTGTGCAAGAGGCAGCTGGTCTTTGTTTCTCTCATTGACATTTCTAGCTCTCTATCTCTCTCCCTTCCTTTCTGTAAAATATCAATAAAATATATATTTTTTAAAAAGAACTTGAAAAGGGGGCCGGGAACACCTCATATTTGGGAGACAAAGAAGGTAAAAACATATAAATAGGGAACATTCCTCCATGTTGGGAACAAGAATTAGAGAGACATTTTCCTCTGGACCTGCATGTAATAAATGTAACTCCATCTCTCTAAGCATTGCTTGGTTCCTCTCCAGTTTTCTGCAACACTTGATTGGCTCAAGTAGTGACAGGCAGCCCAGACCCACTGGAGCAACTTCCTGTGCACCAAAGAGGTTGTGGGTTTGATTCCATGTCAGAACACATACGTAGGTTGTGGGTTTGATCCCTGGTTGAGATGAATATGAATATGAGAGGCAACTGATTAGTGTTTCTCTCTCACATCTATGTTTCTCTCTTTCTGTCTTCTCTCTGTCTCTGTCTCTCTAGCAAATCAATAAGCATATGCTCCGATAAGGATTAAAAAAAAAAAAAAAGAACAACAAAGTCCCTAAACTATTGATGAAAGAGAAATGATTAAATCGAGATTGGGACATCCATATAGTTAAAAGTCTTGATTCATTAAAAATTGTGTTGAAAAATGATAATTGCATAAGAAATCCTTAATTTTAAGTATTAAGTTAAACATATATATGCAAATAGAGTACTGTCTCACATAAATATGGGTGTATATGTTTGTGTCCATATTTATATATGTATGTGTTAACAGGATTATCTCTGAAAGATGGTTTTAATTTAATTTTTATTGTCTTCTTTGTTTTTGTTTCATCCAGGCTTTCAACAATTAACAAAGTTACCTTTAATCAAATAAAAATATAGTAAGTTCTATTTAAAACTTACACGAGTCCTGGCCAGTGTTTCTCAGTGGTTAGAGTATCAGCCTATCCAAGGAAGAATCTCAGATTTATTTCCCAATCAAGGGCACCTACCCGGGTTGCAAGTTTGATCCCCACCCCAATCAGGGCACGTGAAGGAGGCAACCAATAGATGTGTCTCTGTCACATTGATGTTTATTTTTCTCTTTCTCTCTACCCCTACCTCCTTCCCTTCCAATCTCTCTAAAAATCAATGGGGAAAAATATCCTCGGGTGAGGATTAATACCGGTACACACACATATACACACAAAAAATAGAGGATGAGAGACCCCAGCCTCTGCACTGATGAACAGATCTCCCCAGTGCCAACCTTGCAAATGCCCATTGGTGCAAATTCCCTTTAAACTGAGATGCTTCCTCATTGCCCCACTGGGGGAGAGACACCTGAGGAGAGCTGAGCAGAATCTATAGCCTAGAAGAGTCCTGGAGAACATGCCAACCACGAAGTCATGAAACCCAAAACCGCTTGGTGCTTCTATTGTTTCTATTGTTTTGTTTTGTTGTTGTTTGTTTGTTTATTTGTTTTTTAAGATTTTTAAAAAATATATTTTGTTGATATTTTACAGAGAGGAAGGGAGAGATATAGAGAGCCAGAAACGTCGATGAGAGAGAAACATCGACCAGCTGCCTCTTGCACACACCCCCACTGGGGATGTGAGCGCAACCAAGGTACGTGCCCTTGACCGGAATCAAACCCGGGACCTTTCAGTCCGCAGACCGAGCCTCTACCACTGAGCCAAACCGGTTTCGGCTGTTTTTTTAAGATTTTTAATTGATTTTTAGAGAGAAAGGAAGGAAGATGAAGAGAAGGTGAGAAATATCAATGTGTGAAACACTGACTGGCTGCCACCTGCAGACCCAACACTGGGGATCTAGGCCTCAACCAGGGCATGTGCGCTGACTGAGAATCAAACCACCAACTGAACCACCACAGCCGGGCCATTCCTGCTTTTATTCTTCACCATCGTCACCCTTGTCCAAAATTTGGATGAAGGTAGTCTGCTCATTGCAGTACAACAGAGTTTTTTCCCCGCCAGACCCAACCAAGGAAGCGCTGTTCATATTATGCTGCTCCTGACAGTAGGCTGGCTGAGCAGGATGGAGGAAGCTGCGATAATGCAGCGGGCAGGATGGAAGTGGTAATAAACACAAGCGTTGACGAGACTCAATATTAGGGATGGTGCTGGGGAGCCGTCCTGGCTTTGGGCTGCCTGAAGGCAGTGGTGATCCCTGCTTGTCCTATCTGTCAGTCTATTTGATCTCCAAATGAATTGCTTTTGATAACAGCTATATAAATGCAGAACTGATCCGCTGAGCCTTCTTAAATGAGACTCCTCACTTTCATCTCCCAGTCATTTCAAAAAGCAGATAGACTTGTTAGAGGTTTTAATGCAATAATTTATGTTTTATCTTGCCGAGTTCGAGGCAGCATTTATTTAGCACTAAATTCTTCCCAAGCCTCTATGTGAGAGGAGAAAACGTTTGCACACACAACAATTAGGATTTCTTTTTTTTTTTTTTTAAAGTAAAGACATTCAATAATACACTTTTCCCCCTCTGCTTTCGGATGTTTAGGAAAGACAAAGTTTATTTTAAGGAAGGAGGGAGGGAACAGCAAAAGTGGCCATACAAAACACTTTCATTATCACACCCTTGGCGAAGTTATAGGGAACCAGAAAGGAACAATATCACTTCCTAAAATCTATAAAACAAATCTTTAAGTTCCCCCAGCCAAATAAAAAAGAAATCACAATTTCTGTTAAGAAAAAAAAAAGGAAGACAAGTTACTCTTATGGTTTTTCTCATGTTTGCATTATCTATAAGAAAACAGTCTGTGGAAGCCTACCCATTGTTTGTCTCTCCTTACACCTCACTTTCTTATCTCTTTCCACTCTCACCCCTTTCTCATTGTATGAACAACGCAGACTCTCTTTATAACGGAAGTGGTGTATCATTTATAACACACACAACCTTTAGAAAGAAGCTTTGCTCATTTAGCATGTGTATGCAATAAGTAAGCTTATAGGAAGGGATATATTTAGTGGCAAAGACACAACCTATTGCAACCGGAGAAGGAAGTAGAATTTGATTTCCCTTTCATGAAAGGATCTCTCACTTTATAAAATGTTATAAGAAGCCCAATGCAAATTATACATGTGTGTGAAAATCAAACAGCTAAAAAAATTGTGTCAACTTACTATTTTAAATTATGACTTTCAAATGAAAACATTATGATTTTGAACAGAATATATAATCAGCCCAAATCTAAATTTTTTATTGATCACATTCAGTAAATTTTGGTCATTCTCTCATGAAAAACCATAAAATTTTATTCAATCCTTGTATAGTAAGGCAACTTGCAATTATACCTTCTCAAAAGTGATATATAATAGAGCAGCAAAAAGAAAACCACATAGTAAGAAGTGCTTGCAATCTCCAACAGATGAAATTCATTTTTAAAAATATATTTTTATTGATTTTAGAGAGAGAGGAAGGGAAAGGGCTAGAGAGATAGAAACATTGATGGGAAAGAAACATCAATCAGCTGCCTCCTGCATGCCCCCCACTAGGACTCTAGTCCTCAGCCTCTTGGGTCATGGGTCCACACTCAACTACTGAGCCATACTAGCTGGGCAAAAATCATTTTTTGATAGGTAAGCAGCCTCATAATTCAAAAAAAAATTAAAGCTAACTGGAAACAGGTTAAGACTTTTCTCTATTTGGGAGGAGAACACATTCATATCCTGTGTAGTGCTCTTACTCTGTAATTTCCTTTTGAGTCACAAGAAAAGATAAAAGAAGCTTTTTAAATGCTTGAACATGTGGTTAAAGCAGCCTATATTGTAGTCCCAGCACTGAGTGCAACAGGTTACAGCTGCTGCTGATAATTAGATTGGCCCTGTGAATTTCTTTTCTTGTTACTCTTTTTAAATGTTTCTATAAATACTGAAAAACTTATCAAGGTTCTTGAAACAGATATGCAGGTTAAAGAAAAATTGATGAGTTTATAGTTTTCTTGAAAAAAAAAGCCTTGATTTAATCATTGTAAAAATAATAATTATATTTTCCAGCCTGGCCAGCATGGCTCGGTAGGTCAGCATCGACCTATGAACCAGAAGATCATGGTTCGATTCCTGGTCAGGGCGCATACCCAGGTTGTAAACTCAATCCCCAGTGTGGAGTGTGCAGGAGGCAGCCAATCAATGATTCTCTCTCATCATTGATGTTTCTATCTCCTTCTCCTTCCCTCTCTAAAATAAAAAAAAAATCTAAAAAACATTTTCCAATGAGGAAAAATATAGCAACGAAGTAGTTTGATTCTAGTTTTTCATATGAGCAAGGCAGTAGAATGAACTCAATGGCATACACCTTAGAAACAAAATTATGATAATGTTGCCTGATATTCGCTTTGCTGCCTGTCCAATAGAACACCAGATAGTTTCTATTTTCTTTTAATTACAGTCATTTTTTATTGAATATAGGAGTGCCATGTGCCATATAAATAGCCTCAGGAAAGTAGGTTCTTAAATAGGACAGTACCATTTTTTAATCTACAATGAGAAATAATTATAATAATGACTTTTAAAAGTTTTATAAGTCACAATATTGAGACTAATCCACTATGAAAATCAAACCCATTTAACAGAGTGCCTATTATTAATCCTATGCTACACAAAAGGAGGTTTTTATAGGAAACAATATATGACAGATGATAGGTAGATAGATTGATAGACACATACATGCATGCATACATATAGACATATAGATATATATGGGCTGGGGGGAAAACATTTCCCTGCCACTAGATGAAAATCTGACAGACCACATAATTTTTTTCTTTCCATCTAGAGAATTAAATAGTTCTGTGTTCTCTTTATGATACAGAAACATGGTCTTTTTTTTTTTTTTTAATACTCACCCGAAGACAGGCTTATTTCGAACCACAACTTTTCTGGGGTATAGGACAAGGCTCCAATCAACTGAGCCACACTGCCAGGGGCCAGAAACATAGTCTTCATTCAAAAACTAAAAGTGTTCCATTCAAGATACCAGTCAACACTTCATCTTTATTGCAAAGTAAGAGTCTTCCCCACCTCCCAACTAACTTGCATTGGTGAACAGTGCCCGCTTTATGGTTGCCTTCTGGTTTCTGATTTTGCCCATTCCTTATCCCACTGAAGAGGGACTGGGGCCAAAGGGCCACTTTAAGGAAGATAGAAAATAGCTACAGGCCAAGTGACAGCTTCCAATGCTGTTGGAAGTTGACTTTAACTCTCCCTTGACCACTTTCCCTGAGCAGGTTTTTAAAGCTAATTTTTTGTGCTGTTGGAAGACAATTCTTCTAAGGTACCTTATGTTTCTGAGCATCTCATGAGCATAGACACTAACTACCTTTACTCTAGCCCAGTGGTCGGCAAACTCATTAGTCAGCAGAGCAGCAAACCATGGCTCATGAGCTGCATGTGGCTCACAAATTGCAATTTGCTGACCACTGCCCTAGCCTATCTTCCCAAGGTTGTTTGTATAATGAACAGCATCCCTCCAGATAAAACAATAGGTATGTTTACTGTCCAGTAAAAAATATTTAGTTTCCCTGGGTTCAGGATCCCTCTTCTGTAATGCAAACCACTGTTCATATAGCTGTCATCTGATCCCTTTAGCAATTCCTGTGGAAACTGGGGCTTGGGGAACTAGTGAAAGAAAACGCTGATTTTCTGGATATGGTTACTAATGTGAGCAGTCCTTGGTTTCTGATTCAGTAATCTTGAATCTTTTGCCAGCACTCATGAAACAGTGGAAAGCAAACTCAATAGTGTACAAGAGGGTAAAATCTCAGATCCTTTACATTTCTTAACAAGGGAATGTTCTTTGGGGAAACCTTTATACTACGTTTCTATTCTCATGGGTAATGTGAATCTCTAATCCCTCTTCAACACCTTATTTCCCCCCCATAAATTCACACTACATATACTCAACTTGTTAAAATGTATTATCTCTGGGAAGAATTAAAAATCCCCCAAGTTGCCACTCTCTCTCATGTTGCCAACATCTGGTGCACATGAAATACTAATGCTTACATTGTCAAATTTTGCAAGTCAATTCTAATGTTGACATATTCCACTCTCACTTTCCTAAGCATGAATCAGGTTACAATTCTCCCTGTACCCCTAAAGGGCTGTCCCAGTGGTCCCATAAACCACTTTCACAGTTAGCAACCATGTACATCCCTTCTAAATCTGGCTTTATCAATGGCAATAGCTTTCTCTAAAGCAAACTCCTTATCCTTTCATTTTCTTGTGAGCAATAGATTTCTAGTAGAGGAGCCCCAAAGTCATGAAACTGGTTATGACATATTTTATTTATAAATTTTACAGTGTATAAACACTTCACATTCTATTTAGGATCTTATACCTATCATATTAATATCTTGGGAGAAAAGAAAACAAGAGATCTTTAATAGACCCTCTGACAGTATTGCTATAATCATTGAATCATTTAATAAATGATAGTCATTTTATGTGGTTTTTTTCTCTGCATGTTCTCCTACATATTGGTGCCAGACATGGTGCAATCAGGGGAAGAAAGCAGTTTCTTGCCAGAGGACCCAAAATAAAAGGGAGGCTCAGGGAACTTGGAAGTACTAGTATATGGAAATAGTAAAGAGCTTAGAAAATGAACCATCAAAAGTAGTTCATGACCTCAAGGGTGCATCTCCAACCTGTATATGCTGGATCTGGACCTAATTAACATAACAAAGACTTTGAGAATTGAGCTAATCAGGGGACTGTTGCCTAGATCCAATATTGGTACATGCTCAGGAGTTATCTGAATAATGCAGCTAAAGCTATGATAATGGAACAGACATTGGAACCACAGCCCATAGCTAGCAGGTGGTCTCTAACTAACACAGTCAATTGCTACAAAAATGAAAACAACAACATTCTCCATCAGGTTTATAAAATACTTAGAGCCTCATAATGTAATATTCAAAATAACCAGGTTACACAAAAAATAATTATTCAATCTACAAAGAACCAATCGCAATGAGCTTGAGAAAACATAATAACAGACAATGCAATAATATAGATGTTGGAATTTCTCTGACATAGTCATTAAAGTGACTCTTAAAATATATAAATGACTAATTTCACACACTTGAATTAATATTATAATTTTAAATATCAGCAAACAAGTAGAGATAAAAAAGAATAATCCTATTGAAATTTTTGAACTGAAAAATAAAATAACTTAGGTAAAACTCACTCAAAGGAATCCAGAGCACAATAGAGATGGCAGAGGAATGAGGGGACTTGAAGACAGATCAATAAAAAATATTAAACAACAAGGAGAAAAAAATTAAACAGAGACTGACACAACTGCATGCTTTCTAAAGCAAACTTATTTTGAATACAATGATATAAGCATAGTAAGGAAAAGGGGTGTGAAAAAAAATACAATGTAAACACTAATCAAAAGAGAGCTGAAATGGCTATCTTAATATAAGAAAAACTGGATTTCAGAGCAAAACAAATTACCCAGTGGAAAGAGAGACAGAATTGGCCAATGTGGCTCAGTTGGTTGAGCCTCATCCAGTGCACTGAAAGGTCACCGGTTTTATTCCTAGTTATGGCACATACATAGATTGTGGGTTCAATCCCTAGACGGGGTGCATATGGGAAGTGGCTGGTTGATGTTTCTCTTTCACATCCATCACCCTTCCTCTCTTTCTTAAAATAAGAAAAGAGAGAGAGAGAGAGAGAGAGGAGAGGTGAGAGAGAGAGATAACATATTGATACATAGTGGTTTTATTCTTTATTTTGGTGGAGCACATCCTCAAATCACATTCATAGAGTATATGTCACTTTTATGAAATTTTATATATATTTGAAAATATTTATTCTATATAACTTTGGTGGGAATAAAATTGAAATCATTTTTCCTCCTGATTTTGAAGTTGTTGAATTATTACCTTCTAGCTTGTATTGTTAAAGTTTAAAGTTGATGTTATTCTGATTCTTACATTTTTTTTCTGATTCTTAAATTTTTCAGGAGATTTTAAAAGTTATTTCTTTATCAATGTTACTCTCAAATGATTAGTGTGCATATTTTCCCCTAATTAATTATGATTGATACTCAATAGATCATTTCAATCTGAGAGCTCATGAACTTTAGGTTTAAATTTTTTTTTAAAAAAATATTTCTTTGGTGATTTCTATTCTGTTTGTTAGGTATTGGATGTCCAATATTAATTCTCAATTTTTATTTCCTTTTCTTTTTTTTCAATGAATTGTTTTGGTATTTTTTTCTACTTTCTGAGCATCTACATTCAGCCTTTCTATTATTGTTTTATAAATTCTGCTCTCATATTTTTAGTTTCTAAGACTAAGACCTCTCTCTTATTCTTAATATTTCTACTTACAGTAACCTATTTTTTTATGAAGGTCTAAGAGTAATATATTCTCTTATGTCTCCAGACACACACACACACACACACACACACACACACACACACACACACAAGCATCCATTCACACAGTTTTCTTTAGTCCTCTTTCCTTCCAGTTCCATTTTTTATTTTTAGTTTATTTTGGTATGATAGAGGTCTACTTTAAAATACTGGCAATCTTTGCCTGTACATTTATATATAAAATGAAACATTAAAATGTGACTGGAAGCTGTGTATGCACAGGTGAACTCAGTGAGACTCACTATAGGTTAATCAGCCTAGCCAGTGATTTTAACTGTTACATTGAAGACCTTCACCTATTACTCTCTGCAAGGACTTTTTGAGTGTGTGTGTTTGTTTCATATTTGAGTGGGGTCAGTTTCTCTAAAAATAAATTCTACTGATCTTTATAGATGCTGTTGTTCTGAGAGCTAAACAGGGAAAGAATGCTTAAAAACTCTCAGAATCTAGGATGCAGCTTTTTAAAAAAAATCAGAGGATATGTCCTATTGATTTGAGAGAGAGAGGGGAACAGAAAGAAAGAGAGACATCAATGTAAGAGAGAAGCATCAACCAGTTCCTGCTGTATGCAAACCCACAACCCAGGTATGCACTCTGACTGAGATTCGAACCTGCCACCTTTGGTGTAGAGGATGGTGCTCCAGCCAACTGAGCTCCCAGCCAGGGCTAGAATGCAGCTCTTTACTTTATCCACTTTATGCCTGAATCCTAATTTTCTCTTATTCAACCTCCCTGGGAGTGAACTCCCTGCATTCTGTTGGTATTCTTCTACACACTGTCAAGAAATCCTCCTCATTTTAAATTACATACCATAGTTCATCTTTCAACAATACTAGTACCTCCATCTCCTAGATCTTTTGTTTTTTTTCCTCAGGTATCAAATCAGCTATCTTCCCTATAGAAGTTAGGTTTTAGACTTATTTGCCCTGCTGACTTACTTATACGCATGCATCTGCTTGCCACTTCAACATTTTCTTGACTTTTTTCATCCGTTATCATCTCTTTTTGTTACTTTTGTTTATACAGGGCTTAAATATTTTCTTCTTTTACTGCCATTTTAATGTTATTTGTTCCCCCTGGAGGAAATAGAGATAAAATTATGTGCTCTATATGCTATGTGAACTAGACATTGTCACCATAACCATCTCATCAGGTCATCTCTTTCTTCTGAATCCCTTGTGTTTTATCCTTTCCATTTTGTTTACCACCAGCCTCACTGTTCCCAGCTAACATCTCTCCTTCCCATCGTCCATACTGCTTGGAAAAGTGATCTTTCTAAAACCAAATTATGAAAATGCCTCTACCCTGTTTAAACCCTTAAGTGCACTAGCAGTAGAAACTTTGTAATTGGCATGCTGGGTCTTCCATGAATCTGGTTTTTCACTATTTCCTTGAACCCTACCCCATTCACACTGATCTCTTTGGTATTCTCCAAAAGAACTCATCCAGTTCCATATCTAAAAAATACCTTTCTTTTACTTCCATAACTTGTATATGTCTGTGTTGTTGTTGGTGTTTTAATTAAAATTAGAATCTTTTTTTTTATTCTTCTAAAATTAAACTCTGGAGTTACCTTCTCAGAGAACCCATCTTAACCACCAGTGCTTCTGTGTGTCCTCACTATGTATTCTACATGCCTTGCTCATTCCAGTTCAGGGATTAAGCAGAGTCCAATTCTGTGTAATTCATTCCCCTCTGGAATCTGAGCCTATATTGGTTGCTTCTATAATAGTTCCTATCACAGAAATTAAGCAGAACTGTGATGCATTGCTGTAGATTAAAGGGGGAAAACAATACACAATTGTAAGTTTATCAACATGGCACTGACTCCAGATTCATCAAAGATATATCCCCTTGGTTTCTAGAAGAATTCAATCACCCTGCTTAGTCAGTTTTAGACACTCCTCCTTTTATTGTTTATTGTTGCTCAGACATTTGGACTGCTTGCAACAATGAGTGATAACAATGGAGGAGTAGCTGAGAATGAAGGGAGTTAAGACCATCGTGGAAAATAAGAAGTTGCCAAAATTGACTTATCTCCCAAGTCCAAGACTCTCTGGTCTGGCAAACAGAACTTGGTAACAGCTCTTGCTTCATCAGAGCCCCCGAGTTACCTTGTGTTACTGGAGGACAAATGTCCCTTCGCGGGGAATTGCGCTGGTTAACTCTGTTTCCATTTTGTTGATTTTTTTAAAGGCTGTCAGTGTTTATGGGTGAGGAGGATGGACAAGTCCATTTGTCTTTGTGAGCCTTTTGTTTATTCCTCCCTAGCCGCTCTTCAATTCCATATAATTCAATTTTCAGCATTGTTGCTGGGCTTTAGATAAGAGCAAGACAACATCAACTTAGCTGCTTGTTTTACTTGACTTCCCTCCCTTTTCTCGCTGTTGGATTGAAGCAACCTCCTTGTTTCAGTGTTTGGGGGGTTTAGATAAAGAGGGTGGAGGTCCAAGCCCTGGTGCTTTTGTCTGTCCCCCTCTGTATGACTTATTACAGTCCTATTGCCCTGACCATTGTTGCTTCCCTCTGAAGTCTGGTTTATTTACTTGAAAATCTGATTTGTTTCATTTTATTACTGTGTTTGCGAAGTAACTGATATCAGATTGGGAGGGAAAGAACTGCCATTTACCAGCAGGCTGTGATGGCTTTGCCTCGGTCTGCAGGCCTGATTTTGAGGCCTCGTCTGCCCCGGGGCTCCCACAGAAATAAGATTACTGGCAATAACTGCTTCAACTGCTTTGAATAACAGACACAACTCAGAGAGCATAAAATTAGCATAAACACAGCACTGGTGTGTTCCCTCAGCCAGTGTGAGACAGGCAGGCTATGGAAAATTGACTGAAATGGGGTCAGACAACGTAAAAATCTGAAACATAGGAAATACCGCCTAAGAGATATAAGGTATTACCACCTCTCTCGTTTTCTTTTATCTCTCTCTATAGATAGTCATGCAGTTTTAATGATAAAATGTTAGAACTGATGAAAATTAAAGATGCAAAATCACTACCACCCTAAAATGCCTGCGTTATCTTTCCAGACAAATTATTATTAATCATTTCTCAGCTTTTTAATCCTGAGGGTAGAAAAATAAACACATTTGCACAGTCATTTTAAATTGATTTTTCTTTTGGAGAGATATTAGTTTGAGGACAGAGTTTGCTTCAGGAAGGAAGTGAACAGATGAAGCAGTACAGGATTTGTCGCTTGAAACAATTTCTCCCATATCTATTTATCAAATATTAAAATGGAATATGCAGCCGACAAACACAATAAAGTCTAACATTACAGGGAAAAGAGTGACGCTGTGCAGATGGAAGCTACGATTGTGTTGTTTTAATAATATGTTGTCACATATGGAATACACTTTTCAATACAGCTGCATATAGATGGGTCCCATTGCTTATTTATTTATTTTCTAAGCGATGTTGGCAAAGGTCCTCCTTACCATGCCAAAAAAACTGAAATGTTCTTGGAACTTGGCATTTTCTGATCTCATCGTGGCCAGAGGTAGTTCCAAAGGTTGATGATCTCACACTTCAAATTTGAATTAGGGGGAAAGGGTATAAATATTTAGTGCTATTTCCTCCCACAAGACTAGCTTTAGGTCACTCTATTATAGTCTGTATACAGTCTCTTTAACAGCATTTTCCACGTTTAGGTGTTACCAGTTAATGCCAATCTTCCCCATTAATCTGATGAAGTGAGAAACCTTGTTTATCTTATTTACTACCTTACTCCTAGTACCTAGTACGGTGCCTGGTATTTATTAAGCACTCAATAAATATTTACTGAATATTGTGTGAATAAAATATGACCAAATGACTGGAGATTATACTGAGAAAGATAATATAAACTTGAGAGGATGGTTCTTACAGAATCTCTATCAAAATTTTGATTAAATAAAAATGGTAATAGTGGGCTCATTGTCTTTAGATTCTAAAAAACAAACAAACGGAGTCTTTAAAATAGATGCAAATGAAATGTCGAGTGGCCATATTTCTGTAAACACTAGCCATAGAAAATACAACTTACAGAAAAATTCCATAGACTCTGCTGATGTGAAATTCATCTGGCATGTGAGAATACTGCATTTAATACACTTGTATATTGTTAGCAAGTTTAGGTTGTCAACTCTATGCACACATACTATAGTGGTATCAAATAATCGCAGAATACCACATTATCATTCCAGTCTATGTTACAAAAGAATTCCACTCTATGTTATAAAAGAAATTTCATCTGTAAGAGTTTAAATGTATCCTGTTAGACATTCACTCTAAAGCTGAGTGGATAAAATTCACATTTAGTTTTCTTTTGCCTTATTATACTAGAGGCCCAATGCATGAAATTTATGCAAGGGGCTCAGCCTCATAGCCCCAGCTTCCTCTGGAAGATTGTTTAGCGGTTTGGTCTAATTAGCATATTAGTTCTTTATTATATATATAGGACTAGAGGCTCAGAGCACAGATTTGTGCACTGGTGGGATCCCTTGGCCTGGCCTGCAGGGATCGAGCCAAAACCAGATCTATGACATCCCCTGAGGGTTCTCAGATTATGAGAGGGTGGTTCCCCAGGTGATGCACCCCAGAATCAGGGTCCCTCCTCTCTGGTTTCGGATCTGTCACCCAATAACCACAGCTGCCAAGTCACCACAAATTGGCAGCTACTGCATTGAGCATCTGCCCCTAGTGGTCAGTGTGCATCATAGCTACCAGTCAGACAGTTGATCAGCCAAATGGTTGCTATAGTAAAAAAAATTTACTATATTTACCATATAGTAAATATATATATATATATATATATATATATATATATATATATTTACTTAATCTTGAGAAAGAAGTTGACTTTGTTGACTTTTTTTTTTTTTTTACTTATTTTAGTGACATGGGGCTTTCTTCTCTCCTTTCTCTGATCTCTTATAAGAATAATGATCTAATTCACATATTTGGGTCAGAGAAATTGGAACTTTACATTATTAATTACTTTATGTCTACAGCCAGCCTCCCCAAGTAAATTGTAAGTACCAAAGGGCAGACCACATGTCCTGTGTTGCTAGTATCTTCAAATCCTTGCATATAGTGGTACATATCAGAAGGGTAGATAATATAGACAGCTCTCTGTTTGAATTCAGCTCTCACTTATCTACAAATTTAAGTGTACCCACAATATACACAGACATTATGAGAAATGGATACCCAATCAAGGCCCCTTCTATTTGCATATTTGATCTCAATTTCTGAAAAAGTTTTCTCTACCCACAAATGTCCCCTGCTCCAGAGAACTTAAATTACTAAGCACAGTTGTATCTATGAATGTGATATTAGAAGTAATTACAAGAGTCAGGTGCTGTAGTTGAATTCACTCACTGTGCCTGAATAATGTGATCACAGTTCACATTGTCGGGCTATCTTCTCTGTTCAGGATGAAACCTTTTTTTCTGAGATCCTGTGAGATGGTGCCTTGGCAGCTATACTTGTATGTTATTCTGTACCTGAACATAGTTGCTTGAACCAGCCACACTAATCAGATTCTTTCTCTAGTGAAGTTCACCTTCAGTCTGAGATATTCTTATTCAGTCTGAACTGTCAACATCCACTGAGAAAATATAAACTGCAAATACGTGGGCAACCCTCTTTCTCCAGTGACCATATTCACCTTCTGAGAAAGAAAGATCCTATGGATGTTATATTAATTAGGGGTTGTGCTGGCTGCATGACAGAGAAACCCAGCCATTTTGGCTAATTTTTAAAATTCCTCCACATAATAAGAGGTACAGAGATAGGCAGTCTTGGGCTGTTAGGGTATTAATAATTCTCTAGTTTTCTGCTCCAGTGTGTGTGTCTCTCAGCCTCTTGGCCCTAAAATAGTTCATCCTTCTTCAGGCATGGCTCCTGTATTCTAGCAGAAAAGAAATAGGTTCATTCCATCAGAGTTCCACTGTTCATGAACAGCTTCCTGAAGTCACTACCTGGTAACTTCTACTTATCATTAGCTTGGACAATGTCACACAGCTATGTAGCTCAAAGGAGCCTGGGAAAGCTAGACATATTACACCTCTGAACAAAATCGAAGTTCTATTAACAATGAGAAAGGGGAGAATATACATGGAATAGACACTGAACCAGCTATTAGTGGAAAAAACAAAAACAAATAAACAACAAAAAATATAGACCAGAGATTTGGTGGCCTAAGAGAAAAGAATAAGAGAGTAGTCTGCCTGCCTTCCAGATAGTTCTTGCTTTTTGCCCGAGTCCTTTGTTAAGCCTAACTATTATGAACTGTAAGTGTCCCTACAACACATTATTATTTTTTGCTTACTCTCTTTTTAAAAAAAGTGAATAGGTATTACATTTTAGAGTCCTTTTCAGGTCACAGCAAAATTGAGCTGAAAGTATAGAACATTTCCATATACTCCCTACTTCCCCTCTCCACCACATGCAGCCTTCTACATTATCAACATTCTCCATCAGGGTGGTATGTTGGTTACAATTCATAAACATACAATGATACATCACTATTACTCAAAGTCTATAGTTTGTATCAGGATTCATTGAGGGTGTTGTGCAATGCATGGGTTTTAAAAATGTGTAATAACATGTAGCCACCATTATAATATAGAAAATTGCTTTATTGCCCTAATTTTTTCTGTGCTCTGTCTATTCATCCTTCCCCCTATGTCCTAACAACCACTGATCTTTTACTGTCATCATAGTTCTATCTTCCCCAGAATGTCAAATAGTTGGAGTCCTATAGAATGAAACCTTCTCAGATTGGCTTCTTTCACCTAGCAATATTCATCTAAGGCTACTTCGTGTCTTTCCACGGCTTGTTGGTGCTCTCTCGCTCTCTCTCTCTCTCTCTCTCTCTCTCTCTCTTTCTCAAAACTGAATAATACTTCGTGATCAGATGTACCACAGTTTATTGAACTATTCACATACTGAAGGGCATCTTGGTTGCTTGCAAGTTTGGGTAAACTATAAACATCTGTGTGTAGGTTTTCATATGGACATAAATTTCAAATCAAGAAGTGCTCCTGCATGGGATGTATTATCACTTCCCCTCATAGCTCCCAAAACCAATGATGAAGTTTAAGTCACATTCTAATCCAACTAAGACATTCTGGGCCTCCTAAGGGAAATAAAGAACTATCCTACAAAGAAGCTATAAGACCCAGCTATCTTGCACATCCCAGCAGGACCCTGGATAGCTCACATAAAACTGGGTCCTGAGATTGCTGGGTTAAAGCTGGCAGAACATGAAGTTGGATAAGGGGGATTTCTTCGATATCTGAGGACTCTCCCACAACATAGGTATTAATATCCTGGCAATGATCCCAGAAAATGGTTCCAATGTGCTGCTAGAATAACATATAGAAACATCATAGAAGGTGAAGTATAAATGCTATGCTTTTTATGGTTGATGGGGGAAGAAGTAATAAAAAACCAAGAGAAGTAAGTATGTAAGAGTGGATATATTTTGTAAGGCCACAAAATGTACTAGGTGAGTAAGATCCCACAAGAGGGGCCAAGAGATATTTCATTTGCTGACATAATAATAAAACACACACACACACACACACACACACACACACACACACACACACACACGTACGTGTTGATGAGATGGACAACAGCATCATTAAGGTCCTTAGAGTAGGAAATGGGAGATTACTCTAGACCTGCGCTAGGTGATAGTAATAGAACGATTGGCTCCAGCATTAATAAAGGACAGGTGGTGATACACTGATCAGAGTGAAAGTTAGATCACCTGGATATCCCACAGAACATCACATGGTTCACTTCATGATAGCATCGTGCTAATTTGAGCAGGGAGTGGCAGGTGCTATAGTGTCCATGTAGTCCAGGGAGTGAGAGATAAAGCCTGAGTATCCAGGGGCCACTGCTTCAGTGCAATGTTTAGGGATGCATGGTTAGGAACAGAGAGGAACATCTCCTCTAAAGTGAAGCACTAATTAATGTATTTCAAAACTCCCACCATAAAAAATAAATAAGTAAATAAATAAATAAATAAAACAGAACGCCTGGCAGGCCTCATTGGGTTTTGGAGGCAGCAAGTTCCATACTTGCTTATATATTGATACCATGGTATGAAAGGTTGCTGAACAGGAATGTCTCTGCCAGTGGCCCTGCTGCTTTGGTCACATGACCCAGCAGGCCCTATGATCTTGGAGAGCTATATGGTGGGAACAAGGCAATGTAAAATTTACAACAAGCCTTAATGGCATCAATATCTAGAGTCCTAGGGTTCTGAACCAAGGCAATGTCATCTGCATTGGAAAGTTATAGACCTTTCAAAACTCAGCTCCTGGTGTGCTGCTGGATCCTGGTTAAGAAGAAGCACATGATCCATGGAATACCAAGTGATCATGCAACCAAAATTACCCTTCATGGGACAGGGTCTGTCAGAAACCCGAAATCATATGGTTGTCTCAGCCCAGCAGCAATCTAGAATAATGTGAGTGGCACATCTAGGATCAAACATAAACAGAACCAAAGGGTACATGTAAGCTGCACAAGCAGGCAGCCTCTTCTCTCCTGTTACCTGGTACATCACACCTCTCTCTTAGCTCACCTGTGTCACATGGGGGGTGGGTGTTCCCATATGGCCAGCTAGAAGAGGACAGAAAAATTCAAGTTTGGTTCCTGGATGAACTGGCTAAGTATGTAGATGCAAACTGAAAATGGACTGCCCTCCACTACAGCCAGGGTAGCCTCAATAGACACCTTAAAAGACATCCATTAGAAACTCTCACAATGGATGGTCCACTGGTCATCCACTTTTTGTGGAACTCTATGATAGGCGGAAACATATGTATCCATCAGCTCTGAATTCTGAGTTCCTGGAAGGCTACTTCCACTCGATAAATATTTGTTGAATGAAAGAATCAACTCAACAATACTCATTAAGCACATACTTTGACCCAGAAACATAATAAATATTTGGCGGTTTATTATTTAAGACTCTCATTAATATTGTACCTGGCACAATAGGGTGCCAAGGCAGAAACTTGGAAATATAAAGGAAAATCAGTTTTTTAAAAAGTGCAATGGGTAAATCTTATTTTTTTATTTTTATTTTCAGGGAGTCTATGCACGAATAGCCAAGGTTGCAGAGAAAGCACAATTAAGGGATCCAGAGAGAGAAACAGGAGGAAATTAGTGACTATAACCTGATGCTGTTTTCCACTCATGTTTACATAAATTAAAAAGAATTTCATTTATTTTGATCTAGATACTCATATTACCCTCATATTTCTTTTGAAAGAAATATTACTTTTCCCGATCATTATTCCTGTACAACCTCTGCTATGACTCAAGCATTTATTGCTTTTTGACTAAATGAATTTAGTTCAGTGAATATGCAGAAAAGACAATACAACATGTAACTTCAATCAGGTAATAGTCTAGGCACTGGTAGGATCCAATTAGATTAGTTTATTTTTGGCAAATGTCTGCATAGATAATGTGAATAATATAAAGTGTCCATCCATGACTTTCGTTTAAAATAACATGTAGAAATAAGACTACATCCAGCAATAATGCTGCTTGATATTTACTTAAATGAGTTGGAAATGTAGAGGTCTGCACTATCTTTAAGCAAAGGTGAAGTGCTGGTCTCTAATAGAGAGGGTTTGGCTACTTTGGCCAGTACAGAAGGTTTACAGCACCAGTCCCCAATCTGGGGAGCCTTTGCCAAAGGGGACACTTGGCAGTGTCTGCCAATATTTTTGATTGTCACAAATGGAGGGAAGGGGCTACTGGCTACAGGTATCTACTGGGTAGAGGGCAGGGATGCTGTTATAAATCTTACAATGCACATACAGCCCTCTCTCTGCCCTTCAAAAAAGAACTATATCTGGCCTTAATTACTAATAGTGCAGAGGTTGAGAAATCCTGGTTTGGGGGGAGTTTGGGAATTCATGATTTCTAGCAAACAATGCTTAATATCTCCATAACTCATCTCAGGATCTCATATCCTTCTTAATTAGACCTCTGAACTTGGCAAAGCAAACCAACTTAGGTTCTCTGGAGTTCTGCTATCCTTATGATTAAATTCTGGGCTGGTACTCAACTTGCTCTGCCTTTAAACTGTAAGAAATAGACATATCTTCATATGTTGCCAAAGGAAGGCTTTCACACCTAGCCTTTAACATTGGATTAATCACCCTCAACCTTTCATTATTTATTTTCCAAAGAATCAAATATTCCCAGCAAAGTCTATTCAAATTATTTTTCCTCTAATTATTTTCTATGAGTTTCTCAAACACCTAATGCATTTACCCACTAGTATATTTTATTCCACCGGCACACCATCCCAATTCATCCAAGGTGAAATTTTAGTAACTTGGCACTGCTGTTTTGTGCCACATTATCCATGCTTATAACCTTTCACCGGTGATAGGAGCTCATGCCCACTGACTGGTGAATGAGAACCTTCCAGAATCCTATGCTAGTAACTGCTTACTCAGACTTCTGGTACCAACCAATCAGGCTTCCAGGGAAGGGAAAGAAGATTGTGTAATGGAAATTTGTGTGTGGAGGGTTTATCAGAGAATTCTTAGGGGATGAACACCTGAGGGTGAAGGGAAGGCAGCAGGGTGGGGAAGGAAGTTAGGCTGTGATGCCGGCACAGCCACAGCAGTGGGTACAGGCAGATCACTGTAACTCTGAAGCTGAGATGGCTCTGTAGAATTGACCAATTCAATATAAGGATACTTTTTTAGTTCTCCTTCATTAATCTGTCATTGGATCCAGGAATTCACAAACTTAAAAATATCTGGGAATGTGACAGCGAAGTGGCCATCCCTAATATTTTCAATGTCCCTTCTCTGTCACCTTCCCAAAGGACATTATAAAGACAATGATGCCAGAAACCAATCATTGTCTCACTTATTTCTATATGTAGATGTAAAAGGCTGGTAAACCTTGAAGTTCTGAAAGGTCAGAGCCAACCACTCCCTATCTAATTGAGACAATGGTAAATGAGACAACTTCCCCATCTTCTAATCATATAAATCCTTACTGATATGATAATCTGATTATTACCTGCCTAAAGGCTATGGGTGTATCCCATAACCTGCTTAAGGGTAATGGGTGTATCCTATAGTCTCAATTAAAAGGGATAGCAAGGCCTATAGAGCCTAGTGATAGTCCTCCCCACTAGAGGTGGACTCCTGCTGGCCCCCCATTTTTCCCAAATTAAATCTTTTCCAGTCTCTTTTCATTTGTGTGCGGCCTTCCCCAGAAACCGGACTCTGAACAGGAATCCTGAACCACACTGGACATGATAAGGGATCCCACACAATGATGTTTCATATTCCATTTACAGTTATTCATAGTTATGATAGATACCCTACTCAGTTCTCTCTCTTCACTTGTGCTAGTTGCTTAGAAAAGCCTATTATAATAACTTGTATGTTGTGTGAATAGATTATTTTATAAAAACTAGAGAATTAGCCCAAACAGTGTGGGTCAGGACATATGCTTGGATTGTGAGCTTCATCCCTAGTAGGGGGTGTGCAGGAGGCAACTGATAGATGTTTCTCCCTCATCAATGTTTTCTCTCCCTCTGTTTTCCTCTTTCCAAAATAATATATATATATATATATATATATATATATATATATATATATATATATATAAAATAGTAATTTTAAAAATTAGAGAATTAGCTGTAGTCCAGAATAGCAAGCATGCATGTGTGCATGTACACAGAAGTCCATGCACACACCCACATGATCACACACATATGCAAACTAAAACCTGGAGAAATAAAATTAAGTTCACTAATAAGTTACAGAACCCTTTCTGAGGTTTTGAACTTCCATGGAGCAAAGGAATGTGGTTGGAATCAAGCTCACCCAGCTCTCAAAGGGCAAGAAGACTAGCTGACATCAGGGCTGCAAATAGCATGTGCTTAGGGTTAATTTGCATACCCACTCCTGATTGGCTGGTGGGCGTTGCAAAGGTACAGTCAATTTACATATTTCCTTTTTATTAATTAAGATATGTAAAGTTAGGATCTGTAAAATATACATTTATTTCATTCATAGAACTATAGTTTTTAAATTTGTTTGCCTAATTGATACACCTCAAGTGCAATCATCAAGTGCAAATTTTTAAAAAAAATTTTGGCATGAAAACTATGTATTCAGTCTTTAGAAGATTAGGAAAGTGATGAACTTACCTCACTTTCTGAGTTTGAGATTTTTAAGGGGGAAAAAGAAAAGAGTTCATGCTGGCAATAACAAGACTATTATCAAACTACCAATTTGCAAAGCAGCTAACACCTCTCTTTTCACATTCATTCACACAGTCACATATTTATGATTAAAATGAGTACATTGGTTCATGTTTATGCTGAAATAAAGATAATTATTGCTATTTTAAAGCCTCAGATAAAAGGCTTAACTTCCTGACTCCTGCAGAAAAGTCTGAGTGTGTTCACATATGTGTATACTAATAAAGTAGAAATGTAGATAAAATATTGGAGATATGTCAGATAAAGAGAAATCACTGCATAAAAGTATTGTCAGTATGCTTGATATCTTTCTCAGTTTTCTCCTTTTGGTGAGATGAAAATTGGTCTGGTGTGAAGACTAGAAAAAAGAGCAATATTTTCTCTGTTTTAATGACAACACAAGTCTTCATTAAGCAAAGTGTATAAGGAGATCACAAACAGATTTCAATGTCTCTTTTCCTCTAGGCTTCCAAACACATGTATGTTATTGTAATTCCCCAAGAAGGCAGCTTTTTGTTACATAGCAAAACTAGCCAAATCAATCTATTTTTCCTAAGACAAACTGCTTTCAAAAACTCACTGTTACAAGAATGTGTAAGGCTGCAAGGATACAAATTCAAAATCATGGTCTCCTTTGAAGTATGGAATAGGCCAGTGATTCCCCCCCAAGGAGGTGGGGGTGAGGAATTTTTGCCACTCAGGGACATTTGGCAATGTCTGGAGACATCTTTGGTCATTACAAGTCGGAGGTAAAGAGACGGGGTGCTACTAGTACCTAGTGGGTGGAGGCCAGAGAGACAGGTGAACATCCTACAGTGAGTAGGACAGACCGCACAACCAAGAATTTCCCAGCATAAAGATGTCAATAATGCAGAAGTTGAAAAATTCGACATTAAGGAAAAGAATACTGGACATCCTGGATTAGAACTCAGATATGTTGACTCAGGTGTGATCATAGGATAAATTATGTCATTGAGCCCATCTCCTTATGGAAGCCATGACAAGCCCATTTTGCCAAAATGGAGAAAATTATACCTGTCTTCAAGAGTTCTTATGAGGGTTAGATGAGATACATGTAGATATCATAACATTTCCTGTTATTCTCCTGCTCTAAAAGGAGCCCCAACCCTCTGTAAAATTAAGGGCTTATCATCTATATTTTCTAATGTTTCCAATAGTAAAGGTAGCATTCCTGGTCCTTTTCTTTAAGGTTGCATTATTTGCCAAGGATCTCCTTAGTATTCCCTGTAAATTGTTTTTCCAGAAATCTCTTAACTTACCTCAGTCCCAGAAATGGATGTATTTTAGAATGAACTTGAAGTCTAATACATGTAAACAATTTTTAAAACATAAAATATATAGAAATTATCATTAGCTTTTTTGTCCATCTTAAGAAATAACACATTAACAACCTGCTATGTCTCCTACCATAATCACCACCTCCTCATCCTTAACCATTCATGATCTTTCTCCCTTTCAGGTAAGAACATCCTGATTTAGTGTTAATCACTTACATATTTTTAATTTACATTCTCTGCTATATTTATATGCATTCTTTGATAATATATTGTTTAATTCTGCCTTCTCTGATCTTTATATAAATAGCATTATATGGTCTACATTATATGCTCTACATTGAATTTGTACATCAAATTGGGCAACATTTTATTTCATCATACTGAGACATTTTATTTATAAACATAGTGTCTCCATTTATTCAGGCTTTATAAATTGTTTTCAATAAAGTTTATAACATTCTCCATTAATGTCTAATGTGTATGTTCACAGATTTATTCTTAGACATGTTATTTTTAGAATACCATTATAAATGATATCACTTTCAATTAATTTTTTCCAACTGTTACTGATCTAGAGAAATGTAATTACAGTCAGGTACCACATAACAATGAGGATACTTTCTGAGAAATGGGTCCTCGGGTGCTTTCATCCTTGTATAGACATGATACATGATAGAGTGCAGCTCCACAAAGCTAGATGGTACAAGTTACTACATACCGAGGCTCTATGGTCCAGTCTAGTCTATTGCTCCTAGTACATGAGCCTGTACAGCAGGTTGCTGTACAGAACAACAGAAGATTAAATCAAGCACCAGACAATACAATGCAATCAAATAACACTAGATGTATGAGGCTGCTGTCAGCATAGCATGGCATACTGTTTCACATCAAACTTTTAAAAAAAGTGGAATGAGTACACTAAAATAATGATTAAAGGTATAATATAGTAAATATATAAGCCAGTAACATAGTCATATATTATCATTATCAAGTATTGTGTACTATACATAAATCTCTGTACTATACTTTCATACAATTGGCAGTGCAGTAGGTTTGTTTATACCAGCATTACTCTATGATATTATGAAAGCTACAATAGGAATTTTCAGCTCCATTATAATCTTACAAGACCACTACCATAGATGTGACCTGTCATTGACTGAAATTTCAATTATGTAGTCAATGAATGGAGTATGTATGTGACATACTTTATTTCATGTGTGAAAAAATATCACTTATGATATAATGATTATAAGAAAGTAATCAGGTTTTACTTTGTTATAATTTTGTATATCTATTACCTACTCTAAGAATAATATTTAGTATGTTAGGTGCATAGATGGGACCCTGGCTGATTTTCAGTCTAGACTAGGGTTTAGAAAGAAAATCAGCCAGGGTCCCATCTATGCACCCCTCTCCCATTCCTTGGGTGATATTTATTAGACTTATCATCCTACTAATACTAGATATCAAAATTGTGTTTTTATCCAGAGTATGTTTCACTAATACAATCATTCATAGCATAGTCTCTTTTAATTTTATGGAATAACATCTCTACTTAGAACCAAATTCTGATATGATGTCATTTATAGTGTCATATAGGACCTATTACTGATATATTTGAACAATTATAGTGAATTAATTCATTGGGGTCATGTTTATATTTTATTGTAACGTACATAACAATTGCTTTAAGTCTGTGACTCATTTAATTACATTTATCATAGCCTCTTCTTAAGAGGAAGTCTACTTGACTATCATAAGAGAATGTGATTTTCTGGTTTGATACTTTTATTGTAGGGAATGAGTCCAGACCTAGAGGAACATGATAATTTCTTTAAAATGCTAAGTTCCTCCTTAACCTAAAATTTTACTGTGTCTTACATTTTCTTCAAAAAGGATTTTTAAGAAGACCCAACTAATAAATTTTCTAGAGAATTTCATGTCCTATTTTAATTGACCACTTCTGCTTTTTCTTCCTATTCTTTCAGCCATACAGGCTGCCCTCACCTGCCTCCATATCTAGCAGAGGGAAATAGATAGCCTAGGACAGTGGTTGGCAAACTCATTAGTCAACAGAGCCAAATATCAACACTATAACGATTGAAATTTCTTTTGAGAGCCAAACTTCTTAAACTTAAACTTCTTCTAATGCCACTTCTTCAAAATAGACTCACCCAGGCTGTGGTATTTTGTGGAAGAGCCACACTCAAGGGGTCAAAGAGCCGCATGTGGCTTGCGAGCTGCGGTTTGCCAACCACTGGCCTAGAACTTTTGTGTACTTGCCTCAACAAGTACAGTTTGAGAAATAACATTTGGGAGAAGCCTTGCTGGTTTGAACTCAAAAGATGGACCCAAACTGTCTTCTATGACTTAGGAGCAGGCAATAAAAAAATTAAATAACCTATCCTCTTCTCTTCCCAGATATATAGGCATTTGAATTTCATTTGGGACCAGAGGCTTTTCCTTAGCTAATTCCCTTTTTATTGGCCAGTTCTTTCATTACTTGTATATAAACTAATTAATGTAAACCCTAGTCTAGACAGAAAATCAGCCAGAGTCCCATCTATGCGCCCCTGTCTGACATCCATGGGGCTGCCCTCTTGTACCTCTAAAGTATGCATGTTAAAACTTCTGATCACCTGTATTAAAAACAGGAATAAGGATTAATGAAATATTTACAGTTCCTGCCTTTTTTGTACACAACTTTTTACATCTAATATTAATCTTTAAGTACTATTATTATTTTTCATTTCAAGCTTTCTTCGTGTAACCTTTATAGTCCAGGGTTAAAAGGGGGCTAGAGAGGGTTACATATGACATATAAGCCATTTCTCTAATCCATGAGGGGGTGGGTTGCATCTGATATTCTTTCCTCTGCCTTCTAGTTAAGTCTTTGTTAATACTGTCCTTGATCTCTGAAGACCCAATCCAGTAAAGGTAGAGGAACTCCAATAAGTTTTCCTCTTTGCCACCCCTCTGTGTTTTATATCCCATTTCTTCAGGCAGAGCAGGACAGAGGGGACGCGTTATGTTATTTCTCCCAGGCCAGATGAAATAAACCTGGCAGGAACAGATGTTAAATTGAAACCTTTGAAAAGTTAACACTATCTTCTGTAAATGAAACCTTAGGGAGGAAGACTTGAGACAATCGCCGTGGGCGTGGAATACCAACGCAAGAGTTTATTCTTGCCCCTCCACCCTGGGCAGTGGGGGTGGGCAGGGAGTGAACTAATGAATAGAAGTCTTCAAAAGACACCTCAGCCTCAGTTCTGGCTTTCTGATTCCACAGAACCCAACAGCCAGCCTTTCTCAATGGGCCTTTCCTAGGCATTGCAAGCAGGAGAGCTTTGCCAACTTGCATCTGCTTTATCAAGTGGACTCCCAGAATTCTAATTTTCCAATTCAAGGAGTTTGCCTCCATGAGGAACACCCATAACATCTATCCAAATAAGAGCTGCTGAAAATAACGTAGTCTTCGACCCTTTTAGGGTGATTCATTTTAGTCCCACCGTCACTCTTTTAGCACTCAGCCCCTACGACTCTTTATTATTAAGCCCCTCATGACTACTGTATGTTGATTTGTTTTCTAAACTCTTTCACTTGGACACACAAAGAGTACTCAATTTGCACAAATCAAATTTTTATACACGTGTTGCTTGTGAGTTTGGGGTATATAGGCACAAATATCCCACTTATAAATTTTAAAAATTGAAGTTAATAGAATTTAAGGACTGTGAGTACAGTGGTTAGAATTATTGTTTTACCTCTTCCCAGTTGTGTAACCACTTAATTTTTTTTTTCTTAGAGAGAGAGTGAGAAAAGGAGGGAGGGGGAGAAGGAAAGAGAGAGAAACATCAATTGGATTGAACCTGAAACCTGGGTATGTGACTGGACAAGAAATCGAACCCTCTATTGTTAGGTGCACGGATTATGCTCCAAGCAACTGAGCCACACCAGCCAGGGAAAACTACTTAGTTTCTTTATGATTCAGTTTTCACATCTGTAAAATGAGGATAATTATTAGAGCTACCTCCCAGCTTTGTTTAAATGATTAAACCTGTTAGCACTTGAAAAGCACCTACAACAGGGCCCAGCTCATAATAAGATCTAAAACACAATGACTTATTGTTTTCATAATGATTTCACTTGACTTGAATAATATATGCATTATATAATAATGACTCTAGTATTGTAAGATTCAGGCTACAATCACTCACTACCGGTAGTACTGTCATCTCTCCTGTACAATTTGTCACTGAGAACATCAAAGCAAGCTCAAGAGTTGTTTTTTTGTTGCTGTTTTTGTTAGTTCATTTGTTTTACCTAGAAAAACAGTCTTCCTGGAGTGGAAAGGAAGACTCAAGTTCACTTTAACTATGTAGATAAGCAGAATAGCAGAAAGAAGTTCAGGACAAAAGCAAGGGACACAATTATTCTCAACATGTCCTATATTTGTGGATAACATATTTCAATAAGAACAAATAATAAATGATATAATGTGATAAAGGTGCTGATTATCACTACAATGACAACTGTACTAAGGCTATATAAATGTATCAAATTAGCATGCTATACACCTTAAATTTTATACAACATTATATGTCAAATATTTATCAATCATTTTTTTAAGTATGGTGATGAACACTCTCCAGAGCATGTATGTCTGAAAAAGAACTGTACAGAACTTTCCTGGGAGAGTGATTATCCCCACCATCCCTGATACTAGGGATGAGAATTACCTTCAGAAGGGGTGTGAATATGTCTTAATTTTTAAGAGGAAGGGGGAGAGGAAAGGGCAGCATTTGGTGAAAATGAATCCACAGTGGGAGTTGGGGAAGGAGAAGAGGTGGTTTTGAATGTGCCCACAGGTTCTGGTGCAGGGAAAATGGCAAAAACACATGGAAAGAGAGGAGAGCTCTAGAATCTATTTCTTCATGTGCATTTCTTTGTATTTCCTTCAGGAGTGTTTCACCAGTTACTAATAAGTGTCCTGACTTCTCCCAACCTCCTTCCCACCCCACTCTTGTTCTTACCAAGTCCATCTTCTTCGGTAATGTCAGTTTCCACCTGTTCTTAGTCTCCAATTCATTTACCTCTATCTTTATTTTTATTTCAAATTCTGTATTGTTTAAAGTATTACATAAGTCTCCTTTTGCCCCCATTGACCTCTATCTTTAAAAGTGGATTGTTGGCCTCCAGTTTTTCCCAAGTCCCTCTGAGTTCTTCCGTGTTCTCAAGTCCATAGGAGAAAAAAGTTGCCCAGACTTATTCACCAAGGTGGAAGTTAAGCCCCACTTTCCCATATGTATCTTTCCTATGCAAGATGTACGGTAATTTTAATTATGGTCCTACTAATTTAGAAGTTAGAGCGTTCTCCAGGCTTAAATATAGTATTCTGTTCTGTTCTTTCAGTGTCTTGCAATCTCACTCTTTCTCTTTTCTTCCTTCATTTACTTAGACCTAGCTTTTCCCCCCCAAAGGGAAATCCTGCCTTCACAGGATTGGTGAGGCGTGCCCTGCCAGAGACCAGATCTCTCAAACAGCATCCAGTATTTTTACTGAGTTCGCCAGTGCCATTCCTCCTCCTGACAGGTAATTGTGAGGTAAGTGTATTCTAACTCCCCAGCTGCACCAGCGGGGCACCAAAGGAAAGGAGCTCCTGCTCAGACCAGTTTCACCTTCACAAATAAAGGCAGAAGTAGGACTCCCCCTATGAACACATTCCCAGGGTAAGTGGATGCGCTATGCCAGGTTTCCCAACAGTGAGCTTTTCAGCTGGTTCCCCTTTCTCATTGACCAGTGGAATAATTTCGGCTTTAGGGATCAGAATAGATTTTTCCACAGTGCTCCCCCTTTCCTTTTGTAAAATAGAGAGAACACATTTTAAAGTGTCTTAAAATAAACCAGAAGGACTCAATACATATACTAGCTTCCCTGAATTGTAAGTAGAAAACAGACAGAGACTCGGTTGGCCACTGAGGCAGATATAAGGGCAGGAGAAATTATTTTTTGTTGTTCTCACAAAACTCCTGGTTTCTCTGGAATCGACACTGTACTTGGGAATGGTGATTTTGAGGGATATTTCACTTTTATATTTTGTTTTTAAGATATTAGGTGCCCCAGTTAAGGCCACCTCTGCCCCAACAATTTAGAAATGTCTGTAATTTTAAAACTAGGCAATATTTTATCAGTGTGATTGCATTATTTATAACTAAATATTAACCTTTGAATTTTTTAAAAAATCAGAAAAGGTCTGGGGAGTCAAGAACTCTTTAAATTATCTTTCCAGATACTTCTACAAACACTTCTCAATGTTAGCCAAACAGATTGACTTTCTTTCCCTGTCAGCATTTTTTTGATGTTTTGTCTTTATCTTATCTTTACCTTTTGTGCCATCTTCTCACCACTGCAAAATATTGGTCACCATTGAAAACCAAGTTCAAATTTCACTCATGTATGCAGTCACCTTTCCTGATCACCTCAAGTAGCAATAATCTCTCCTTTCCACTGCTTTCTTTCAACCCTTAATACTTTCTGGCAGTTTCATAAAATGCAGTCTCACAAATTTTGGAATACCTCTAAAATGAAGTTTCTTAGGCCTTCTGCCCATGAATTTCTGACACAAATAAATTTGGGGTGAGACCTACACATATGCATTTTTACAAGCATACAAAAGGATCTGATATATGTTGTGTGTAGACCATATATTTTTAATTGATTTTAGAAAGAGAGAGGACAGGAGAGAGAGAGAGAGAGAGAGAGAGAGAGAGAGAGAGAGAGAGAAACATAGTTGTGAGGGAGGAACATTGATCTGTTGCCTTCTGTATTGGTGACAGGGTAGGGGAGCAGGTATCTAACCCACAGCCTAGGTATGTGTCCTGACTGTGAATTGAACCAGTGAACTTTCAGTGCATGGGACAACATGCAAGCAACTGAGCCTCACAGGCCATAACTAGACCATATATTTGAGAAGTTTCAACTCTCAAAATATATTTGTTACTTGTATAAATGTATATGTCTGATTTCCCCTGTTCAGTTATATGCTATTAAATAATAGAAATTATAATTTATACTGTTCTTTATTTCACTCAATTTCCTTAATTTAAATAATATTAATAGCACTAATATATGTAGGTCATTTTAGAAATGTCAAAATCAATACTTTATATTCAGTACAATATCAAAAAGAGGAATTGATCTGTAAAGTTATCCAAAAGGTTAGAATAAAGATGACATCAGTGTTGGGGGTTTTGTAGCAGAAAGAGGCCAAGAAGGTCCAAACCAATGGTTATAATTAAGTATTGATTTTCTTGGGGTCAGAAACTCTCCTACTATTTTGGTATACTTCCTTTTAGGGGACACCTAGGATTCTTTATTTTCTAAATGTCATTCCTTGTGGTAAAAAGTGAGTACTGAAAAACGAAACCTAAAAATTATCAAGACGCCGTAGGACATCTTGTTGAACGGAAACCAATTTTCCTGGTGAGAAACTTGGTTTCATTTTTTATTTTATAAATGTTGGCTTAATACTGATTATGTGTCATAGAAAAGCCCCACAACATTCGCTATATCAAATGCTGTGAAAATTATCCAGCTCATATTATACCTCTAAGCACTTCACCAAAATGTAATAATTTCCTGAAACATAAAATAAACTTTTCCCCATCTTTATTTTGTTTTGTTTTGTTTTGTTTTGTTTTGTTAAGTGAAAGTACTTTGCTTACACTTCTGTTCTCACCCCAGAGCCAATGAATGGACTTGATTTCCCTCCACTGGCAGTGAAGTTGGGAGGCTGGTGATGTGCAGCAAGCACCCTGAAATCTGTGTTCTGGGATCACAGGTTCTAGCATCCTGAGTGTCTGTGGAAGCAAAGCATCTCCATAATCCAAATTGGTGACTTAAAGTACCAGAATGCCCAGCTGGTGTTGCTTGGTGGTTGAGTGTAGAACCAGGAGGTCAGAGTTTGATTACCTTCAGGGCTCATACACAGGTTGTAGGCTTGCTTTCCAGTTAGGGGACATGCAGAAGGCAGCCGATCAATGACTCTCATCATTGATGTTTCTCTCTCTCTCCCTCTCCCTTCCTCTCTGAAATCAATAAAAAAAATTATTTTTTTTAAAAGAACCAGAACATCCAATTTCTGGATGGTTCAATGAATATAGTTTTCTGATCTGGAAAAAAAAATGTGTAAAAATGTTATAAAAGAATTACAACTCTCTTCCAGGAAAGATGGCTCCCAGACTCCTTGAAGCCAGGGGGAGAGGCTTTTAAGTCTATTCCTAGGCCTAGACCCTCTCCAAGTGATTATCAAACATGTAGTGCTTTTCTATTTAAACTAATCACAATGGTTAGGAGCAGCAGTGAGCTAGTGGAAAGATTGGAAAGTGGATTATGATCCCGTATGCAAATAAACTGCCAACAAGAAGCACTTGACAGACATGTCTGCCCAGGTCTCTTATGCCCCAACCCTGGAGGTTAGCTGCTTTGACATGATATTCCTTTTTTTTTTTTTTTTAAGTTTTTACTCTCAGGAGTGAAGATGTTCTTTGTTGAGAAGTCTCCCTGGCTGCTGTAACTTCCCGGGTCCCTGCCTCTTATCACTGCCTGGTTCACACACTGAATCTTCAAAGAGTAGAGGTCTACCTACTGTAGACCTTTGGGTCAGATTAGATCTTGTATTACTTTTCTCAGAGAGGGTCTCACTTTGGTTTTGTGATGCTTTTTCAGGCATCACAAGAAAGTTCTAAGCTTTTCAGCCACCTTCCTCACAGGTTGCCTGAGGCCTTATATTCCTTGTACCACCTGAAGGTTAAAGTATGATGCTAAAACTTTTTGTTTTACATAGAAGGGGTATACTAGGCTTTCTTTTCCAAGATAGACACTCTGTAGAAGTGATTTTCTCTTTTTCTTTATTCTTCTTTCTTTTTTTTCTTCATCTCATTTTCTTTTATCTTTTCATCTCTCTCTCTCTCTCTCTCTCTCTCTCTCTCTCTCTCTCTGTTTCTCTTCCTCTCTCTCTTACTTTCTCTCCTTCTGGAAATTTGGGACAAATGTTATTTTTGGTAGACCAGAGTTATTCCCCTAATTCTTTAATTTCCTAAATACATGATCTTTATTTACCTTGCTATATACCATGTCCTTCTTCCTCTGTCCATAACATCATTAGGTGGCCATTGTTTTAGTATTCTCTTTAGTATTACCCAGTATTCATTCCCCAAAATATAGTTCTAACTCAATGGTGTTTATTTCATTTTTCTTGCCAATGACTGATTTAGAAAAGAGAACACGACCTAATTCTGGCCTATGAGATCTGAGAAGTTTAATGGGATCTTCTGGAAAAGCAGAATTTTGCAGAATCACTCTTTTTTTTTCTTTTTTCTTTTTTTCCCCACTTAGCTGTCTGCCAAATAATTTCACATTGTTAAAAGTCTTCATAAATTTTGTACACAAAAATTTATGTATACAGGAAGCGTAGCTAATTTGCTTAATTACTTAAATGTTGAGCAATAAACTGCACCATTTAATTATCTATACTTTTTTATTGTTATACACATTTTTAGAGATTTAGCCACTTCCTTCTTTTAAAATATTATTTAAATTGTATGTATTCCCAGAGTGGAATTATGAAGTAAAAACTATACAAATTTTATGTTTCTTGGTTTCCAAAAGTTGCCATTGGCAGTTTACAATTTTTCAGTCTTTTCACACCTTTGAAAGCACCAGGCATTATATACATTTTTTTGCTAATTTGTCTGAATTTGCTTTTCTTTGACTATTGGCAAGTTTGAACATTTTTTCCTCACACATTCACTAATTGAGTTTCTCTTTGGATATTTCTCATCATTTCCTTTCTGTAAATTATTTATGGGGCCGTATTTTGCTTAAACAAATATTTGGAAGCTTCTCATATAATGTACTTATTGGCCCTTGCCTTATTTACTGAAAATATCATTTGTTTTCCCATTTGGGCTACCTTATTTTGGCTGAAGACATTTATAACTTTAAAGTCACCACATGTATTTATTCTCCTTTTATGATTTCTTTTACTGTTTTTTAGTAGAGGGTCTTCTCTCAAATCCCCCAAATCCAGTGAATATTAAAATTCCTCATCTGGTTTCCCTAATGCTTTATTTTCATCTTTAATTATTTTATCCATCTGGAATTGCTTTTGACCACTATTCACAGTTACAAGAAAGACTTGATTTATTATTTTTTTCCAAAATGTTAACCAGCCATTCAACTGCCACTTATGGAATAATCCGTTGCTTCCCTGCTGCTTTGATAAAATAAATCTTACATCTAATAAAGTCTGTATACGGAGGACTCTCTTCTGCTCCATTTAGCTTGGCTTTGTAGTTGCCAAGACACTTTAACATACGTTATTGGATTTCATCCTTCCTACCCCACACTGATTGCCTGGTTCACCCCCTGCTGCTCTTCCTGCCATGCAAACTCTAAGCAATCTCACTTGTCCCTTGTCCCTCTTAGAGATGGAAAACAAAACCCTGGAAGATGAGGCCACTTATTAGCCAGCCCTCCCAGCCACTTTGGACTGGGGGAGAAATGGGAAACTCCAGTCTTCACCAGCCCTGTGCCCTGGGACACCTCATCCCTGCATTGGGGGAAATACTGGTTATCAATGGTTTTGGCTTCAGGGTCCTCTGTGATCCTCCTTTCAGGTTCCCCCAAACTAGAACCATTTGTACACACGCATTCACCTCTCAGGATCCTTGGGTCGCTTCTGTGGCTGCTCAGCGGGGAAGCAGAGCAGCCGCCCGCCTCCATGCTTCCCCAGCCCCTGTACGTTTGGCACTGACTGAGAACTCTGCTTTCTGTCAGGGCATTTGCGCACTGACACATATTCTCCCGTGATTCGATTAACGCTGGCAAAGCCAATATGAAAAACCCACACAGATTACCACTGTCACCCGCAGTAATTACATTTATTCATTTCCATTTAGCCAAGTTTGTACAAGCCGAGCAAGGGGCCAAATAAGCAATAAACACAGAGGCAAGAAATTAAAATGCTGATCTGTTTGCTGTGAAAACAATCAAACTATCATCTTTCTTTAGGCACCTCATTCATCATCGGCTAGGGCCACACTGGTGAAATGGAGGCGGGGAGCCTAATGTTATTACATGTAAATTCACTAACATGAAATTACTGCCCCTGATGTGATTTTACTAATAAATTAGTTCATTTCTACCTTTTCGCCAGAGACTTTAGGGGCCGTGGAGAATTGTACATGTGTCTCGCAATCTTGCCTGCTTTCTTTCAGGCCGGCTAGCTGTTAAATTTCGATTTCTTTCCACTCCCTCCCATCTGAGTCTTTCGTTTCCTTGCTATGCCTTATTGGATAAACATGCCATGCAATTTGTTGTCTTCACGTGCGGTTTGGAAATAAGCAGCTTAAGGACAAATTCCCTTTCGCCTGCGATGAGAACAAGAGTCGGGGGCATTGTGAATACCATGGCTCTCGCAGCTAGTTGGCAGCTATTATTAATTCATTGTTGGGTGTGGTGGTTTTTTTTCTCACTTCTGTATAAATTTTCAATTTGAAAACAGAATGGAGCCAAACTTGGCCATGTCAAGTAGCTATTGAAGCAAGGAAATCAATCTGTAGGCAGCTCCCTCCACTTGCTGGCCTCTCGGCTGGGTCTTCAAGGAGCAGACAGAGCACAGGGGAAGGGCAGCCAATGGCTCACAGAAGACAGATGCAGGGCCTGGGACCCACTTCCTCCCGGGACTTGCTTGCACCACGGCATCGCTTGCGTATTGTTCATGCAATGTCTGCATGTAGCTTTTAAAAATTTCATTGGCTCTGGTGTTTATCCTCGTCCCAGTATCACAGTACGTTTTTGCAAGATTACAAATGGCTTTCTATGAAAATTACGTTGGTGCTACCAGTGAAGGAGGAGAGATGCTAAGGGAACCAGGGAGGGAGGGGGAGACACTTCTTTGCTGGCAAAGCCCTCCTCCTCCTAATATGCCTGCTTCTGCCCCCAAATGGAGATTGTGGGAGGTATGGCTCAATGTCAAGCCTTAGGGAAGCATAAAATATGCACAATAGTATATTCATGCCTTGTGCAGCAAAACGGTGTTAAGAGTTCCTTTGATGCAGTGGTTCAGTGAAAATCTAAGATTTAGAAATGGTAGACATTACACATCACACCCACTTTACACATGATCATCGAATAGAGTCCTCTCATCCAGTCCCTGGAAATTGTGTTAATTAAATTGGTGTGGAATGAACCAATGCAATCAGGAAATAACTAATTTCTATACTCCTTGGTTTGAATTTAACTTCACACCATGCAAAGTTTTACCATGGGGAAAATTATGTATTTAATATTTCTTTTTTTCCCCCCAGAAAAAAGTAAATGAGATTAAGTACCCATTTATCTAGAATTATTAGTAATAAAGTATTCTGACTAATTGGCTATTTTTATTAATGAATTAAATATCTGGACTAACAATTTAAAAATAATTCATACATATCTATTGATCAATTACAGTGTACAAAACCCTACACTAAATGTTGTCCCCAAAAATAAACACAACAAAAATAAGTGTTGCTTTTTTTTTAATTTTTTAAAAATATATTTTATTGATATTTTCAGAGAGGAAGGGAGAGAGATAGAGAGCTAGAAACGTCAATGAGAGAGAAACATCGACCAGCTGCCTCCTGCACACCCCCTACCGGGGATGTGCCCGCAACCCATGTACATGCCCTTGGCAGGAATCAAACCTGGGACCTTTCAGTCCGCAGACCGACGCTCTACCACTGAGCCAAACCGGTTTCGGCAAGTGTTGCTATTTAAAATTTAAAATAATTAAGAATATTTTAGTTCCATAGGGAACTGCACCTCATTGCACACCCACAGAACCTTGTACTTCCCTTCCATAGTTTTGTTTGGTTGTTTCCTTAATATCTAGCTTTCTATTTAGACTATGTCCTTCATTAAGGTGGGAGCTGTTTCAGGTTTTCTGATCATTATTTCCTCATTGAGCACATACTAATGCTTAAATAAGTAAATACTGAATAAATGGATGAAAAAAATGAATTATATAGCCCTGTAAAAACAGATAGTATAGAAGAGTGCTTTGAATCAATGTTGTTGCAAAACAAATCATTTAACACATATGGCCAAGAATTACCTATGAGCATAGACAATATGTTATGTAAGCTTCCAAGTGTTGAGGATACTCTAGGCTTATAACTCATCTGGCAAATAATAACATTCCACTTGGGACAATCCCACATTTCCATTTATATCATTAACTCATTTTTTTTCACACAAGAAGTATTTTTTGTTGTTGTTGTTATCCATAATGCCTGCTCTATTACTGTGCCCATGATAGCCTCTCAATAAATTGTTATTAAATGAATGAGCAGATGAATGAAGCCTTATAGTTTAGGTACTTTTTGAAAAATTATTGTGGAAACTGACATCATTCTAGCCCTAGATGGTTTGGCTCAGTGGATAGAATGTTGGCCTGCAAACCAAAGGGTCCCACGTTCAATTCTGGTCAAGGGAATGTACCTCAGTTGTAGGCTCTTCTCTGGCCAGAGCCCTGGTCATGGGTCATGCCAGGAAGCAATAAATCAATGTGTTTCTCTCACATCGATGTTTCTCTCTGTCTTTCCCACTCTTTTCTTCTCTCCCTAAAAATCAATGGAAAAAATATTCTTGTGTGAGGATTAACAACAAGAACAAAAAATTAACATCATTCTATCTACACTGACAATGTCTTAGTCCTGCTTTTTAACTTCTCACTTCTGCTTCAGAACAAAAAATGAAAGGAAGAACTGTGTTATTTGCCAAATTCTCTGAAGTAGCCAATAAGGATGGAATAGATAAACGGACACATTTAGAATTGCCTGCATTTTTAAAGCCTTCTCTAGTCTTAGCTGGTTGGGCTCAGCGGATAGATTGTTGGTCTATTGACTGAGTGGTCCCAAGTCCAGTTAAGGGCATGTCCTGGGATTGCAGGCTTGATCCCCAGTAGGGGATGTGCAGAAGGCAGCTGATCAATGATTCTTTTTCATCATTGATATTTCTATCTCTCTCCCTATCTCCCTTCCTCTCTAAAATCAATAAAAATAATTTTTTTTAAAAAAATAAAGGCTTCCCCAAACAACAGGTGTTCATTTTTTTTTCATGTTTTCTGTTCACATTAAATTAGTGATAATTGAATATTAATAGAGTTAAACTATTGTTTTGGAAAGTATTAGTTTTATAGGATGGTAAAATATACATAAGATAATTTGCCATTTTAACAATTTTTAAGTGTACAGTTCAGTGGCATTAAGTACATTCATATTTTTGTGCAACCATCACCACTATTTCCATAATTTTTCTTCATACCAAACTGAAACTCTGTACCCTTTCAACAGTAACTCCCCATCTTCTCTCTGCTCCATAAAATGCAATTTTTAATTATTAAATGCTGGTAACATTTATTAAGAGTGTTTATTCTTTACTGAGACTAAGTAGCATATCAATGAAGATTAATTTTGATTTAGTTAAAAACTGTATGCCTCCACACAAAGGAATTATTAGTGAATGTTGTAAAAGTAAGAATGATCATATAGAGATAAAAAAACAACACACAGGAGAAGTAGAAGGTGTTTTCTGCATTCAGTATATTCTTCCTCTACTTACTTCAGTGAGTTACAAGAGAATTTCAAAAGGCAAAAATTAGTAACTTCAGGTTTTACAGATTCTTGGTAAAACAAGGACTTGTCAAGTATGACCTACCCCAGGCTGTACTATTTTATGTTGCTTTAATTCTTCTGGTAATGAGTCCCTTTTATGAGAAATGTTTTATACTTTATCTTATCTGATTATTGAGAATCATTCTTTTAGAATGTATATTTTAACTTTTTTTGCAATTTGGCATTCCATTTTGAACTGACCCTAATTCACCTATAGTGACTTACCAGTTTTCCCAAATTTCTGCTGTACCAACTAAAGATTTAAAGAAAGGATTATAAAAGTAAAGCATTTGTTCCCCCCCAAAATAGATTCTGCTGCTGAGTCAATCCTTGTGTTGGGCTCACTATGTCCACTGCCTTAGTAGTTGAAAACAAGAGAAGTGGTGAGAAATATTTCTCCCCTTAAAGGACAATCTATGAGAAATCTGTTGTCCACATACTGGAAGTGGAATGAATAATTGGAAGAATTAGCATTTATTCCTCTATTACTCAGATGAGTGGTCAAGGAAAATAAGCCAGAAACACAGAAGACTCAGAGGATAAAACAAAAAGACTCTGCCAGTTATTAAACCCTGTGTCAATTAAACTAACAGACAACAAAACCAAAACAAAACTGGCTAGCCTCAACCTTTAAGAACTTGGTATCAAAGACCTGGCCACCACACCAGTAAGGATGGACATACAAAATGATATTCTAAATAAATTCTGGTTCCACTAAGAAAGATAGCCATGCTAGTTTGCAATCTTTAGCAGCAAAAAATTCTAGAAGATTCATTGATGGTGCTATTTATGGAAAAAAAATTAAACATACGTATATGTTGAGTTCTTTGTGAGTATTGTGTACACCTCCCCACGATATAGTGAAGTATTTGGACAGCTACATGAAATACTACAGTGAAGTTTTCAAAAAAGTAGAAAATTACTGCTTTCCAACAAGACACTTTGAATAAATTAGATGATAATATCTCAAAATTCCAGGGATTAATCATGTGTGTTGATAAATTGAAAGGTGTTACCGGTACTTTTGCTGCTACAAATGGTGAGAAAGTGTGATAAGTAAGATTGCAGAGAGCTGTGAACATGTTTGTGTTTGTATGCTGGTCTCTTGGATGCCTTCCATTAACATGGCATACTTCCTCTGTTTTTCTGAAATATGCTGTAAGTATGAGTAATTCCCACAATTCCCCTCTGGATCCATGGCTCTCTGAGCTAATCATGAAGATCATTAAACAGATTCACAAACCCTCCACACACATAGTAAGCAAAGGTATGGTTGAGTGTTGGCTTAATAATATGGTATCATCTTGCTCAACAACTGTAATTTCCATGTTCTTATTGATTGTAATTTATAACATCATTAGCTTTCTAAACTGCCATTAACTAATGATGGACTCTGTGGGATAAACAGCTCTTTGAAATCAGTTACTGACAAGTTGGCCCCAGAAGCATTTATCAAAAGGATAATGGATCCCTATTGGAGTGACAATAAATTAGGTTATGCTCTTATCGAATTAAACAATGGATGAAGGAAAATTAGCTATCAATAAGCATCTATGAAGCCTTCCCGATTATTCCCAGTCAATTATATCAATTAGAGATCAAACAGGGAACCCCTGCAGTACGTTAAATAGGACTAACCAGAGCCCAAAGAGGCCAAATCGTGTTACAAAATGCAGCACCAGGGGCAGCTGCAAAAGAGGTAATCATTACCGCCATTGACAAAAGGGCTGCTTTATTAGAACGTGGGGATGGCCTGGAGGCTTGCTTCTGGCTAACGGACAAAGACTCCCTAATAAAGGCAAAAAGAGGGAGAGTCTTGGGAGAGGAAGAACCTGAGAAATAAAAGGGAGAATTGTGTGAGGCAGAGCACAGAGGGATATGGAAGGGGAGTCCAGAATTATTTGTAAATGTGCATCCTATCCTTTTTCTGATACAATTGATTTCTTAAAAATAATTGTTTTTAATTATAATTGATATATGTATTATATCAATTTCAGGTGTACAGCATTGTGATTAGACATTTATATAACTTACGAAGCAATTATCTCATAAGCCTAGGACCTGTCTGACACCACACATCATTATTATAATATCACTGACTATATTTCCTATTACAGCCCCGTGACTATTTTTGATATAATTAAATTAAACCTTTGGCTTGTAAGGATGTTTTCCTGACTTTTGTGGAGGCCATTATCACTTTTAATAAGTCTTAATTATACATATCTATAATAATAAAAGCATGATATGCTAATTAGACCTTCCGACCGTCTGGACAAAGCCAGAGCTGGGAGGGAAGCCTGGGTGCCAGAGGGAAGCCAGTGCCAGCACCCAGGGGAAGGAAGGCCTACTATTGCACAAATTTTATGCATCAAGCCTCTAGTATATGCATATGTATGTATAGGGAAATAAATATACATCAATAGACACATAGGTAGATAGAAATCCACACTCCAGTCCATTTCATGAAGGAAGGGTTTTAACAAGCCTGTGTTCATTTTCATGAGATTTCTTCATTAAATTAGGAAGCCTCAAATAATTCAACAAGATATGCTTTGAAGTGATTTGAGATCCTTAATGAGATTCAAGGGGAGCTGAGAAACATGTTGTTTTTTTCTTAATGGCCATAACTGAATTTTCATACACCTTGGACACAGCAGACTCTCAATAAACACCTGTTGTTCTGATTTCACCAGAGCCTGCATTTTACACAGGGGTCAGAGGCAACCACAAAGCCCAGAATGGGATAGTGATCATCTGAGGCTGCGAATCCAAGGCTTTTCTGACATATGTGCCTTTTTGGTCTTGCTGACATTCTTTATAAGGGTGTATATCTTTTTGCACCATGCCTTTGAGTTTTATGAACATTTATCATGTGCTGCAGACAGATTCTACTTCATTGTTCTCCATGAGAAATTGCTCACCAGGAGCGGCCGCCGAAGCTTTGCCTCTGCACATTTTTCACCCTTCTCGGAACCCAACATGATATCCATCTAAGGACCTTAAATTACCTATTCCCGTTTATGATCCTTATGAAGCTCTGCTGGGATTGGCTTACCGTGTACCGAAGCTGGATAGACCATAAAGAAGGAAAGGCAAGGCCTGGGGAAGGCGGAGTGTCATGGTCGTGATTCAATGCCCCTCTGGCTGGCGGTGCAGAGCTCAGATTCCACGTCTGTCATTCATCAGCTCCATGTTCAGTCAGTTTGCGTAACTCTCTCCTTATTGGTAAAATAGGGATGATAAATCTGACCTTTCAAAGTTGTCTCGATGGTTGCAGGTGATGCTTGCATAGTGCCTGCCTGCAGCAACAACCTTCTCATGGATTCCCTTAACTTTGAGCTTTCAGTCCCCTCATCTGTAAAGCGCAATGATGACCCCTAATATCTCCTTGCACTTTTGTGAGGCTCAAAGTGACCATTAAGTGAAAAAAAAAAATACTGTGTCAACTTAAGCACTGGATAACTAACTCTAAGCTGTTATAAAAATCATAATAACCACTATTGTTCTCCCTTTTGTACCAATGAGAAGCATGCTGATTCTAACAGGATGCCTTTCAGAAAAAAAAAAGCCATTTTACATCTGATTGGAATAGAATTGGCCCATCTCCTACCCCCATGCAGACCACCACCCCTCAGTCACTCACACTCCCATTTAGTGCCTGCTGTAAACATGTGAGCTGTAATCTTGATATTGTATTGACTTCTGAGGCATTTGGGACTGTTCCCATCCTCAAGGAGTTGTAGGGCTCCTAGTTCCTAAACCCCCACTATATCCTATGTCATTCTCAATCCTCAGTCCTGAGCAGGAGGAGACTAGGAAATCCTCCAAAAGAACTGGTCATTTATACCAGTCCTCTTCCCCACGTGATGACTGGGAACTATAGGGGTATCAGAATTGTTATAATCAGAAGAGGATTTATTTGGACAGTGGCACCAAGCATTGTTCATGAGGGAGCACGGGGGTCACCCAGATGGTCTTAGCCAAACACAAGAAATGGTTCACCACCTAAAAGGTTCACTTCTACAAGGTCAAGTTACCTTATTCTTTTACTGTTGGAGGAAAGACAACAACATTTAGGGAAAATGTCCTTGGCTGCAGCAAAGGAACTTGTAAATGTAGGGAACTACCTGTAAGCCTATTCTCCAAAACAAAATGCACCTCGTTGAGTTACAATAGCTCAGGAAAATGTAGGATTAATTTCAAAATATCTAAAAAGATGACTCAATGCGTCACTACCCTTTGTAGTGTAAGGAGAGCTTAAGGGTTTGGGTTTGTACTGGGCTTAAAATATCAGGAAAGCTGTCTCAGTGTTGGCACTGTGACAAAGTTCTTGGCAAATGCCAGACGGCGGTGGTCTTTCAGGGACAAGCATAGTGCTCTCACTTCTTAGTTTCCCCACCTAAGAAAAAGGTGCAATAAGATTGTTGTGATGATTAAATGAGACAACACAGATAAACCACTTCAATCTGTCCTGGGAACATGTCAAAAGCTTTATAAATGCAGGCAATACTTTAATTGTTGTTTTTAGAGAGCTAACATTTGTCAAGTTTCTACTGTGTGTTAAGCACTTTACTTGCGTGTGTGTGTGTGTGTGTGTGTGTGTGTTTGGTAAACCATCTGAGCCTTTCTTTCCTCTTATATAAAACAGGTATGGTACTCCTCATTTGAAAGTTAGATTACCAATTTACTAGCAATGGCACATAGTTCACAAGTGGTGAACCTAAGATTCAAACCCATGCTTTTGTTAGTAAATGTCAAGCTCTTTCCACTACCCCTTGCTGTCTTCCACCCAAGGTTCTTGAGAATTACTTCTGTATTTATTTTATATTTTACATATTCATTACTTTTACTAAAAATTGGACCAATCTCTCAAGAGTAGTTTATGGACATTAACTAGAAGAAGATGCCAATTATACTTCAGAAAAGAGGGAAAGGGAGCGCTAGTCTTTATTCTACTTGTGTTTTGAAAAATGAGGAACTACACTTCCCTGCAAATAACAAAGCCATATTCTCCAGCATTTGTTTAAGAGTTTTTCCTGCCTGTGGATCATATAACATTAAGACCTTACAACTAATAAGCATCAAGTGCATAGATACAGTCTGACAATCAAAGGAAATGAACTATGAAAATATATGGCCTTGTCTGAATAAATAGGTAGTTGAATATTTGTTGAAGTAGCCTAAAAATTAACAGCTAAGCTCCTCTCTGGGAATATCACAATCTTATAGTGATATGGGTATAGCTATTTCTTTATATAGGATCCAGGAGTAGGTGTGCACACACACCTATACATAAGTCTAAGATTCTTTTGTTTCTGTAAACAATTACTTATTGAGATAATGTCTACATACATACATAGCATTGTTTTATGCAGCAGAAGGTGTCAAGATAGGAAGGTAAGATATGTCTGGAGTTAGTGGAAAGAGGTGAGCATCAGAGAAAAAGGTGCTACCTGAATTTGAAAAGCATGCAAGGGAGAAAAAAATGTATGTACGTTGAATATAAATGGAAATTTTAAACATTTTTATCAACAAAGATAGGACAGTCATCAAATGTAAATAGGAGTAGGAAAAGAGATTATAATACACTAGAGGCCAAGTGCATGAAATTCGTGCATGGGGGGTGGTCCCTCAGCCCAACCTGTACCCTCTCCAAATCACAGGCACCTTCATCTCAGCACTGGGCAGAAACACACACAGGCAATGTCACATCCCAGGTCAGGGACACAGGCAGACAGCTTCACCTTAGCACTGGGTGGAATGTTAGCCCCGGGCAGACCTGGGTGTGCCTCTGCTTAGGGCAGAAGTCCCCACCTCCATCCGCACCCCCACGCCCCCCAGGTCCTGTGTGTGTGTGCAGCCCGTTGACTGGTTGTGACTTGGACACCATTAGGACCAATTAGCATATTACCTCTTTATTGTATAGGATATTATCTATTGAAAAATGCTTACAGACTAGCTAAGTTACACAGATCTGATTGACTTGAGTCCATTTGTCAATGTGACATCACTTTTTAAATTTTTGCATCCTAGCCAATTCTATGCTCCCATCTCATTAGTCAGAGGGGTCACATGTAGATATCAATTGCTAATATTTCCTATATACTTCTCCAAACCTCATTTTCTTGCTACTTTAATAAGAGCAATGAAGGTGAGCATTTACTAAATTAGCCCAAGGAGGTCTAGTGTTTTTCCTGACTTGCTCTACGCAGACCTTAAACCTGAGAAACTGCCTGGTAGATGTATGATTTGACAAGACAGACTCTAAAAGGTACAAGAAAAAATCTTAACACAACTGCTTCTTAAAGCATAAATATATATTTAAAACATTTATAGCCACACATTACAAAATGCGTATTAATGTTAGCAGAAGACAAAATGATACACAATAAAATGCAGATTTTAAGTCAGCACAATGTCTAAAATTAGCCAGTTAAATTAGCTACAGTAGTTAAGGTTTATAAATTAGCTTCACTGAAGCCACACAAGATTTCTAAAAAAAAAAACCACAAAAAACATTAGCAGTGAACATACATTTATCACTGGGAAATAGACACTCTGCCACATTGCTTTTGAAATCATTTGGGCAGCCTTGAATGAAGTGGTAGCAGTTTCATTAAAGGCTTGTTGGCGTAATGTGGTCTGTGATTCCAATTTGTTCAACTGGCCACTTTAAAGAAAGTTAATTTCTCTGCATGCTTAAACTTACTGCCTGGTGCTCCCACATTTACACATCAGATCTCCATGAACAATTTCTGCCTTCAATACCCAGGACTTTCCCCAAGATCCATCTATTGAGCACCTACTAAGTGCAAAGCATTGTTCTAGGTCCCGAGGACACAGCAGAGAGTACAGCAATAATTCCTGACCTTACACTTTTGTTCAGTTTGAGGGATACCAGTGAAAAACACGATAAAGATGTAAAATATAAACAATATCATGCTTATGTAAATACCCCCTCCATACCCCCCCCCCCAAAAGTATGCATACAAAAGAAAACTGAATTGGAGTTGGAGGATGGGAAGCCTGTAAGGATGGGGAAGGAAAAGAGCATTAAAAATTAGATGAAGGCCAAGAAAGACCTCCCTGAGAAGGTGACAATTAAGTTAAAATATGAAGGAAGTGCCGAAACTGGTTTGGCTCAGTGAAGGGCATGTACCTTGGTTGCGAACACATCCCCAGTGGGGGGAGGGGGTGTGCAAGAGGCAGCTGATTGATGATTCTCTCTCATTGATGTTTCTAACTATCCCTCTCTCTTCCTCTCTGTAAAAAAAATCAATAAAATATATTTTTTTAAAAATATGAAGGAAGTAAGAGAGGAAGCCATGAAGATATCTTCTAAATGGCAAGTGCAAAGACCAGGGGGAGGAGTGTTTCTAAGGGGCCTTAGGCACAGCAAGGAAGCCTGAGTGGAGTGAATGACTGGGGAAGCTTAGGAGCTGAGGTCAAAGGGTAAGGCGAACAGACCAGGTAGGAACATGTCAGCTATCAGCTATCGTTAGGACTTTGGCTTTTACTCTACTTGAGACGAAAAGTTATTAAAGGAATTTGGATGAAGAAGAGATACTTATATTAAGAATGCCTTTTAATTTTGAACTAGCAACACAGTCAGATGAGGGAACCAACTGGTTGCTGCTGGGATAATGAAATGGCAGTGACAGCCGAAACTGGCTCAGTGGATAGAGCATCGGTCTGCGGACTGTAGGGTCCCAGGTTCAATTCCGGTCAAGGGCATGTATCGTGGCTGTGGGCACATCCCCGGTTGGGGGTGTGCAAGAGGCAGCTGATTGATGTCTCTCTTCCATCATTGTTTCTAGCTCTCTATCCCTCTCCCCTCCTCTCTGTGTAAAATCAATAAAATACATATTTTTTAAATAAAAGACAGTGACAATCCTAAAAGTAATGAGTGGCAGCAATACTGAGGGAGAAACCTAGCTGATCTCTGTATTCAACATTATGTATAACCACTAGCACATCTCCTTTCCGCATCTCCCAGCTCTTTCCCCAAATTATCCCAGAAATGCATATAAAACCAAGAAGCAAAAGAGCACCTTTACACCTCGATTCTCTGATTTCACTACCTACAAACATTTTATTGAAGTAATGACCCTCCAAAACTGCAAGTTTCAAAAATAAGTTTTAATTAGCAAATCCCTAGCTTTTTAGAACTACACATTTTTTATACCACTGGCTGCTTTGCAAATGGGCACATATTACTAGTGCACCATAAAACTTTGAACTGTCCAACTTGCTCTTCACCCTGAAGGCATAACATAAAAAAGGAAGTGAAATGCATGTTCATTAATATTTACCTGGTATAAATTGCAATCTTAGGCAAGTACCTGCATATTTGCTTATAGAAAAAAACAGTACATAGAACATTTGAGAGTAAATCCTTTCCTTAAATCACAACAGGTATAAATTGCAGTTTCCATGAGCTGAACCTCGCACTGAAACTGAAAGAAACCCAGTGCCACATAGGAGCACGTGGGACATTCCTTGTTTGGTGATGAAGCAGTCTTCAGTTTTATAATGGGGTGGTTTTCAAAATTGTCTCACTATCCTATAGTCTGGAACTTTAAAGACATTTGTCCTGAGAAGCAAGATTATTGATGGTGTTTGGGTTCCCAGGTGAACTTCTGAAGCCTAGGTAACCCAGGGTAGAGTTGGATTGTGTTGAAGATGTGATGTTTGGGAACAACAGGTCAAGCAAAGGGCAGGAGGCGGGAGGAGAAAAAGGAAAGGGAAGAGGAAGAGGAAAAGGTTTCTTCCCTCCTTTCAGGCCCCTTGAGTCAGACCCAGGTAACATTTAGAGATTGATGGTGTATCAGGTATTTGCCATCTCTGTTCTGACGGAGACCTCCTTCCCTCTAACCAGGAGCCCTCTTCCCAAGTCTCCAGGATCTTAACCCCACATCATGGAACTCTCTGGCCTGCCCCTTCCCAAAGGAAGCCACAACTCCAAATGACTCATTTCACCTCCATCTCAAACAAATTCCACTGTCTTCAGGACATCTGATTAGCACTGTAAATTGGGAAGAAAATAGATCAAACCCACTTCATTTCAATGAGTAAATGACTAGATCAACCCATCATATATCAAGTGTAAAAAAAAAAGGAACATATATTTTTGCTAATAAATTTAGAATTGGTAGACTTTCTGTTTACATGGCAATATGAGATGAAGTAAACACACACACACACACACACACACACACACACACACTTGGAGGAAGTGGTCAGAGGAAGCCCACCAGGAAAGGTGCCTGGTGCTGAGGCAGCCCTCAGAGACTTAATTGGCCCAGCATTGCTCAGCATTTTCGTTCACTGATTTTGATCCTTGGTGTGAGGTTTACTGTTCCAAAAAGATCCAATGGAGGTGGCAGTGTTTGTGGTGACAAACCTAGTTCCTGATGTGCCTGGGAATATGGGGGAAAGTGATAGTGAGTAGGGAGGTAGAGTACAAGGTGACACTTTCATTTTAGTATCAAGTCTAAAAGGTAAACACCCGCGTCCCCAAGAGCCATGCATGCTCACTCACTTTGTTATTACATTTTTTTCAAACCTAATGAGTATGAGTTCTGAGCAAAATATGCTGTTTTCAAAGCAACTTATTGTTATCCTCATCAAAACAAAGCATTACAATAACTTACATGAAGAATATAAAGCATTCCTCGAGTCTTCTGTCATGTCTTGGTGTCTGCAAGCTAGGGATTTTATGACACTTTCCTTTTTAAGTAGAATATTACCTTTCAGCTTAGAAATAAATAGTAAGCCCTGGAAGTTTTAGATCCATGAAAATAAATAAGAATCATGCCTAAAAGAAAAACCTAGAATACTCACATTTAAAAAAACAAAACAAAACAGAAAAGCAGCTGAGCCCCTACCATAAAACAAGACTAGAAGAATTCCAAAAGGCAGTCAATTCATATAGCTGCCCTCAGTGGCATAGTTTAAATTCCACAACCGCCGAGCATATTTCGGCAAACAAATTTGGTTAGTTGCTTTCTTCTCTCATCCTCTTCTAAGCACCCTACTCAGGGACCCCCCTCTTCCCCCAATAAATAAACCAAGAGCTGTCCCACTGTCCCAGTTCCCTACTAACTGCTGGGGTTGCCCGAGGGAGGGGCACCCACAGCAGGAAGCATTGTGAATGGGGTTGAAAAAGAAGGCTTGGGATTGTTATTGATGACTCCCTTCTTCCAACTTCCTAGGTGCCTTTGCATAAGTTGCTAACAATCAAATTAGTTCAAGTTCAGGCCCTTGGAACTTGTGAAGGAATCATTCCTTTCTAAAGAGCACAGTGGGGGTAGTTCTTAGTTTTATTTGTTTTCTTATACATTCACCTTATCCCCCTTCTTCTTTAATTCATGCTCCTACGATTTTCCCCTCTGTGCCTCAGCTATATATTGCTTTGAAAAATCAATAAATCCTTTGCACATAATAATGCTTACCTACACTACATCACAGGGGGGCTGTGATGGGTAATTAATTAATGTGTGTAAAGAGCTGGGGTATCATGCAACGCGAGACACCCTATCCATGCGAAGAAGCATTATTAATAAGTGTTATTACCCAAATGCCTCTAGATGTCAGCAAAACATCTTTTTAAACACATAATTGGGCAGCCAGTTTTGCACAGCCCAAGTTCATTCTTTCTCCCCTTGTGGGGCAGACACAGGGAGGATGCACGGGCAGCAAGGCTGGTGGAGCTTTTTCTTTGGAGTGAGGGAGACGCATTCAGTCTCAGAGGATGAACTTTGAATAGAAGTGAGCATAGGGACAAAGCTGCACTTGAATGCCTTAAGGTCTGAATGGGTGACAGGCTGGGCCATTTTCTGGACAATCCATATTGAAAGAGCTGTCTTTCCTCCAAAAATAGCATTTCCTTTCCTCATCTCCAAAGTAACTGGGGTTGGAGTGAATGGATGGGAATAGATATAGATATAGATCTGTCTATATGTCTGCTATACATATTTAAGTGTATACCTATTTTTTTTTCTCCACACATGAATGTATCGATGAGAATTTCACAGAGGAGAAATAAGTGTGAGCAATTCTAAATATGCTCAATCCAGTGATGGCTGCTGTGTGGGCTTTATTTCCTAATGGAAAGGTGCAAATAAAAATTATGGCGATTTGCCCTAGCCAGTTTGGCTCAGTGTATTAAGCATAGGCCTGCAGACTGAAGGATCCTGGGTTTGATTCCAGTCAAGGGCACATACATACCCAGGTTGTGGGCTCTATCCCCAGTAGGAGGCATGCAAGAGGCAGCCAATCAATGATTTTCTCTCATCTTTGATCTCTCTCTCTCTCTCTCTCTCTCTCTCTCTCTCTCTCTCTCTCTCTCTTTCCCTGAGTTCCTCTCTTAAATCAATAAAGAAATATATATATTTAAAATAATTATGGCAACTTCCCACTAAGTACAGGTAATGACATTTCAGAATTATCTTCAACAGGGAACACAGAGTAACCTAAATGACCAATTGTTGATGTTTATGTGAATAACCAGTTTTTCACTTTCCTGATTTCTTTCTGTCCATCATGTGGCCCAGAGAGATCAAACAGTGAGATGTTACAGCGGAGAGGGGAGAGGGCGCCACAGCCAGTAAACGAGGCTCCTCAGACACGAGAGAGCCAGGTGGTGGCGAAGTGAGACCACAAACTCTCCTGGGAAAGATTAAATAACATCCCAGTTATTTTAATTCATCCCAACACACTTTGATTTAGAGGTTGGGTGCTAAGTTAAGACAATTTTAGACAATTTAGCTTAGCAAACAGTTCTCAGCGAGGTAGAAGTGTTATTTCAAAGATCCCACGATTAAAAAGAAATCGTTTTTACATATTATATTTGTCAAGTACAGCAAGTTTCAAATAATTTCTCCATGATCCAATCTGTTACAATGTTTCTTTGTTCTTTATTTTTTCATCATCATTTTTCATTCCTGTACCTTCTCCTACCTCCACGTCCCCTCCTCCCCCTAGCAGCCATCACCCTGTTGTCTGTGTGCATGAGTTCTTTCTCTCTCTTTTTCTTTTTTTCTCAATCCCTCCATCTTCTCCCAACACCCTCTTCCCCTTCCCACCACCAGAGCTGTCTGCCTGTTTTCTGCCTATGAGCCTGTCTCTATTTTGCTTTAAGGGAGTTTCATGAGGAAGAGACAATGCTTATTCTGTGTTTGTCTCAGGTGACCAGGAAGGTCCTTTAGAGAGTCTGGCTCCCCAGGAGAGAGCAGACACAGCCTGGGCCCCAGGCTGGCCATCCGTACTCAGCCATGCTCTGCTTGGGCAAGAACAGAACCGCCCTCCGTGACTTCGGAATAGCTTTCTCCTGGCCAGACCTTGAGGCTCTGACCACTAGGGTACGATGGAATAGGGTCTGGGCTTGGCATTGACGATGAGCATAGTCATTTGCTTCACTTGACTATGCCTCAGTCAGTCTGGCTGACAAATTTGAGCCCCAAGGTGGTCAAGGAGAGAGAGGGATGGACAACAAGAGAGGAAATGTAAACATGGCTTAACCAGCATTTTCTCCAGTAAATTTGAAATCACATTTAGAATAGTGAATTGCACAGAACATGGCTATACTTTGGAGTGACAAACATAAAACTAAGGGGCATTTCAAAGATTCAGAGATGAGAGTCTCCTCCAGGAGCATGGCTGGTGGCCGGTTAGAACGTTTCAGGGCACAGGTGCCAGGAGTGCCCCTTCTTGCTTAACCTCCCCACCCGTCTTCTCTGCACTCTCACCTGCTCCTCCAAACAGGTCTCGGTACCTACACAGAGACTGAGCCAATCTTTTCGTTTCCCAGTTCCCCTCACGGGATTGTCATAAGGCTTAATTAAATAATGTGCATAAAGCATTCGGCTGTTCGGGTGTCCCTGGATAAAATGCAGAGCACAATATTATTGTGATTATTATTAATTAGGATGATCCTGTTGGAGGCAAGGGATGTTTCCAGTCAGCCTTGGAGAGTTCTCCCCTGGCCTTCATCTGCAGAGGGTTTGCAATGGGGATAGCTGGACTATATCATTCCTGACCTTAGAGGATCTTAGAGAGCAAGAGAGAGGCCAAGAGAACTGGTGTCCTGGAGTCACAGGAGTGATTTTAAGAGGGATCAAGGGAAATTTTGCAAATAACCCACTAAGGCTGCTCATATTAGTACTCCTCCCCTCTAAATAATCAGAACTTTTTATTAAAGGATTGGCTTAAGAATCCCTATAGATTGTACTAGGGATCATTAAGAACCAACATGGAGTCACTAAAGACAAGCAATTTCTTCAGTCTCCTGTTCTTCCTTTGATAAGATCATTATTCCAAGAATTAGGACAATGTAATTAACATAGAAGCAAAACTTTGGAAAAACATTCCAAAAAAGCCTCTCCTGAGAGCATTGTGGACAAGTTTCAGGGCCACACTTTATACATGTATAAATGCTCAGCATGCAAACAGCAGAAACCACAGGCACTGGTTACTGGGCAGGGAAGTGCTGGGGGGCAGGGTTCCATCTGGAGTCTGCCTTGTCCAACATTTTCTTAAACTTTATTTATTTTTATTTAAGTCTAGTTGATATATAATATTATATTAGTTTCGCCTGAATAATACAGTGATTCAAAATTTATATGTCTTATGCTATGATCACCACACTAAGTCTAGTTACCATCTTTCACCTTACAAAGTTATCACAATATTATTGACTATATTCCCCTTCACATTTTAAATCCACCCCCACCCTTGTCCCCTTTGGCAACCAAGAGTTTGATCTCAGTTTCTATGAGTCTGTTTTTGTTTTTATCATTTGGAATGACAGTAAATATATTGAATATTTTTAAATGTGGATAACTGGAGCTCGATAAGACTAAATCTTAGAAGATAAAACTCAGTGTGAACACATGTAAAGCTTTATAAACCAAACAACCAAAGCCTGGGCAGACTGAGATATGGCTTTTGGGCACTCACAATGTGGCATTAAACTGTGACAATCAAGAATGCTAGATACACTTCAGACTTCATCAACCAAGAATATTGTTGAGTTCTAGGCAAACTATGAGGGCAAATAATAGTGTCCTAATATATACTATATTTTATGTTTTAAATTTCTTTATCCTGTCTAAGTAATAGTGATTAAATGATTTATAAATGATGCAGAGGGTTCAAAGCCCATTACTAATGAAAAATAGAGATGAGGTTGAAATCACAGAGCATTGAAGGCCTTTCTCATGCTGTTGTTGTAGGGTAAGACATCATTCTGTTTTCACTCTGTTTGCTCAAGAGAGAGTTCAGGATACTTATTGGGGCCTATCAGACTTATCAAAAGAAACAACAGCCAGGCTCATGTGTTCAGTGGTTAGAGTGTTGGTTTATGCATGCAAGGGTTGCAGGTTCCATCCCCAGATGGTCATGGTGTGTGTGGGAGGCAACCAATAAGTGTGTCTGTGTCACATTGAATCTCTCTCTCTCTCTCTCTCTCTCTCTCTCTCTCTCTCTCTCCTCCACTCTCTTCCCTTCCACTCTCTCTGAAAAAAAAAAGAATGAAATTTTAGCAACAACAAAAAGACAGAGTGAGTGAAAGCAGACAGAAAAGAACTTAGGGCATTTTCTAAAAGATGGAGCCAACTTTAGATTGCAGTTTTGTAGCTTCAGAAGAAGGGAGACATTTTTAAATGCCTTCTTCTATCTATAATACTTATCCAAATCCTACTCACTTTTAAATTTTCCAAAATTGCCACACCTAGGACATTTCTGACTACTCTGTCTACTCTGTCTCTTGATCTTCGGGGATTAATGTGGGTGGTTAGTCATTTGGTAACTTGCATAGTTATTATAAAAGCACCTCCCACCTTTCTCTTGTAATCTTCTTAAAGACATTTGACATCCTCCATGGTATGATTTTAAATTCAGATACCTGGCTCTAGGGCCTCCCTTTTAAAAATTTTTTAAAAAAATATTTCTTTGGAATATGGTAGTGTACATCTCAGTGCTATGCACATAGATGCCCAAAATTATCTTGGTTTCAATTGCTCAGAAGACTACAAAAAAAAAAGAAAAAAAAGAAAAAAAAAGAAACCTAACTGAGTTGTTTTTTCTTTAAAATATATTTTATTGATTTTTTTTTCAGAGAGGAAGGGAGGTAAAGCTAGAAACATCGATGAGAGAGAGACATCAATCAGCTGCCTCCTGCATACCCCCCACCGGGGATGTGCCCACAACAAAGGTACATGCCCTTGGAATTGAACCTGGGACCCTCAGTCCATAGGCTGATGCTCTATCCACTGAGGCAACCCGGTTTTGGCTTAACTGAATATTTAACTTTTTAAAAATTGGCTTTTTTTAAAGAGAGAGGAAGGGAGAAAGAGATAGAAAGATTGATGAGAGAGAATCACTGATTGGCTGCCTCTTGCATTCTACCTATTGGAGATCTAGCCTGCAACCTGAACATGTGTCCTGACTGGGAATCGAACCAGAACCTCTTGTTGCATGGATCAACATTCAACCACTGAGATGCACCAGCCAGATTGAGTATTCAACTTTTCCTGGCTTGTTGCTCTATGGACTTAATGGAAATAGAAGGTAGCCGAGAAGCCTGAAGGAGACACGATCCAGAATCAGCAACCCTCCAATAATGACCCAGATTCTTTGGGGTCCCTTAGCCATTTGCAGGGCTAATTTATCACCTGAAGTATTACCAGAGCCATCTAGTCTGTTTAATTTCACAAAGTTTCACTTCCTTTCCATCCATAAATCTCATTCCCAGTTTTATGCCAATGATGATGCTCTGCGGCTGCATTAACTAAAAGAGCAATGGAAAGTTCGAAGTAACTAATGACCCAAAGTTTCCTGGGAGAACTTTAAAAAACTGCCCAGGGGATTGAATTTCTGATCCTCACACTCTTGCTCTGTGGTGAAAAACCCTGCCCCCTATAAATGTCTTCTCCTCTTTAACCCACTTCTATTGCAATTTGATTAAAAAACTATTTCTGGTTATTTAAAAAAAAATAGCAACAAAAAACAGGATGTCCTTAAAGGAGAGGATGGAAGCTGGTGGTGGAAAGTTACAAACAAATGCAATCAAGCATCTGCAAAAGTAGTTCATAAAATATTGAGACACTGAGACGAATGATCTCTCCCTCTCTTATCCTTTTTTTTTTCTAGTCACTCCATCCCTCTCTCTGTGTGCCTCTCAACAAAGGCCTGAGCAGTTAGAAATGGAGACACCCTCTGCCACTTAATAGCATCTCTGTTGATCTTTCTCCAGGAGGTGTTAAGTATTGAGAGCAACAGCACCTCTTGTCACCAGCTGCGGATGGGGAGTGGCTGCCCCAGGGGGAGCTGAGTCTAAAAAATCCACCACTGAGAAAAGGCAATAACAGAAGTCTGTTGCTGTCTAACCTGCCATATAAATGAAACAATCAAACAAGACAACAAAGGAAACTCCAGCAACCACCAGAGGCAAAAGCAGTTGGTGTAATATATCCTGCCTCAGTGATTATTTTTAGTTTCCTTCCATCCTCCTCTTAAAAAAAAAAAAAAAAAAAAAAAAGCAACAACTCTAATTTAGACTAACGGGGAGGAAAACATTAAATAATTCAAGAGCCAGAGTGAGAGAGGTGAGTAACACAGAGACAGAGAGGGCACACACCTGAATTAAATTAAAAACACATTGATACCTTGAAATGCCTGGGTGAACATGTTTGGAATCAATGGATATTGGAGATTGTTTAAGAATCAAAGGAGAGGCCAGTCATCAGAGTTTCAGCCTCGGTTCCTTTCTTCTTGCTTATGAATCCATACTCTAAACACACCAAGTCCACTCAGAGAAAGGCTTTTCATGAATGGGAGGAAAAGAAGGAATTATTTATCCCAAGCATTTTTATCTGTTGACTGCTGTAGGCTTCCTCTGGGCAGAGTACTGCACAAGTTGGACCAGCAGATATAAAATTGTCTCCCAGAACTTTGTGTGGCATAAGTGTCTGCAAATGTTACTAAGTTATTTCTTACCCAAGTGGTTTTTAATATTACTTAACCCAACACCCTGGTGTCAGTGGGCAGGTCTGACCACTGAATTCTCAATGGCACGCTGGAGTCCTTTGGACTCAAGAAAGATTGAAATACTTCAAACACAAATTCATGTAATTTTGTATGTATAAAGTTATTTTAGAGAACTCTGGAAATGGTCTTGCTGGTACAATTAACACCTGAGAATATCTGAGGCAGGTGCCTCATTTATTGTGAAATGCAGCCTCCTAAGTATGGAGGCATGGCTAGATAGCTCACTTACCTTCTCTCATGACAGGGTGACATTTGTTCCAATAATCTCCTTACACTGAACTATTTCGTTCTGTCTAGCCAAATCTAAAACACTTTAAGGTGTTAGATCCCTCTTCACTAACCTCTCCTTATGCTCATTAATGGTTTAATTACTGATACTCCTCCGAGAGACATGAGCAGTAAGAAAAGGATACATAATGTGAAATTTCAGACACCCAGGCAGACCAACAGTGAGTAGAATAGACTATCAGGGTGGATGTTGTGCTCAACATAGGAACGAATGAGTGCATTGAGAAATGAATGAAGTAGCAGGGTTCTACCATAGGTTAGACCACAGTCTTTAACCCAATGTCCAGGAACACAGAGCATGTGCACAAGGAACCTAGAGGAGGATGTCTTTACCCACAAAGGCAGAATCCATAAAGCTGGTGGACTAGGCTGGGGTACAAGTCCATGTTGCAAAGGGAGTGAGAAAGCAGAGTGTCTGCTGTTTGGGAGATCACAACACAGGGAGACATCAACCATCCCTCAACAGAGATTAGACAGAAGACAATCCTGGGAGAAAGGGTCATGACTAAAAGTCTATGCAAGCAGCTGTCAGCAATGGGCAGAATGGGAAATGGGCCCAGAGCAAAGGCTGGCATGGGGATTTCCAGAGCCACAGGAAAGGGACCACAGCTGGATTTTACGGAATCCTGTGGTCTCCTATATGGCCAGGAAAGGAACTATTAAGGTCAAGACTCTGACTTAGTGACTGAAAGCAAAACTTCCTTGGAGAGAGAATAGCAATAGCATTAAGTGTAGCCCGATAGAGATCTTTCTGGACATATTAAGGGAAGTGTACTTTAATAAGTTTATTGTGTTGCATAAAACCACATTCTTATTAACACGGGTTTGTTTATTTAAAGGTCATGGTATGATGACTTATTCATATAATATGTATAATTAGTCTCCATGCTCAATAATGGTAATTCTGTCTGTGCAGCTGGTCAAGCACCTGACTTGGGACTGTGGTCTATGTTGGCTCTGATATGTGACAAATAATCATTTTCTTGTAGTGTTAGCCCCCAAAAGCTATTTTTTCAGGAATAATATAAAGTTTACCCATTTCTCTTCCCAAGGCTGCTTCTCACTGAGCTTGCCTCTTATTCCAGGCCTTTGGATCTCTGGATCTCTGTCTGTTTCCTTCTTCCCCCCTTTCTTTTTCCTGCCCTCACGTGCCCCTGAGTTTGTACCCTATTTGTCTATCCTATGCATCTGTGTTTTCCTTACAAATTATATATATAAAGTTACTGCACTTAGTAGTCATCATAGCTGGCATTTATGGGTATTATGGGCACCATTTTTTCACTCTTTATGACAAAGCTATCATGAAAGTAGGTAGGTACCATTATAACCATTATAATGAGGGAAGTGATCAAAACATGGTCATCCAGGAAGTGATAGCTGTAGGGTTTAAAGTCCAGGGATAGGCAAACTTTTTGACTCGAGGGCCACAATGGGTTCTTAAACTGGACCAGAGGGCCGGAACAAAAGCAACCTGACCATGCTGGCACTCTCATCTTGGGCCGCTGGTGAAGGAGCAGAGGGGAGAGCAAGCGAACCCTCTGCTCTTTTGGCTCTGCGGGCCGGATAGAACAGCCAAATGGGCCAGATCTGGCCCACGGGCCGTAGTTTGCCCATGGCTGGTTTAAACCCTAGCAATCAGCTCTGAGCCCATGCTCTCTTTTATTTTATTTTTTAAATTCATTTCAGAGAGGAAACAAAAGGGAGATAGAAATATCAATGATGAAAGAAAATCATTTATTGGCTGCCTCCTGCATGCCCCCTACTGGAGATTAAGCCCACAACCTGGGCATGAGCCCTTGACCAAAATCAAACCCAGGACCCTTCAATCTGCAGGCCGACGCTCTATCCACTGAGCAAAACTGGCTCGGGCTGAGCCCAGGCTCTTAACCTGCACACAATACTGCCCCCTTTATAATTAGCATGTGTTCAAAAATAACTTCCTTGGGCAACACAAGACCTTAGGCATATCTTTACTACTTTACAGCTCATAAAGTTCTTTTACATGCACTATTTAATTTACCTCTGCATGAAGAAAAACGAGTGCTATTAGAAAAATAAACAGATTTGCTTTCAGGATTCTGCAGAACCAAGGTTCAGATTCAATTCTTGGGATCTAAGTTGAGTGTTTTTCCTAGTTTTCGAATACTTTCACTGCAGAATAAGCATTCTCCTGGCAGGATCCAGATGGTCTTGCAGACAGAATGTATGAGCTGGGCATATTGCAGGAGGTAGAGGGAATAGAGTGGCCAAAGAGGAGATGAGACAGATATGAGAGGAGATTTGGTGGAGGGCTAGCCCTAAGTCCAAGAAAGAGCTTCAACTCTAGAAATTAATAAAAAGTTTCCTTCTCTTAAAAAGCATCATTTCAGTGAAGAGTATAGATCAGACCAGTGCTTTTCAAACAGTAATGGAATCATCTGGGGATCTGATTGAAATGTAGATTCTGGGGTGGGGCCTGTGATTCTGCATTCAAAACAACTCCCTAGGCATGCTTGTGCTGCTCCTCCATGGACCATACTCAGAGTTATAGATTCTTCTACCCTAGTTTTATGAATTACATGATTTAAAAAAAAAATTCTTCCCAGTCAAACTTCTCTTTTAGTCCACAATTATCCTGCCAGCCTCCCTCTGACAGAAGCCTGCTAGCCTAAGGAGCCTGACTCTGGAGTCCCAATTACAGAAACAAACTACCACTTTGACCCAGGAACTGTCTGGCTCATGTGGCTACTAGTCTCAGACAACTAGAAAGCACTTAGTTCTTTTCTGTGAGTTCATAAGGCAAAGGGATTTCCTGACAAGACCCCTCACTCACCCCAAAAAAGAAATTTCTAGAACTTTTTTTACATGCCTCAGGACACACCTGCCCTGAATGGCTTACAGGGAGGGAGGGGAGTAAGTTAGGGATGGACCCCGACCCAGGTGCAAGCCCTTTCTCTTCATTGGGAGCACAGAGCTTTCACTGGCAGATCACACAGAGCTGAGTGGCAGTCCTAGGGTGCCCGCCCCACTTTGACACCAGCTCTGTGAAATGATATTAGCGCTGGCTAATGGTCTGTAAATGTGTCAGAATGATGCCACCTAGTGCCACTGATGCCATTTTCCCTTGTGAAGTCACACTGGTTGCACCACAGCAAGCCAGAATATAATCAGTGCTAATTTGGTTTTTCACTGAATGACTACTGCAGAGCAGTCATGGTCTCCACTCTGGGTTCACTGGGGAGGCTTTATTATTTTGTTATACAAACTGAGGGTTTGGGGCAAGAGTGTAAAGGTGGGGGCACTTACCTTTGGCTCCTTCTGAGACTGATGTCTTGGAGGCACTTGATCAGTAAATGTAATGGGATGTATGTGATTTGGAATTTTTATTTTGCTTTCATTTTCAATTCTATGGTCTCATAAAGGTCTGGAAAGAAACCCAGAAGGAAAAATATTCTAAGTCCTACACTCTGTCCCCTTGGACAATATAACACCCTAAACTATCCAGCTAGAACAATATATATAAACTGGTCAAAAGCCTTCAAGGCAGTAAAATACTTACTAACAACAGAATCTGATGCATCTGATAGTACCATTAACTTGAAACCCAATTCAGTACATTTAGATCCTTATCACATCTTTTAAAAAATTACTACTTATATTGTTCTACCACCTACTGCTTTTTAAGACTAGACTGGTTTCTTTCAGGTTTAGATGCTATGGTTTCAAAATAATGTCATGAGTAGTCTAACTTACATATATAAAAAAAAATTCTTACTCAGCCCTGTGAGGTGTAACACTCAAAAAGGAAGCAAACCTGAGAGTGTGGCCTACATTTTTGCTATGACCCGGTTGGCCAATTTCTTCTTGTTTAAGTCTCAGGGGAAACAGAATACCCAGGTCCATCACTGTGATGTCTCCTGTCTGGTACTGGGCTCCCTGGTGAGCAGCCCTACCTGAGCCCTCCACAGGTTGGCAGATGAAGGTTTGCTAGAGAAATTTCCCAGGAGTATATGTCTCCATATATGAAGACTTGCAAAGGGGAACTCTCTAGATCAGTGGTTCTCAACCTTCCTAATGCTGCGACCCTTTAATGCAGTTCCTCATGTTGTGGTAACCCCCAGCCATAAAATTGTTTTTGTTGCTACTTCATAACTGTAATTTTGCTACTGTTATGCAATGTAAATATCTGTGTTTTCCATGGTCTTAGGTGACTCTGTTAGTGGTTCTTAACCACTGCTGTAGAGCCTAAGTCTATTGAAAAACACAGATATTTACGTTACGATTAATTAATAGTAGCAAAATTATAGTTATGAAGTAGCAACGAAAATAATTTTATGGTTGGGGGTCACCACAACATGAGGAACTGTATTGAAGGGTCACGGCATTAGAAAGTTGAGAACCACTGCTCTAGATGCTGCACTGGATTGGATGCCCATCTCTGAGGACCACTGGTTCTGCTAAATAGCAAAAGGCAGAAGTGAGCCTGAATTATAAACTTTCATAGTCAGTGGTGAATTCTTGGAAATATGGTGTTGATATCCCCAAACATTTTGCCTGTGATTCTCAAAAAATAATGAAGGGAGGTAGGACTACTTGGGAACAAATCCTTTTGACTTTCTGAATTTCAGGTTTTATAGCTTGATATGATGAAAGGGATAATCTATATCACTAGTGGACTCTTTGAACAATGTATGAAAGAGCTATATGGAGTCATGTATGGTTTGCCCTTTCTGAGAAAAGTCAGTAAAACAATATTTCAAGATTTAGGTTGAACACCAAGCTCTGTATAGGTACTAGCACAGCACTATGAAAACACAGAATGACCCCACAAAAAGGGACACTATTGGTGTTCTTGGTGCTGTACCCTTTCTAAAGGACTGTTTCATTGTTAAGGGGGAAGGTAGGTCCCAAGCACTGTAGGTTCTCATGGTCACTAAAGATATCATGGACCAGAAGTTCAAAGCTTCAGTAACAGTGCTAGTATAAAATCCAGACCATCAATAAACTGTGGACTTTAGACCTGAGTAGGAGTTTAACTATGGTAAGGTTTTGGTGACAGAAGATAATTCCTGAGGGGAATTATCATACCAAGATCTCCAAATGAAGGAGCCTTCCACAGGACTATGAAAAGAAAACTCAATGTGTGGGCAGCAGACACCTCAAATCTCACCCATGTTTTTCCTCTCCTCTATTATGACATTGTGGATTCTCAGGATTTGAATTTATCTAAGAAGCCAATTTGGTCTAGTTCCTATGAATACAAAGTTGGATCTCCATTATGGCATTCTTTATAGATAGTCATCCAGATTCCAGATGAATTATCTGAGGGATAAATCTATCTCGAGGCAATCTGGTTCCTTCCTATATCCTAGGACAGTTATGAAGCTGAAATTAGTGGAAGCTAATATAGTGGAAAAGTTAAAACCCTGACTCAGCAATGGCAAGCTCTGCGATCTTGGGCAAATTACTCTCAATAGATCCCAGCATTATTTTAACTGGAGTGATGATCTAATAAAAAATTTAAAAATAAATTAAAAAAAAAACTTCTGTTAGACTCTTGTGAAGTGTAGAGAACAGACACATTTGGGCTCACTTAATTAATGAGGAAGCAAGGAAGATCAGGAAACCATCTCAGCAGCTGCAAGGTAAGGAAAGACTCCCATGAAATCATTGAACATTCCAGGCTGTAGCACGTTGGCGATCTGGTCATTTTTCTATCTCCTCCAAAGCTCATTGCCAGTCCCCTCCACTCAAACAGGCCACTAGTGTGGTGATCATCAGTTCTGTCTCTACTTCCACCTTCCCTGATGCAATTGGTACCTTAGTCTCAGTGTCTCCAGTTCACAATGAGCTAATCTGATTGAAGGGCCCAGTGCCTCACAATATAGTGACAGGCAGAACTCACTGGGGTCTCCTCATAGCCAACTGTCCTTGGGTCAGACATTCATAAGGTCATCTACAAATATTTATTGGACCCTTGTTATGTATCTCACTATGTTCTAAGTACTAGCAATTCAGAGGTGAGCAAATCAAAGTTCCTGTCCTCCTCTCATTGGGGGAAAGAGATAATAAATGAATAGACAAGTAAGCCAACAAGATAGTTTCAGCTGGGAACACAGCTAAATGTAAAAGGTCCATAACTAGAGAGGAGAGTGGGTTTGGTGGTGAACAATGGGTCTGAGATGGTCAGAGGAAAGTTCTCTCGGGAGAAGGCATTTGATCTAAAACTTGAAGTAGGGGAGGCAGTATTCCAAGGTCTTTTTTTGTAGTTTCATTTTTGCTTGTTTCCAAGTGATATAGGCTGGATCTTCCACTCAAAGCGATAAATCATCAGAGCAGCCAGGGAGGCCTTGGCCAATTAGAATCCTGGAACTTGTTTATCAGTCAGTCAACAACCGTTAGCCGAACCCACTGGGTCGCAGGGTGCTGTGCACGGCATGCAGCAGCAGTTATATTGGAGTTAGGGTGAATTAGTTTCATTTTCACAAACGTATAAAGTCCCTAAGAATCCTCACAAACTGTTAATTCTACTCTTGTTTTACGAGTGGACTCATGGGGCAAACAGATGTAAACTACACAAGACTCTAAAGAAAAAAAATAATAAAAAAGTGATTGTGAATTTAGCACAAATACTTCTGCAGAGGGTGCCTGGGGTGCTCTTGTAAACTCAGTCTCAGAAGGCGGTCTTCAAACACTGCCACCTGTCAAGTATTAACCAGGCTAGTTTGAAAACAGAGAGCTCCGTTACAATGTTAACTAAGGTAATATTGGGGACTCCCAGCTGCCTAGTTCTTTGAAAAGAACCTAGAACCCCAAGAGAACAATAGCAAACATTGGAATCAAGTGTTGCTGCCTACAGTCAACCAGGTACAACTTGTGGAGATGTTTGTAGCCACCCTATTATCAGCTTTCTAGATGGAGTAGCAAAGACAGCTGGGAGAGTTGAGCCCTTGTGTTCAGATATGAAGACTTGCATTTCCCACTTATTCATTACCAAATATTGACTATAAAGAACGGGGGATAACATGTTATCCTATAGAAGGCTGAGCCTGATAATTCAAAATTGTGTCCCTCGAGCCTGATAATTAGAAATCTCCCTCGAGGAGTGCTGGCTTGTGGTTTCTTTCTTAGAGATCTTTTCCCTTCCTTGTTTTTATCCTCAGCTGACTTCCCGAATTTGGGAGTGAAGAATTTTGGGGATGGTGGACTCATCCACACATACTCAGTTCCCCTTCTGTTCCTTCCTCTGAATTGTATCAGCCCCTTTATGGTGCCATGAGTGAAATGTGTGTTGCAGGAACCATGAGCACAAGGCTTTGGGAAAGCATCTGCCAAAGGATGAAAAGAAGACTCCACTCATCACTATGGAAATCAGCAAGAGGAATATTATTGGAAATTGGCATACAATGCTGAAGACTGACAAGCAATGCAGGCTTTAGAGGAAGCATCTTAAGGAAAAGTTCAATTCTGTTCAACATGCAATGGGCATATACTGTGAATTGGCACTGGGTCCTGGCTATACCAATGCCAGGACCCTGTCCTTGAGGAGTGGCCTTGCTCTGTAATACAGACAAATATTGCTTGCCTACTAGAATTCAGTTTCAGGGTTTTGACATCTGCTCCAATATTGATGTTCTCCATGATCCTTAGCTTCCCCCTAAACACAAGTGGTTGTTTGCCAAAAGCAAAGTAAAGAAGCTTACTGTGGAATATTGGACACAACTAGATTCATTTCTTAGAAGTCTCTTAGCTCCTGGGGATTGTGGCTTCAGGAATTACATGCCATTCCCACCCCTTTGTCCCTGAGAACCAGTCCTTCTTGCAGCTCCCTGGGCGGGATCTCAGGAAGCAGCAGCTGGGTTTGGGGTGGGCAAGCATGGTGGTAGGAAGCAACTTCCTGGGGCTCCATGGAAGGTGGATCCCTGCCAATCAGTGGAAGCTGGCAGTCCTTGAAGAAGACTTCTTCTTCTGTGTTTTTTGTTTGTTTGTTTTTGTTTGTTTTGTTTTGTTTTTTTCCTCCCCGCATTTTTATTTTATCTTTTTGTATTGTTTAAAGTATTACATACAGTAGTTCCTGTATCTCAATCCTTCCCATTGACCTTCCCCAAGCCTCCCCTAATCCCAGTCGAATGCCCTCTGTTATGAAGGGTGAGGCACCTAGATATCTTCCAGAAACAGTGATTTCCCTTTATCAAATGCAAGCGGTAACCAGAGAGATAAGATTACTATGCCTTTGTTTTCATCTCTGGGCTGACATATCCTAGAGAATAGTGTTACCTTCAGTAAGATCCAGTGAGCAAACCCTCAAAGTCACTTCTAGGTTTAAATATCCAATCATTTTCCTAAATTTAATGATAACTCTTTCACTGCCTTTTCTTTCTAACTCTATCTATTCTACATCTATCTATCTATCTATCTATCTATCTATCTATCTATCTATCATTTTTCAGGCAATCCTTTGTCTTTTGAATTCTGACTGGGAAAAGAATTCAGACATTATATGCTGACTCCTAATAAATGCACTGTCTCTGGAGGGAGTTAAAGCATGGCTGCTCCACTCTCCATTCTCTTAAAGTTTTTCTTTACCGACCCCAGGCTTTATGAATTAGGGTTCAAGGTTATTACTTTCTCAGTAGCTCTTTCTCACAATTATTACAAACCATCTATCCTCAGCATTGCTGGAATGAAGAGGAGATTCTAGTCATCGACAGGAGCATGAGCTTCCGGAGTTCGCCTTCCTTAGTTGTGAGCCCTGGACCTGCCCTCTCAATTTCTGAGCCTTCATTTTCTTATTTATAACAAATAAGGAATAATGAAAAATAATATCAATTTCATAATATTAAAGTGCAGATCAGCTAGATGAAAGAACCAATCACAATGCAACACACACACACACACACACACACACACACACACACACACACGTGTTGGTTGGTTTGTTTGTTTGTTTCTAACTCTAAGATTCCTTCTCTCCCATTAAAAACAAGTTAAAATGTGTACTGGATGTTTAGTAACTTCTGCACAAGAGCAGATAATTAGGTTTTCCCTTCCTGACCATTCTACAAATCAGAGGTTGCAATCTCTCACATTAGTGGCACAGTTCCATGCATATGATATATTCTCCAAACATATTTTGTGAATGAGTGAGTGAATAAAATATAAAACATGCTGCAATATTAAAAACTGCAAGTTAGAAACAGTGAAACACCAGATCATAGCATGGACTTTCTTTACAGGTAGACTGTTTTTAGCTTTTTAAGAAATTACTAAAAACAAAACAAAACAAAATTAAAAAAAACAAAAACAAAGTTCACAACCTTATTAAGAGTGAGCTCTCTTGCCAGAACCATTATTTCCCCACAATAAAACACAGGAGGCTAGAAGGACAGGAGGCTTGGAGTGCTACCTGGGATGACCATGTGTTGGGGTTTTGGTTTGCTATGTGAACATTTAGGTCATAGGAGTGAATTTGCCCCAAATTGCCCTAATCGGCTGAAAGAACTATTCAGCTTCCTCAAGCACCTGGCTTATTCCCAGGGAAGAGCTTATGAGGCCAGCTAACCTGATTCACTATGTCATTAACCTCTCTGTGAGGGACTGCTCCTATCTGTGGCCATTTTATAGAACAGGATACTGATATAATCATAACTGGACTCACAGTGTAAGTTAGGGGTGGCCTGGCTAATGAACTCCATAGGAAGCTATCGGCTCTGTAAAAATTCCCCAAATTATGTAGTGATTTATATTCAAGCATTTATATGTGGATCATCATGGTGAGCATTCAGTGCACAACCAGCAGTCAGGAAATATTAAACATTGGCCTTATAGTACAGTAATTAATAATGCAATCTGTAGAGTCACACTTTCTGGGTTTGCAGCCAAGCCTGCCATGTGCTAGCTATGTGGCCTTGCATTATATCACATATCCTAATGCTGTAGCTTCTTCAGTTGTAAAATCAGGTAATGAATGTAGTAACCTCACATAATTGCTGTAGCAACTAACTAGGTAAAAGCATGAGACATAGACAGCTTGTAGAGATCATTTATTATCACATATACCAAAGCAGGCTCTTTTTCATTTTCCACTAGCTCCATCACATAGTAAATTATGTTATGGAAAAACAGTCAGGACTCAAAATAAATTTGATCATCAGAACATTAAATTAATACAAATGATCCATAGGTGAAATAAATGTTAGTAGTTCTACAACCACAAATTTCAGTTACAGGTTCTAAACTTTTTGTCTGATAATTACACTTATCAGAACATATTCTCAAGAACATATTAGCAAATACAGTCACCACATGTTTAGCCATAGAGCTGTATGAAGTAACCCCTTTACTGGACTTGGGGAAAGTGGCTTCAGGGAATACACTCATGTTCATAAAAAGCCCTCCTCCTGGAAAAGTGCCTTGTGCCAGATGGAAACTGCTTTACTGAACAACTGAGTCAGAAAATAAGAGAAAGAGATGGTCCCATCAAATTCTGGTATACCCAACTCTTCTTGACCTACAAAAACTTCTGTGAGTGCCTTGGGACTCCCCTTGTTAATAAATGGAATTTCATCACTTAAGTCAGAAGAATATACTGCCCATTATCTCACAGTTGGTGAAAACAACTTTATCAGCACCACATTATAGGTTTAAGAAAGATATTCCTTAATTTAAAAGGCTATCTATCTCCAGAGAGATGAAAAAAATCAATGAAAGATTTGCTCAAAAATTATCAATAAATATTAGATTGGTTTTTAAAATTATTATACCTGAATAATCTAGCAAAATGTATTCGGTAGAAAAATTAAATCTATAAGTAACTTTTTACTCAAAGAGAAACATAGTGTTTCCCAATATAGGTCATAATGTCCATATTATCCTCACATCTTCATGGTTAAATCTATGCTAATACTTTATAGTCTTGTGACTTTACAAAATAATATACAAGTAAACCTTGTCACCAATTTGTTGGATATTTGTACACTTACTTCCATAGAATGCCTAATTCTAGATTATAATTCCCTTTATATTATATTTTAAGACCTAACTCACAGAAATATTTATAAGAATCAAATAAGATAATTGACAGAGATGTCTTTCTCCCCAAAATTACAGAACCTTTATTTATAAAGTCAGTCTCCAACTTCTTATGATTTCTAAACACCAAGAGAGAAGTTTTATCTCAAAATCATCTTCCCAATCCAGAAGCTTAATTGAGCTTCTATATCTGAGATTTGTAGCTGATACTTAACAGGAATATGTGCCTTTGCCTGCATAGTTTGATGGCAGACTTGTGGTGGGTCCTAGGATATTTTGACACAAGACTGGTGTTTGGAATGAACTGAGAGGATAGTATATGTAGTGATGATTGGAAGGTAGTTTTTGTGGGGTGTGAAGAGTACATTGATAGTTGAGGAACTACTGAGTATCAGTAAAGACTAATTAGTTTTATGTAATAGAAAAATCATCTCATCCTCCTTTAACAACAACAATAAAAAACTAAAAAACAAAAGGAGTTTATAAGTTGGTATAACTGGGTCATTCAAGGGCCATTCTAACCAGAGCTTTACTTCTCTCTCCATCGCTTGGCTTGTCATTTCACTCTGTTAGCAAGCTCTCTGCACTGTCAGGGAAGATAGATCTGGAAACATCAGGAGCTCATGATTCAAGAGGAAGAGTTAACTACTCTCTCCAATACAATGCTTTGACAATTCTGAGCAAGGACTCTCATTTGCTGAGCTTAGATTCCTTTCCTATCCTTCAGCCCAGTCACTGCATCCTGGAAAATGAGCACTGTAGTTGGTCTAGCATCGACCACTTGTGAGAGTGGAGGTCAGGGAGAGGGAATGATAAATGTGATTAACAAATTCACCAGGGTCACATGGAGAGGAGAGAGGTTCCCCAAAAGATCATGTGCTTGGTGAGCGGCCCAGCTTCTGGCCAAAAGCTAAGTGTGATTTCTCTAGGCCTGACTAAAGGCAATCACAAAGGCTTTGCCTGGCATACCTCACTGGCAAAGCTGCCCTCCCTGCACCGCATTTGGTGCACAGCCAAAGTACTGAAATGTGAAGGAAGTTATAGTCCAGAGCTCAGGCTCCCCTGGCTGGCCAAGGTCTCAGGCATATCTTCATTCTTTAATTCTGTTCCAAGTCCATAAAACTACAGGAGCCTTTGTTTAAGGTTCCCATGGTTGTGAAACCACTTCTTGTCTGTGCTGATCCACCTGATCTTCAACCAGTGCCATTCAATGGGGGAAATGGAAAAAGTTGGAATTGGTATTTTGTCTTGTTTAGCTTCTTGCTTGTGCTATTGTAGTCAATGATTAAAGCCTTTGCTATTACTTTCATTTTGAATTTTTGTATTAGTCAGCTGCTCTGACACCCGGCAGCTCAGCCCTCTCCAGCTCCACCAAGCTCCTGACAAATTGGCACAGTGAGCAGCATAGTTGATGAAACACAGCGCCATTCTGGAAAATCAAAAAGCTTGAAGAGCCTACAGGGCACCTTTGGGAGGTGCTAGTTGAGTCCATGGAGCATCTAGATGGTTGTAACAGATCATCTCCAAGAGTATGAGGTCGGAGGCTTACTCACCAATGCATCCCAGGAAGTGCTAGTTGGTCCTGCAGGACACTTTGCCAGCTGTGCCCAGGGATCTCACAAAGTGTTCTCGGAAGCTGCAGAGCATTCTTGGAGGTAGTCATGGGTTGTACAGATAAATATTTTAGTTCTGAGGGACACCAGTGGTTCTTTCTTTTGACCCCTGCTGCCCCACCTGAACGCATTTGGTTGGCCAGCTTAGAGAGCCAACAGAGGAGTTGGGGACAGGTAGTTTTCTACTCACTGCATAGAGCCCTCTGGCAATAGAAACAGAGAAGATGGGGGTGGGAGAGTGTCAGGCATCCTTTGAGCTGAGTAATTCTAAGCAGGTCTAAGGCACCAATAAACACCCTGCAGTATAGAAAGTTGTTGGAATTTTAGATACAAACAAACAAAAAACAATTATTGGGGATTACTTTAGCCAGTTGCCTCAAAGAGACCTTAATAGATTCCCCTCCAGAAGTAATCTTGCTGGAGTTAGTAAGGAGAGTGAAGGACCAAGACATTGGATTGAAGCCTCCGGTACAGATTCTATTGACCTCAACTTCAACAGTAATATTTTATGACTGACTATATGTTGTAAGACAGCTGACTGAGTTGGTGAAATGCAGAGTGAGGAATAGGAGACTTAATTTAGAACAATTTTCCAAAACATTATATGAAAGATTCAAAAGAGTTTGAAGCCTTTTTCAGAATGCTAACTCAAATGAATTTGTCTGGCTTTAATTTTTCTGTTTACTAGTTCTTGATTTTTCATGTCTTACAACTTTGGTTTTTAGGCTTATTTTGAGTGGGCCTTCTTTGTTTTCTCTCTTTTCCCCTTTAATTTGTTTCTTCTTGTTAGCATGTTTTTCTTTTTTCCTCCAGGGACCTCCTCTTTGCCCTCCATATAAATTAAAGTTTATAAATATGTTTCAGAGCTCCTATGCTCTTAGCTCTTTCTTTCATCAATTATTACTTGCATTGTTCATCTATCATCCCAATTGTTTCCTGACCTTCAATTTTATCCTTTTCTACCAGCTTGTCTTCTTCCAAGTCTGACCCTTTCTGGTATGCTCCACAATTTTGTCAAAGTGAATTTTCTAAAAAAGGAAAGTATGATTGCAATGCTTCCTTAATATTCTTTATTGGTACTTCATTGCTTTCATAGCTTAAGAATAATATTTCCTGTATAACTCACATAGTATTTCATGATGGGTCTCCTGCCATCTTCTTCAGCTTCATCATTCCTTCCTTCCTCCTTAATATAGCTGCCTTATGAACTTCTTGCAATCTCTTTAATGTGTTGCATTTTCTGAGAACCTCTATATATATTCCCACTCTCACCCTTCTGGTTACAGCACTATTCCCACATCTCCCTTTGCTCCAACCTTTTCTCTCCCAGTTAATGCTGACCATGTGTCAGAAAACTTTATAGATTTATATTTTCATAGAATATATTGCCCAGGTTTTTCTTTATCATCATGTTTATGTGCTTGCTGCCTTTCCATTATCCTTTCAATTTCTCAAGGTCAGAGGCTATTTTTTAAATTTTATCTTTTTTGACCTCTATATTCCCAGCACCTGGCATGAAATAAGTGCTCAATATTTGTTGAAATAATATGTAAGTGAGAGAATGAATAAATGGATAAATGAACTGACATTAGAGCCCTCCTGGGTAACTGATGTCTACTACATTAAAGATAAGGAAGCAGGGGGAGGGAGACCAGCTAGGGTCTAAGAAAAAGCCCTGGACCGTATTCGGGTCCTTTAAGTGTTCCTAAACACCAACATTATGGATAAGGGGCTTACTTGTCAGTAAGCATGGCTCAGCTTATCACAGGGAGCCCCAACCATCTCCTGACAGATAGTATTCCCAGGTTCCATAGAAAATTCTGGAACACAGACATGAATGAGACAAGACCTCTCCCTGAGGACACTCACAGTCTAGAGTGAGATATAGACAAATATAATGATGATGCCAATGGTAACTACTAAAATAAGGGAATGAATGAAATGCAGAGAATGGAGGAGAAATGAGTGATTGCTTATGGCAATCAGAAACGTCTTCACAGAGGAGGTGACATTTCAGAGTTTTCAAGAATGAGTAGAAGTTTGAGCAGAAAAGTATTTGAAGATCTTTGCAATGAGGGAGGTAGTAAGGACCATGTATAAGAACTCAATGTGCTAAACTATGTAGTTTAGATGATAAATAGATGAGAAATTTGTATTTTATTATTTTTTTATTTTTATTAGAGATAGCCTCTTTTTTTAAAAAAAATGTTTTTGTTGATTTCAGAGAGCAAGGGAGATGGACAGAGAGATAGAAACATCAATGATGAGAGAGAACCATTGATTGCCTGCCTCCAGCATGCCTCAAACTTCGGATGGAGCCTAACCTGGAATCAACAATGACCTCCTGATTTATAGGTCAACACTCAACCACTGAGCCATGCCAGATGGGTGGGATGGGAAATTTTTAATTATAAGACACAGGGTGGTATATCACAGAGTCCCAGCCTTAGGTTTCAAAAACCTGGGTTCAAGTCCTGGCTTCCTCCTTGACCAAGTGTATTACCCTGTGAAAGTTCAATTGAGCATGTTGTCAATTTAGTCAAAGCTTTTAAAATATCCGAGTGAGTGCCGGTTTCCTCATTTGCAAAAGAAGAATAGCTACAAACTGCTCCTTAGAGTGATTAGGAGCATCAAAAGAGTTAATATTTGTAAGAGATTTTTATAAATGATGACATTTTTAAAATTGATTTTAACTAGAATAACAAATATGCATCATTAAATAAATGATGAGGTCAGTATCTTTAGCCAGATGACTAAATAGGCCACATACATTTTAATGTGCTGTCACCTAGAACCAAAATAAATACCAAAATTAGTCTACAAGCAAAATCTCTCAGGCACTTTTCCTTCTCCCTGACTGCCCGGCACACATCTTTTTTACAGGCAGAACTAGCAGTGCTACCAGGTCTAATTCTGGTGCTTCTGTGTTTGAAAGTCTCAACAGTTCTCAAAATGAAATTCCCATTTTGCAAGTCCCATTGTGCCACAAGGGGGTAGGGGTGCTCTGTGTAAGTCTTTGCCACGTGCTCTTCCCAACCAAACCTTTTGACTAAAAAATACAATAAAAATGGAATTTAAGAGATACCTTCTGCACCATATGCATTATTACTTTTCTAATTTTTCTTTTATAATTAACATCTATTCAGACACATCAGCAAAAAAAAATGTCAAATGCAACATATTTAAGGTCTGTCTGTCTACCTTACGCTCAGTAGTACAGTTCTCGAGGGCAAGAGAGGGTGACCGTAGGGTTGGGAGACTTGGTTACAAAGGCCACCTTTCATTAATCTGAACAGATAGCCACAGGGCAATGCAAATCCTCCACAACTGGATTTTATCACGGCCGGCTTCCTTCCATGTACACACGTTTTTAAAAATGCAGTAAAAAAAAATTGTTTTTCTTCTTCTGTTCATTACACTTTTTTTTTGAATGAAGAAGAAAACAAAAATGACCAGATGAAAGAGAAACTGACTAATCCCTTAAAGTATGCACTTAAAAAAATTGTTCATGATGTGTTTGCTTCTTAAGCAACATGCTTTTAGAAAATAACGAGTTGAAGCATGCAGTAGTAAGGCTGTGACATCATTTCTGCATGAGGTGTCCTTTCTCGGGGCTGAGGTCCAGGGCATAAATCCGTAGAGGTACTCTGTGTGGTACAGGGAAAACACAGCTGGCACACTGGAGAGTCCCCCCCCCCCCCCAGAATCCACAGAGCAGGTCTAATTATTTACCCACAGTGTTACAAAGCTAATAGATTTCACCTGCAGCACGCTGGCTATGACACCCCCTCTCCTCCCAGGCTCCTGAAATGCCGCCGAGCCCCTAGCTCCCACCATTGCTTTGTATTATTTTACTCTTTAGGATATTAACCCATCTGTACCCCGGGTTCAGATAGTTTCTTTGGTTTTGTGGACTTCAGCATGATGTCATTAGGAATTCACATCATTGTTTTTGAGGTGCTCAGAGATGCAAAACAAAGCTGTATGTCCATGATGTTGGGTGGAGACGCAGCCGGTCATGGTGTCCCCATCTCCTCCGCGGCACACAGCCGTTCTGGGCCCAGGAGCAGTCTGTCTGTCTGTAATAAGTGACAGATCCCGCCTCATATAAAGGAAAGGGCGGGGGGAGAGCAGTGCAGACCCAGTACAATAGCCGGGCAGGTGCTCCGGTCAGGCTCTCTCTACCAGGAAACGCTTCTGGAATGCATGACCAATTTGGTTTCAGAACAGAATACTCCTTTTAACGGACAGAAAACACTAACCTTTTATTTTTCCTTTTCTCCTCCTGCCCCCACAATACGGACTCCCCAGTTCCAATAAGCCCCCTTTTCACGTTAACCCTTTCAAAGGAGAAAGGCCAGGCTCTGATCTACAACACTCATCTATCTGTGTGCTGCTTTGCTAACAACCCGGGAAGAGGAGTAAAAATTCATGAGCCTGGAGAACAAACACGCTCTCGGCTGACGAGCACAGAGGAGTGATGTGGCAAGGGGGATTTACTAACGTGGTAAACTCAAACTACAAAAACACTCTGCTTTGCTTTCTCTTTTAGAGTCTCATGTGTAAACTTTAGGAAGCATACTTTTAGAAAAAGAGCTGGAGCATAAAATTTCTGGAAATATGATGGGCGCTAAAGGGAAGAAATGTAGTATTAAATCTGAAATGAGTAAAATCACATATCCTTTTACAGACCCTATACCATTTGAATGAAATGAAAAATCTCACTTCCGAGAGTGTCTGAGTTGGGTCAAGTCCGCACAATGCTGACTGAATCAGATAGGAAATTACACAGGTCATGTCTGACTTTAGGTTTTGCTCACGCATATGTATATGTGGTGTCACTGGATTGCATATTATTCAACATCTCCATTTCCCTACACACTAAGAAAATAGCTGTCACTGAACTTGGGCGGATAATTATCCAATTAAATTTTACATGTCCATAACTTGATCTATTAGCTAAGGAAGAGGTAAGTGGTCTTATATGGTTTTATTTTCTATGCAACAGTATCTGAAATGCAACGATAGAGAGTAACCTATATTAACAGTAATAAGTGTTTCCCCTCAGAGAGTTATTGCAACTTATCTTTGAAGTTAAGCTCATTTATCATGGGGAGAATAGACCCCAAAAAGTACAGCAGCCGTGGCATCCTGCCCGAGGCAGAGTTAGAGATTTCCAATAGCTGCTGTAGAGAAATATTTTGAAAATGCGTTCACTACTGCACCAATAAATCTTAAGACAGAAGAGTTTTAATTACAGAGGAGGGCAAAGCCAAGATTTTTCAAATGAACCCAAAAGTATGACTGGAGAGAGCACCTTATCCCACCCCACCCCCATGCTACCCAACCTTTGATAAATTTATGTTTTCTTCATCTCGGGACAATAATCTGCTTGTTAAGCAGGACTACTGGAGGATACCTTCATTTGTAACAGAGGAGAGGAGAAACAATGGAAGTGAAATACAGTGAACCAATCTATATGCATGTATGAGGCTAAGAATATGATAGGTGCCCCGTGAATTCTTGGAGGGCATGTTGCAGCTTGTATATACGGGAGAACGTGTCATGCATGTGTATGCAGCTTCCTTGTATGTATATATGGGCATGTGCTCCTCTATACAGGCTTGATCCCCAATAGCCTGTTTCTTTAAGAAAAGAAAAAGATATTAGTCATTTGTGTCCTGGTACCAAAAATAAACTCTTATTTCTTGAAGAAGAAAAAAAATAAGGTTAATGAAATTAGTGGTTGTTTAAATCAGAGGCAATTAAAATGCACACATTTCTTTTCCTGGAATCTGCAATTGTATTCAATGTTTGCAGTACAACGCCTGCCTGTAGGATAAATAATTTAATGGGTTTTGTGATTTGGTACTAAAAGCATAACAAAATCCTACAGCTGTAGCCTCATTTTTCTCCACACTCAAACTGTTTCCTTCTTAAATTGCATATTTTGTACAGTTGTTTTTTTTAAAGAACACAAAGTAGGTTCTACATCTTTGAGAACCAATTTCCGACATAATAGGTAATTGCACATAATTACAGGAGTTTCAGAAACTGAAACAAGAAAACAAAAAGCAACTCACTCTAACCCTTCTTTCTTCTTAAAGATTGGAATTAAATCACCATCTGATTCTATTCAACTTTGTCCTTTATTACAGCAAATGACATATGCTGAGAACAACCCCAAGTGAAAATGCCCGAAACACTCCTGTTTTCTAGTCAGTCAGTATTTATTCAGCATTTTGATCAGACAAGCATGAGTTTTCATAGATTTCCTTGGTTTTTACATGTTTTTTTTTCACATGTGCCACACTCCCAGGGACTGTCGTCAGTGGAAGGCTTTGAAATAATGTGGGCTGTGTATTTAACATCTTGCTATTTTCTGCCTGCACACTCTTCCATGTGCTTCCTAACACTCATTAACCCTCACACACTCAGAATAAGAGGAAGGACCAAAAGAAAACAGCTTTCATGGCCCAAGAAAGAGGATATTGAACTTTCAAAAGCCATAAGGGGGAAGCATAGTACTGAGTGACTGAGCCCTGGCTTCCCCTCTCATATTTCTTTGGGGTTGTTGTGATGGCAGTGAGGCTGGGCTCTCAGGCAGAGGTGAGGTCTTGCTCCACAGCCTTTGTGGGGGTAAGATTCACAGCCAAAAAGCAGAGCTTCTGGGTTCTCGGCCTGTTTAGGTAGGCCTATGATCAGCTTTCTCTCTTCTCTCTCTCCCTGATATGAGGTTGTAGATAGGTTAGAAGAGAGTTTTTAAAACTTCATAGCATCTTTTCCTAACTTTCAAACTAAAAACTAAACATACCTCATTTAATGGGTAGGCAAAGTTAGACAAATATTTTTGTTTGTTAATCCTCACCTGAGGATATTTTCTCCATTGACCTTTTTAGAGAGAAACATTGATCATTGATGTGAGAGAGACACATCCATCCGTTGCCTCCCACATGTACCTGACCAGTGCTGGGAATCAAACCCACCACCCAGGTATGTGCCCTTGACCAGGAATAGAACCCAAGACCCTTTGATCTGCAGGCTGATGCTCTAATCATTGAGCAAAATTGGCCAGGTCCAGATTGTTTTTGAGTTTGTGCTGTGGCTATGAGGGATGCCAACAAACTGGCTGCTGCTCAGATTCCAGGAGGAAACAGTAGGATGGGGTTTAGTTTTAATAGCCAGGAAATGGGCTGGTTATTACTAACAGCTTGCATCTTTTATGCCTGACTTCAACTGAATTCTTTTCCCCCTATGACATTAAAGTGTCACTCAATGGCACTAAAATGAATAAGGTATAAATCAGAAGCATGCAGATATACTTTTTCTTAAACCACAGTCTTAAAAAATCAAACTAAGTGTGTGAAACAAATGCACATAATGGGTAATTTTGGGGGTAGTTCAGGTCACTCTTTCTTCAGTCAGTCCAGGGAACATTATGGATATTGGCAATTCAATATTCCATCTCTTTATGCAGGGGTTGAAGCAGGGAGATGGTCTGTGGGTTTGATCACCAGAACAAAGTTTAAAGATTCTGATCCCCATCGATTAAATAATTTCACACACACACACACACACACACACACACACACACACACACACAGAAAAACACACACAAAAAAAACTAACCAACCAAACCAAATCAAACAAGAAAAAAAAAAAAAAAAAAGAATAGTAGAAATATCAACATTTCCAGTAAAACAGCTACTAATTTCTAAAGGCATGTAGGTAAAGATTAAGTGTCATTCCTCCCATTTGCAGATCTGAATGATGACAGCACAGATGAGAATACGTCGGAGCTGGGCTAGGAAGCTAATGTTCCTAGAGAGGCATAAAGGGGAAAGAAAATTGTCTTACGCTCAAGGATCAACAGTAACTTTCTTAAGTAGGCGATTTTGCAAAAGTCTCTGAGTTTCACTTCTCTCAACTGCAAAGTGGAAATTATAATCATAAAAATAGTGAGTATATAGGAAGGTGAGGACTAGACCACATAATGTCCTTAGAATTTGTCATGTCATGCCCATATTGTGTTACCTGTGAGGCTTTCATCTGTAGCTCCCTAACCTTTCTGGAATGTCTGGTACCCAAGCATTTCACAGAATATGATAAATGGCTAAATGAGTGGAGAATTAACTCTCTTAAGGTTCCCAACCATTTTTTAGATCTATGACATATAGCAATCTATTTAGGAAAGTATAAATAACATAAACTCTCTTGTTTTACATGTGATCTTACAATTGCTCCTTGTCTAATCCCTTCCCCAAGATATCATACCCCATCCAAAAAATATAAGTTAGTGAATGTGGTAAAGTTATCTTAGCTCTTTTCTTATATTCCACATGATTCCTTATACAATTTAGAAACTTATTGAATACCTGTTGAAATGAATGGCATAAAAAACCAATGACTTAAGGCCAGGTTGGCAAACTAGCCTAGGATGGCCTACCACCTATTTTTGTAAAAATAGTTGTGTTGAAACACAGCCACACCCATTCACTTATGTATTGTCTATGGCTATTTTTGTAGTATAATAGTAGAGTTGAGTACTTATAATAGAGACCATATGGCCTGCAAATACTAAAATATTTACTATTTGGCCTATTATATTGGCATACACCTGACTTAAAGGATTACCTCATTTTTCCACCCAATCATTAACTTGGTGACACTATGAGTTTTGGTCTTCCATCTCTGATCAGAGAACTAGAGTCAAATGTATTTATAACAGTGCAATTGATTCAGCAATCTGCACAGACCCTTAACTAACAGTGAGGTAATGTTATCATATGTGTTTCTAGGCTTTCACGTAATAATACCCTATCTTCCCACCTTATAAAATAGTTTTCAGGAACAACCTAATTGTTTCATATTTAATTCTGTGACATACAAGTTGTGTGGTCAGATGCCAGTATATAAACTATTGTAAGATCAAATAACAAATTTGCCTTTTTGGACATCTTAGCCAAGATATGGATGATTTGGGAAGATGTGAAGAAGGGTTAGTTTGGGGAACACAAATAAATAATTAATGATATATGCATATTGTTTGTTGATAGAATGCACTTACCTTTCATCATACTTAAATCATCTTTCTTTTTTCTCTTAAATAATGTTCATTATTGCACAATTTTTGTCTCCAAATAATGTTTATTATTGTCAGACTTTTGAAAAGTGATCTGTAGAGGTTTCAAAATGGTGAGTTCCACCACATACAATTGTGTTTATTACCATACAAAGGCATTTATGGTATAATTTCAGACTTTGTAGGTTGTGGTTTATGTCTTAGAAGTAAAGCTGTATATATCTTTGGCGGAAACACATAAGCTCTGCTTATATGATGTGGATTAGGGCTAAGTCTTAAGATTGACATTTTAGCTGGTATTATATAAAAGCTCTTATATGCTATTGTGAACCCACACGGTAAAATACAGCCACTAAGACAGAAAAGAGGTAGGCAACAGTTTCAGAATCCTCCTCAAGAATGAACATATGTAGTCAATATCTGGGGCTTAAAAGTACAGATCTGTATAGATTTACATAAAATGTGTTAATATAGTAAAAAACTAAACTTAGGCCAAAACCGGTTTTGCTCAGTGGATAGAGCATCGGCCTGCAGACCCAAAGGTCCCAGGTTCGATTCCAGTCAAGGGCATGTACCTTAGTTGCAGGCACATCCCCAGTAGGGGGTGTGCAAAAGGCAGCTGATCGATGATTCTCTCTCATCGATGTTTCTAACTCTCTATTCCTCTCTCTTCCTCTCTGTGGAAAATCAATAAAATATATTATTAAAAAAAAAAAAACAAACTAAACTTAACATGATGATTTCTAAGTGGAGAAGTTGTAACCATGGGATTAATACTCATGCATCCAGACGCTGGCCTTCAATTCTGGCTCCATCTCTTGGACTACATGTGAATTTTTACAAGTTACTTAACTATTCCATTCCTCAGTTTCCTCATCTACAAAATCAGGATATGATTAGTGCCTCCTGGAAATATTGTCTGGATAGGCACATGAGTTTATACAAGTTAAGCTCTTATGACAGTGCCTATCTCAATAAATGGCAATTAGTACTTCTAGTCCTTGTCTAGAGCTAGCCTGTCCATTCTGAGCCTCATTTATGTTTTTGAGTTTTTGGTTTTTTTTTAAGTAGAGTTTGGGGAGAACAGTTTAGCTACCTTACAACTTTGAGTTTCTTTTATAATTTTGTGAAGGAAATGAAAAGAAGTGTAATGAATTAGAGAGAGTTTGAGGGAAACATTTTCAGTCAAAACTTATTACAAATATAGTAAAAGAGATTATAAAGTTAGTTTGTATAGCCATAGGTATTTACAGGTACCTGAGTTACACATACATGCACACACACACATTCTCTCTCTCTCTTTCTCTCTCTCTCTCTCTCTCTCTCTCTCTCTCTCTCTCTCACACACACACACACACACACACACACACACACTCCATGTTCACCATCAATATTTATTAGCTACTGAAAAAACCTTAATGCATGGTCATCAGATATCAGCATGCAAGGATCTGATTCTGATAGTAAGTTGAGGTTTGTTTTATTTTCTTACATTGGCAAAAAAAATTTTGGATATTATTACAACCACAATTTTCATGCCACTAGCTTTGAGAAAGTGGTGGAATTTAAGAAAGAGTTTCAGGGCAGAGGTTAAAAGAAAAAAGTGAATTCCAGCACATCCAACCTTGTCTGAACACACAGAGAATTCAAATCTCTTTTCCTGGGTGTATATGTAAAATTATACTGTACATAGAATCTCAAGAGTTATCAAAGAGGCAAGCTTTTGGGTTGAATTTTTTTTTAGGTTAAAAAGATTTAGGACAAAACTCTAGCTAACATTTTGCACTGGGCTGCATTTGTCCTCATTAGATTCACTCACCAGAGGTCATTGAATGATCAGATGACATATTTCCCACTACTTTTTGAAATGAAAAGTTACCACACCCTCTGGGCTTTTTAAAGAAATTGCAGTTTAGTCCCCAAAATGGGTTTAATGGAGATGAAGACTTTTGGGGACCATAAAATTTTGCACTGTGACAGTTTGTCTTAAGATGAATTACTTCAACCCTGTTGGGCATTGACCACACAATAACATAAAATCATGAAAATGATTTGCTACAAATGTACATTTTATAACTGTGCTACCTGGTCCTAGCTAGTTATGTTACACACAGCACTGAGAGAGCAAAGCCACAGTTGTTTGTTTGTTTGTTTGTTTCGTTAACATCTCAGCTTTACCACCAACTATGTAATCTTGGGCAATCAATTAATACCTACAAGCCTCAGTGTTCTCATCAATAATGTAGACCTAATGATATTTAGCATACAGTGTTATTGTGACGATTAACCCAAATGCTTCATGCACATTAGTTATCTGTCTGTGCAATAAATTATCCCATTCCCCAAAATCCAGTGTCTTAAAAACAACATTTATTATATCACAGTGTCTCTGGGTGAGGAGTCCAAGCATGGCTTAGCTGTGTGTTCTCACTCAGGTTGTCATCAAAGTGTTGACTGGAGCCGTGGTGATCTCAAGGCTCTCCTGGAGAAAGGTCTACTTTTAAATTCACTCCCATGGCTGTTGGCAGGGTTGGTGGCCTGGTGGCCTTCATTACTCACTGGCTGCTGGTCAGAAGCCACCTCCAGCTGCTTGCTTAGCAGTGGGTCTCTCCCTAGGTTGTTCCCAATGTGGCAGCTCACTTCATCAGAGTGAGCGAGTGAGAGGCCAAAAAGACAGTGCAAATCACCATGCTTTGGAACCTATTATCAGAAATGTCATTTCATTGCTTTTGCCATATTGCACTTGGGAGAAGTGGGCCCCTAGATCCAGCCCATTCTCAAATCAAAGAAAATGAAGCATGGCCATTACCACCAGAAGGTGGCGATCACTGGAAGCTGTTTTGGAAGTGTCTCTCTCATAACATGTAAAATTGCGCAGTAGTTAGCACAAAGTGAGGGCTCAGTGTTTTTTTTTTTTTTCTCTAATTCTAAGAAATTTGCTTTAATGGTGGGTCCAGAAGCTACGGGGTCAGGTTTAAAACTGGACTTAGGGTTCTTGCAAAGGGATGTAACTCTGTGACCATTTCTCCATGTCTGAGTTTCTCCTATGCAGGTGTCCCCTGCTCTCCCAAAGTAGAGCACTCCAATGAAATTGTGGATAAAAGAGTGCAAGGCGAAGAAGTAATTATTTTAGGATACATCTTGCTAACAGTGGTACAACATAGATAGAGATGAAGCACAGATGCTCACAGACACTGTTCAAGGCTCTGGCGGCTTCATGCTGAGTATGGTTCCTCTGTATTCATGGAGAACAAAATGAATGATCTAGTGAGGAAAATGGTGGAATAGCTCACTAAGGATTTAACAATAATAAAGAACAGCATAAATATGGTGTGGTTGTTCTTCCCCGTTCTCCCAATCCAATTACAGGATTTATGGACTAAAACTAGAAAAAGGAGTTTCACTCTGGCAGGTGTTCCTCAGTGGATACAGCATTGGCCCAAGCACTGATTAGTCCAGGGTTCGATTCCTGGTCAGGTTAAGGGTGCATACCTATCAGGTTGAAGAAAATTAAGCATGGCCATTACTACCAGGAGGTGGCAATCACTGGAAGCTGTTTTGGAAGCTGTCTCTCACGGCATGTAAAAGAGCACAGTAGTTAGCACAAAAACAGTGGGTCCAGAAGCTATGGGGTTAGGTGTTGCAGGGGTTGCAGGTTCGATTCCTGATCCAGGTCAGGGAGTCTGTGGGTGACAATCAATCATTGTGCTCTCTCTCTCTCTCTCTCTCTCTCTCTCTCTCTCTCTCTCTCTCTCTTTCTCTCTCTCTCTCTGTAAAAAAGAAAAAGCAGAGTTTTATATATACAATTTGCATCCCCAAACCTACCCTAATGCCCACTGCAAACAAAAATAAGAGCTTGTTGAGTGCTTCCTGGCTTGTTGAGTGCAAGAGTGAAGTCTAACTTACATCTCTAAATGGTCAGTGTGGATTTGCACTGCATCACTTATATTGCCCTGACTTCAGTTTTCTGACTCAGTGACCTCCTATTTTCCTCTTTCAGCAGATTCCCGCCTAAATGTCTGTTTCAGACATCATCACTTTGCAACTGCTCCACCTATGTGCTCTTAAACTCTGAAACAGCTCTCTTCGAATATAGAATATACCTGTTTCACTTTCTCACTCCTATTAATCTTGTTCTTCACCTTCCATAAGATCCAACCACAGGACACATTTACTCAATTTTATTACCTCACCTTTTTCTGCTATTCCTTCATTTTTACAATCGGGGACCAGCCATGGAAATCAATTCCATCGTTAGATTTCTCAATTTCTGAACTTAAGCCTTTTCCCAATGCTGGTAACTCCCCTAATTACTTCCTCTGCTCTAGTTTCCAAGCTACTAAGAGTTATTGCAGAAAGTTTTTTTTTGTTTTTTAAAAAAATACTGATTTGGTCCTCTGAAGTTTTTGCTGATTAACTTCAGCAGGATCCTCAATATTACTCAAAGGTCCACACTTTATAGTCACATAGACATATTTCAATTCTGGATCTGGCAATTTGAAACTAAGTAAACTATTTAAATTCTTTATGTCTCAGCTTCCTCATCTATAAAAGGGGAATGACTTACAACGCAAACATTTTTTTTTTTCCTTATTGTCCTTCACTTTAAACCCTGAAGCATTTAATTATTTTGATCATAGGCTCCTCCATTGACTCTTACTTTTTGTGATTCTTCCACTATCCTGGTATTTTCCTACCTACATATAATGTCTTTGTCAAGTTTTTGTGTAATTTCTCATAACTTGCTTTAGTATAATGACTGGTACATTTGATTTGGTCCCTACTCATCACGAGTGCCCAAGAACACAACTCTATTGACCTAGATTTGCCTATTTTACAGTCAGCACAGTGCCTTGCATAGGGTAGGCATAATAAATGATGTTGAACAGAGATGTATTCCATATTTAAAATGCTTCCCTGCATTTATTGTATATGTAATCCAGTAGAGCAATTCTCTCCTTTGGTTTACTAAATGCCATTCTCCAACCTGAAAAAAAAAATGGAGAACCAAGCTTACTATGTTGCCCATCCCTCTTTGGTAGCTGCTGCTGTGCATGTGAAGAATGTATCAAGGCTCAGCGTGCTATACCAGGGAATGAGCTTAATACCCAGGTACCATTGGCCCCAACTGCCATACTAGTTGATAATTTCAGGTCACAGGATTATAACATACAAAAAGATGTGAACAAAATAAATTTTAAAAACAACAATTACAGCCTTTTGCTTCCCCCACCAAATGAGATTAAAGTAGTTCTCATTTAAAATTGGAAATGACACAACAATAAAACTAGGGGGGAAATGACGGAAAATGTTACATTATCTACTATCAAGATATTACCTTGTTGGTAGATTAACAGGGAACACTCCAGCAAGCAAACTAGTTATCTTATTTTGATATCTTACATTGCTGAAATTCCTTGCAGCCAGAGCTTAAAAAGCTAATATTTGATCATTTTAATTTTCAAGCACTCTGACACCTCTGGAGTCAACTGTAAACTAATGAATCTGGAAATAATCAATTCATATTTCTTTCCTTAGTAACTTCTTATCAGAGTTTGCCTGAAGCGATGTTTCCTCCTTAGTGCATGTCCAGGGAAGTCTGAAGCATTTTCTCCTTTGTGACCCAGATTCTCTGATCTGTGTGTCTGTATGTAGCTTCCAATTATGTAGAGCGTCTCCTTGTACATGCTGTGTAGTCCTTATTAGTAACATAGAAAAGCAAGTAGGGAAACTATGATAGGCTGTAGTCTCCAAAGGACACTTGAAAGAAACATTTAATTTATGTGTTTTTTGCCATTTAATCATTCTCCATAAAATATGAGTAGCCCAGATGTTTCTGACTTATTTCTCCCACCACTCCTTGTAGAACACCAGACTACTCCAAAGCCCCGCAATTTAAGTAAACTTGGGAGTTTGAAGAGGATGTTTTACATGTGCTCTTGAGCATTCAGTCACTGTCGCCCTCTGCCTCTGCTGGGTACCACCAATTCTTTTTCTTGGCATGACCTTGACCACTACATGCTTTTGCTTTCCTCGGGACATCACAGATTCCTGCTTGGAACTGATGCTGAACCAGGAACTCTCATGGTGGTAAAACCATATGAGCACCTGTGCAGAGGTGGAGGAAATGCATCTTGTGTCCTATCCATGGCATTCCCTGCTAAGAGGATGCCAGGACACCACTGCTTTGCATAGACATTAAATTAAATTAAAATTGTTCTTCCTCACTGTTATTTTTCCTGCTTCCTCCCATACCACTCAGACTTCATAGGATTCAAATATGACTCAGTTGCTCTTCTGGCCAAGAGGCAAGGCGGAAGGACAATAATGTTGTGCTCAGGTGACCAGAGCTTTGTGTCTCAGTCAAGTTTGTCTTGACAAAGAGCTTTATTTCTGGGGTCCCAATCTTTCTCAGATGTTTCCTCAGCCCCCTGTTGTCAATAAATATCGGCGGGTTATCTCTGGCACCTCACCAAGCCTGCCTGGACAGATCAGAACTTGTGCATTTAGGCTCACACTGCAGCCTCTGCCTTAGACAGGCATAAAATGAAGGGACCTGGCACATATGAATATGCTTAGCCCAGAGCGGGTGCTTAAGCAATGCTCTAGCTGGTAAAAATATTTTAATCACAAGGAACATTAAGCTCTTTAAAAAGCAACATTATTAAATGTGGATTTGTTTTGTTCCCATTTAAGGAATCTTAGTAGAAGTGAGTATACTTGATTTTGGCATGAGTAAGTGTGAATAAAGTACACGTGATTAAATTGTTCGGTCATTAAGTTTAGGGGGCATTGGGGTACCATTTGTTGAATAAACTCAAAGAAAGTGCAAAATTGTACCCTGAGGCCCAGTAGGAGTGTGTTGCTGAGTGTGTCGCTGAGTTAGGGGACTGTTTATATGTCATGATTCCCTGGGAACATTTTATTTACTCAAAAACAATGTCTTTCAAACATTTTGAGTGAGACTTTCAGTAATTAACAGATTTTTAAAGAGTGACCCAATACACCCACCACACACATTTTCACATGTGTATGTTTATATGCTTCAGAACAAAGTTTCACTGAATAATAGCCATCTGCTTTACATGCCATATATTTTGGTATTCTTTCTGTACTGTGTTGTTGTTGTTGTTGTTGTTGTTGTTGTTGTTCTTTTTCTTCTTCCTCTTCCTCTTATCCTTCCTATCCATTCCCTCTCTCTCCTCTCCTCTCCTTCCCTCTTCTTTTTTTTTATTGCTAATCAGGACTGGTTAATGGGTTGCCATGGCTGTTTCTAAAGCACTGCCTAAAAAGATGCCATGAGATTTCAAAATACCTCAGAACAGGTGAAGATTATTTGGAAATTCTGGTAAACTACTAATGACCTTTAAAAGTTTTTCATCAAGAACCCAAATAACGCCAAAAACGGTTTGGCTCAGTGGATAGAGCGTCAGCCTGCGGACTGAAAGGTCCCAGGTTCGATTCCGGTCAAGGGCATGTACCTTGGCTGCGGGCACATCCCCAGTTTGGGGTGTGCAAGAGGCAGCTGGTCCATGTTTCTCTCTCATCAACATTTCTAGCTCTCTATCTCTCACCCTTCCTCTCTATAAAATGTCAATAAAATATATTTAAAAAAAAGAACCCAAATAAGTTAACCTACAAAAGATGTGCTTCAGTCTGACTCCAGCCCAATTTCAGAAGCTCAAGCATCAGGCCAGGTGGCACTGTGGCTTTTTAGAAGTCTCCCCATTTAGCAATCTATTATTGAGGGAATGAACAGGGGTGAGAAGGTGGAGCTGAGATTAGTGATAAATGCTTCACGGCCTCTCAACCTTGTTTGACATTTGTCCTCACCTCTGAAAGCATTGATGCTGTCAACAGTGAGGCCTTCTCTCCACCAGAAAAATATGAGCAAAATGGCATATTAGTTCAATAGTTTTCTCTCTAGGGTTATGGGGTGTTCTGTAAAAGAGATGGGAGAGAAGGCCAATGAAAAAATCTCTGAATAATTATCCTGCCCACGAATTTCTGGTGACCCCACAGTTCTCTTTTTTAGCCTAATTGTTAGAAGGGAAGCAGCTAAAGGAATCTCCTAATTTTGAAACTTGTATGATTTCCAACCTTTTCCCCCTTATCTTCTTTCGAGTAACCTGAGCCAAGACTTACACATTCTAGGATCAGTGGGTGTTAGGGGTGGGGTTCTCATCATAAGCCTGCTGATTCTCTCGGGCACCCTGGAATGAGCCTTGTTGCCTATGGGCAAGAGGGAGGACTTCTGCCCAGAGGCCAGCATGGGGCTGGCCTGCCCTTCCTGGACCACTGGTGGGAGAAACTGGGCTCAATTACCTAAAAGTTGTCTGTTGCCTTTATTTGAAATATTCTCCACAGCTCTTTACAGATACTTTATTCATTCTCTCTGTTGTTTTCCACAGAGAACTCCCTCTGCAAACTCATATTTCCCTGATCTAAAGGTGAAACAAGCCAAAACCAGTTTGGCTCAGTGGATAGAGTGTCAGCTAGCAGACTGAAAGTTCCCAGGTTCAATTCCGGTAAAGGGCATGCACCTTGGTTGCAGGCACATCCCCAGTAGGGGGTGTACAGGAGGCAGCTGATCGACGTTTCTCTCTCATCGATGTTTCTAGCTTTCTCTCTCTCTCTCCCTTTCTCTCTGTAAAGAAAAATCAATAAAATATATATTTTTTAAAATAAAGGTGAAGCAAATGAGACAGTGATTCTGTACATGCTCTGATGTGTAGACTTGCTGGAGAGCTGCTGAGCAGTACCTCCATGTCCATGACACAGGCCTCCTGGAAACTGAGCTTTTATTCCCATGCAAACCGTTCCATCTGTGGTGGTTTTTGGAATAAGATGAAATGGTACAGTTGAGAAAATGACCTCATAAAACACATTTGAAGATGTGTTTCTTTTAAACAGATAAGAACCATATGATTTCACTCATTTGTGGAATCTAATGAACAAAATGAACTAATAAGCAAAATAGAGACAGACTCATAGATAAAGAGCAGGCTGCAAAGGGGGGGGGCAGGGAGGTAGTGATGGGTGAGGTCAGGGGTAAAGTGACTGAGTAAAAAAGAAAAATGAAAGAGAAAAAGCTCATGGACATGGACCACAGTGCGGTGATTGCCCAGAGAGAGGGAAGAGGGCAGTGAAGGAGGGCATAGGGTAAATAAAGGACGATGGATGGAGGCTTGACTTGGGGTGGTGAGCACACAATACAGTGTACATATGATGTGTTGTGGAACTGTGCACCTGAAACCTGTATAAGTTTGTTAAACAGTGTCACTCCCATTTAATTGAATAAAAAGGAAAAGTATTAAAAAGTAAATGAGTGTGATTGCTTTGCTTTGGTTTTGATGCTCAGATGAGTCCTCACATTCAGCACATTCAAGGCAGATGGTGTATGTATACGCAGCCATCTCAAACATGATGCCTGCACCTCCCTTTCCTGGAGCATGATGCCTCATACCAGCAATGTGGCACAGGAGGAGTCAAAACTGGGATGCACATTTACATGACCGAAGTAGTATTAGGCACAAGGACTTCACATTGTGGGAATTCACCCTAGCACTGAGATCTCTGGATCTCAGCAGCATGCCCCAACTCACAGGCTTGCTCCCTATTCCAGAAAGTCTAAAAGGGCTGTGCTAAGCCTGTGCTCTGTTCAGCAAAACATACGCTGTGCATGCCAATGATCACTGTTGATGCAGCTCTTTCCCTGGGAGACAATAGACACCTCGTGGAAAATAGGGCCCTGTAGGGCCACTGGCGGGGGGGGGGGGGGGGGGGGGAGGGGAGGCATTGCAGAAGCTGCTGCTTCAGTATGCTCAATGATCGCCTAGGGCCTGGCAGAGTTTCATGCTGCTCCCTACACTGCCTGTGAACACCCGGGGAGCAGCTTAGGTGAGAAGCTGCTTCATTAAACATAGCAAGCTTGGTTTGAAATAATAAGGCAATAGCTTTTTTATTTTGGCTTTGTTGTTGATGTGCTGTGTGTTTTTGTAATCCTGACCTGAGGATATGTATTTCATTGATTCTAGAGAGAGGAAATGAGAAAGAAAGTAAGAAAAATAGAGGAGAGAGAGAGAGAGAGAGAGAGAGAGAGAGAGAGAGAGAGAGAGAGAGAAACATTGATGTGAGAGAAACATGGATTGGTTGCCTCATGAACATGCCCCAACAGGGATCGAACCTACAACCCAGGTAATGCCCTGAGCATTTAACTATTGATCCTTTGTGGCGTAGGACAACGTGCTAACCACTGAGCACACCTGCCAGGGCTATCTTTCTTATTTTGAATGGGCTGCCTATTTCTAAGTGCTTTACAAACAGCATCCCCAGGGACGTGTTCCTATTTCATCTTAGAAACAGCAGATACCTGCCAAATGACTCTCACAGCAGTTACGGAAGAAAAGAAAGGTCTTTGGAACCCCCACTCAGCTTCCTAAATTTGCACACCAACTCACCCCCTGCCCCATACCAGGCACCCAGCACAGTCACTGCCCGGTGAATCACACCCTGTGCTTTCTCTCTGCCCCACCTTGTTATTCAGACGACTGTGCCCGTTTCCACTGTATTTGTGTAAGCCATGCCAATCCTTCAGGGCTCACATCAAACCCACTTCCTCATTCAGGTCTTGCTTGAGCTTTCCAGCTTGGAAATTCACCTTTCCTCCTCTGATGCTGTTACCTTCCGTTGAGATTTATAATTTACTTCCTCTTCGTGTGGTCACGTTTTTATCTCCCCCAACTAGAAGAGCAGTTTCTTAAAGGCAAAACTTGACTCTGCAAAGTCTCTTTCAGGACAGCTTTTTCAAGACAAGGACGAACGGTGCCCTGTCTCCTTCTCTTTATCCTCACCAGGCACCTAGCGGAGCTTTGCCCGTGGCAGCCGCCCGACGCCTATAAGGTGCACTCATTTGAGTCACACTTTCATGGTCGTTCACCCATTCCAGGTCCAGATAGACGCTTACATTCAGGGGGTTCAGAGCTATCCAACACTCAGCTACTACGCTTAGGCAGCCCTGCCTTTCTGAATTGTACTTACTGCTCACAAGAAGCGGCTCCACTCTGAGTGCGTGTTATCCTCCTGGGGGGTGGGCCCGGCAGCCAAAAGGCGGAGGAATGTCTGAACGGGCAGATTAATGAGCAATCAGAGGGGAGGTTGCAGATCCCCATTCAGGCTCTTGGAGAGTGTCTGCCTGTGGTGTGATGAAAGGGCCTGGATTCGGGGCCAGAGGGTGAGAGTGGGTCCACATGTCCCCTACCTCCTGCTGCTGGAGGCCTGAAGAACAATGAGGAGTCAGCGAGGCAGCGGCACGTGGGAGGCAGCTGACTCCAGCTGATTGAAAATAGGCCATTTGTCCTGTTCAGTGTGAATGCGCACAGGGGCCCGCCCGGGCGGGGCTGCAAAGTGGGAGAGGGAGGCGGCTGCACTTAGGGATGCTTGTGTGTGTGTGAGATGAAGCCCTCTTTCTCTGCTTTTCAGTCAGCTGTCTCTACTCAATAAGTCACCAATCAGAATAACCTATGATCTCACCAGTTTTACTAGCTGGTAAAGACATAAGTGCTTCGGGGGAAAAGCCTTGGAGGGAATTCTAGAGATTGGGCGCCACCGGATACTTCTCAACCCATGGAAAAGGGGTTGATCAGGAATAGTTAGCTGAAATGCTGTTACAGATACAGCTGAATATTCTAATTAAACTGGATGATTTTCCTACAAATATTGCTTTATTAAGTGAGCATTCACAAAGCTTGGAAATCTCTGGGCAATATGGCAATTTTTACAGAGGTGATATCTGCAGCCAGTCCTGATATTCTGAGCAGTGGTATAAGCTTTTAAGGGCCACACTCTCAGAGTCAGCTGATCACTGTCTGCCTTAAGAGACACCTAGGTAGGGGCTACAATAGACAGTCAGACTACTAAAGGAAGATTCGGAGACTGGTTTTCAGAGATTTCTTGTTCATTGATGATGCCAGTGTGAGACTGTACCTACCTGTGGCATTTTTTTTGTTTGCATCTGCACTTACACATGTTCACCTGTAGTTGGCAGTAGAGAGTGAGAGAGTTAAAATACCTTCTCTCTTGTCCTTCACAGATATTATAAAGAGGCATGAGCTTTTACTCTTGCACCATCCAAAGTCATCCAGATGACAGGCAATGGGGTCCAACGTCCACATTTCTCACTGAGAGAGAACTTAGGCCGAGAAAAGTTACATGGCTTGCCCAATGATATGTGTTCCTTTACTCTGTGCCAGACCCTCTGCTAGGTCAAGGACAGCACTTGGATCTCCTGGCCTCCAGACTGGAACTTTGTTCCGCAGTGGCACTCCCCATCAGTGTTGACATAACGATAACCCATTTGAGGCAGGCAGTTGAGAATCTGTCAAGGAGAAAGGGACTCTCCCCTCACAGGCAGGTGTCTCTACTTTTGAAACAAGGCTGATGATTCTGACCCAAATGGCCAATTATCTGCTGGCTGCATTCTCCGAACCACTGGTCCCTGTCATTGGTCTGGAAGTTGAGAGTTGGCATGTGTGTGCTGGGCTGTGAAGCCCCAGCCGCCGCTGCGGAAGTGTGCTGCAGAGTCAGGAGAGGGTGACTGAATTGCTTCCCAGGGCTCAGAGGCAGTCACTGCTACTCCCCCAGGTCCTCACAGCAGTGATTTTACAGCTTTTCTCTTGGTTGTGCCTTGTCAAAAAAAAAAAAAAAAAAAAAAAAAAAAAAACCTCATAGACATCATTAAAAAAAAGTACTTTATTTTAAAAATCACCCTTAATGATTTTCTTAAAATAAGGATAGCTGCTTCTTCTTCTTCTTCTTCTTCTTCTTCTTCTTCTTCTTCTTCTTCTTTTTCCTTTTTTCTTATAGAATTACCTCTTCCACCAAATACTGTGTACTTTTCTTCTCTGGTGTTCCTCCAAGAAAGCCTAAAAGTTAGAGAGCTGAAGAGATAGCCAGTCTGTTCCAGTTTTTTTGTGCCTCATGATTTTCACTCAAGGTTGCTACCAGGAGGAGATTTGGGGATGCAAAAATGAGTATGATGGGCTAAGAATTGTGGGTTCAATTCAAATAAATATGCCACTAAGGAAGGTGTTTTTAACGTTCTTGTTTGTTTGAAGGCAATGGCTGAAGTGCCAACTTGGTCAAAGATAATGATCACTTAAAAGAGATTTTAAAATTATTATTTAAGGACAGATCACTCTAGTTCTCATGAGATCATGGTTAAAGGCCAGGAGAAAGCTTTATTTTGCGGGCCTTAGATTAAGGCAATTATTTGAAAACTTCAGGTGCTTTTGTAACTATCCTTTAATTTGACTATATCCAACAGTCTATGATGCAAAAAATGAGTAAGCTCAGAAAGATTCCATTTTAGCCCGGACATAGTGGCTCTGTGGTTGATCGTCAACCTATGAACCAAGAGGTCATGGTGTAGGTCATGCAGGAGGCATGAGCCAATCAGTGATTCTCTCTCATCATTGATGTTTCTATCTTTCTCTCTTCCCTCCCTCCCTCTCTGAAATCAATAAAAATATGGTCCTTCTTCTTTTTTTTTTAAAGAAGCTTCTATTTTAGTGTGTCAAATAACAAAAGCATACACATAACTGCAAGTTAAGGTAGAAGAATATAAAAGCCACTGGAGAGAAATTCAGTTTCCTCACAGAGTCCTCAGCCAAGGCTTTGAGCATGGATTCAAGGACTCAAGGTCTTTTCATTCTGTGCTTCTGCCAAGTTCCCAAGCTCATCTCAGGGGCTCATCACTTCCATTCAACTAGAAGATATACAGATATGGAGAATTATTCATGGGAGGATCTTAAGACCCAGGTCAAGAAGTGGTACATATCACTTTCATTCCATTGAGTAGAACTCAATCACATGGCCAAACCTTGAGGCTTTGGGAACTGGGAAATGTAGTCTCACTGTGGGACCAGAAAGAAAAAAAGGAGATGGGTTTGATGATTAGCTAGAGGCCCCTATGACATCTCCTTGCACCATCACCTTTCCAAGTAATTGCATTTCCAAATGATACCATTATGCTGCTTAAAACGGGGTGTAACTTAAAATCCAAGAATATCTAAAGATAACCCATCACGCATGGAGATAGAATAAGGTGAGTGGAGGGAGAGTCCTGCTTCTGAGGTGACATAATATAAGGGAAGGAAGGCATTTACTTAGTAAGGGCTCTCATTCTTCATTCTTTTCATCTCAGTATTGGATATTGATTGCTATTCAAAATGCTGAATAGAAATTCAATTATTGTGTCTAATCCCATCTAATTTCAGCTACTCAAAAATTATCCTAAATATATATCACCAAAGGTATGGCAGAAGATGCAAAGAGGACTAACATTTATTGAGTATTTAGATAGCAGTCAGTTTCAGGTTCTTTGCATGATATTACTTTTAATTCTTATAAGGTATTGTTATTACACCCATTTAGTAAATAGGGTTGATGGAACTTAAGTAATGTGCCAAATGTCCCATTCACATAAATGCCAAAGCCAGGATTCAAAACCTGTTCTAACCCCAAAATATGTATTCACCTTCAGAGTGATTAAATTTACTCAGTCTGAGCAGGCATATAAATAATTCAAATGGGGGAAATAACACAAAAGCTTTTAAATTTATAAACCCAAAGTATCCAAGAAATTTCCACTACTCTCTGATTAACTCAATCTAGACAGACAATAAATGTTTATGATGCAAAGTAATCTGCAAGGAAAGAGATCATAGTTAACTGTGTCTCAAGAGCTATTTCATCGTAGATTGTTCACATCAATTCTATCAACATATACGGAGTGTGTATAATATGCTGGTAACTCCCAGGCTATATGGTGATGATAAAAGCCATGGTGTCACCCTCCAGCAGACATCCTTCATAAAGGCAGGCTCAGGTGTTTCTCCCAAGAGCAGATCTATACTTACCCTATTGTTATATCTATTTCAGGTGCTTTTGTAACTGCCCTTTAATTTGATTATATCCAACAGTCCATGATCTCTCTAGCACGCTGCCTCATTCCTGACACATGTGTGTCCAGAAAATGTACCCTGCAATCAATGATCAGGTAGATGGATATATTTCAGGAGAAGATAATTAGTAAGAACAAAGACATTGCGATATGAAATACTACAGTGAAGTCAAGAACCTAAAAGAAATTCAGTAATTGAGGTCTATGTCGGAAGTAAGGGAAATGAAATAAAACAACATAGAAGCCAGTTCATGGCTAAGAATTGTGGCCTCAATTCAAATAAATATGCCACTAAGGAAGGTGTTTTTATTTTTATTTTTTTTTTTTTATTTTTTTTTTAATAAATCTTTATTGCTCAGATTATTACAATTGTTTCTCCTTTTTCTCCCCCATAGCTCCCTTCCACCTGATTCCCACCCCACCCTCTGCCCTTACCCCCTCCCCCCACTATTGTCCTCATCCATAGGTTATACAATTTTAATCCAGTCTCTGCACCCCACACCCCTTTCACCCTGATAATTATCTATCCACTCCCTTTCTTTGCCCCTAATTCTATTATATTCACCAGTTTATTCTATTCCTGAGATTTTTAATTCACTTGACCTTCTTCCTCTTAAGTAATACCTTTCAGCATTTCATATAATACTGGTTTGGTGGTGATGAACTCCTTTAGCTTTTTCTTATCTGTGAAGCTCTTTATCTGCCCTTCAATTCTGAATGATAACTTTGCTGGATACAGTAATCTTGGTTGTAGGTTCTCCCTATTCATCACTTTGAATATTTCTTGCCACTCCCTTCTGGCCTGCATGGTTTCTGTTGAGAAATCAGCTGATAGTCGTATGGGTGCTCCCTTATAGGTAACCAACTGCTTTTCTCTTGCTGCTTGTAAGATCCTCTTTTTGTCTTTTACCCTTGGCATATTGATGATGATGTGTCGAGAAGAATTTTTCTTTGGATTCCTCTTGTTTGGGGTTCTGTAGGCTTCCTGTACTTGTAAGTCTATTTCTTTCACCAGGTGAGGGAAGTTTTCTGATATTATTTCTTCAAATATGTTTTCAGTATTTTGCACTCCCTCTTCTTCTGGCACCCCCATAATTCTGATGTTGGTGCGCTTGCAGTTGTCCCAGAGGCTCCTTACACTATCTTCAACTTTCTGGATCCTCTTTTCTTTTTCCTTCTCCAGCGGAGTGTCTTTTGGCTCTTTGACCTGATTCTTGTGTTCTTCCATTCTGCTGTTGGATCTCTGCATAATATTTTCCAATTTAGTCAGTTTATCTATACTTTTTAGTTGGGTCTCATGAAGTTTATCGAGCTTTTCTAGGATATTGTTGCATAACCTTAGAACCGTAGTTCTGAACTCTATATCCTCCATCTCTTTTGTTTGAGATCTATTTCCTTGTCTCGGCATTATCACTATTTTTCAGAGTTGGTAGGATGGCTTTGTGTGTTTGGTGTCCTATATAGCACAGTGGGTCAGCCTCCTCAGTTACCTGAGGTAGACACTCTTGGTGCTCCCCTTTGTGGACTGCGTGCACAGCCTTGTTGTAGCTAAGTCTCTATTGTTGTGAATTGACCTTCAGGCCAATTGGATGTGGGTATCAGCTGTGTCTACTCTGGGATAACTTCTGTATTGGAGACAGTCTTATAGGATCAGACTTGAAAAACTGCAGAAGCCTCTGCTCAGCTGGATGGGGCGGAGTCTCAGGGCTGAACTGACAGTCTTGGCTTCTGCCCTGCCCTGGTGCGCTCGCCTGAGTTTCCGCCTGACCGGCCCAGTTTCCCCAAGCAAGAGCGTGGGTGTCCCAGGGGCTCACCCGGACTTGGGCTGGTCTCTGTAGTCTGGAGCTTCTGACTCCTTCCGCTACTACAGAGAAGCCGCCACCTTGTACAGAGAGGCAGCGGCAGCCTCCGTGGTCAGACCTGGAGCTTCTGACTCCTTCCGCTACAGAGAGGCCGCCACCTTGTACATAGAGGCAGCGGCAGCCTCCGCGGTCAGACCTGGAGCTTCTGACTCCTTCCGCTACAGAGAGGCCGCCACCTTGTACATAGAGGCAGCGGCAGCCTCCGCGGTCAGACCTGGAGCTTCTGACTCCTTCCGCTACAGAGAGGCCGCCACCTTGTACATAGAGGCAGCGGCAGCCTCCGTGGTCAGACCTGGAGCTTCTGACTCCTTCGGCTCCGCTACGGAGAGGCAGCGGTCAGACCTCAGCGCGTACTTGCTGGCGCGCGCGAGTCTGTAGACCCTGCCGGCTGCGGCTCCGGTCCCCGGTCTCCCAGTCTCTGAGTCTCTGAGTCTCTGGGTGCCTTTCTCCACCCGTATGAGCCTGGGACCACGGGATTTCAGCCGGGGTTGGGTTCAGTACAGTCCGAAAGGGTTCCGTGCAATCGGGGATTCCTCCCCTCCCACCGCCTGGCAGGTATTCCGCGGCCGCGTGCGCGAGCGTCTCCTACCTCAGTGCTTTTCGGCTCCCAGTCCGATCCGTGAGCCTCTCTCTTTCTTTCTAGTTGTAGCTATTCCACTCCGCCAGCTTTCCTGACGTTTTGGTGAAGTCCTTTTTGATTTTAGTTGTTTTTTTAATTAAATTGTTGATGAGGCGGCAGCTTAGGAGACTGCCTAGGCCGCCATCTTGGATGTTCCTCAGGAAGGTGTTTTTAATGTTCTTGTTTGTTTAAAGGCAGTGGCTGAAGTGCCAACTTGGTCAAAGATAATGATCACTTAAAAAGAGATTTTAAAATTATCGTTTAAGGACAGACCACTCTAGTTTTCATGAGATGTCATGGTCAAAGGCCAGGAGAAAGCTTTATTTTGTGGGCCTTAGATAAAAGCAATTATTTGAAAACTTAAAATCTTTCCAGTAAAGAGTTCCAGTGAATTTGCTAACCATTTGAAAGTGGATTAGGATACTGTCATAAAGTAAATATTCATGACCAATAAAAAAATATGTGATTGCTTAGCTTTTCATTATTGGCATTGCCTGGAGCACTGTTGGGGTAAACACTTGAGGAATATATTTGGAGTGTATTTCCTGTTCAAATGTAAATCAGAGTTTACATATGATGAGGAGTGAGGGAGGAGGCAGGAAGGAAACAAAGTAAATGGTGGTAGGTTAGGAGAATAAGTACTGGGTTGGAATTTTAGAATTAAAGAAATCAGGCTATGTTCAGAGTTCTGGAGAAAACAAGCAATTTATTTCATCAGGTCTCTTAAGACTTCAAACTCACGTTGAGGGGAAGGTAGGAAAGAATCAGGATAAGGAAAATTTATTCCAGATCTGGCTCTGCCACTAACTATATGTGAGATCTTTGTCATTTAACCTCTTTGACTCTGTTTCCTCATCTGAAAGATAAGGATTTAAAAAGACCCTACTAGGCCAGATAATCTTTGAAATCTTTTTCGCCTCAAATGAGCTATTAAGTTTTCAAAGTATGTAATTTAATTGTTAATTCACCTTGACTCACAATGCATCCTTAGGATGATGTAGCATTAGGTGCTGGTGAGTCCTGCTATTAGTGCCCAGTTCTCTAACATTAGACCCCTGGAACTGAAACCTGAAAGGAGAGCATGTCTGAGGATTGCCAGGCTAGGGTCCTGGTGTTGTCCATTGGATAATTCAAAAGAATGGTCTTCAGTGTCCTGCCAATTTTAAGGTTCAGGGGCAGAAGCTAGTAGGAGGCCAGACTGGAAGATGAAGCTGTGGGTTGGGTACAAAGCCAACAGAGATGGATGAAAGAAGGGGGTGGGGGAGGTGAGGTCATTATACCAACTGTATTAGTAGCCATATAGTAGCCATTATACCAACTGTATAATGAATAATCAATGGCTACTATAACGGATTACCACACATTTGACTTAAACAATGCAAATCTATTTCTGGAGGTCAAAAGTCCAAAATGGGATCCCATTAAGCTAAAATCAAGAAGTTGGCAAGGTGTGTTTCTTTTCTGGAGACTCTAGGAAAGAATCCATTTTCATACCTTTTCCAGCTTCCAAAGGCCACCCACATCCCTTGACTCATTGTCCCCTTTTCTAACTCCACAAGCAACCATGTGGCATCTCTCAGACTACTCTTATGTAGTCACACATTCTCCTTCTTTGTTTAAAGATCCTGTGATTTCATTGACTCCAATAAGATAATTCAGAAAAGTCTTGCTATTTTAAGGTCAGCTGATTAGAAACCTTAATTTCATCTGCAACCTTAATTCACCTCTAGGGATCCATTAGCTTGCCACTCACACTGGCTCAACATGAATCTAGGGGAACACAAATATCTGACTGCTACCATCCTGCTTGGCCAATCTCTACTACAATGCTCTGTAGTATAAAACATGTATGAAATGAAAACAGGACTTTGGATTCTGAAATAATTAGTTTGAATCATTGGACAATCTATTTAACATGTTATATCTAAATATGGGAATAATAATACCTATTTTGCAGGATTGTTTTAAAGATTGACATGGTTGATAAATTGAATCTAGTTTTCTCATATTTTTCTATTTATAATAATTATGATATATAAATGATGACTATTGATATTGATGTGTTTTGTTTTTATTTTGTTAATTTGTTCTTGTTACTCAAGACCAACATTTGTAAAATGTGCTCTTGTTTTTCAGGAAGCCACATACAGATTTTGATGCACATGGGAAGAAAACCAGCTTTTAATTATCCTGCTGAAGAAGAACACACTCGGCAGGCATATAATCCATCACAGTTTTTCAAAGAATGTAAAGGTTTATTCGTTCAAGCAAGACCTCAAATGTTTATATTTGAAGCTTGACTAAGACTAAAATCAATCATGCTCTTGGCAAGAGACAATTACGTTAGACTAAAAATGAAATTTCAACCTGAAGTCTGTGCTGACTTCCATGACTGCCACTAATTCTAGACCTGGAAGAAGGATGGTGACTATCTCAGCAGCTTTCAATCATCCCTCATTCTCCTCCAGGAAATCCAAGGGCTTCTGTGATGTTTTTCATCTATCTTGTGATGAAGAGAACCATTATGTACAGATTTAACATAAGGGGCAAACACAGATCTTTTCCAGCTCTCACACTGAGCCTTCTTCGCATCACTGTATCATGAGCTGCTCTTTTTTGGTCATTCAGTCAATTCATTTCATCTTTGTGATTAAAAAATTAAAAAGTAGCCTAGCCGGTATGGCTCAGTGTTTGAGCATTAATCTATAAACCAGGAGGTCACAGTTCAATTCAAGGTCAGAGCACATGCCTGGGTTGTGGGCTTGATCCCCAGTATGGAGCATGCAGGAGGCAGCCAATGAATGGTTCTCTTTCATCACTGATGTTTCTATCTCTCACTCCCTCTCCCTTCTCTGAAATCAATAAAAATATGCATTTTTAAAAGCAGGCAATAAATAAATAAATAAGTAAATTAATTAATAAAATAAAATAAAAAGCAGGCAATTTTTCTCATGCCTTTACTTAAATGACCACACTGGTTTTTACTGCTGCATTGACTAGTGCAGGGTACCTTAAGTTGGCAGTGGTATAGCATCCTGTGATGGCTGCCAATTCACAACCACCAAATCAAGAGAAAACAGGGCAATGTTTGGTCAACGTCTAAAACAAGTAGCACGAGGGTGGGAATGTGGGCCAAGATGGATGTCTCTGGAGGACATTTTGGCTCTGGTTGCCTGTGTTGAATCTTTCATGCTTCACTCTTTTGGCTACATCGAAGCTGCCTTACTGGCACTTTGCTGTCTATTAGTTATAACATTATATTGCCACATCTTTTTACACCTTCAGAAAGTAATAAATCTGTCATTCATTCTGTTAATATTTTTTACTTAGTTAGCTTCCTTCACCTATTTCACTGTGTAACATTAATGGACCCCCCCCCACCCCCAAAAAAGAGGAATGACTTTACTCAAAACAACAAATATTTCTTTTCTACATTAATAATGCATCATTATTATTTTGCTACCTACTGCTATTAAATTCTCACATCAATCTTACCTAATAATAGAGAAACATGTAAATTGACCGTACCTTCTGTATGCCCACAACTAATTAGAGTATAAAAATTAACCCAACAAAGATGGCAGTTAATTTGCATACATACCTGGGTCCAGGGAATCTCCTCAGCACCCAGGTCACTCTCAGCTGGTCAACAGGCAGAGGCTTTAGGTTTGGGAAGGGGCTGAGCTTGGGATTGAAGGGAATGGGAAAATATCAATGGAAACATATCCTCAGCTGAGAATAAAAAGCAAAATAAAGAAAGAAATATCATATCCACCCTAACTGGTTTGGCTCATTGGATAGAGTGTCAGTCTTCAGACTCAAGGGTCCCAGGCTTGATTCCAGTCAAGAGCATGCACCTTGGTTGCAGGCACATCCCCAATAGGGAGTGTGCAGGAGGCAGCTGATCAATATTTCTCTCATCGATGTTTCTAACTCTCTATTCCTCTCCCTTCCTCTCTGTAAAAAAATCAATAAAATATATTATGTAAAAGAAGAAATGTCATATCCTGTGAAAGACATATCTTGAAAATGCTTAAAGAAAGTTGTAATTTTTTCATGGTGAAGGGACTGGAGTTCGTGTTGATGAAGATACCTTGTGACTGTTGACTGGCATGGCGTCAGCAGTGGGGTGATGGGCCTTGTGCCTTTCCCTGTTCAGCCGGGGCACCTCAATCAGTGAGAGGCCAGACTGCAGCTTAGGTCCACTCCCAATGGGGAGCAGGCCTAAGCCATCAGTAAGACATCCCTTGAGGGCTCCCAGTACTTGAGAGGGGGCAGGCTGGGCTGAGGGACCCTCCCCAGTACACAAATTTCATGCACTTGATCCCTAGTGAATATATAAAAAGCTTACTGTGTTCAAGCAAGGTAAAAGGGGCAATGTAATTGCCAAAACCGGTTTGGCTCAATGGATAGAGCGTCGGCCTATGGACTGAAAGGTCCCGGGTTCGATTCCGGTCAAGGGCATGTATCTTGGTTGGGGGCACATCCCCGGTAGGGGGTGTGCAAGAGGCAGCTGATCGATGATTCTATCTCATCGATATTTCTAACTCTCTATCCCTCTCTCTTCCTCTCTGTAAAAAAATAAATAAAATATATAAAAGGGGCAATGTAAGATTATAAAGAAAGCTAAGATTACAAAGTGTTACCTTTAGAGAGATTACAAAATCTGTTTTCATTTTATTTATATGGAATACATTTTTAAGAACTAATGATGGTCTCTGGAGCAGTGCATAATTAGAAACTTCAAATCAGGGAGTAATATAAAGCTGAGATAATGTCATTGTTTCATTTTGCAAATTTTTATGCTAAATGTCTATGACGCCTAGTATTGCTGGTGTCACATAGTTAATGTGTCTAGAGTATATATAGATGGAACTGTATCAACATGCATAGACAGAGAACTAAATCCTGAAGGATATTGCTTTAGAGAACTCATTTGGATTTATGTTTAAGGATTGGCTTATGGCATCTCTTAAAAGGAATTATCAGGGTAACTTTGTGTATTAAAGTGATCTGTACAGTTGGGGAGTTTCCATAAATATCTTTTATTTATAGTTCAATAAAAATGGGTGACATGTAAAGATATTTTAAGTAAATCAAATATCAGATGCTTTGGGGAGATTTTGCCCAAATCCTTGTTGACAACCAAAGGAACTGGCAGCCCCTTTCAGGCCAAAATAGTGAAGTAGAGAAAATATTGCACTCTGCATAGGACACTTATTCATCTTCACTCTTTTCCTTCATCTATTAACCTCTACTAACTTTAGGATGGAGTCTTATAAAATCAGTGATTTCCTCCTCATCGTCTAACTTTGAAGGAGAAAAATAGAATCTTCCATAGGGTACTGAGGAAAGGAGAGCAGTGATTTTTAGAAAGATTTTCATCTTTAAGATTTATCCCAGAGCGGGGCCATGAGCATGGGGAACCCAGCACTCTTAAAGAATATGTTTCAGATCCAAGGGACTCCTTTGGAAAGCATCCCACAATAAAGGCCATCCACCTACTATACTCGCCTCTGGCTGGCCACGGGCCCTGGAACACCAACTCAGTGATCCAGGGGTTAAATCAGCAAGTCACCACACATGAATTATTTTCCTTCTGTATTATATTCTGTGATAATAGCACTGGCCACTAGTGAAAGACACTTTGTTGGTGCTATAATATTAATCAAATCATACAATCATTCTCTGGGAAAGAATTAAGTGGCTATTTAGTTGCTTACCAAAGACCATGAGGAGCCTGGGAAACCTCTGTTGCCTTTGGCTATATCTTCAGATTTGCCACCTAGCTTTAGATCCCCGCGGGTGAGTTGCAGTCGGGTGAGTTGTAGTTTGGCACTGACTCCTTTCAATCTGTTTTATCAGAATTTACTTTAATAATAACTTAGAATCTTTTCAACGGAGGGTTTATTTCATTTAGTTTTAAAGACTATGTTGGTATGTACATATTTTCTTCTTAGATGTCTAATTTCCTTTGAATGGCCTCACTATACTGAATCCCAAATTCTTTGATTCTCTCAAAAATATATATAAAAAAAGAATAAGAAAAAAAATAAAAGAAAAATCCAAATTGGGATTTTAATAGCTATTTATATGCCATTTCTCATTCTTTTAGTAATTTAGGTGTCATTCATGTGTCTGCCTTGCATATGGCTTTTGTGTCTTTAGACCTGATGCTACTTTAACAAAATATAGCACTTTTGTTTGCTTTGATTTGCTAATGTGTTTATCTTTCTGAACCGATCTCCGTTGGGATGTATTCTTATGCACATATCTGGAATCATGATTCAATACAACAACAAAAATCCACAGCCCAGCCAAACTGACTTTCTCAACCTTTGACCCACATCCACTAAACCTTGGGGTCACATTTATATGAGTGGGTGATCCACTCACTGTTCCAGGAAAAAAAAAAGTAGGAAATATTATATGTATTAGCATATTTTCATTCAATCTCAACATTTCCACAATGTTGGAAATTTGGGAGCATTTTGATTGAGCTTGTTCTCTGATAATATACTAGTTGATGTCAACAACCTGTCACAAACAGCTGAAGACATGCAAGTCCTGTTTGTTAAAAATAAAAGGAAGACTTGACCTGGCCACTGTAGGTCAGTTAATTGAGCATTGTCCCATGTGTTGAAAGGTCGCCAGTTCTATTACCTAGGTGGCCATGCTATGTACAAGAGGCAACTGATTGATGTTTCTCACATTCATGTTAATCGCTCTGTCTCTCTCCCTTCTGCTCTCTCCAAAAAATCAATAAAAATATATTTTTAAAAAATAATAAAATAAAAAGTCATCATTTTGCTTATAATAACTGCCTGCATAATACCTTTGCTTCCCGCTCCCCCAATTTTGCAATAAAATATTTTTAGTTTGATTCACTACTAAGAATGTGGTAGGAAAATGGGAGTTGAGAGAAAAGTCTTATCTGTGCCTTACTAAAATATCTTATTATGGAAATTCCAAATTGCCCAATATTTTTTCTATAAATACCCAGACCAATGCAATCCTATACTTGTTTCAAAACTCATTTGTGCCCAAGTAAGGCAATCTGATTGGACCAGATTCAGTGGATGTAAAGTCAAATGCTCACTTAAATTGTATCAGTTTACTCAAAGTTAATGTTTTCCTTTGCCCGGGTTTTCTTGTTCCCTATTTCTCCACAAGAAATGCGCTGTCATGCAGGAGGCTCTGTTCTCTAAAGACTCACACAATATTCCAAACCAACATTTCCCTCCCACAAGACTTTAGTAGATTTCATTTTTAAGTGTGGAGTCATTGCTTTGTGAATTGCTAATACCAATTTGTCTTTCTTTCTTTCTTTTTATTTTCTTCACTGAACAATAAAGGGAATGGTTTGAGCTTTAACAATCAAGACATAAATAAGAATAACAGCTAGAAAGCAGAACACTGTGTGGCTGTTAAAGCATCAGCTCCTTTCAGGCCCTCCATAAGGATTAAGGACTAAATGAATCTTTTCATATATTGTTGCTTGGACACAAGGCACAGAATCAACTTCATTCTTCTCCTTTGAACCAAAACGACAATCGTACTGGGAAGCCTCCCACCGTCCCCTGAGTCAATTAAAGATCCTGTTACTGGAGTTATTTTAAATGGGTGTGTATAAAGCGCTAGGGGACAGATTGTAGGGTATAATCCTCAACTGACAGAGGGGAATGTACTAAAAGTCCCCCAGGAGATCACCCATCTTGATGTTTGTGAGACACACATGGTAGCGGAGATGGACAAACCAATTTGAATGAGATAAGAAAAGCCAAGCGTTTTTCCCCTTCCCCCAAATCCTCAGCCACCTCACAAGCTGAACCTTTCAAATACACTTAGTGCTGAGGCAATTTGACATGGGTGGTAGATTAACACACCCACACAATACAAACGGGCAAGGGCCCCTCCCTTCCTGACGCCAGGTACCCAGGATCAGCTGCTGCATAGTAGGCCAAAACCCAGCTTGAAAAGACCAGAATTGCACTTTTGACTCTATCTGCCTTTATTTGAGGATTCAACAGGGCCTTCAGGAGAAGAAAGTTCCGTAGGTTCTTGAAAATTCCTGAGATTGATTCGTGTTTTGTTCGTTATTTTTTTTTAAGAAGGGTAAAAGACATCTATAAGGCATGTTTGCTCTTGTTTATTTGCTAAGTTTAGGTAGCATTCGGGGGCCATTGGTGAATGAGAATAGAGGAAGGAGTCATAAGAGACTAGGATTCACCCACTTCCAGATACAAAAGAAAAAATCTTGCGTATTTTTGTACTTTCTAGATGTCCTCCTTATATTGTTATTTATGACCCTCCTCATTTTTGTACGTTCATTGTGCTAGTTATGTGATAAAACTCACAGGGAGAAGCAGAGAAACTGATCTCCACAAGCACACAGTCATGGGTTTCAGTGTCTGTACAGCCCTGTCCCTGTGCCTTAGGAAGGGGGATTCCCCACAGTTTCTGCTGAAATGGACACCACAAGGATAAGAGCAAAGAAGTTTAACGCATTCACATGATTTAACAAAGCTTGCTTGTTCTTTTTATGCCCAGCCCTAAAAATAATGGAGTTAGAAAATCATTTGAAAATAAGTTGCTGAGAGACAGTTTCTCTTAGGCTAGCAGAAGAATATGTGCATTTATTCCCACAAGTTTCGTATATTCTAAGCCCAAACACACACTAAAGTCTGAATGCCAGCTCTGAAACCTACCCAGCCCACTAAGGTTTATATTTCTAACTTGACCTCTTATTTCTGGCAAATATCCATCCCAATTTCACAGAAAAATGAATCAGTGGGTAAAATATGAGCTATTACTATAGGATGTAGAAATAACAAAAATAATTTTATTCCCCCCATGAATTTTATTATTTATTTTGATTAATTTAGTCCATTTTTTTAAATAGGGGTGATAAATTTTATGCTAAGTGAGATTTAATTTGCTCAGATTTGCCACAGAATATGTTGTTTTGTTCTTGATGCCATCAGGCTTTTCATTATAACAGGGAATGCTTGTGACCAAAGACCTGTTATAATTAGAGAAGTAAATACATATGACATTGTCAAGACAGAAAATGCTGGCTGTGAACATTGACAGTGCCTCATACTTGGTCGTATCAAGTACAGTTAGGAAAAAGAAAACCTCTCTTCAGGAAGTAGCCTCCAAAGAAATGGAGATTAAGTTTTGATCAGAGTAGAGGTGTATTCATTTTTTGGAAAACCTAGATTTCGGTGAAAACAGGGGTTTCCCTAGGAATTCATAAATGTTTCTTAGCGACTACAAAACTCAAATCCAGAAACAGAGCTGATAATCTGGAGCCAGTATACATACTAAAGTCACATAAGTCCTTTCAAAACATGGCACAAAGCTACCAGGAAAAAAAAATGTTCAGCCTGTATTTGGGGTGGCTGGCTTATACAGTTCCCTTGTGAAACTATTTTGTTTTGCCCACCCGCATTAACTTGTGCGATTTGGAGCATACTTCTCAGAATTCCCAAGTTCTACCTGATAGCTCTTCCTATCACGTTCTGGTTTCCTGGAGGAACCAGTAATTGTGCAGAATGCTACCTTTTCAGCACATTCACTACCTTTCCTTTTATTTATTTTATTTTTGTTTGTTTGTTTCCATATTGCTAATAACATACATACACAAGAACATCTTGGGAATAATTGTGTGCTTTCCCATGGCTTCTAAGCATTTATAACTATTTTTTGAGGTCTGAAAGGGGGACAAGGATATCATTATTTTGGAACCTGTTCATAAAGTATATATCAGCCTATAAATTGTTTAAAAGCAATTAGAATTATGGGTGTAAAATGTGTTCAGAGATGCTTTTGACCATTTATTTGTCTCTGAATAAATGAGCACCAAGGAACTTGTAAATCATGTGTACCCATCCACTCATCTAAAGTGATAGCTCTAAGTAGTATGTATTCATCTATTAATATGTCCATTTAATATATGTCTCTGTAGAATATTATTACATCTTTAAGGTTGCATATATAGGTGGTTCAAAAAAAGTAATGTTTACTGTAAAACTCATATTATTCCTTTGTGTCAATTGTGTTTATTAATTAATGATTGTCATCTCTCCTATACCACTGTGTTACCTGGTTTACATAATCTGCCAATGTGCCTAGCAGTGTCTTGTGCAGAACTGATGCTAAATCAAGCTGGTTAAATTGTATCTCATTTCCTCCTCTTCTTTTAATCTGATGGAGAGCAGAGGGAGGTGAAAGATCTGTCCTCCATCTGTACTCAAGAGATCTCTTTTCCATGTTTGAAAGTTCTGGGTAAATAAATCCCTGATGTGCACAGTTCAAAATATGATGGCACATCTTCCCAAGTATGGTCTTCATCTTGTGCCCATTTAGTATCAAATCTACAATAATAAAAGTATAATATGCTAATTAGACCAGATGTCTTTCCTTCTGGACACAGCTGCAATGGGCTTGGCCACTATAGAGGCGGCAGAGACCCCCTAGCATGCAGGGGGCAGGGGCCAAGGCCCTTGCAGGAATTTTGTGTATCAGGCCTCTAGTGAGATAATAAAAGAATCATCATTTCTAAAACAGCGGTCAGATTTTTGAAACAGTTTCCTGCTTGGTGGACAATGATATTTTTGTTTTGTTTTTTAACTACTAAAAATAAAAAAAATATATATATTTTTTCTTATTGTTAGTAGTTTTACTTGTTTTGTGTTTTCCTCAATTTCTAATTTCATTGACTTAACTCCTGCCTTGGGTAGTCAATCATGGACATGGAGCAGGAGCCCTCAAGCTGAGGATATTGGATACAGTGAAGAAAATACTATAAACTGTAAATCAAAGATGATGTCTAGTGTACGAGAATTTTTGCCTGAAGACACATTTTTATTCCCAAAAGCCTCTTTGCTAAAGCATTTATTACAGATCCTAATTCCTCTTGCAAACTTAGTTAATGCTCATGGATATGTTTGCATATAGAGCAGGGCACGAGCTGTCAGAGTGATGTGTCTGGCAAGCGCAGAGCAGAGTCAATGACAAGGACAGTGGGCAGATGGACAGCATTCATCCTAAACAAAATGTAGCAAAACCGTTCACCCTGTGAGCAACCCCTGACACCCTGTGCCTTGGGAACAGCTCTTTGGGTCCATCAGCTGGGAAGTCCACACTTTGAGAAGTAACCCTCTGTGTTCTCTAAAGTAACTTCACGATCACTTTGAAATAATGAAAAAAATATTTGTGCCCTAGCCAGTTTGACTCAGGGGATAAAGTGTTGACCTGTGGACTGAAGGGGTCCTGGGTTCGATTCCTGACAAGGGCACATGCCTGGGTTGTGGGCTCGATCCCCAGTAGAGGGCATGCAAGAGGAAGTCGATTAGTGATTCTCTCTCATCATTGATGCTTCTATCTTTCTCCCCCTCTCCCTTCCTCCTTGAAATCAATAAAAATAAATTTAAAATATATATTTGCTGTCTTCCTTGGAGCCAGTGTTTACTTAATTCATATTTCTGGGGTTTTCTGGCTTGGTTTCACTTGCAAGTCAACATTCTTGTCCTTATCCCTCCCCTGTCCCAGCATGTTTACTAGTAAAGTTGAGAATGGTGCCCTTTCTTGCTTTTTCTTAAGAGCTCTTGCCAAGCCACTGGGCATGTGGCTTTTGTTCATTTTCTGGGAGTCCCCAGCCCTCATTCTCCCATTGGTTCAAAAATAAGAAGCTTGCTTTCTTTACCTGTGCACTGAATTATTTTCATTCACAAATGTACCTTATATAGGTATTTTACCAATGATTGGAAAAGTCAGGCTACACAGACCACTAAAAATGCTTCCATCCTTCTTCACCTCCAGCTCCACATCAAGACATTATTAACTAACCCCCAGGTCCAGTGGTTAGGTTCTCCCTCCTCTACCTGATTACCTGTCACATTTGTTCCATCAGAATTCTGTACACAGAGATTTCTACATCCTGGTCCTGGTTTTGGCCCACTGATTTTAAGCAAAATCTTTACAACTAAATTCTGAACTGACAGATGCATATACTGAGCTCCTCAAGAGTTTCTCAAAAATAAATTTGACAGAAATGGGGGGGGATGAGTTCTCTTTTAGAATATGCAACATTTTCCCAAGTCTCAGGAAGGTACACTTTTATTACATCCATTTAAGTGCACCCTTCAAGAAAACAGTTTTGGAACCCAAACTACCAAGCCTCATTCCCATTCGCCATATTCCATCTCATTTAATGTTTGCCTTGTTCATCTGGTAGTTGCCACTTACTGCCATTTTATTGATAATTGTGTAGGTGTGTACCATATTCCATATTAAATCTAAGACCTTTAAGGGTGTCAGGAATTCTCTCTCTTATGTTAGCTTTTTGGATTCCTAGCATAGGTTTGACTAGGACAAACCTCCTTGGTGCTAGATATTACCTACATGTATGTGACTGTGCTGCTGATACACAGGCCTGGCCTGAAACTCTCTGACCTAAGACACTGGAAGTTATCAAGAAGAACTGTCCACTGACTTATTGTAAATAGTCTCTTAGGAACTCTGTCCTTGAGGTGATGCATCCAAGAGGAGAAACTACTCCCAAATTCAGGTAGGAGCCTCCCCTGCATCCTCCAGCCTGGCCTTCTTGAGCTGAGATGGCATAAAAAGCCCAGAACACTGTGCCCAGAAGGGTACTCTGAAATTTTCAGCAAAAACAACAGATATTTGCTGGGACTAGTTTAAAGTCCTAAAAAGAGAAACTCTTAGGCTGAAGAATGCCCAGAGTTTAAAGAGTTGATGTAGAGTCGTTAATGTACCATAGTTCTTTCACTTTCTCTCTACTGGAGAGAAATGCTGGGTTTCAGAGTTCTGCCTTCTCACTTCTCTATCCTCATTTCCTCCTTTCAATGGAGCTCCTCTCAGGCTCTCTGTGTCCATGTGCTTTCTTTATCTCTCACATCTATTTTTCCCTCCCTTCCAACTGCAAACCTTTCAATGAAAAGGGAACCCACTGTATGGGAGAACATATTTGCCATTTAAGCATTAGATATTAATTCAAACTGAAGGATAAATGACTGATAATACCTGTGTATGTAGAAGTCAAGTTGCATACATGATACCTAAGAATATGGGGAATAAAGATTGACATTGTTACTGTGAATTTCAGGAATTAAAATAGGGAAATATAGTTTAGGGTGGGAGGAGAAAGAGGATTAACCAAGACCCCTAATATTGTGAAGGTTAGACAATACTCTATCTTGCATATACAGTCCCTATGAGAAAATATTACTAAGGTACTTTCCCATGAAAATACAGCCCCCCTCCCTGCCCAGTGTTAACCTTGATGGGAATGACAAATATAGAAACTATATGATTAATTGTCTGAGAATCATAGGCATTCTAATGAAATGATGCAATCCAAAGAATCATTTCATATTCCAATAATTCCACATTCATGTCAGACTGGTGCTGTCATCTTTCAAATTCCCTTGTTTTCATACAGGATTTAAATTTGGTGATTCAGAAACCACATAAGATCATATATCTGGCCTGTAACAAACACTCATTCATGCATTTTATCAAGAAATTGAATGCTTTTTTACTAGCTAGGAACTTTAATAGGGCAAAGAGCAGTGTTTATCAACCATGGTGATCTACTACACTCTAGTATGTATTCATATATTTCGTAAATATCTACTGATCACCCAGTTTATGCCCAGCACTGTTTTTACCACTGTGAATACAGTGGTCAACATGGAAAAATTCCTGTTTACATGTATCAGGGCTTTTTTGTTTTTAAACTAAAAATTTCTAAAGTTTTTGTCACAAAGAATTTTCAAAAAACATTCCCCAGAAATAATGTACCCTCACTTATTTGCATCCCAACATAGATTTCTGAAGAGATGAATTTTGAGTTATTTCCCTATATTCTCCATGAGTATGTCACACAGTAGAATATTAGAATTAGCATTTTGTGCAGGAAGCATTTTTGGAAATTATTTTTTAATGAAACTAAATCAGTTTTAGAACACTAAATTCAGAAAATTTGTAATGATGGTAATCCCCAGATAAAAACAAGTTTCTCAATATTTCCCCATCAATTTTCGACTTAAAACAATAATTCTGGGTCATTGGTTGGATTCATAACACACTCTCATCATTGGCTTTCATTTGGTTATCAGGTGAAGGGAAACACTATCATTGTCATCACTCTTACACTCCGCCCTCAAGGACTTAACACTGCTGTAATGAATACTGAATGAATGAATGAATGAATGATCCAGAATTAAAACTATTATCTGCCTAAATTCCCCATGCTAACTTTTGTTGAGCTTGGTGGAGATAGGAGGGGTGATGATTATGTTATTAAAACTTCTATCATGTCCTAATCCTTGCTTCCTTTTCTCTACATCTTGGGTGCATTTATTTTATCCTACATCTGTAATCATTTAATTCCTCTTTGATAAAAGTTGATGATCAAATGCTTGGTATTTGGTAACTTCCAAGGTGAGGTTTCTGGATTCAATTCCAGTGTGTGTGTGTGTGTGTGTGTTCATAGACTTTCCCACACCAATAAGCAATTCTTGGACAAACATTGCTCTTATTACTCAGAAAAAGTTTAAGGGTTTTGAGAGCTGTGAGCCAGGAACTATGGAAGAAGATCAAATATATATGAGAAATATATTTTGGTAATCTGAATGACCAAATACATGATTTCTTATAAATCACAGTATCTCACCTTTCTAGCAAACCCAGGCGTCTGAAACTACAGTATTTTTAAAAAGTTAAACCAATCATATCAGCCATTTGCTAGATCTTGTTTTCTTTCCTGCCAAGATTTTCCTTTGCAAAATTGCCTGGATGGTGTTGCTCAGTGATTGAGCATCAACCTGGGAATCTGGAGGTCACTGATTCCTGGTAGAGGCACATGTCCAGGTTACAGGGTTGATCCTTCGTGTACAGCATGCAGGAGGCAGCCGATTAATGATTTGCTCTTATGGATGATATTTCTATCTCTTTCTCCTTCTCCCTTCCTATATATATATATATAGGATATATATCCCATTACCCCAATCTACCCAACAAAGAACCCACCAAGTGATAATTGACAGGTGATACAGACGGTGACCCAATTCCCAACATTTGCCTTTCACCTTCCATCCTGCTTCACTCCCGAAGACTTCTGTCATCCTGGGCCCTCACTTCCCTTCTCATATCTCTATTTGTGTTGCCCAAATGCAGCCTATCTCCAATGTGTGTCAAAACCATTGTTTGGTTCCATCACTAGACAGCTCAGAAATACATTAGTTTGATATATTTTTTATACATGAACAAAATAGCCAACTGATCTAGTTTTTAAAATTTCAACCAGTGGTGCTGTTTTTCATATTAACACAGAAGTGAAAAGTTATCAGTTGAGGATTGCATACCCAAGACTAATAGGCAAGAGAGTCACACCTTAAAGAATCTAATTTTAAGTTCCAGAATCTCACAAAATTGCAAGTGTTGCAATTTAGGGATAATTTCCCATGCGTGTAAGTTATGGGAAGAGACTGGGGATGCTGGGTGGCCCCTCACTTCCTGCATGGGAAGCCATTCATCATACTAGAATTACTAATTAGAGCTATACTTTTTAGCTACAAACACGGCTATAGACAGAGGGCATTTATTAGCATCTTTATACTGGGAACTCACTGCTCAGTTAATATACAGGTTACATTGCCCTGATACTTTGAAGACCTCCACAAGTAGCAAGTGGTAATTAAAGAGAGAAAAGTGAGAGCTGAAAGAATGCCAGAGTTTTATCAAAACAACTGTGGGTAACTGGGGGGATCCCAGATAAAAACAAGTTTCTCAATATTTCCGTAAATTAAGCATAATCTCCATCAAAACACGTGGGCACTTAAGAGTAGTAACCAACAAAGGGGGACTTCATGCATTTTAAGAGGTAAAAAACCATACACTGTCTGAAATTATTAGATTTTAAAGGGGCGAATTGGAGATCTCTGATTGACTTACCTTTTCCAAGAAATGTACCCTGGCTTAACGACTTCCTAAAAGTTTTAACTTGCTGTGTTCCTGACTTTAAGGCATAGAATCCCATAGGATTCTGCCCTTGCCTGTAAAGTGTGTTAGTTGCTGGCTGTGTTTGTGTCTCATTTCCTTTATCATGTTACAAACGAAGCAGCCGCCTGTTTGCATCTCGCCCTGTGCCTCTCATCACAACCAGGGCCGAGCTGTGCGTGGTGTGCAGTCAGAAATGCCCATTGAATGGACTTCTTGTCTATGTTGATCCTATTAACCAGATAATTGCCTAATCTCCACTTGGCTTTGTGCTCTATAGGCTCAACATAACAGGTGAAGTGAATAAAAGCTCTCTTCAAGCAAATACACCCATGAATGGGGTCTTTTTCTGAGAGGCCATGGTCGCCTGTACCTCTGGAAGACAATGTTCATCTCACACCGATGAGCAGATTAGACCCGGAGTAAAGTTGACCCGAAAGGTCAGACTTGGTATCAACACAAACAAATCTTTATAGACGAGAAGTGAGGGGAGGCCCCGCCCAACAGGACTTTCCCTTTTCCACCTTCCACTTTTCTCTGAGCAAACATCTGAACCGCAGACATTCCAATCACCAGCAACACTGTTTACTTGGGCTGAGGCAAAACTCAATAAGATCGATTCCAAGTTACAGAGCCAGATATACCAAGGAGGAGGGCTGTGGTATGAATGCAGCGGGGGAGGGTGAAGAGAAAGGAAAAGAAAGAGAATCTGTGTGAGCACATATAATAATAGGTTGCTAACCACGCCATGAGATCGTGGGGGAAAGATCCAGCTCTGGACAGATCTGTTGCATTGAGTCTCTGAGTTAATCAAGTACAGTTAACCAGGATTTCAGGCGGCATCCCATACTATTCCTGAAGGTCAAGAATGTTCACTTGAAGAAACTTATTTCAAGGAGCTACCTATATGTCTTATATCCCCAACCCCTGGATACACGAAAACATAAATATGTGACCCATCACAATATTTTCATATTGGGTAACTACAGAGAATATTTTGGCAAGGGTGCTTAATCTAAAATGTTCAATTTTAATCAGTTTGAACTATGGTCTGTCTTTCTGTGAACTGAAAGCCACCAATCAATTTTCCTTTATCTTTTTTTCTGTTTTTCTTACCCAAGGCAATGCCTTTTGTAAAAGGGTATTTATTTTTAATGGATTTTTTAATGAATTTTTCAGTCAAGCTATTAATAATGCCATTAATTATAGGCAGCTTGTATTAAAGTGCACGCTGGCCTCTTAATCCTGACCCCCAGCTATTGGCTTGCAGCTAATCCAGCCTGGTGCTTGGCAGAGAAGGGCAGGACTCAGCCAGCGGCTGCTAGGAAACGGGATGGGAGAGGCAGAACCAGGGGATAAGGGGGAGGAGGGCTCCGAAGAACGTTTTGTCTCCTCTTCGCCAGAGGGCCTGAAGTTTAAAGCCAGATGATGTGGGAGTGGGGTGGGATTATCCCGCGGATGCCACGCAAGTACTTAGAGGAACTTCCCAGTGGAAGGGCTTTGCTCTGCCTTCAAGGCCTGGCCGGGTTGATAACCCCACAGGAACAGCCCTCTCCCTTACCTGAGGCGCTTCTGCGCGCCCGCCTTGGCTCCAATCTGCTTAAATCGACCAGACAGAAGCCTCCGCCACATAATGGATTCCAATCCCTAGCTTTCTTTCCTTCTCCACCCCAGCTTTCCCCGGTGTTAGGAAAAGTGTTTAATTACCATTTGCTTTCAAGATCGTTCAGTGTTCCGGGGCTTCTCACCCATTAGTGAACATGCCGCTGTGGGTTTGCGGGCGACGGGTGTGTTGTGGATATTTTTTAAAGAACGCTGGCAGGTAGCACACCAGCAAACTATATTAGGTTTCGGTGAGTAACAGCCTGCTTTGGGGAGTCTTTTGTTGATGGTTATGGCTGACATGGGAAGAGGGAAGCCACTTTAATGTGGAATTGGTAGGGGGGGAAGAAGAAAGCTTTAAGGGACCACAGCAGCCCAAACTGGAGAGAGCTAGTGTCCACAATAACAACTAAAAACTAGGGAAAGCAGGCAACTGAATACATTTTTATCCTGAACATGAAACAAAAGGGCAGGGAAATAAGAACGCCCGAGTCTTCCTGACAGCAAGGTATTTTGTCTCTCAAAGGGAGTGGTTGCATGTGATTAGTATGAGAGAAAATATTGTCTGTAATAACAAACCCGTTCTAATAAAAATAAACAATAATCCTCGTGGCATTAGTTTATGAAGGACCGTGTTAGAGCTATTTTCTGGTGCGCTGATTTTGGCATGAATCAAGGTGAAGCCTCACATTTAATGAATACCCCAAATAACTAAATAAGTGTGGGTTTAGTTTCCCCCGGAAATGAAAACAAGGTAAGGGGTTTGTTTCACACTGGATTTTGATAAATACTTACATTGTGTTGAAATAAAAGAGTTTCACGGGAAGTTGATTTCAGAACCAATTGATTTATTAGTGACACTTTACTTTTATTTTTTCCAACTATACACATGACCAGTTTCTCATCTGCCTAAAAGGATTTCTGCCATTAAAAAGAACATACCGGTAGTATATTGATGGGTTGTTTTTGCCAGGAAAAATTGGGATTATATCCTCACATTAGATTAAATTGGTTCTTCGGGTAACCAGTGTATGCTATATGGTGTGGGTGAGTCGGGACTGCTACATTTTGAGGAGAGAGGGGTAAACAAAAACATAACTTACCAAGCTTAAAGCTAGTCAAAGTGCCTTGGTAATACCAACTTCTATACTCCTAACTTTTCTTCATACCACACCCCTGCCCCAACCATATAGGAAGTGAAAATTAGTTTAGGCTTTTATCATATGCTGGCCACAGATCATCACCAAAATGTCTCTAAAGAATACTGGAGATGTCCAGTATCAAAGACATGGAGGAAAATTTGTTTTCTTCATTACTTCTACATTTGATGAGCATAGAAATTTTACTTTTTTTTTAACTCCTCAGTTGAGGATATATTTATTGATTTTGAGAGAGGTTGGGGAGGGGGAGAGACAGAGAGAGAGAAAGAGAGATATTGATCAGTTGTCTCTGGTATGTGCTCGACCAGGGATCAAACCTCCAATCTGGGTATGTGTCCTGACCATAAATCAAACCTACAACCTTTTTGGTGTATGGGATGATGCTCCAACCAACTGAGGCATCCAGCCAGGGTTAGAATTTTTCTGATAAAGCTAAGGGCATGCATTTTTATTCATCTAAGACAACCCTCTCTGAGAATCTCTATAGAATTATCCTATGGAAGAGTTTTATGTGCCATTAACTTTCTAGACTAGGAGCAGAGCTTGAGGATCTATCTGTTGTGTCATTTGAGAGGTCACTCTTGCTGTTCATCACTATCTAGCTTATAAAAAATGCACTTTTAATCTCTAGGTTTTTGGCAGTTAAGCTATACCCTGAACTCTGGACTGAGAAAGGAGAAATATTCTTCACATGTCCCAAATAGTTACTCAATTAACCTTATTTTCTTAGTATTTTTATGAGAATCTGGCTTATAATTTCAGAGGATAAGCAGAGTTCCTCTATATATTACCAATAGTTTATATACTTGACTTTCCACCAAACTAAAATATTGGGGAGAAAAAGTTGATTTTTTTCCTTTTTACTCTAGCACAGTAATTGGCACTCAGAACACTTAAGTAAGTAAGAGTGGCAGGTGTAAAACTGAAATGAATGTAGTCAGATGTGAGGAAATTATTAATTTTGTTCTTTGGAAAGCTGGTTCCTATTAAATTGTTATGAACACTTGATCCTTTCATTCTTATTTCAACCCTTAATCACAAACTGGATAATTGTGGACCTGTTATTTAACCTGTCTAAACCATTATTTCCTCATCTTTAAAATGGGAATAAAAATCCCTGCTTCTCAGGGTATGGAACTTAAAGAATGCAAAGTCCCCATAAAGGAGCATGAGTGGGAGCTCAGTAAAAGGTAATCCACTTATTATTATACTTGTTATTTCCCAACACAGAAAATTAAAACCATACCACATGGCATTCCTTTTATTGAGTGTTTCTCCCCCTCCCCCAAGAAAATAGCTATGTCTATTCCTTGATTTAACTCATTTGCCTTATTACAAATGCTTAAATCAGCTGGAGATTAGACCTCATTGGCTGTTGCATTACTGTAATAGATTATAAATCTGGAAGCCAGCTTTATACAATTAAGAGATGCAAGAGCAAACAGAATTCTCACGAAACATCACTGAGAACCTTCTCAGTTCCTTTGTGAATTTCTCCATGCTTAAAAAAATATTTGGATTCATTTTTAAAATTTAAGGGTCTTAATGTTACTTATGGCTTATCAGGGTTCAAATTCAAAATCAAACTCAAAGGGGACAAACCATTCCAATCAGGTTACTGTCACTCTATTACTTAACTGGATATAAGGAAGAGTCCATGAGACTTTGGTTTTATGAGCATTTTACATGAAACTCATTAAAAGACTAGAGTGGCCCAGTGCATGACATTTTTGCACAGGGGGGAGGGTGTCCCTCAGCTCGGCCTGCACCTTATCCAATCTGGGACCCCTTGAGGGATGTCTCACTGCCGGTTTAGGCCAGATTCCCTAGCCGGTATTCGGACATCCGTCTGGGACTGCTTGCTCCTAACTACTCACCTGCCTGCCTGATTGCCCCTAACCACTCTGCCTGCTGGCCTACATGCCCCAACTGCCCCCTGCTAGCTTGCTCACCCCCAACTGACCCCACTGCCAGCCTGCTTTCCCCCAACTGGTTCCCCCTATCAGCCTGCTCACCCCCAGCTGCCCCTCCCCATTGGCTTGATTACCTCCAATGCCCCCTCCCCCAACAGCCTGATCACCCACAACTGCCCCCCCCCCCTCTTGGCCCCTAACCACCTCTACCTTGGCCCTGCCACCATGGCTTTGTCCAGAAGAATGTCCGGAAGGTCTCCTGGAAGGTATCCCAGTCTAATTAGCACATTAACCTTTTATTAATATAGATAGAGGCATGGTGCACAGGTGGAGGCTAGCTGGTTTGCCCTAAAGGGTATCCTGGATCAAGGTGGGGGTTCCCTTGGTGGAGGTGGGGTCAGCCTGGGCAAGGGGCCTGTGGTGGTTTGCAGGCCAGCCACACCCACATAGGGGGAAAGTCTCCTCTGGGGTGTGTGGTCAACCTGGGTGAGAGACTGAGGGCTGTTTTCAGACTGGTCACACCCCCTTCAGGGTGGAGGTCCCCACTGGGGTGCCTGGCTAGCTTGGGTGAAGGGTTCATGCCCAGTGGGGATCCCCGCCCTGAAGGGGTGTGGTCAATCTGAAAACAGCCCTCAGTCTCTCATCCAGGCTAACCACGCCCCCCAGCAGGAACCCTCATCCCATGGGGGCATCCTGGGTAAGGGGCTGGGGCCATTTTCAAACTGGTGACATCCCCTTCAGGGTGGGAGTCCCCACTGGGGTGCCTGGCCAGCCTGAGTGAGGGGCTGAGGGCTGTTTTCAGGCTGGCCACAGCCCCCATTAGGGACCCTCACCCCATGGTGGCATTGCTAGCCTGGGTGAGGGGCTGAGGGTTGTTTGTAGACCCTCCCTCAGCAGCTGGCCCGGGAGACCCAAGCCTCTCACTAACTCAGGCTGGTTCCATTGCCATCACCATCTTTGTCCCGCTGATTTGCATATTCCCTCCTGATTGGTTGTGGGCCTCACAAAGTGATGGTCTGTTTCCATATAACTCTTTTATTAATAGGATTACCCTGTACTCATATTTGTGAGTGAGGCATTCTTCCCACTAGATTCATGGATTTGTAAAATTGAGTCTTAAAACAAGCAGTTGAGTGAAATTAGATTGGCAGTGACAGACTTGGGATGTTACAAAGGTCCAAATTCTGTGGCTGTGACCTTGGTATCTCTCTTCAGAAGGTGTTACAGTTGAAGTGTCATTGTTAGTTTAGTTGTCCCAAAGTGTTTGTGGTTTTCTCTGCTTTAGGATTTTGCATTGACACAAAATTTTTCAAAACAAGTGAAACTATAAATTTATCTAGCTAATTTCAAGTGTGTTGGTAGTTTTATACATATCCAAAGTTCTTCCTGTATTCCCCTCAGAATTTTTCCTGGAAAGTTAAGCTTCTCGTTGCTATGCTGGGGGAAACTTTATAGTTGCCTCCAAGTCCAACATTTGACTGATGAAGCCAGATCAGTCCCAGCCCTGCAAGGTTACTCATTCATTTAAGTACTAGAGGCCTGATGCATAAAATTTGTGCACAGAGGGGTGTGTCACTCAGCCCAGCCTGCACCTTCTCCAATCTGGGACCCCTCAAGAGATGTCTGACTGCCCATTTGCAGTTAGACATCCCTCTCACAATCCAGGACTGATGGCTCCCAACTGCTTGCCTGCCTGCCTGCCTGATTGCCCCTAACCGCTTCTGCCTGCCAGCCTGATCGATGCCTAACAATCCCCTGCTGGCCCAATTGCCCCTAACTGCCCTCCTCTGTCAGTATTGTCACCCCCAACTGCCCTCCCCTGATGGCCTGATCACTCACAACTATCCTCCCCTGCCAGCCATCTTGTGGTGGTCATCTTGTGTCCACTTGGGGGCAGCCATCTTTGACCACATGGGGGCAGCCATCTTGTGTGTTGGAGTGATGGTCAATTTGCATATTACCTCTTTATTATATAGGCTTTTTAGTACGGTTGTTGTGAACAAGACAAAAAGTAGTTGATTCTCTTACCCAGCATTTATGTGGGGATACAATGAAGAATTCAGAGGTCTGATATTTCTGATCACAAAAGCTACATTTAATTAATTGAGCATGCATGTTAACAAATATATTTTTTGTCTCTGTTCATGCCAGCTCTTCAGTGTTTTATTTTAAATTTATCTTCAGCCATCATAAGTGTATATCTTTATCAGTTATGTATAAAGCTAATTGCAGTTTCTAGGATATTTCTTTATAGATTTTTTTAATGTGAAAAGAGTGGAATAATCTCTAAGTTCAACTTAGTTTTATATAACTTTCATTGACTATATTCAGTTTCTTCTATGGGGGAGACACTGCAATTTCATATACTGTGAAAGCTATTGCAGACCATAAATATATTTAAAATAAGTCAGGTATAAGTTAAATTCTTCTGAGATAAGATGGAAAAGGATCTAACTTGTACAAAATAAAAAAGAATTTTTTGGTACATCAATGTTGGAGTTATCAAACAAGATCTTAAGAAACTTAAATTATTGATTTATTTAAATGTATTTAATAAATTTATTTAAACTTAAATAATTTTTCTGACACTCTCCCCTTTCTACATCTAATTCCAAGTAAACAGCACCAAAGCCTGAAGCAAAAGCAGTCTGTGTTGATGAATGGTATTCTATATACAAGTCATGACACCACTTACCACATGTCTCACTTTTCCCACTTTTGTGTTTGATATGCCATTTTAGAAGATGGAATGGAATAAGCCCTTGCTTTCCTATAGCCCCTTCACTTGATTGTATAAACTACTTTTACACTCATTTGTTTAGACTATCTATGGGATAATCTTATGTAGTAGATATAAAAAAGATAATTTCCACTGATAGATTAGGAAATTTAGGCTCAGAAATACGTGTGATGCCACCACCCTCTAACTTTAAGTGGCAGGGTTAGAATTTAATCCCAGATCATCCGAGTCTCCATCCAGTGGGCTTTCCATCATGTTAAATTGCATTTGTTGTTCTTAATGTTGACAAAAGTTAATCTGATTTTTTATATTGTGTGAACAAAGCCAAGACAGAACCTGGGTTGACAAGTTGAATTATAACAAAGAAGTTAATGTTTCCGTTCAACCCTAGCTTTCTAATTATGTTTCTGGACCAATCTGAAATGTTTAGTCTCTGCAGTGAAGAATATGAGAATCCAAGCTAGAACCTTCTTCCACCACCCCTCGCAAGCACCAGTGAAATTTCTCACAAGACTTTTGGTTCCACATCAGATAAGAGAGTAAGGAGATAGTATCTTCAGTGGACAACTATTAAAACTAATTTTTAAAAAACATTCAGCTCATTCAAATAAAAGGTTAACTAATGAAGGGAAAATAAGTATTAGAAAAACCCAATAGTAACCTAAGGATTCTGGAGGAAAAAATGATGGACTAAAGCAAGTTCTAAAATCATTCAGGCCTATTCAACTCAGTCTCTAAATCAACTGGTGGTGGATGGTGAGGGATGCAAGAGGTATAGAAGATGTTGTTACAGTCTCCAATTCTAGATGAATGGTCTAAGAAAATAACTCTTATTCAGTCACAGTCAAGGATTCCTTTTCCTTCTATCTTTCAATTAAATTATTGGCAGGGAAAACTAGTATGTTGCCAAACTCTGTTCTTTGTACATGGTCACTCAGGTCTTTCTATATCTCTACTCTCTCTGTCTTTCCGTAACCTTCAAAGACAATGTATATGACAGTAAGGTAGTGTTCCCCAAATGAATGTTCAATTGGTAAATCTAAAACTATTTCAAATCCTTGATCAGTTTGCTTATTTTTCTTGTTGTTGTTTTTGTTGTGTTTACTTTGACCCATTCTCTTCCACTCTGATGGTATGTCTGTAAAATATATGGTATTTTAATGCTCTTTGGAAAATAAGTGTATGTCCCTACTTTTCTTTTCCTAGGGAAGTTCCAAATGGCTGATGCTTTGTTGTGTCATGTCACTTGCTAGTTACTTTGTTTTGACAGAGCTGGGTTATGGATTCAAGGGAAGGAAAGAGTCAAAGAACAAAAGAAGCCCAATTCATGCTGTAGATTCTCTGTCTTCCCAGTGGGACTGTGTTTTTGTTCTTCAGAGGAATGAATACTGATCAGACTAAATTTAAGACCCACAGGGAAGTTGTGCATACTATAAAATTCTGTGGGTCCTGCACAGGGTAATACACTTTATAATTTCACAAAGTACTGATGAATCTCAGTAAATACCAGGGGATTTTTTTTAAAGCAGAGTAAATAGAATGCCCAGGGGATTATAGTTCTCTCTCATTTTTTACCTTTCTATTTTCACTTAATTCTTTATAGTCCCCACCCTTCTAACATTTCTCTAGGAAGGTACACAACTCCTAAGGTTATAGCAACTACAAAAGTGACACTCTGTTAGTTTTCAGAGTAAACAAAGGCTGTGCTTATGTACAGAATTTGCTTTATTGGCCCAATTTAACAAACACCTTCCAGATAGTCTGTGAATGGCAGGGATTGGGTCATGACACCTGGAATTCAAGACTGTTTTACGGAATCATGGAAAGTGAAAGCAATTAAGACTTTCAGTTCTATCTGATTTCACCACATGCATATAGACAGAGTGGTCTGATACAACTGTGGATAGTTGTGATTTGAAGGAAATCATGTTATGCCTGTTCCTTTTTCTTCATAGCTTAGCTCATTATGAACAAAAACTGGAATGTTTAACAATAAATGTCAATATATAGGTAAATCGATAGATTTTATTTTATAGCCACCTTTAAAATATAATTTGATAAATATTAATCCTAACATTGGATTGAGCCACAAAAAATAAAAAGTTAACCTATGACTTCTAAAATTCCTCCCCTAAGGATATGTTGAGAGAGAGAGAGAGAGAGAGAGAGAGAGAGAGAGAGAGAGAGAGAGAGAATATGCAAGTCTGCATGCGCTCAGGGAAACATTGATGTGATAGAGAAACATCAATCAGTTCCCTTCCAACTATGGATTGAACCTACTACCTAGGCATGTGCCCTGATGGGGAATTGAACCCATAACCTTTTGGTGTATAGGACTAAACTCCAACAACTGAGTCAACTGGTCTCACAGTTGGTGAGTGCAGCAATGGTGGCAGAAACCGCTCCTGCCTCCACAACAGCACTAAGGATGTCTGATTGCCAGCTTAGGACAGGAGCCTAAGCCATCGGTCAGACTTCCCCTGAGGGCTCCTGGACTTCAAGACGGTATAGGCTGGACTGAGGAAGTCCTCCCTCCCACCTGAGTTCATGCATTTCATGTACTGGGCCTCTAGTTTATTGATAAGTAAAGAAATGCTAGGTTGACTATGTATCTGAATATAAGGCATTGTGCTTGATTCTTCAAGGAAACAAATGTATAGAAGATGTAATTCTAGATTCCCTAAGAATTTATAATCTGGTTAGAATTTTAAGGGATTAACCCTTAACTGAAATACAACATAGACTAGGAAAAGTATCATATGGAAAGGTATTGATAATACATTATGTTGAATTCCAGAAAAAAAAATGAACTGATTGATTGTTAAGGCAAGAAGGATACTAAAGTGTCACTTGGTGTCAGTCAATATGCTGCTTGCTTTTTGCTTTATTGATTTCTCATCTCATCTCATCCTTAATATTAACCTAAGATAATAGTATTATTTTCAACTTTTTCAGATTGGAAAACTGAGACTCTGAAGATACAGATTAATTCAAAATACTATTTATCTCTGTTTTCTTTAAGGTCATGGTAGAAGTATTTGCTCATTTCTGCTTAGCTGAACTCAAAAGTACATGAAAACATTACTTCCTGTCAAAGGCAGAAGCAGAGAGAAATGGAGTGAGTTGCCTATGGCCTTACAGTAATTTAACTAAAAAGCTGGATTGAAATTTGCAGCCTAACTTTTTAAAACCATATCTGAACACACCACCATGCAAAAAGTCAAGATCTAAACACCATTACACTTGTGAAAAAGAAAACTGGCCTTGGAACAATGGCATTAAAATATTTTGAATGAAATGCCCCCAAAAAATCAGTAAGTAGAGAAATAAATTTAAGCTGATAAAAAATATCATAGGATGATATTTCCAAAAACCCTCTGCAAAGCTAAATTAAGGCAGAAGGATTCTTGGGATGCCATGGGGAAAATTCTAAGTTATTTGTCAGTGTTTACATCTTTTAAAACTCATTATAAATGTCATTATTAGCTCATTAGGTGGTTACTCATTTCAACTCCAAGACCCCAGTTTTTTTCTCTGAAACAATAAAAAAACTGCACCCATAATCATCACTAAAGTTACTTCCAGATTGAAAAAACTAAGTACATCTGAGCTTCTCTAACTTGCTGTGATCTAAACTTATGAATTAAATACTATGTGTATCAGTCAATAATGTGGATTTTTTTCAATAGATGGAGTTACACATATATTGATATAAAGTGATTTGATATGTATGCTATTTTGTTGCATTGACATCAAGCTTCAAAACTTCATATGTCAAATTTGCTGAAGGTGATAATATCATAGATATTTTTATACTTAAAATGTCGGATTTCATGCCAAAAAAAGAGCCTTTACAGGAAGTTTTAATTCATTATTTTGAAGAAAAAGTTGTCGTATACTTTGGGAGCTTATGGTGAACATGCTCCATCTCAAGATACTTGTGAAAGCTGGTTTAAACACTTTAAAAGTGATGATTTTGATGTGAAAGACAAAGAATGTCCAGGTCAAACAAAAAAGTTTGAAGACCAACAATTACAAGCATTATTGGATGAAGATGTGTGTCAAACTCAAAAACAACTTGCAGAAAGATTGAACATTGCTCAGCAAACTATTTCTGATCATTTACAAACAATGGAAAAGATTTTAAAGGAAGGAAAATGGGTGCCACATCAACTGAACAAAAGTCAAATAGAAAACTGAAAAGTCATCAGTAAAATATTGCTTCAATGGCATGAAAGAAAGTCTTTTTTTGCATCGAATTGTGACTGGTGATGAAAAGTGGATTCATTTTGAGACTCCCAAATGCACAAAATCATGGATTGATCCAGATCAACCATAAACATCAACTGCAGGCCAAATCGCTTTGGAAAGAAGACAATGCTCTGTGTTTGGTGGGATCAAGAAGGTGTGGTGTATTATAAGCTTCTAAAACCAGGTGAAATGTTAATACTGATTGCTACAGACAACAAATAATCAATTTGAACCCCACTTTGATCATGGAACTACCAGACTGTGCCAGAAGACACAGTAAAGTAATTTTGTTTCATTATGATGCATCATCACACACTTCAAAAGCATTTAAAGACATGTTAAAAGATCTTGACTTGGGAAGTATTAACCCACCTGCTGTATTCACCAGACCTTGCTCCTTCAGATTACCACTTGTTCCGATCCATGGCACATGAACTTTCTGAGCAGCACTTCAAAACATACGAAGAAGTGGAAAATTGGGTCTCTGATTGGTTGCCTCAAAACAAGAAAAGTTCCACTGGGACAGTATCCACCAATTACCTGAAAAATGGGGAAATGTGTAGCTAGTGGTGGACATTACTCTGAATAAAGCACTTTTGATATTTCTTTGAAATTATTGTGTTTTCTTTGATTACAAAATCTGCCATTACCGGTACCCCTAGTACATGTGGCCTTTGGGCATTAACCTGCCTGTCAGAGTTTAGAATTGAGCCCTGAGCTGGAAAACACATGACCTAAAACAGAGCAAAAAGTGGAAGCAACACAAGTAATCAAGTCTATGAACATATCTTAGAGTAAGCAACTCTGATTCTTTAATTTGAATTCTAGATGTGTACTTTTTGTATACCATGACTTTGGCATTTCTTTTTTAAAAAAATATATTTTATTGATTTTTTACAGCGAGGAAGGTAGAGAGATAGAGAGTTAGAAACATTGATGAGAGTCATCAATCAGCTGCCTCTTGCACACCCCCCACTGGGGATGTGCCCGCAACCAAGGTACATGCCCTTGACTGGAATCGAACCTGGGACCTTTCAGTCCGCAGGCCGATGCTCTATCCACTGAGCCAAACCAGTTTTGGCGACTTTGGCATTTCTTATGAACCCTCCACAGGTGGAGTCATCAGGTGCTTGGATCGCAGGAAAAACCTTTGAGAAAAGAAAGTTCAGGTGTTCAACTTCCTTCCAAACACTGTGAGTAGATGAGGCCCAAAGCAAGGGGTCCAGTCACCAGGGGCTAATGGTTTCCCATCTTTTTCTTGGGAAATACAGAATTCAGGAATGTCTGGTTTGTGCCTCTTCTCTTTTTCCTCCATTACGGATATCATATATGACAGGAAACCCTGCCTCCACCAGCCAGAGTATCTCTGTACTTAACTGGGCATCTCTGTACTCAGCACAGGGAGCCTGATCAATTAGTCCATTTAATGGGAGTGCCCCGGACAGCCTCCCTCTGGAAAACAGGTAAGAATTTTTTATATTCCTCTCAATATGTTAATCAGACAACTGGTATCACAGTTCTCTAACTGTGTAATACCAGTCCCCCTTGGCAGATATATTTTATTTGGATAATGATGTGAAATTTAAGATCTACGTTTCAATTGTGCAGAGCCATAGGCAGTTGTCAATTTTAGTGACAGACATGGACCTGGAGCTAAATTCCTGTGCACAAGCAAAAATTCCAACAAGCTTAGCACAATTCCGGTCCCTTAATAGAACTACGTTTTCTCCCATTGAGGGGCAGTATTTTTAAACTGTTCATCGCCTCTCTTGGTACCAGCAAATCATTACCGCTCTTGAATATTTCATTTAACACGGGCACTGGTGACTTGAGCCAAGAACCAGCTTGACAGGGAAGCAGATGGTTATAACCTGAGTGCCTGCTTCTTCTCCAGGAGAACGGTGCTGAATATAACCATCCTTTCTTTGTCCCTCTGCACTTTCTCTAGCAATGCTGCTAGCTAATAGGTCCAAAAATCCAAGGCAAAATGAAGAGCTCTCAAATGCTGAATGTCTGAGACCTTGCGATCTGCACACCGGGGAGAATTCCCACTGCTGATCTTGCTGTTGGCAATTACATTAAAGAAACAGCCAGCCAGTGAGCTTCATGGCCTGGGGCCTTGGTAATGTGATGAGTGGCCTCTCACCTCCAGGTCACTTGTTCAAATCCTACCGTGGCTAATGGGGGCTGCACAGCGTCTTGTAGTCTAGGTAAAATTATTTGTTAGATTTGTGAAAGCACACATCAGAACCTCAGGCAAATGTACCAAAATAAACATTACAATTAATCCTAACTCAGTGGTGTTATGATTTAGCACTTAGTGAGTTTGAACCAGCCAAGTAGAGAAGAAGGAAGGGGGAAAAAACAAGTCTGCAGAATATGTACTCTTCTTGCAACACTGCTTTGTATTATGTCCTCAAGGTAAATAAAGCGAGGCTTTGTCTAAGCAGAGAGCAAGGGAATTCCAGAGAAAAGGCTCCACTTCCATGAAATGCAAAGCAGGGACATTAGCAAGAGGAGCTGGCCTAGCTCTCCTGCTCCAGTGAGGATAGGGCACGATGCTGTCTCTCCATGCACTTGTTTATATGCTTCCAGGGTCTATTTGTGGCCCAAATAGGAAGAAGAAAAAAAATCCAAGGGCGAATATAATACTCCTCAGACTTCCTCTCTGTACCTTATTTTCTCATCTGTAATATGAAGGGTTTAGGGAAAACAAATCTCTGAAGCCCTAACTGGCTATGCGAGCCTGCGATTGTTATGTATGAAGGTCTGAGCTCTGGAATGTGAACAGCTTTTCCTCCCTGATTGAGCCAGTACCAGCACCTTCCGGAGCCTCAGCAAAGGCACAAGGAGATCTTTGACATGAGACCCACACCCAGATTTGGGGGTCACCAGGGCAAGGTCTAAAATTCTGCCTCCACTCCTTCTAGCTATGTGTCCTTCTTCAGAGAACACCCCTTTCATAAGGTAGGCCCCTCATCAATAAGAGAAAGAAATAATATTGATCTCAAATTGCAGTGTGGATTGAAGACGATAAATAAAGAACCTGGCACCATGCGTGGTATATAGTATGTAACCAATAAACGGTAGATATTTTATTAATAATTGCCTCTTTCTCCATCCTCTGCCCTCACTCCAGAACCACTGTAGGGTTGGTGTTGCTTTTTCACTCACTCCAGGGATCCTGAAATTTGAACTTCTCTTGTTTTGAATCTATGTAATCAAAAAAGTGAGCTACGCAGAGCCAGCTGCTGACCATCACAACCTCCCTTCTGAATAACGTCGGGATGCTTGCTTTGCTTCAGAAGGGCTACAGAGTGAAGGGACGAAACAAAGTGCTTTGAATATTCTCAAGGAAAGCTTTAGTTAGGACAAAGACAGAAACTGAAGGTATTTTCAAAACTGGATTTTTGTTTTTTAATGAAAGACAACGGAGAAAAGAATCCAACTTTGAGAGGGTCATTGGAGATGGCTTACAACTCACGTTCACTTCCTTTCCGGGCTCATCTTGTTTGTCTGCTCCACCTCATCCTCTCCTATTTCCCCTAATTATATGTACACAAATTGCTAATTGTTAACTGCCATGAATCACCAATTAAGATTTCATTTATGAGAGAGATAAATGAAGTTCTCTTTGACTACTTAAATGCTTATTTCCATACTTAGAGATCTAGAAGAGGGTTTCTCAACCTCGGCACTAGTGACATTTTGAGAAGGACGATTGTAGGGACTCTTCTGTGCATTTTAGGATGTTTAGCAGAATCTTTGGTCTTCACCCACCAAATACAAATAGCATATTCCCAGTCTCAACAACTAAAATGTCTCCAGATATTATCAACTGTCCCCTGGGGTGGCAAAATCCAGCCAGTTGCGATCCGCTGATGTAGACGCTCCAGCTTCCCCTCCTCAAGCCATCTGGGAAGATAACTCCAGTGGAAGCTAAGTAGTTGGTGTTTTCTCTGAGAGCTAAGGGGTATAATTTGTATTGTGTTTACCCAACTTTCAAGTTATATGTATCCATTGCCTGTCTCTCTGCTCTCTTTCAGCCCTGCTGTGGATATATATGTTGGGCTATAATGTTACCTTGGGATTTAGAAACAGGAACTGGAGGATTGGTGTTTGTTTTTATTTGACAGTTTTTGAGATTCTGTGTCTATTGATCTTTGATGTTTTCCAGATGGAACACACAACAACATACACTCAGTTGTTGATTATATATATATAGCAGTTTCCAAGAAAAATCCAGAAAAAAAATAGGTGTGGTAGAAATCCAACCACAAAAGAACACCACTGCAACAGGAAGTAGTAACTCAGAGAGAGCATGACAGAGCTGGAGCCACAGAGGAGGAAATCAGAGACATACCAGGGCACCAGTCTCACAACAAAGCCGTGTACTTTCAGAGCTCTATGACGATAAATAGATTCAGTGTTCTCTCAAGGTTGGCACTTAAGCTTTATTATGAGTGAATATGTCAAGATAATAACAGAAAAGTGCTACAAATATGCAAAGAAAATTATTACACAAAAGCCTCCATTACTAAGGGGGAGGTTGGTGGAGGGGAGAGATAAGTGGCCCAGCCTCCTGGTCTGAGCAAGAGTCTGAAACTGGTTAAACTGGATTGGGGAGCTTCCTGGCACTCTGCATTTTCCAAATGCAGGCACTGTTCTGAACCGTACATAAGGATGTAAGTGTAACTGATGTCGTGCAAAGATCCTTGATCGCCAGGTAACTTTGCAGGATCCTTTGGCAGTTTGCCCAAGCCTCTTCAGATGTGTGTTGTTACATGTCAGTTATAGAAATATTACTGACAATTTCTTTTTCCTTTTTTTCTGTTCGTGTGCTATGCACTGAAATAGCATACTCACAGTTGTCCTTACTATCTCACATTTTTCTTAAGAACCAGACTCTGGTGAGTCTGAAAAATAATGTATTTGGGAATTCATGCCTTTAGTCTCTCCCAGTTTGCCTGTGCTAGAGGTGTGGGAAAAGGCAGGTGGAAATAGGGTGTTAGGAAGAGGGGTAGAGGAGACAAAAAGATGGGTAGAGTCAAATTTTTTCTACCCACTTGTTGAAAGATCCTTGCAAGCTTCCCTCCCTTCTCATGGGCCTGTAATTTACTGCTTATAAGAGGGTGAAGTATGTTCAGCATTTCACAACCAATTAAAGGGCTGCTGGTTCCACAGGAAGACTTGCCTTCTGTCAGAGCTTTTCTGGGATTTGGAGCTAATGGGTCAGCCATTCCTCTCCAAAGTCTTTTTCTTGCTCTCTGTAAGAAATCTAGAAATACCCATCTCCCAATGTTTTCCCCACTCAAAACACCACCAGAAGTAGTAATATGTGCATTTTTCTGCTCACTAATAAAGTATGATACAAGCTCTTTTTTTTTTTTTTTTAGGAAAGGCAGCCATGTTAGATCTGCAAAGGATAGTTGGAGGTCTGTGCAGAGAAGACAAGACTCAATTGGTATTTTCAGGAAAGTACAAGTTAGAGTCATAGCAGACTTGTCTTCTTAAAAAAATCAAAAGGCATCTCAAGAATTTACAAAATCCTTTTCACCTCTCGTGATAGTTTTAAATACCATAAAAGGAAGTTGTGCTTGGGATTTCAGTGAGATAAGATGTTCAATCCCAAACTTCCTTTCCATTGAAATGAATAGAAGGTAAGTTGTGTGCCCTTAATTGACACAGCAGCTCCAGAAATTGTGTGGATAGTTTTGGAGTGATCTGTAAAGCAGAATAATACCAATGATCTTTCAAAGCTGCTTTGCAGATCAAATGTGATAGTCTATGAAAGCACTTTGAGAATAAAAAGTGGTATTTAAGTGTAAGATGTTATTAACAACAATAGCTGTTTGATTAAATAGCAGCTCAGTGTCTCGTACATCATTTCGGCAGATCATGGATGTGGCATGCAAGTAAGTTGGATGATGTTCTGAAGTGTGTGTTCTCCCATTATTACCTGTCAGCCTTGTTAAAGGACTTGGTGATATGTTAATTGCATTCTGCATTTAAAGAGCCTTCACCACTATGATCACCATCAAATGCTTGAGGTTACTTGTGGCCCTGGGCTGTTTTTTGTCACATGAGCAAAGGAATCCACTGAAGAGGATGCATGGTATGTGTAATGATCGCAAACTCTGCCCTGCATTCACATCTTAGTTTTAACTTTTGCTTTGCATTGTGACATTTTTCAGTTGACATTTTTTATAAATACCATCCTAGTCCCTAAAGAATTTAATATTGAAGATAGATCATTGGTACATGGACATGAATAGTTCAAGTGCAAATATTAAAGCAACAAGCAAATAGACAAATTTTAAAAATATATATTTTATTGATTTTCCACAGAGAGGAAGGGAGAGGGATAGAGAGCTAGAAATGTTAATGAGAGAGAAACATCCACCAACTGCCTCCTGCACACTGGGGATGTGCCCTTAACCAATGTCCATACCCTTGACTGGAATCGAACTTGGGACCTCTCAGTCCTCAGACCAACGCTCTATCCACTGAGCCAAACCAGTTTCGGCCAAAGAGACAATTTTTAACAGACAGATCATATGCTTAAAACTCATAGGGGGGGAAAGAATGAATTCTTACCATTTGCAATAGCATAGATGGAACTGGAGAGCATTATGCTAAGTGAAATAAGCCAGTCAGAGGAAGATTAAATATCACATGATCTCATTTATGGAATATAATAAACAACATAAACTGATGACAAAAACAGATCCAGAGACAGAAAAGCATTGATCAGACCTTCAAATCTCAGAGGGAAGGTAGGGTAGAGTATGGGGGAGAGATCAACCAAAGGACTTGTATACATGCATATAAGCCTAACAAATGGATACAGACAACAGGGGGGTGAGGGCATGAGTGTCAGGGGAAAGGTTGGGGGACAAAGGGGGAATAGGGACACATGTGTAATACCTTAATCATAAAGGAATAAAAAAAGAGTCATGGGGACTGGACCAGGGCTAATGTGTGGGAAAGGGAAGAAGAATATAGAAATGTAAAACTCTTCTTTATTTCACTTCCCAGTTATTCGTCTTTGGAAACATTCTCAGACACATTTCTTTTTTGACTGTAAAGACAGAATCTGTGCATTTCTCTTGCAATATCTCTTTTCCAAGAGAATATTTCAAACTTTCAGAGACAAAATGCACAACTGCCATATTTTACTTGTTAAGAAAGGGAAGAAAAAAAAGAGAAGAGACTCATTTCTGATTATACTACTTTATGTTATTACCCTAGACCAGTGGTTGGCAAACTCATTAGTCAACAGAGCCAAATATCAACAGTGCAACAATTAAAATTTCTTTTGAGAGCCTAACTTTTTAAACTTAAACTTCTTCTAATGCCATTTCTTCAAAATAGACTCACCTAGGCCCTGGTATTTTGTGCAAGAGCCACAATCAAGGGGCCAAAGACCCACATGTGACTTGCGAACCACAGTTTGCTGACTATAATAAGATATTTATAAGGAATAAATATCTAAACATATTTCACTCATATGTGGAATTTAATGAACAAATTGAACTACCAAGTAATGTAAAGACAGCAGCAGACAGCTCGGGTGGGGGGGGTGGAGTTGTGTGTGTGTTGGGGGGTTGATGTTGGAGGGTAGGGGAAGAGATTGAGTAAAAAAGAAACAAAGGAGAGAAAACTCATTGACATGGACAGCAGTGTGGTGATTGGCAGGGTGGGGAGAGTGTAGGTGGATCTGTAAGAGGGCATAGCAGGGATAAATAGTAATGGGAAAAAAATAAACAAATAAATTAACCAACTAATATATTTAATACTTGTCCCAGGCATTATTGACATGATATAAATCCTTCCTTTTAAATAGTAATTTGTATTTAAAAAGTGACTAAAACAATGATTTTAGTATAAAGCCTTAAAAAGAGATGGGGCACTATTTTTACATGAAATCTGTAGTAGATGACACTTGAGGCAATCCCCATTCTAAAAAGTTTTTTGCATATTACAATAATTTGGCAGACTTAAAAGCTACAGAAGTGGCTTTTTAAAAGAGTGATTATCTTGTCCTCAGGTATTTTATAAAATGTTGGTGTTTTTTCTATTTTTTAACGTAAATAATTTATAATTTTATAATTAAGAAAGCACTTTTCAAATTTAAACAATGGTAAGCTGTCCTAAATTACAGTTAGTCAACACAAAGTCTACACAATAGTAGAGGAAAATCTGCTAATTTACAGCCAATTCATTGAAATATATCAATGACTCATTGTGGTTCTGCCTTCACTTAGTGCTGGTTGAATTGTGAACCTCATCAAGGCTCAAGTTCAACCCTACACAAAAAGAATGACAGAGACTGTTTCCTCCTCCTGGGGGGCGCGGAAACCATTTTATAAAACAGTAATGTGGGCAAAATTTAGACAATTTGGAAAAATATGAAATCATTATCTTTTTAAAAACTATATTTTTATGGATTTCATAAGAGAGGATGGGAGAGGGAGAGCAATAGAAACATCAATGATGAGAGAGAATCATTGATCAGCTGCCTCCTGCATGTTCCCTGCTTGGCATGGAGCCCACAACCCAGGCATATACCCTGACCGGGAATTGAATAATGACCTCCTGGTTCATAGGTCGATGCTTATCCATTGAGCAGCACCAGCCAGGCAAAAAAAAACCTTGTAAAAGGGCCTATAGGCATGGCTCAGTAGTTAAGAATCGACCTATGAACCAGGAGATCATGGTTTGGTCGGTCATATGCCCTGGTTTGGGGCTCAATCCCTATGTGTGGTGTGCAGGAAGAAGCTGATCAATGATTCTCTCTAATCATTGATGTTTCTATATCTCTCTCCTTCTCTCTCTGAAACCAATATATATATATATATATATATATATATATATATATATATATATATATATATATATTTTAAGTTTAAAAACATTTGTACGGGAATCTACAAATAGTCAAAAGCCAAAGACCCCACAGTCAGTCTTGTAAGTGCCTTTAAAACATCTCCACATACTTGCAGGAGGATTGTATGCCTGTATATGCTCTCCTCATAGAAATTCAGAGAGCACCACCACTGCTCTGTATAGAAAGGAAAATGACAATAAGATTAAAAGCAGGGCATGCTGATCATTACAGCCCAAGAAAAACTTTAGTTCTCCCCCAACCTAACAAATATCAGAAACCGATGGCACTTCCTTTGCTGTTTGTTCTTGGATGCAGAATTCTTCATTAAAGTTGAGGGATTAAATATAGCACTTTAGCTAATTAATTATAGTTTGATCATTTTGACACCTCCAAATGACTCAGCCACATACCTTGAAGCTTTGTCAACTCAATTGCATCTTTATTTTTGTTGCCTTTAACCAACAATGAAGACGAATGCCACTCTTTCCAGTTTTCAATCACCTCTACAGAAGTGCTCCCCTGGCAATGTGCAAGGACAGACCTAATTAATCCCTCATCTGCCCTCCGTGGTGTCTATACATCACACTGGCAGTTGGAACTGCTGCTTGTTTTAAGGCTATTGCTGGAATGAAAAGCTCATCTGTTTTTCAATAATTTTACCACAGGTGGTAATTTGTAATTAGAGAGAGTGGAATCCAAATTTTATGTGCGTGTGCATACATGTGTGCACACACACACATGCACCTGCATGTGCTTTGTCACTCACAGTGGACACTTATCATAGGAGAGGGAAAAGGAATGAAAAGAAATAGCACAGCTGGGGAAAAGCATTACATTTTGCACTCAGCCAAATAACAAGACTTTACAAAAATTGATATTCTTGGGTTTTAATTTTTGTTTTCTTCCTTTTTAAAAACTGATATGGTTACATATAGGCCAGAGGTTAAACACTTGGAGAAACTAAAAAGACCCTAAGATCCAGGAAACCCCCTGGAGGGGGCACATGCTTATGGTCTGTGTATGGAGGTCCATGTAGGAGGGTCAAGGTGAAAGCCTCCTCTGGGACTTTGGTCTACCTTGGCCATCTGGTCTCAAGCTGAGGGGAGGCCCTGGCATTCTCCTCCTCCTCCTAGGTGGAACTTGCTTTAACTGGAAAGATCCATTAGTATAAGAGGGCAGCCTGGCTAGTGTCAGTAAAGCAGCTGGGAGAGGAGACTTGCTTTCAGGTGGGAGGAAATGCTCTGCTAAAGACAACCTAATCTTGGGACTTTAGCAGTCACTGCATTCCTATCCCCGGACATACACCTTGAGCATTTTCTTTGCTCTTCTTGGCCAATTCAGATTTCCCTCTTCAGTTTTCAAGGCAATGCTCTTCCATGAAGTCTTGTTCAACCATTTTAGCCCACCGTTCATATTTGACAAACCACAGGGCTTAAGGCCTGAAAGATAGACAGCCCAAGATGCCCAAAAATCAATGAAGGCATAAATGTCCTGGCTGTCCAACTGGACTGAAAATGTCTGGATGGCAAGAGTACTTTTGAGGTTTTCTTTTTATCCTACAACCTTGTGTATGGCGTGTGTGTGTGTGTGTGTGTGTGTGTGTGTGTGTGTGTGTTTGTTACATTGGATTGGTCTTTATGATTCCCAGTGTGAACTGTAAAATGGAGACTGAGTTCTTTACTCACTTGGTATCTAACTGCAGCAAGAAGTCAAAAATAAAATACCTTGAAAGCACTATGGTCTACGCACAGGTAGACTCTTCCAGGCTACAAATATTATGATTCATTGGAAATAAAAGATCATATAGTCTTCTTCAGACAGTATTTATTTTTAAGAACTTTTAAAGTGTAATTTGTGTCTGGGGTGGTGCATAAAGGAAAAGTTTGGTGTAGTTCCTTCCAGTCATAGGCTTCTACAGCAACGGGCTGGAGGCGAAAGAGGATGAGGAGGTAGATGTAGAGAAATGGAACACCGACTCCACAATGGTTTCTGCCAACTATTGTTTGTTTGTACATGAAAGGACTATTTTACACTCCTGAGGATCTTGGAAGGGTAACGGCACATCATAGTGTAGAAATAGGAGACCTGTGTCCAAAGGTCATGATGCCCTTTCACATCAAGAGATTTCCTCATTAAAAGAAAACCTTTGCCTTTTTCTCCTCGGCTTTCTCTTCATAAGAGCAAGTTAGCAAGTTTACAAAACCACAGCAGAGCTGATCCACACCACACTTCCCATGTCTCTATCCTCTTACACCTGATGATCTCATTCTTCACAAATGGTTGAGGGATGTTGGCACTCAGGACTGCAATGGTAACCTCTACTTGTTCAGGAAATCGTGGCATTTCACGACCAGTGCCCTCTTGCAGTCTGGTCTCGGAAACCAATTTTGTAGCTTCCAGCACCTTCTCAGTATAAACACCAGCTTCATAGTTCTCCATCTCAGCATTGATAATGTGTATGACTTGAGCTGCCCAGGCCTTGATGGACCCCGGCTGGTGACTGCAGGAAATAGCTAACCCAAACAACCAAAGGCAGCTGGATCCAATAATATGTTGTCCCTACATTTAAACAATTTGTGTTCTAATTAGACTATTATCCTCATATTCTTAATTTAACATATATAAAGAACATTATCTGCTATGTTCAGTTTTAAAAAAGGAAGTAAATACTATAAATGCAAATAATAGTGTGGATCATTTCTTTTTAAAGCTACATTTTTGCTTGGGTTTCATGGTTTAGACCTTGCATTTTTGCCCTCCCTCCACCCCCAACCTGCAATTACCTACATCTTTTAATTCTAACTGCTTAGCCTAGTATTAATGCTTCTCTCAGTTTCATATGAAATCTTTATTTTTAGTCTGATTTCTAATTATTTATATACATGGATTTTCCTGTGTCATTAGGCTTCTGTTCTCATATCCTGCAGATAAGGTATATGCATATTCTCATTTCTGGATATATATATATATATATATATATATATATATATATTCCCTTCTCAGAGAATACCTTTCCTCATCTCTTAAAAACCAGGTCTTTTTCAACCAGACCATTCCAGTTGACCATAATGCCTTCTTTTTCTTATCTCAATGCTCTTAGCATGTATACCATGTCATAAGGCTCTATATCCAGTACCAAGGCAATACATGCTGTTTCACCACAGAGATGTCACTGTATTTTTATATTTATTGCTTTTTTTTTACTCTGGTAGCGTCACTTTATACAATGATGCTTTATTTTTAAATTAAGTTACAAGCATGCCTGTTCTTTTAACTTTCACAGTACACAGACAGTTAATAAATATTCAATAATTTACTTTTAAATAGCACATGCAGTATTGTCCTTCCATTTTCTGAATCTGTACTTCAGTGAAAGAGTAGGATAAATATAAGATCTTTATAAAACGATGAGGAAACTAATTCTTATGGCGTAGAATCAAAGGTGGTAGAAAGAATTGTGCTTTTGCACAACTGAAATTGAGCTGGAAGGAAATTTAGAGCTAATTTCCTCTAACTACTTCTTTCAATAATTGAAAAAACTGAGGCTCTACAATAAGAAACTTGATTTTATATAGTCTTTGAATGTCTAAACATATTATGTATTTAGACAAATGTCTCATAATATTAATATAATTTAATATACTTAATATTTCCCAAAGTATTTTATATACATCTATTATGTTCTCACTCCACAGCAGAGCCAGAACTAAGACTTGTGTCCTGGACCATCTCTCCTTGGGTAATCTCTTCCATCCATTTTCCCAAGGTCAAATATATATTGCCAACTCAGAGCCTGTCTGAGGGATATATATATCCCTGACAGCCGCTGCAGCTTGCCTTGGCCCTCACAGCCCCAGGTTCACCCAGAAGGTCATCTGGAAGGATGTCAGGAAAGTCATTTGGCTATCCAGTCTAATTAACCATCACTCCACTACACCCACAAGCCGTGCCCACAAGTCACTCCAACCAGCCCATCAGAGCAAGTATGCAAATTAACCCCAATCAAGATGGCTGTGGCCACAGAGACAGGAGGAAGGCTTGGGTTTCCCTGGCAATGGAAGAAACCAAGCTTTCTGCCTGCCCTTGCTGGCCCAGGCCTCCACTCAGGGGCACAAAGTTTCAATTATAGAAGGTAAATAAATTCGAACAGAAATGGCAGCAATCATGGAGCTGGAAGAGCAGGTGGCTAGGGTTTCCCAGGTGATGGAGGAAACCAGGCTTCTGCAGTCTTGGCTGGCTCAGGCCTTCACTCCAGGCTACAAAGTTTCAATTGTAGAACATAAGTAAATTCCAGATACCAGAGCCTCCGCTTGGGTCACCAGGGTGTGTGGCCTGCCTGCAAACCACCATAGGCCCCTCACCCAGGCTGCCCCACGCCCCAAGGGAACACCCACCCTGGTCCAGGACACCCTTCAGAGCAAATCAGCTGGCTCCACCCATGCACTAGGCCTCTATCCTATATAATAAAAGAATAATATGCAGATGAACCATCACTCCAACTCACAAGATGGCTGCCCCCCAGGTGGTCAAAGATCCTGCCCTCATGTGGACACAAAATGGCCACCACAAGATGGCCAGCAGGGGAGGGCAGTTGGGAGGAACCAGGCCTGCAAGGGAGGGCAGTTGAGATGGTTCAGGCCAGCAGAGGAGGAAAGTTGGGAGCAAACAGGCTGTCAGGGGAATAGTTAGACATCAATCAGGCTGGCATGGGAGTGGTTAGGAGGTGATTAGGCCGGTAGGCAGAAGCTGTTAGGGGAATCAGGAATGCAGGCAGGTGAGCAGTTGGGAGCCAGCAGTCCTGGATTGTGAAAGAGATGTCCTACTGACCTTTTAGGTCCGATCCTAGTGGGATCGGGTTTAAATGGGCAGTCACATTGAGAGGTCCTAGATTGGAGAAGGTGCAGGCTGGGCTGAGAGACACTGCCCCCCCCCCTGCTCCCCATGCACAAATTTCATGCACTGAGTCTATCTATCTATCTATATCTATATCTATATCTATATATCTATATCTATATCTATATCTATATCTATATCTATATCTATATCTATATCTATATCTATATCTATATCTATATCTATATCTATATCTATATCTATATCTATATATATATATATATATATATATATATGACTAGGAGCTATAGCAATGGAAAGGAATGGAACCAAAAAGAAACATTTCCAAACAGAGGAATTTCCAGGAGAGGGCACATGCCAACTCCAAAGAAGGAAATGAAGGTTGAAATACAGCGGTGGTACAAGGAGCATGTTTACATGCATGTGTAGAAGGGTGATCCTCTTCTTCACATTTCTAGGTGGAGGTCTTTAAAACACACCAACATCAATATTTCCAAAACCAAACTTACCATGTTTACCAAAAAGTCCTACATTTGGTTCCACTCCAATATTTTCTAGCATGGTGAAGCATGACCCCATTCATCATCATGAGCATCTTCTTACCTATGATCAAAATAGTTCTCCATTCCACTCAGTCTCTCCATATAAACCATCTCCACTTTAGTCCATGCTACTGCTGTATCTTTTTCTATTGCACCAATATCCTCCTTGGTCTTGGTGGTCCTACTGTGCTTACCCATTCTAGTCTGCTCTTCCACAATCTATTCAGGACAATCTTTCAAAAATCTATAAATTTGACAATTTTACCAACCCGCAAAAAATTCTGCAATGACTTTCCATTGCTCTTCAATTAATTTTAAATGAATGTCTCTTAAACTTTCATGTGTATACAAATCACCTGGAAATCTTTTAAAAATATAGCTTCTGATATTGTATGTCAGGCTGGGCCTATGACTCTGCATTTCTAACAAGTTCCTGGTCAATTCTGGTTGTATGCAGAAGACACTCTCAGTAGCAAGGATCTATATGATTCTTACTGCTCTGGCCAACCACCCTCAGGTGTCCTTCCTCTGTCACTGTTTGTATTCTATCGACAGTAGCCTACTTTTCATTTTTTGACATTAGCATTCAACTCAAGTGTTTGAATATAGCTTTTCCTCTACCCAGATTTTTTCTTCTCTATCCCCATTTTCCCACATACCCAACTCCCCAAAGCTGGTCCATTCACATTCACCCCTTAGATTTAACCTTCAGATCCTCTCTGACAGCTACCTAAATTTTCCTTCACAAAACTTAAGTTTGTCTTCACATTTTTGTCTTATTATTTTCCTAATACTAGAGACCTGGTACTTGGGGGTCCCTCAGCTCAGCAGTGCCCTCTTGCAGTCTTGGAGCCCTCAGTGGGATGTCTGACTGATGGCTTAGGCCTGCTTCCCATGGGGAGTGGGCCTAAGCCAGCAGTCGGACAACCTTAGTGCTGCTGCAGAGGCAGGAGAGGCTCCCACCACTGTCACTGTACTTGCCAGCCTTGAGCCTGGCTTCTGGCTGAGTGACGCTCTCCTGTGGGAGCACACTGACCACCAGGGAGCAGCTCCTGCATTGAGCATCTGCCCCTAGTGGTCAATGCACTGCGTACCAACCAGTCCTTCTGCTGTTTGGTTGATTTGCATATTAGCCTTTTATTATATAGGATAGAGGCCCAGTGCATGAATAGGGGCTGGCTGGCCTTCCCCAATGGGGGCTGCTGATCAGGGTGGGAGAGCACTGGGGAATAGGGCCAGCAAGGGTGAGGGGCCATGGGCGTTCTGGTCATACTGGTCATTCTGGCTGTTCTGCCATTTTGGTTCCTGGGCTTTTATTATATAGGATATTTCCTTATTAGGTTCTAGACTCCATGAAGGTTGAATTTAAGAGTAAAAACCAAGAATTGTACTATCAGGGTACAATTTATGGATACCTTTACTGACCCCTCAGAAAGAGCTGGATATTAGAACATGACATTATTTTATTACTGAATGGAGTGAAAAGTGAGACCAGACACCTGGATACAGGCTAAAGATGGCAAGTAAACAAATTTTCTGCAGTAGCAGCTGCAAGATAGGGAGCAGACCTGAGGCACCAGAGGCCAAAGATGAGCCACATGTCACTGGTCTGTTTTGCTTGCCATTAAATCTACATCTTGCCTAATGCTTGGCACATATAGAAGTTTAATAAATGTTCTTTGAATGAATAAAGAAGTACATATAAAAACCAAAAATGCCTATCTCTTTATCTTTATCTGATAGCTCTTCTAAACCAATACAATGTAGCTAAAGTGTGAGTCAGAAATGCAAGGGACATGGGTAATTCTAAATTTTCTGGGAGTATTAAAAATGTAAAAAGAAACATGAAGTTAATGCTAGTAATATATTGTGTTTAGCTCAAAATACTATCATTTTAGCATGTAATCAATATTTTACCTTCTTATTTTCTTTTTAAACTGCGTCTTAAAATGCAGTGTATATTACATGCCTACATCACAGCTCAGTTCATATTAGTCACAATTTCAAGTGCTCCATAGTCACATAGTAGTTACAGGATATCATATTGGGCTACATAGCTCTAAACAATTCGGCCTCACTCTACATTTCTCAAATGAATATATGACCTGACTATACTGTGAAATGAACATCTAGATCAGGGAAGAGCCAACAGCTGCAAACCTGTTACAGCCCTCATCCCATCCCCTTTACAAAGGAGTCATCTTTTTACCCACTGCTGCGTGTTGTGTGCCAAGTTCTTCTCAGTGAAAAGCCTTCGGTATGAACAACTCTCACTGCTGAGAATGAAAAACAGAACTGGAAATAGAGTTTAAGTGCTTTTATTTCTGTACAAATATGCCCAAAGGGTAGAAACAGTTTTTAAAACATCTTGTACTTGATTTGGAATCTTGAAGGAAGGTGATTGAAGGATTTTTGGTTTTACATCATTTGCATGCTCCTAATGAGCCCCTGACAATTCCAGGTAATGTATGCAGCCTGTATATATTTACATGCATTAGCACTGGCTGGTGACAAGGAACAACTCCCTAATAAAGCACTCAAGACAAATTCTCTGTGACTACTGGGAAAGACATTCATAAACACGTGTGTAATTTTGAAATTAATCAAATGCATCCCTTGATCTGTGCTGCACAGTGTGAATAATATCACACAAGTTGTGTGCTGAACATTGTATATTTTTACTTCTAACTCTAGGGTTCTTAATTCCACATACAAGCTTTTTAATGTAGATTTTACTGGCACTTGAAAAATAGGCTGCTAATGAAATATAGCAGGTGTTTTTTTGAGACCTATTAAGAGTTCCTTAATGCCAACAATATAAGCCAAATGTTCTGTTGGCTCCACCCCTAAATTCCAAGGGAAGGTCACTTTCACGGTTTGTCTACTGGTGTGCTGATCAGCATTTCCATCAACCGTGAGACGAAATCTGAGCAACTTCCCCCAACATGAGCTAACCTCAGTCTCTAGGTGATTAAGGGGAAAGGAGTGGGAGAGAAGAGAGACCCCACTGCAGTTCTTTTGGAAGCCTTCATGGAAGCCATCTTGCTATGGATTATTGAGGTTTGAATGCCCATTTTAACTGCTCACCAGTGGGTTGGGCCCAAATTAGGACTCTGATATCCATAATCTGCTTGCTAGCACCATTACCTTTTCTCACTTGCTCTTTCTCCTAGTTTCTCAGCTGCCAATATAAGAGTCCATTGACATCTTTTGGATACCTCGGAGAGCCCAGTGTGTATTGCTTCTTTGGTCAAAGGAGGAGCCATGCCTTAGTCTAGAATTTAGCTATTTCAGAAGAGATACAGCAAAAATAGCAAAGTCCCTCATTATCAGTCCTTTCCATTTATTCTACTACATAATCTTAGCAGGGTTTATATTTCCTTAAAAAAGGAGCCGGATAAGAGAGGGTCAGAAGTAGACCCTTTCTGTATGTATCACAAACCACTTGTCTGTTCCTGCTCTCTGGTTCTGCTACTATATCTAACATACCTTGAAGCCACATGCTGCAAAAGAGAGAATATGTTTAACCTTGATTTCTCCCATTACCCAACTGCACTTGGAATTCAATCAAGCTCTCCCTCTGCTCTAAGAATGGGCTGATATGTTCATACATCTAAACTTCAGTGGTGAAGCGATTCAAGTGTTTGTTCTTAGAGCTCATTGGCCCTTGGTTAGACATTTGTTGAAGTGTCTCTGAACATTGTGTGAGAGGTAAGGAGTTCATGTCTGCCCAGAGAACATGAAGGACTGCCAGGAGGTGTCAGCCCTCTCCTTGCAGAGAAGCCCTATTATATCATGTGCACCAATTCTGAGTGTGGTGGGGTGGGTGGAGCCTTAGAGTTCATAAAACTTAAATAATCAGCCTCTACATTTCCAGTTTTATATTATTATGGACATTTAAAATTTTCATAGTATATATAAGATGGAAATGTAATTTGTGTATGTGTCACAATAACAGTAGTTTTGTAAGTCAATTTTTTGTGCATAATGTGTCAAAATATGCAAGTTCTAGAATGGCATAGCAAGTGGTAGTCTAGTGGAGAAAGGATCAAGCATTAGAAGGATGAGAATCTTAATGTATGTGATCATTAAGCTAAGTAACAAGACATTGATCTATTCTTTGGAAACTTAACTACTTCCTTAGTAGCTAATAAGTATTTGTGCCAGCACGTCCTCTTTGAATTCAGGATTTATTATGTTAACCTTTTGAGATGGTGAATATATTCTTACAGAGATCATGATATTCAATGTGTTTTTCCTGAAGAAAAATAAATGAGTAAAGAGTATATATTACCCATAGAATCACATATTCCCATCCACCTTCATGGTCATTTTAGAGATGCTTTCCATGTGGAAATTAGCAAGGAAGAGATACAATAAACTTTCCAACTTTCTATTCCAAATGCATTTTAGTTTATTAATATATCATATCACTTTAGTGGCTGTTTTGCCTAATAAATTTTCCAAGAATTAGGCAGGTGAATGTATAATTCACATGAACTCAAAATATTCTCTCAGGGTTATACGGATTTTACTATGTCAGTGGAGAGTCTGTGGACTTCATGCGATCTGCCTATTAAACCAGCAGCTATAACAATATTAAACTGTAAACTTTTATTCTCTACTATCTCAGAAATGATAAAGTGTTACCTTCCCTCCCATTGTGGTTCTCTTCTTTCTGAAAACCTTGGTAGGTTTCGACACTTGCTTCATTGATAACAGAGTATTGCTAAGCTGTGGGATTTGATCTAAATGATAATTTTATATTTGAGTGATTCAGGTGGAGCGAATCTTGAGTGAATGATGTGTTGTTACCTTTCTCTAAGTTGTTGGAATGGGTGATTTGGGGTGTCGTGAGACACAACACTTGATATCTTTTTTAAAAAGAAAGGATTCCATTCTTCCCCGAGTGATTTCATGCAAGGGGAGATCACTTCCAAACAGTTTAAGACATTAAACTGTACCCTTACAACCTGTAAGTATCCCTAGTTTCCATGTTATATCCTCTCCCATAGGCATTGCTAAAATATAGATGATTAAGTAGAAAAACTATGCTCAGTCATTGCTACCTTCTTCCACACCTTCCACTTCTCCCACCCCCACGGAGGGAAAATAAGATTGAGAAAAGGATGCCAGGGTACATGCCTCTGGGCATGGCTTCTCTTCCAACACTTGGACTCCTTCCCAAGTTTTAGTTTTACTACCTACCTGGGAAAGTAAACAGCCAAGTGATTTTCTGAACATTTCTGCAAGGCTACCTTAATGATTCTCTATCAGCCCTTGTGTGCTTTATGCCTTGAAGGGGATTTGGCAGAAGCACACAAGACTTATAATTCACCTCTGGGTGACTTGGCCAAAAGTCCAAAAGTCTCTCATTCCCCCAAGTGATTTGCCATTTATTTCAGTTCTTGTGTTGGATGGTGTGGTTGATAAGCTGAAATCCTAACAATCAACTGACCACGGTCTGAAGTGGCAGTGGACTGGAGCCGATGTGTGCTGGGCCTGGTGACAGCCGCTGTGTGACAGAGCTTGTCAGAAGCACGGGCAGGGCCTCAGGTTGTAAATAGGCCTAACCCTTCCAGATGAACGAAAGCTGACAGGAGTGATCTCTGCAACATGGAATGGAGTGATGACATGAAAGCAGTGACATGCTTGGGACTGAAACACCAGGCACAGATATGTCACTTGTAATGGTCAGAGAAATGACAGGGGACTCGCACTAACTTTACTTGATTTAAGTTTAAAGAGGTCCTTTGGGCCAAGAGCCAGAACTAGCTGGGAGTCCTGTATTGGGAAGACCACTTCCTGGCCAGATATCCCTGCCCCAATTTAATCTGAGGTACAAAACAATCTGGTCCTTTGTGTCACTGGAACAGTGACCCTTAGCCCTGGCTTCACATTAGAATCACCTGAGCATTCTCGGTCTGAACTGGAGATTGGTTCTGGTTTAATTGGCCTGGAGTGGGGACATAGACATTGACATGCCTTTAAATCCCCTCCTCTGCCCCCAAGCAATTCTGATGTGCTGCAGTGGTTGAGAATCACTGCATCAGAGGACTGAATATGAAGAAAAAATGCTCTGGAAAATGAGTATTATTTTCACTGTAATAATACCATGAAGCTCAAACCCTTTCCTATTTTATTCTCTCACTAGAGGCCAATTGCACGAAATTCATGCACTGAGGGGGTGTTCCTCAACCCAGCCTGCACTCTCTCCAATCTGGGACCCCTCAAGGGATATCCAACGATCTGTTTAGGTTCTAAAAGGGCAGTTGAACATCCCTCTCACAATCCACAACTGTTGGCTCCCAACTGCTCGCCCACTTGCCTTCCTGATTGCCCCTAACAGCTCTGCCTGCCAGCCTGATCACCCCCTAACCACTCCCCTGCCAGCCTGATTGATGCCTAACTGCTCCCCTGCCAGCCTGTTTGCCCCTAACTGCCCTCCCCTGCAGGCCTGGTTCCCCCCTAACTTGTTCTCCTCTGCAGGCCTGGGTCCACCTCAACTGCCCTTCCCTGCAGGCCCGGTCCCCCCCCAACTTCCCTCCTCTGCTAGTCTGGTCACCCCTAACTGCCCTCCCCTGCTGGCCTGGTTCCCCCAACTGCTTTCCCCTGCAGGCCTGGTGCCTCCCAACTGCCCTCCCCTGCTTGACTGATCATCCACAACTGCCCTCCCTTGCAGGCCTGGTCCCTCCCAACTGCCCTACGATGCTGGTCATCTTGTGTGTTGGAGTGATGGTCAATCTGCACATTACTATTTTATTAGATAGGATAGAGGCCTCGTGCATGGATGGGGGCCATCTGGTTTTCCCTGAAGGTTGTTCCAGATTAGGGTTTGGGTTCCCTTGGGATGTGGGGTGGCATGGGTGAGGGGCCTGTGGTGGTTTGCAGGCCAGCCACGCCCCCTGGCTACCCAAGTGGAGGCTCTGGTATCTGGAATTTATTTATGTTCTACAATTGAAACTTTGTAGCCTGGTGTGGAAGCCTAGGCCAGCCAGGGTGTGCGAAAAGTTTGGCTTCCTCCATTGCCAGGGGCAACTCTAGCCTTCTGTTCTACCAGCTCCTTGGCTGCCGCCATTTTTGTTGGAATTTATTTACCTTCTATAATTGATACTTATAATTGTAGCCTTAAGCAGAGGCCAAGGCAGCCCAGGGCTGCAGAATCTTGGCTTCCTCCATTGCCTGGGGCAACCCTAGCCTCCTGCTCTTCCAGCTCTGTGGGTGCTGCCATTTCTGTTGGAATTTATTTACTTTCTATAGTTGAAACTTTGTACCCTTGAGTAGAGGCCTAGGCCCTCAGGGTGTGTGGAAAGTTTGGCTTCCTCCATTGCTAGGGAAACCCAAGCCTCCCTCCTGCTCTCTGTGGCCACAGCTATCTTTATCAAGGTTAATTTGCATATTCACTCTGATTGGCTGGTGGGCATGGTTTGTGGGTGTGGCAGGGTTGTGGTTAATTTGCATATAACTCTTTTATTAAATAGAATTATTTTATTTTTAGATGTTGGTATCTGAAGCCCAGAAAGGTTACAAGTATTAGTTTGACTCATACAAGTCATGTGGTTCTTGGAACACAAGTTTTGCCCCTTCCTGTTAACCTTTCTTTGAACTAGAAATTAATATTGATTATACACCCCAAACAAACCAATGTTACTTTGCCCCTAGTCCAATTTGACCCTTGAAGATCAAAGGGAAAGGTGCTCTATTATTGTTAATTCAATAATACAATCATTCTATTCCTATTAGTGTGTGTGTGTGTGTGTGTGTGTGTGTGTGTGTGTGTGTGTGTATGTGTATGTGTATGTGTGTGTGTGTGTGTGTGTGTGGGTGATGCACATTTGTTAGGAAAAGAAGGCACTGTCTAACTTTATTTTAACTGAAGTAATAATTTCCACATTTTTGGGGGGATACTTTTATATTCTAACTCAGACGTGGGAAGGATAGAGGTGGGGTAGGTCAAGATTAGGACCAAGATCAAAGTTAATTGATCCTACCTTCTTCTACTGTGCTGGCTTCTCATTTGGAATTCTGGTCACATGTCAACACCTGTCTTCCAAAAATAATCTAAAAGATGCCATTTCTTTACAAAAACTTTGTCAATCTATATCTTTTCTTAGGATTACTTACATTTCAAACATCATCTGTAATGTAGACTGAAAATAATGAAGGCATGGAAAAATGGGTTAGGAATACAGATAAATATGTAGATAAGATAGATATGATATATGGCAGGTAGATTAATAAACTGGAAAATGATGGGGTACCTTATAGAATTCCAAAATTTTGAGGTGGCAGCAAGTGTAGTACTCAATATTTCTGGAGGTGGTGTAAATGGGTAAAAGTACTTGAGAAATAGTTTGGTTATATGTCTCAAGACTCTTATAACTTTAGGTGCAGCTTAAGGAAAATCTATACTGAGCTTAGCACTAGGTTCAAAGACATAGATTTGGGTATAAAGAAATTTAGCTCAGCCGAAACGGTTTGGCTCAATGGATAGAGCGTCAGCCTGCAGACTGAAAGGTTCCAGGTTCAATTCCTGTCAAGGGCATGTACCTTGGTTGCAGGCACATCCCCAGTGAGGGGTGTGCAAGAGGCTGTTGACTGATGATTCTCTCTCATCGATATTTCTAACTCTTCTATCCCTCTTTCTTCCTCTCTGTAAAAAATCAATAAAATATATTTTAAAAAGAAAAAGAAATTTAGCTCATTAGTGATTCAAGGAATAAAAGTATGATAACATAATCAAAACTAAATAGATAGATGGGTATATTAACTCTGGTACTCTTTCCTATAAGACTGTTATAAAGCTATTAAAGTTTCCAAATAATATTTCATAAAATTGTGAAAGCATCCATAAAATAACAATACAGAATATAAAATATACATACATATCATGATCTTAAATTTTTTAAAAATTGACATGGAATATGTGTACAAATAACCTGAGTTTAATTTATTTTGTTTTCCAAAGATGAAAAAATGTTAAATGGAACTTAATTAATAACTCTTATGGTGCTATCAAAGGATATTTCTCTGTGAAATAGGGAATCATAGGTCATTTTTATTATTTTATACTGAGCTATATACTTACAAATTTTTAAAATCATAAGCATATATGTAATTATATGTTTTTAAGTATTAAGACATCAGCTAAATTCAATAGCTAGTTTCCTTGCTCTGAGAAGTGAGATAGCAAAACACTATTAAATATGGCTATCAAATGTCAAATAATTAGTACAGTAAATGAATTCTCTCGAAATTCAAAAGGGTAAGAGCTAGTGTCATGGAGAAAATGGAATATCTCATGAAACATAGTTGAAGTTGGATTTAGAAGACTAAGATAGACTTTATACTGAAGAAGTCTATCTTTGAAGTTGAAGAGATTTTTGTGGCCCTAATTAATAAATGTCCTTTGTTCTTCTCCATTAAAGCTGTTTCCTTGAAAATGTATATGCATATGTGTACTCATAATCTGATTGTATGTACACTGGATGTATTCACCCCTAGGCAGGAAATAATGTGTCTATAAAGAGGAAACAGGAAGAATGATCAAGGCATTTGTTAATTAGGGTCCATTTACATTTCCAGAGTCAGCTCATCCACTTGTTTAAACAGAAATCTCCTCGGTTTATTACAGTCATTATTACTTGGCAGTAAGAGATAACTAGTTTGAATTTCCCAAGTAGAGAAAATTGCATAATCTGTTGCTTCTCTTGGAGGTGACTATTAGTCAATGTTTGAGTAAAAGAAATTACAGTTATTAGGAAATAAAATTTGCATTTATTAAGTACCTACTATGTGCAAGACTGCTGGATATATTACATAGCAAATTCCATTTACTCTTCATAACAACCCTTATAGGTTGATATTTATAACCCACACTTGATAGTAAACGAGTCTAAAAAAGATGTTAAGAAAGCCAGGTAACTGTCCCATGTGAGGCTAGATTTAAACTGAAAACTACTCAGCATAAGCCAGTGGATGATAACTTTTCATGCTAGAATACACCCATGAACTCATACATTTTCTAATATTAGTGTTAAATTGTATATTTTTAAAATATGTGTATATATGTGCAACATGTACATGTGTCTATGTAGTTATAAACATATGCAGCTATTATATACCTACTCGAGGCCCAATGCACAACATTCATGCAAGGGGCTTGGCCCTCACAGCCACGGTGGCTGCCTTAGCCTTTGCAGCCCCAATTTCATCCAGTAAGGTCATCTGGAAGGACCGATGTCCAAAGGATGTTCAGCTGTGTGGTCTAATTAGCATATTATGCTTTTATAATTATAGATGTGTTTATGTATGATATAGACATGCATTATAGTAGTAAATTTATACAAATAATTATAGCAACAAGTTACTTATTGTGCTATACTTTTTATTGTGCAAGTGTTATATGTAGCTATATAAATATATATTAAACAATGCATAAATATAAATTATACATAAATGCATGCGGATATATATTTATGCATAAAATCATATAAGAAAACTGCTGGGCAACTGGGAGAACCTATGTTATAGTTGAGGAAACATTACACCACCTTGCAAAATGACTTCTGACACTACATTCAGGATTGCAGCCCCGGAGAGTTGATATTGTCCCGAGTCTAGAGGCTGTGTATACCTAACAATTACCCAAGAATCCCCAGGTATAAACATGGAGTAACTTCCTTTTGCTTTCTCCCATCCATGTGTCCCCAATCCCTCACTAACATCTCCCACCCATGAATGGATTCCTAGTTGGAGGAGTGGCAGAGGCCCTTCAGCCCTGACCCTGATTCTATTCTATATGCTCAAAAGATCAGCTCTAAATCTGGTCCCTGCAATGAAAGGACAATCACCTAACAGTGAAACTCATTCAGCTCTTTATTCAAGAAAATGATGTAGGATTTTCATCAGTGAACCAGCCGAACAATCAGCCCTACAAAAAATAAAGGGTCACCTCAGACAGAAAAGAGCTCTTGGTGGGAGTTTGTGGTTCTGCACAAAGGCAATGGAGGCCGAGCTGTCACTCCTTTTCTTCGTCCCAGTACCCCATGCATAGCACCAGCTCTAGCGTGAAGGGAGGTTTAAAAGCAACTAAGTACATATAAACATTTCTCATTCATTATCTGGGGATTCTGCTACTGGGTGACATATCATTAGTCCTAGTGTAAGGCAAGCTTTAAAAACGTAATTACTTAATCATGCAGTTAGCTTCCCATCAATCCTAGCAGCATTTGTTCTTAACTAGCTTTAAAGAATAAAATTAGGAGTAATTTGTAAACAAAAGTAATTGAAGAAAGGCAGATATTGCCAAGGTGTTGACAGCATTAGCAGACATTATTGTTTCCCTTAATACCACCACAGTGCTGCAGTTAACTATAGGTAGCTGGTAAAAGGCAACACTAGGGAATTTGTAGGCTGCAAGCTGACGAAGTATAATGTAAGCAAAGTGGTTTTTCCTAGCCCAGTCCCTATAGGTATCCAACTCCAACAGTTAGGTGGACTGTCTACTTCAAAATTGATTTGCATTATAATTCAATAAATTGGAGATATACAGTGTAATCTAACATTTTTAGCATGACTATAAAAATAATCTCATATTTTTCATACCCTCTTATTAGGTATTGAGCCCAAGAATTTCCCCTGAAAGGTGCAGTTCTATTCACATTAGCCTCAGATAAACAGTCTCCAACTGGTAAGACCATTCAGAGAAATTGGAGTAGTGACCAAATAAAAGGTGAGGACAGTACTTTCTCCAAAGAAACTTTGCCTGTGTTTGCTTCTTGCTGCCTGTTAAAGTGTCAGTGACTTCATAGTGCTCATTGCTCCTAGGCCACACAGTATCCTAAACACTTGAAAAACAGCAGTGAGCAAAAGCTGGGCCCCATTTTCAAGTTGCTCATTATTTTGAGAGAGAAAAAAAGGAAACAAAAACATGATCAGCTAAAGCCTAATGTCCAAAATTGAACTCCTAGGGAGTCATCTCATGTACCATTAGAAATCTGGCGATACAGCACATATCCTTACATCTCTAATTTAATCCAAGATAGATATGACCTCTTCTTTACATCCTTATAAACCAAAGCATTAAGAAGCATCATGAATTCCCAAATACATATAAGAAAAAGAAGAAACTCACTGCTTTCTACATTTTCAATGAGAAAAAAGTAAAAAGTTAAAACTTCAGCTGGAGAATGATAACAATATTATGTATTGTTTGGAAACAAATATAAAAGAGAACTCTGATCTGCTGGCATATAGGACAATAGAAATTACCAAAGCAACTATGTGTCTTTTCACATCATTTTGGGCTGGGTAAATGTTACCTTATTTAAATTTCTTTCATGACTAGGGCAATTTTTACTTTCTAAGTTTTTATGATTCTAACATAAGCAAGAGTAAATATGTATTTGTGAGTGCTCATAAATATTGGGTCAGTATATATATAGTTATATATACTGAACACACACACACACACACACACACACACACACACACACACACTGGGAGCCCAGTGCATGAATTCGTGCACCTTGAAAGGAACTGTGGGCCTTGAGGCTGCAGTGGGCACAGGGGCATGTCTTAGCCCATCCTCCACACCCCTGCTCAGCTCCTCCCACTACAGCCCCTGGTCCTCTGTCTGCTGGCAGCTCCCACATGCTGATGGAGCCAGCCCTGCTCTCACCAGTAGATGGCGTAAAGTGATTGGTGCCAGCAATGAGTGTGAGTGGGACCAGCACCATCAGCAGGTACAAGTGGTGGCTGCTGCCCCGATTGCCCCTCAGGAGCAGGGGAAGGTGGAGAAGCCCTGAGGGGGGATCAGAGCTGGCAGCCGCCACTTGCACATGCTGATATCACCAAACAATGGGGGCTGGCACTGGGCACTGACAACGGGTGTGAGCAAAGGGTGAAACTTTGGTGCATGGGAGCAAAGAATTTTCAGTAACCATCAGTGGCTCGCCCCGTTGACAACGACTGGTGCCCCGCCTTGATCTGATGCCCCTACTCACCTGCTCCACCCTTCTGCTATGGCCATCACCTACCATATTCTGTGCTCTGCTGCCTGCTGCCAATGCCTGTCATGTTCTGAATGCACCCCTTCATGGTCAGCGCATGTCATAGTGACCGATTGTTCAATTATTTCATTGTTCCACCATTCAGTCTACTTGTATATTAGGATTTTATATAGATAGACACACACACACACACACACACACACACAGACACACACACACACACACACACACACACTCTAAAATACTATTTAGCCTTTAAGAAAGAAAGAAATATAACAATTGGGTGAACCTTGAAGGCATTATGCTAACTGAAAAAAGTCAAGTGTAGGAAGACAAATACTGCATGATCTCACTTACATGTGAAATCTAAAATAGTCAAACTCATAGAAGCTAAGTGTAGAATGTGGTTACCAGGAACTGGGGGAAGGGAAAATGGGAAGATGTTGGTCAAGGTGTACAAAGCGTTAGTTATGAAATATAGTTAAGTTATGGGTATCGAATGTACAACAACATGACTATAGTTAACAATACTTTCTTGTGTACTTAAAATTTGCGAAGAGGGTAGATTGTAAATATTCTCAGAGAGCACACACATGCACAAATGCTAAATACCTGAGGTGAGAGATATGTTAATTAGCTAGATTGTGTGATTATTTCACAATGTATATATATATATATATATATATATATATATATATATATATATATATCAAATCATCAAATTGTATACCTTAAATATATAAGATTTTAATTATCAAATATCCCTCATTTAAAAGAAAAATGGGCTCCAATTCATATATAAAAAAAAAATTATTGGGTCAAGCCTTCATAGTCCACAGCAAATCAATCAACAAGTTTCCACTGAATGTCTACTATGAGTCCAGAAGAGCAGAGTTACAAGTGTTGAGATAATTATTAAGATAATTATCTAGGCCCCAAAGTGACTTTTATTAGTTTACATAGATCATTTGGGTAGAAGGAGGCTTTTCCCTTTTAATTATCTGTAAAACTAAATCACTGTATTACAAGACTGATTTAGTTCTTTAAAAGATATAACAAAAATTGCTTACAATTTTTGCTTACACTTCAGCTGAGAAATTATTTTGACAAACCTTTAGAACTTGAAAAAAAATCCATCAGGTTGGGTTTTAATAACAGCCAGTTAGATGAGACTTGAAGAATTCTCTAGTCATGGAGATTTGACAACAGCCACAGTAAAAACAAACAAACAAACAAAAACCAATTTATTGGCTTTTTCTCTAAGAGGAAAAATAATTAATTTGACCTGCAGTGGAAGTAAGACTTCTGTACCTGTGGGCCAGGTTGAGTTTTGGAGTTGGCCAGGCATTTATGAATCACCTAGATGCCTCCTAAGTATTATGAGAAGCTCATGGCAAATCCTTGTCAAAAATTAAAACCTTTCTCCATCAAGATGTCACAGTAAAACCTTCACCATCATCATCATCAGGCATTTTAAAAAAGTATCTTTATATAAGGCTATTCTCTATGATGTTTAATATCATCTCTCTCATGTCTCTACAAAATGCAACACAAAGCATATGATTGGAAAAGGTGGTCCATAGAATTTGTGCTGAGGTTTTGGCTACTATCACTTTGCTTTCCTTTCTGACAGACAGCCTTTGATTCCAACAAGCCCAGTGTCTGGAGAAAGAAGATGCCCTGAGGGGAAGAAGATAGAGAGGGTGGAAAAGTCATCCTGCAGTGGAACCTACTGTAGGGCTGCCTCCCACTTCATTCTTCCACATGGCTTTGCTAGAGGTCTTCACCTCTACTTCAGAATCACACCCAGAGGGGAGAGATACCAATGCTGGAAGCTTCTAGCTTAGCTGGTAGTTCACTGCTCCATAGTAAGGGAAAGAACACTGGCTTTGGGACAGGTAGACCAGGATTTAAGATTTTCTCTTCATAGTCACCTTCCTCTTTCCTTCCTTAATATCATTTGACCTCTAAAATTCTTTTAAATATGTTTATATGTATTTATTATCTACCTTCTTCACAAAAAGAAAGTTCAGGAGAAGAGAGGTCTTGTATACCTGGTAGTTTCTAGAAGACTGCTACTATTTAACAATAACAATTCAACAAATTAATGAGAGGATATCCGTGTATAGAAGAAGGAATTGTTATTCCCATTTCACAAGTGAAGAAAGTAGGGTTTTTGGCCGAGATTGGTTTGGCTCAGTGGATAGAGCATCAGCCTGCGGACTGAGGGGTCCCAGGTTCGATTCCAGTCAGGGGTATGTACCTTGGTTGCGGGCACATCCCCAGTTGGGGGTGTGCAAGAGGCAGCTGATCGATGATTCTCTCTGTCTCTCTCCCTTTCTCTCTGTAAAAAATAAATTAAAAAAAATATATATATATATATGAAAGTAGGGTTCGGAGAAGATATAAAACTTGCCCAGGTCAGTCCCATAGTAGTAAGGGCACAGCTGTGAGTGTTACACAAAAAGTTTGCCTCTACCGCCCATTCCCCACTTAACACCTATGTTTACGCTATCCAAATCTGTTTTATCATCTGAAAATATTTCGATATTATCTGCATGTTGAGGTTATCATAAGGACAACAATAGTGTGCATAACACTCCTGACACATGCTATTCAGTCATTAAGTGGTAGATGTAATCTCTCTGGGGATCTCATGGATAGAGTATAACACTCTATCCTTTATTAGGATGGTACTTTCAGCTGTAAGCCACACTCTACCTTCCAACTGGGATAGTCATCTGTTTATATAGTTTAAGCCTAACTTACATGGAACAAAATAGGAAAGAAAAGAAGTGGGCATGAATTATCTACCATGTGTTAGTTGTCTATGAGCATACTTAATTTTAAAAATAGCTCTATAAAATAATCTCATTTAATAGGTAAGAAAATATAGGTTCAGAGAACTAAAGTGACAAGAACATGGACACACTGCATATAAAATAAGCGTGTCTCTGGAGTCCAGGCATGTCATACTATATGTTATTTACATCCTTGCATGCCTCCCTCAGCAGACTTCATGCTCCTTGACAACAGAGGTCAAGTATTCAAGTTATCTGTGAATCTCCAGGACTGATCATTCTATTGAACAGAGACATGTGTCTGCACAGACCTACATATATCTTCAGTAAATTTTGTCCAAATGCATGAAAAAGGGAATGAGATTCAGTGCTCTTTCTCATATGTTCTGTAACCTAATTTAGTTCCAAGACTAACTCTCAGCATTGTGAATATGGAAAAGGATACAAAACTCCAGGGAACACGTGGAAAGAGCTACATCAGGATTAAGGATGGATGTGCATCTTGTGTTTCTGTACAGGGAACACACTGTTCAGAAAATAAAAAGGACTAGTTTCAAAGGTTTGCTCTTAAAATATAAAAGTGAACAATTGGTACTAAATGTTCCAAGGCCTTAGCACACTTATGAGACTTGCTTAAAACCAATCAATAAATTAATCTAATATGTATTATGCTTATTCAAGAGCTGTGGAGATGAATACTAACATTCACATTTGTGTGTGGGTCTACATAAATGACTTTGTGATATAGTTTGCTTTCTCTTTAATTCTCAGTATAACTCTTTTATGCTCTCGCTATTGTTACAAAAGAGGAAACTGACATTGGAAAGTTATTTAGAGTTCACTGAGTTGCACAGTTACAGTGTCATGACCTGGGTTTGAACTCGTGCTTGAGATCCAAGTTTATACTCAGGCATCAGCACAGCTAAGAAAAGTATCTTAAGATACAGGTTCTAAATCCCAAGAGTCTATAACCTAGTTGTGAGGAGACCACTGCTTGAGAAACTGGGCCTACACTAAAGAATATGAATGAAATAGAAGAGGAGACACTGAAGGCAGCAGACATTGGTGGTGAGCACCTTGCCCCAGAAAGAATGTGCTTAGGCTGTACTACTTGACAGGACTTGGGAATAGGAAGAATGATGAATGCAAAAATCTTATTTTTTGTGTGTCTTAGATAGTTACCAAGGTAGAGAATAATTCTAATGAAAAAAACAAACAACTGCATGATGTTTTGCTTATATAAGATACAGTAGTTTCCTTTAGTTAAGAATAAAAGTTGGTTCAGACAAATTACACATTTATATTTGAATGGGCTAAGTTAAAGGACATGCTAGAACATCTAAGTAAAAATAATCAGTTGGGCCTTGACTTTTGGGGAGAAGCCGGAATTTCAAGCTACAATACTCTGACCCCCAACAGGGCAGGACCTATTTTTTTTTTAAATGCATCGGATTTTCTTATAGCCACCTTTTATCTTGGGCTTCTATTCATCTGCCTGGCATATATTGGGGCTAAATAAGTATGTGTAAAATATTTGAATGAATACGTGATTGGTTTAATAATTATATCATCTAACCTGCAATAACAACAAGAAAAGGGGCTAAATGAAAAACAATAAAATGAAATAAAAATAAATTTAAAAAGAAAGGCAGCTAAAGCCAAGAACAATGATCCCAAATAGGACAAAGAAATTTTATACAATCCACTGTGGTTTTAGTCTCTTCTTGTTCTATTTTTGTGGGAAACTGTATTTTCAGGCAAACTTTTTGCTGCAAGATCAGGCCTTATTATCTTTTTCCGGGAGGTGAGAGATGTAGGAAGAAGCACTAACACTCTTTAACACAGCTAAGAGCAAAGTATATCAAATGAAACTCCTTCATGTGTAATGTTTTCTGGTTGTCTGTTGTTTTTGTGCTTATTTTCAGAAAATATCTGCTGACTTTCCTTCTACACAAATCCCATGACTCCTAAATGTCTTATAACTTGCAGACCTTCCTAATCTTAGAGGTTGGGTCTTGTTTAAAAACTGCACAATGTAAATGGAATCTGGTATTTAACGAACTGCACTGAAATTGCTAGATGGTTCCACGGATTCTTCCTACACTGCTGGACATGTCATGAGGAAACATTTTATAGGCATTGTAAAATCTTTTTACCACACACAGCTGCAGGGCATCTGAAACTCATTCTGTTATAATAATAGGGATTGCTGCTTAAAAAGTGATTATGACTAATGCACAAAAAACAATTATCGCTAGACTTAATTGCCAAGAATTAAAATTATCCATACATATATTAATATATATTCACATATATATTTATTCTCACTGAAATTTGAGCAATTACTAAAGGGAAGAAAAAGAGATTTTCACAACTTACAGAATCACTGTAAGGATAGCTAGGAAAAATATTTTTAACTGAGAAAAAACATTTTTCTTAATCCTCACCCAAATATATTTTTCCATTGTTTATTAGGAAGGGTGGAAGGGAGGGAAAGAGACAAAGAGAGAAACATCGATGTGAGACATATCGATTGCTTGCCTCCTGCATGTTCCTGGACCAGAGCTACGGATTGAACTTGCAACCAGGATACATCCCCTTGACCGGAATCAAATCCTGAACCCTTCAGTCCGAAGGTGGATGCTCTATCCACTGAGCAAAACCAGTTAGAGTGGAAAAATATTTTTAATAATGTCAGTCATTACAAGGAAGATTTTATTGGCATAATTTTGATAAGTCCTAAAGTTTTACTGTTTTTAATATACATTTGGGTTAATTGGATAAATTCTAAAAAATATTGATGAATAAAACTGCTCAACAGGGCTGGCCCTAAACCAAGAGGAGATAATATGAAATGTTAGAAAAAGGGAGGAATGGAATCTAGTAGGCTTGGTTTTTAGTCATGGTGCTTCCCTGGGCAATTCATTTCGCTCTTTAGTCCTTACCTTCTTCTTCCACGTAGAGAAATCTTTGGGCTAAGTATTACTGGGACCTTTTCCTACACTAATCTATGATTTGATCTTAGATGATTTAAAGGAGAATAGGTTTGCTGTCTACCTTTGGTCACTTTTTTCGGGAGAAAAAAAAAAAGAAAAGACTTAGCAAAAGAGGTAACACTGTGCTTTGCTTTAAAGGGTTTTGGTGTGAAAGAAAGTGACTTGAAGCTATTGGGTTGAATAAAGGATCTGATAGAAACAGTGTGGTGGCAAAGTACAGAAATGGTTCAAGGAATAGTTAGAAAGGTACACCAATCTGATATTAGAGACTTTAAGATTATTAGTGGTTTGATTTCCTCCCATTGGTGGGGCAAAAAGTTTCCAGCTGCTCAGAAAAGTCCACATTCTCCTTTCCTGCGTGAACTCATAATTAGTTCATGTGTTCTAACAATGAAATGTGGAGTGGAGGTGATGAATGGCACTTTGGGCTTGGTTCACAGAGCTCTTCCCTGGCACTCCCCAGGTTCTCCTCCCTTGGCTAACCAATAAAGTTGACTCTGAATGGAAGTCTTAAGTGATGAAAGAAAGCCCCATCAGCTTGGGTTTCTAAATCAATGTATGGAGCAGAACACCCTGCTAACCCCAAACCACTGAGCACTTTTAGATGAGCAAAAAATTCAAAGTTTGTTGCACATTAGTCATTACAGTTACCTAAAGAGTAATTGCTGTGGTGTGGTGGTGACAAAAGGCAGAGTTCTCTATATTATGGGTTGGAAAACAAAGGTCCATAATAAAAATCAATGGGAATATAATCAATAGACTACATTTGCATGGATTTCAATAAGAAAGGACAGAGATAAAAGAGTTAAGGAAGGGAGATATCTGAGCAAGTTGAGCAAGTTGTTATTGAGAGGCTAATGGCAATGAGTTCGGGCTCTGAGTTCAGATGACCTGAATTTGTTTCCTGGACCCAGCTTAATTAGAAACATGACCTTGTATAGTAATGCTTGCTACACATTTTGCCATTTAATCCTTGTAACAGCCCTATTAGGTGGATGCTTTTATTAACTCCATTTTAGAGAGACGGAAACTATGGCTTAAAGAAGCCAAGCAAGCATACTGTCCAAAGTAATTTACGGTAAATACTAAAGCTGCCATTTAAACCCAGGTCTATCTGATGCAAAAGCATAGAGTCCATGCTTGGGTAAGGCTGAAATTGGTCAGTTACTGGAACAACTAACAAGATACTTTCAAGACTTGGTACATGCTGAGAGCTCAGTGATCCAATTGTTACACAGTTGAGCTGATCTGTACTATCTGGGAACACTGACAGAAAGGAGAGATAGTCAGAGGCCTCTGAGCACAAAGCACCAATGGCACTTTGATCATTGGGCCCATCACTGGCCCGCACCACATGAGGTGAAACTAATGTCCTTAGCTACAAAGAAACCTAGAAATAGCTGTAGGACACTGAAAGAACAAATCATCCCTAAATTAAATCTCTGTCTCTAGAAGTCAACTGAAAATAAATTATTGCATTTTACTAATTTCTACCTTACTGCAGAAATACAAAGTCTCTATGTAGCCCCATACAGGCTGTAACTGGATGATCTTAATAGGCTGTTTGGACAATTAAATTAGGTCTTTTTTGTGGCTTCTGAACTCTTGTAATCCTTGTTAAGGTCAAAGGCATGTGATCTCATTAAAGCACTTATCCAATCATATGTTAATTGAACATCTATTGTGGAATAGGCAGTTTGCCAGGAAAGTAGAATTCAGGGAAAACTAAGACATGATTATTGTGTTCAGGGAATTCCTAATTTAATGTAAAAGGCATAGAAGACTATTTAGCTATGGAGTAAATGTTAAGATCATGGAGCTAGAGATAGGATTTATCGGTTTGAATCCTAACTCCTAGTTACTAGCTGTGTGAATTTGGGCAAGTCACCTCACCTCTCAGTGCCTCTTCCACCCATTTATAGTTCTCTCCAGCATAAAATGGGAGACTGCCTCACAGGATTGTTAAATGATTAAATATTAAAACAATTAAGTGAGTTAATAAGCTTGAGATGAGCCATTGTTAGCTTTTTATGACAATCTGATGAACATATGATAACAGAAATTAAGTATGTCAGCCTAGTTGGCTTAGTCACTGTAAGCTTCCCACTGGAGGAGATAACTGAGTTGAGCACTGAAGACTGAGTGGGCATTAATCAACCAGGAAGTCAAAGTTGTGAAGGCCTTCTAGGCAGGAGATGACATGTACATGGGAAACTCCAAGAAGTTCCATCAGGTGGAGAATCATGTACTTAAGGCAAATTATATAGACAAGGCTGGAAAGGAAGACAAGAGCCAGCTCATAAGTCAGAATCAGGGTTTAGATAGACTCATTCCAGGAGGCAAGTGGAGCCACTGATGATGGCCTTTAAGCAAAACAGGAGAAAACTGGATGCCAGTGAATCGATGTTGGATTAACAGCCCTGAGTTGACTGAGGCAAAGGCATTTGATGAAGATAAGCACAAATATATATTGACTTCCAAGAACTTGCTTTATGTGCCCTGTCAGTTTGTACAGATATTAAAAACCAGAAATATTCACACAACATTGGAGAGAAGTAATGACTTCTGTATCTTATTAGCCAACTCAGATTCTATCTTTTTCCCAACCTCATATAAACAGAGAACAGAAATGAGCTTTTGTTTATGTCTGCTGTGATGGTACCATGAGGGCAGAGCACTGAATTCAGTGCAATAGATTTTTTTTTTAAATTTATTTTATTGATATTTTACAGAAAGGAAGGGAGAGAGATAGAGAGCTAGAAACGTCAATGAGAGAGAAACATCGACCAGCTGCCTCTTGCACACGCCCTACCGGGGATGTGCCCGCAACCAATGTACATGCCCTTGACTGGAATCGAACCCGGGACCTTTCAGTCCGCGGACCGACGCTCTACCACTGAGCCAAACCGGTTCGGCGTGTGCAATAGATTTAAAAAGAAAGTAAAGGGCCAAACATTTGTCTGGATGATCTTATATTCTAAGAAGCTAAGAGAGTAAAAAAAAAAAAATCATACAAAAATACATAGCAATGTACATGGAAACTGGTTTCTAAGAAAGTGGGCTTCTTATTTATAGCACTGTCTCTTCAAAGTACAACCTGGAGGCACCAATATCAGAACGATCTGGAACACTTGTTTAAAATGCAGCTGCCTGAGCTGCATCCAAGTCTTGATGAATCAGAATCTGCATTTTAACAAAATTTCAGCCAATCTGCAACACACTAAAGATGAACTTATGTCACCATTACTTATTTTAAATCTTTGTGCATGGCTTACATGCATCTGTAATCAAAGAACTCGAAGTATTGTATCTGTTTGAGGCTATTATGCTCCCTTAACTTTAGGAGGAATGACTCTTAATATATAAAGAGGTGATATGCAAATTAGGCCAGGACTGAGTAACAGGACGACTGGACTGGAGGAGGCTGTGCATGAAGGTGAGGCCTGGAGCAGAGACAAAGACAGAGATGAGGGCCTGCCCTTAGCCGGCGTGGCATTTCCAGTGGCCAGGAGCAGACACAGACAGGTGGGCCAGGGGGGAGGGGAGGGGGCTGGGGCGAAGTCGGGTGCGGGTCCTGGCTGCCCACAGCAGTGGTCCAGCCTGACTTCCATGGCGGCCCATGGGGTGCCTTCTAGTGCGCAATTTCTATCACATGCTGGGCCTCTAGTCTTTTTATAAAACTCTCATTGCTTCTCATAGAGCACTCAAAACTCTTAATTTTGTGGGCCAAAGTCAACCACCACAGATAAGGTAACCAAATCATTGGTTTGAAAGATAAGCAACTTCAACAATTCCCTGCGGTAGTCAGGATGTTTGATGGAGAGGCCTGGTATCTATTTAGGGATGGCCCTTTGGTTTTTCATCAGCCAGTATCATTGTCTACACATTCCAGGTACCAAGCTCTAAACAAATGAATGATAATGAAGAAGAAGATCTGTTCTCCACACTGGGAAAGCCTTAGTTATTTCTCTTCTTCTTTTTTGATTAGAGAAAGGAGGTGGTGTTAGGAAAAAACATTTGAATAATATCAGATGAACATAGTGTTAGAGATATACTACAGGAACTCTGGGAGATCAGTAATAGAAACCGCAACATATCAGGGAAAGTTTCACAGAGGAAGTTATTCAGCATGCAGAACAGATGCTGACAGAGGGATATAGATGTTCCTCCCTAAGGTGTGATTGCAGGCAGAGCAATCCAAATGAGTCAAGGCCTCAGGGTAATGCTAGCCACTGCATTTCCTAGAAGGGATCCTAGCACCCAGCTTCTTTATAAAATGTAGATGGTCTGACCAAAATACTCTTACCAGATGTCAAACTTGCACCATTTATTTATAAATACAAATATTCTAAATTTTAACGTAAAAAATGAGAATTAACCCAAATAATTTAATCTAAAATCAATTAGCATCCTCATTTACTTGGTTCTGATAAAGAAAAAGCCTTATTTTCTTTACAGAAAGTCATTTCAAGACACCCTGCATATATTATTAAAAAGAAAAAAAAAACATTATATTGTAATTAGGTTAACTCTATTTTCTCACTTCTCCCTCTGGCCACCTCCTTCCAAAATAGATCACTTTGTAAAAAGTAAGTTATTCGAAACAAAACATGTTGGTATATCTTGCAGCCAAGCAAAATGGATCGACACAATTCAATGATAGAAGTCAACCTCAAATTGATAAATTTGTCCAGTAAAACAATGTAGCTTGAGCGGCTTTTTGATCATTTTAAATGTTAATGGTAATATGCTTCTTTACTATTGAGATATTTATGACTTATGGTGTGATGCTGCTTAAATTTACAGCACTCATTAATTTCCACTGTTTTTCATCAGTAGAAAAAATAATTCAAAAGAAACTTCAATATTTTCCAAGAACAACATATGAAACAACACCAGAGTGCTACCAAGCACGGAAGGCCCCTTCCGAAGACTAGATTCTGCCAAAACCAAGCCCAGGAAAGACTTCCTCTGGGTAATTTCTGGGTGCCATCCAAATTTCCAAAGACTTAAAATAAAAAGAACTCTTCTAATTTCTCAATTTAACTTGGTATTAGAATATGATTAGTCCCATTGTGGTCATGATTAGTAATATATAAAGGCTACATTTATGCCCCATGTAAAGGAGGTCATATGACCAAAGTGATTTTTCCCCTTGAGTCCATGGGTGACTCAAGACTCATTATGTTCACATTTTATAACAGGAAATAGAAAGTTAATTGGCAGCTTTTTAGAGACTTTTTAAAAAATCTTAGACAATGAAGAGTTATTTTGTATAAGATTAGAAAGATCATAGAAAATAATTTATTAAGACTGACTTCCATATTGGTTGCTGCCAACAGACTACTGGCGCTAATTGTTTACTTAAACTAGGTCATTGCAGCTCAAGTAAAAATGTTTTCCATAATTTGAGAGTGGTTTTAGCCTTTTACCTCCAAGATCTGATGAGCATGAAGGCTTCACAGTATTTCCGCTCTATTTTCCCCCCTTTCTCTAAAACGATCTTAGTGTTATTTATAGTCAGGGGGCTTCTTATTTTTATTCTGTTCTACATAATCCTGCCTTTATCCATGTTTATGAGTATAGAAAGAGCTACATTCATGCTTATCCATAACTCATTGACTTGTTCATTCAGGATAAGGTTCAAGAACCACAGTTTTTGTTACTAGATACTTAAACAGTAAGCAATGTACTAATACTAAGTATATATATTGCCATAATTAATATGTGCATAGCAAATGAGATAATCAGACATGGGCCATCTTAGCATGTTAAGAGGGAGAGCTCTCACACCATAATGATCAATTAATCGATAGACTGTCCTATGTGTTATAGTCATGAATATCTAAATAACCCAGATGGAAAGTGCATATCTACAGAATCATGGTGAGGTGAGAAACCAGTCACTATCTGCCTGTTTATGAGCTGAACCTAATTTGCTTGATTAACAATAACAATAAAATACTGAAATGAAGATGCCTGAAACTGCAAAAAAGGAAGAGAGGAGAAAGAGCCATAGAATAAAATACTTGATCAGGTATTCTCCATAGTTCCTATAATTATTCATTTAGCTTAGCACTGGAACATACAGAACTGTATGGATGACTTATTCTTCAATTAGGAACTAGAGTATGCCAGGAAACTATACCTGCTTCTATTTTGAAAAAAGGAGGGAAGGAAGGAAGGAAGGAAGGAAGGAAGGAAGGAAGGAAGGAAGGAAGGAAGGAAGGAAGGAAGGAAGGAGGAAAGGAGGAAAGGGAAGACAAGTGAAGGGAACCTTTGAAATTTAGAAAAAAGCAATGAAATATAAAGGAGTGAGGAACTGGTGATTCATGATATACCAAATTAGCTATCAGAAAAATGGTTTGAATAGATAGTAAAGTGGTCTTTTGTTGTTGTTTTGTTTTAAAGAGACTGTTCTGGTCAACTATTGCTGCATTTTAAATCACCCCAACCTAAGTGACTTAAAACAATGATTTGTTATCTTCCACAGTTCTGTGACTTGACTGAGCTCACCTGGGAGACTCTGGAGATTCTCATGAAATTGCAGTCAGATGTTGGTTGAGACTACAATAATCTAATGTCTTGGCTAGACTTGGATATCTAGGATGGCTACCTCATGGCTGGCTATTGAAGTTAGCTGTTGTCAGGAATTTAGCTAGAGCTGTCAACAGAGGTGCCCTACATATGATGCCTTCCATGTAGCTTAGGTTTTATGTTATGTGGTGGCTGAGGTTTTAGAGGGAGCATCCCAGAAATGAGTTTCCAAAAGATCCCAGTGAAAAGGAAGATTTCTAATGACCTAACATCCAAGTTCCAGGTCATAGTTTTTACCATACTGCACTGGCCAACTGAGTCACTAATTCCAGCCTAAATTCAAGGGAGGGGGAAAATAAGGCTCTAGCTCTTACAATGCAGCAGCATGGATGTATAGAGAGGAAAAGAATGGATAGTGGTCATCTTGGGAGACTTTCACAGAGGTATTCTTCTGTCTTGAACATGCTAAATGCTGTCTGTAGATACATCATGATAGGTGTGAGTATTATGCACATCAACGTGATCACAAATATCAATGGCAAATGGAAAATACGAATGAGATCATGTCAGCCTTCCACTTAAAACCAACCAATATTCCCATTATATTGAGAATAAAATTCACATCTCTTAACATGGCCTGCAATGTTCTTTATGGTTTGCTCCATTGCAATTTCTCTGACCCCAGTTCCTTCCACTCTTTGCCCTGCTCACTTTGCTCTGGCCTTGACGTTATCAAACCAGCAAAGCTCATTTCCACATTACAGCCTTGTCAACTTCTACTGCTTATTCCTGGAAAACTCTGCCTCCAGTTGTTCGTGCATCTTATTCTTTACTTAATTCAAGTTTCTGTGTAAAGTCTCTTCACAGAGGACACCCTTTGGCCACCTTCTTTAATTGATTACCCACTATGCTCCATTCAGTCACCATCATGTCATCGCTATCTGAAACTACTTTGTTCTTCTGTCATTCAGTTATAGGCATCTATCTCCACCATTACCCCCAACCATGACTATAAGCCCAATTGGAGCAGGGACCTTAGCTGTCTTGCTCACTTTCACATCTCCAGAACTTGAAACAGTATGTGACACATAGTGATACTAAGTACTTACTTTATAATAGATGAATAAATGTGGGCCATGCTCAAGTTTTTTCTTTAATTGATTATAATTAGAAATAATCTAAGTATCCAGAAAATATGCGAGTCTTATGCATAATTCTTTCAACTTTCTATTTCATCCGTGACTATCCATCTGCCATGTAATTTAGGAAGAAGAGAGTCATGTTCCCTAACTTACCTTTACGACTCCAGTCTATCAGTTATGTAGACTCCTATTGCTGCCACACTTGGCAGGGGTCTCTCTAGTAGCCTGCAGCATTCTTTGTATCTGTTATGCTACATGAAAGAAAACAAAACAAAACAAAAAAATACAAAATATTTTCCTGCACTTCTCATTTTCTAATTCAAGATGGTTTTAGGAAACTACAGATACAGGAATTAAAGAGAGAAGACAGAAAAGATAGCACTCACTATCTAACAAAATTATTTTTTTTCTAATTTTTTTTTTTTGGTGGGGCAGAGAGGAGGGATTCCATAATCCAATCTCTGTTCATCATTTGACATCTGTTGCCTTAAAATTTACATGACAGTTTCAGCGGACTAAACTTCCCTTAGATACCTATATCCTCTTCCTACTTTGTGATTTTATGGAATGCTGTGTCCTCCTTTATTGCTCCAGTTAAGTACCTTTCATCTCTGAACATTTATTTTGTATATCTGCTCTTTTGGAAAGATTTACTCAGACCTCATCAACTCCATTGACAACCTTTCTAATTTTTTTCTTTTAAGCTTTATCATTGAGAGTATTACACATATCCCCCCCTTTTTTTTTTCTCCCATTGATCCCTTGTAGCCAGCCCCTGCCCTCCACCACAGGCCTCCACTACTATATTGTTTGTGTCCAACAATTATTTGAGTATGCATACAAGTCCTTTGTTTTTGGTTGATCTCTTCCCACCCACCTACCCAACCCTGCCTTCCCTTTGAGATTCGACAGTCTGTTCCATGCTTCCATATCTCTGGATTTATTTTGTTAATCAATTTATTTTGTTTATTAGATTCCACATATGAGTGAAATCATGTGACATTTGTTTTTCTCTGACCAGCTTATTTCACTTTACATAATACTAAATTAGGTCTTTTTTTTTTTTTTAACTACAGTACGGTATAGTAAGTGCTGTTTCCTCATCCACCATTCTGTGGTGTCATGGGAGTCATTTTTTATATGACTATTGATTCTATTGCCAAGTTTAAGCACATAGTACACACTCAGGAAGTACTTACTGAGTTGGATAAAATTAAATTCCAGCAAAATGGAAACAAAGGAAATTGTAGGGAATTAGGGTAGTGGTAGATAATGTCAAAAGGCTAAGAAAAGAACAGTAAGTCTGTCCTCTTCCTTTTATACGCAGTAATTTTATTAGTTTGGGCTCAATTATATGTGCTTTCCTAGAAATATCACCATTGTTTCATATGTTAAAAAAATAAACTGAAGCTAACATTATTGAGAGGGCAAGCATGAAATCAGGCATTTTTTTTTGTACTCCTTTACCAACACACCCATTACTTCTCCTCTCGCTTATTTGCATTTTTCTTGGTCAGTCTGTAGGATGCAGGTGCAGAAAGTCGGCACCAGGTGCACTCCATAATATTCTATGCTACCTCTGACAAAAGAGACTTTCCCCCATGTATTTTTATCATTGTAAATTCTTTTTCATATCTATTTAGATACAGCTACATTTATAAAATTATACCTTGTGTGTGTGTGTGTGTGTGTGTGTGTGTGTGTGTGTGTGTTTTGGGGTGTCTTTTATAGGGTGTCCAATATAGAAATTGGACATCATACCCATCTCAGTAATTGAGCTTATTGGCAAAAAAAAAAACAAACAAAAACAAACAAAAAACAAACAAACAAACAAAAAAAACAAAAAAAAAACTTTTCAGCTTTAAAGTAAAATAATACTACATTTTGAGAAATTAAGTATATATGTAATATACTTTATTTTTTAATGTAATATGCTTTAAAAAAATCTATAACATGGTGATTTTACACTTTTTTTTTAAGAAAATGAGAAGAGACACAGTCTGCTAGCAAGCTGGTTTAGTCTTACTTTGTTCATTGCATACAGAGAGCAATTTGAAATTGCATCTAAGGAACCTTCAGTTCAGCAGAGCAATTCATCACCTTGTTAATAGCCCTATTATAAGGTCCCTTTGAAACACCTCTGTAATTGAAGCTTTCCAGGTGGGAAAAGCAACAAAATAACAGATTTAGCTCTGGCACAAGCTGCAATGCTTGCAAGGATTATCAGATATTTTACAATGTAGATTGATCCGTTATCGTAGAACAAGTTTTTCTTCAAAGTCTGAAAGATTTGGACCAGTTGGTGGTTGGAGATGATGGATGAAATAAATTAATGGAAAGATAAAACTAATGAATACTTGAATTATGACGGTAGTGGCTTGGAAAATCAAGGATTTTGCTTTCTGGTTTAAAATTTCCTATAAAGTAGAAGTGGCTGGTTAAGAAATACACACATTTCTCTGTATATATGTGTCTTTATTGCAAGAGTGGGGATAGTATTGAGTCTTTTAAATACCACAGGGATCTGTTGCCATGTGCACTACAGAAGTATCAGACTGAATTTGGCACTAGCCCTTTCACTTTCAGAAAGAGCACAAATACTCACTTTCCCCTCCAAATGCCCACCACTTCTCTAAGGGCATGCCTATTAGAGGCCAAGACAAATGTGCTACATTTCCCTGCTTCTCAGCTGCACAGCTTACTCTGTAATCCAATGCCAACTCCCATAAAATTCAAGCTGTAGCAAGTAACCCTATACAATAGGTCATTCACACAGCTTTGTCCCTTTGAATTTATGGGAACAGTACACTATACCTAGGCTTGGAATCACTCTCTTTGACTAATGGTAGACTCTTGGTCGTCATTTGTGAAACTCAGTTCTTAAGTCAGCCAGAGAAAAAGAGCTTCTAATAGATTTTTCATGTCTATTTTCCCCCCATACTTTGACACCCATGAGGAATATTTTCTTTTTACTTAAGCATTACATCCTGTCTTTTATTTTATTTTTATTTTTAACTTGTGTATTTTTTAAAATTAAATTATTATCTGTGTACATATCTTACCATTGCCCCCCTTCCCATACATGCCTTCTCTTCCCAGAGTTTTGTGTCCATTGGTTGTACTTATATGCATGCATACAAGTCCTTTTCTCCCCCTGCCTAGTATTTTAAATATTCATATAACTTCCCAATATTTCTCCTATTAGACTGAAAGCTCCCGAAGGGCAAGGTGTTTTTCTAATCCAGCTTTGGGTATCAAAGAAATGAAAGGATACTACACACAGTAGTGTTATTCCATACTCATTTAATTAGCATATTAATGGACAAACAATTTTGAGTAACTATATGGTACAGGTTCAACTTTGGATGAAAGAAACTGATGTATAATCAACTCAGAACTGAAGTTATACTGAAAGATTGACTGGCTCTGTAGAGATAGATATACCTTTGGAATTTCAGATCAGTTTCAAATACTTTGTTTTTAAAATGATGAGATGGATAGGTAGAATGTAATGAACAAAAGAGATCCAGAAACATGAAAGATGGAACAGACTGAAGAATCTAAGAGGGAAGGTGCGGGGAGGAGGCTGGGGAAAGATTAACCAAAGAACTTATATGCATATATGCATAAACATAACCCATAACACAGACAATAATGCAGTAGGCCTGGGGGGTTGTGAGGTGGAGGAGGTCATTGGTGTGGGTGGGGGCATCTGTAATACTTTCAGCAATAAAGATAAATTTTAAAATAAAATTATAAGGTGTAGACCACAGAGGCAAAGTTGCCTTCCTAAATGATGTAGCAGCGGCCAGTTGTTATCAAGCTCAATTCTCAAGACCCTAAGAATGGACCTAGTGGGGAAGATTCTAGTGAAGAAGATACTATAAGAAGAAGCAAAATTCCTCATCCAACTCAGGAGAAACCAGGCTTCTAACCTTGAGCCCTCATATGTCCAAAGATTCTTAGACTATCATACTTGGTCAAGACAGAGGGTGAGACAAAAGTATTGGAGCAGAGGAGCAAGACTGACCCTAACAAGACAAGTCTGAGCCTCCCAGCACCAGCAAAGACTTCACTGGCATGAGTCAACAAAGGACACCTCAGCGACCTGTGTAAGTACCAGCATGTCTCATGACCAGTTTCTAAAGCTGTGTGGAGCTTTCCCTGGTGGTGCCACAGCACAGACCCAACCCCATATCTAATTTAGCATATTTTGCTCATCTTGATCTAATCTCTTTTTGTAAATCTAGTTGCTAAGAAACAGAACAAAATGCCTCTTATAAGAAATGTTCTCTAATAGAAAATTTCACAAAAATTAGAAGTAGCTAGAATAGATGAACTCTCTTGTTCACATCCTCCAGTACCAGTAAAAGACTTTTCTCAATGTCTGTACTTGATCATGCCTGATTGTGCCTTCACAGTCCATCATAGCATTTTGCCATGTGTGATCAATCCCCCAGTCTCAGCTCAGCCTTACCTGTAATTTAGTCTGATCCAGACCTCCGTCTGATTTACCATGAACTTACCATACCATATCTCTACTTGAACCCCAGATCAATGGCTGTAGATCTCTCAAGTCTGTTCATTCATTTATTGTTTCTCTCTTTTGTTTCTCAAAGTTCCATTTAGCACCTGTTAGGCACTCAGTCACTATGCTGAATACTAGAAATATAATCATTGATAACTCTCAGTTGCTGTCCTGATGGAGATAATGTCTTATCCAATTGAGGTGAGCTCTAAGTACTATAGGGTATTAGGAAAAAGAATGAGGGTCTGTTCCAACATGGCTAAGATGAAAAAGTGGCAGCAAAGTTAGGGCTAAAGTCCAAATCTCAAGGGATTGCATTTCTATAATACCAGGTATCTACTGGGAAGCACATGATACCTTTGATGAGGTGCCTGTTATTTACTAGCTTAATATGCAACAGAGCCAGACTTTTGAATAAAATAATGACTACTCTATTTAAGTAACTGCTCTATTCAATGCACTATTGTCTGTGTTATGGGTTATGCTTATGCATATATGCGTGTGAATGTATGGCTCCTTCCAAAGAAGGTCAGATAGTAAGTCTTGGCTGAAATGGAGTCAGGGAGAAGTGCTGGGGAGTAAGAGCTTCACATAACATCTAACCAGAGAGAATGATGATGCAGGGGAAACCACACAAAGTATGACTGAGAGACACGAGTTCCAGTATTGCCTTTGCCTATAATTAGCAAGAAACTTCTTTTATCTAAATCTTGGGTTTTGATACTGTAAAATAAGTATCTTGGGCTTAATCTTCTCTAAGATTTCCAATACGTCGCATGGCTATATTTCTCTCTGGCCTGATCTTAAGGCAGAGCAAGTGGCTACCATCACCCCATGGCTGGGATTATCTGTGTGTTATGATGACTCACTAGACTCCAGTTTCTGATTGCTGACACTAAACTATATGATGGGGCTTTCCCAAAAACATTGTCTTGTAATTTCTCATAACCATATCACTGATGTGACTCAGATGCTCTCTCATGCATCATCTCTTTCCACTACCTGGCCACCTGGAGCAAGTATTAGTGTTCTCATGATTTTAGAAGCGAAAACTGAGGCTATGACACCACCGAATAGCATTTGAAAGGTAATTGTATTTTCCAGTATTTCTCAAGGGCCTATGTATAAGCTAATTTTCTGAAATGGATGCTATCCAAGCACCTTTTTCTGTCTTGTATTTGTTAGAGCCGATGTTAGAACAGGGTTGATCAGCAGTATGAATAAGTGTAGATGCACCTCACACTATAGCAAAGATGCATCCTTGAATAGTGGTGTACAAATAGTTCTTTTATTCAGTATTCAATATGCTGAAGGTCTCTTCAATGACAAAAAAAATAAAATCTTCATACAGTAAATAATTACACCTCATGGCAGACGCTGCCAATGGTTTGTTCTGGAAACTTAAAATTTCTACTAGAATGTGTGCTGAAGCAGAAGCATGGCTGCATTCTAATGGGGTCCACATAGCATCCGAGGAGAACTTCCCTTTCTCAGTGATAGCCTAATGAATCTGGGTGCAGAACCAGAGGCCCCTTGCTTTGTTTAATGCTTCCTTCCTGCTCTAGTGCCTATTGGCAGGCCCTATATTTCTTGACAGCTGTGCTGTTCTTACATCATTTTAAGTAAATTAAAATTATTAGTGTAGTTTTAATAGCCAGTGATCCCTGAGGCCAAGTAACAAACGGTGCAATTTGAAGAAAATTGGATAAATAAAATAAGGAGGAGACAAATGAAACAATAGTTCAGAAAAGGAATGAGAAAAAAGATTAGCCTATTAGCAAAGGCCATCTTACGCTAAAAATTAGAATAATAATAGTGTATTACTTCACACAGGAGCCAGCACACAGGACAAAACTGGCTGGTGCTGATAATGCTTTGATTTTAAGAACACCAGGAGGATTTCCAGGCCACCCATCTTCACCAGCCTCGCCGGCATTAGAGAAGATGTGACTGATTCTTTGGCCTCCACTAACCAGCCCCTTCTGAGGGGCAATCCATTATGCCTTATTTAACTTATACCATTGTGGATAGGAAAGTTTTATTTATGTTTACCACTTCCATTTCACTTGTAAATAGGAGAGTTGTGCCAATCTATTTGTTTAGTCTTTCAGGTATCCATAACATCATGATCTTTGCTTCCAGAAAGGAGTTACCAGAGACATGAAAGTTTCATATTTTTAAGACACGAAAAGAGAGAAGAGAAAATGATTGGGCAATGACCATCTGCAGATGTAAGCAGGTTTCAGTAGTGGGGAGAAGAGTGGGATCCTGGGATAAGGGGATTTCCCAAATGCCACCTGAATGCTTTGCTGGGTTTTAGACCTTGGTTGGACATGTCACTTAGCTTCTGTGAACATCAGGCTCTGCATCTGAAAACAGGGCTAAAGGAAGGATCTCTTTTAGAAAGATCTTGGGATGATTTAGACATCACCTACACAAAGTACTTAACACAGGGCCTGAAGTACAATAAAGGTCAGCCATTATTACCATATCTTTTTTTTTTTATAACATAGAAATGGAGAGAATCTTTGGGATTCAAGAAAAATATACAGAAGGTTGAGTCTAGTAATCCTAGAGGCCATGCTAGCTACTTTCTGTGTTTGTGAAGGTCTAGGTTAAATTAGCCCTCGCGATACAGAAATAGTAACAGCCAACATTTAGTGAGAGCTTTCTTTGCTTTGGGCACTGTTTACATGCTTTCTGTGAATTTTCTCAAAATGACTCTGATTAGATGCTATTATTGCATAACCATCTCACAGATAAGAAACTAAGACATGGAACTATCGTGCCCAAGATAACAGATTTGCACAGCTAATACAGGGTAAACCCAAGGCATGAATTCCCAATGCAGTCTTGCAGAGGATGCCTTGCCTGCTGCCAGCATGCCACCCCATCACTATCAGCGGCTGAAGTTCAATGCCATGGCCTAAGCTGCCCCTTATAGCCCTACTTTTGTGCAGAGTGTGGACCCCAGTGTGGAGCTGGAGAGCTAGAGAAAAGGCACATTTCCCTAATCCACTGGCCTAGGGTTTTCACATTCTCACCAAAACCCTGCCTGAGCCAGGGCAGGCTCGGGGCCTAAGCCAGCCCTTCCTCCTTGTCTTGCACACACTCCGCCTCTGGAGCCAAGCTCAGCTCCTCCTCTACAGCCAGTGTTCTGTTCTCCAGGCGGGTGTGTCCAGGAAAAGACTAATCATCTGAAAGTGTTGGCCATGGGAACGGATGCCCTGGTGTCACTTGATCAAAGAAGGCAGAGCTGTTAATGTACCGGAGCATTCTCACTGCGGAAATGAGTCACACTACAGAGCCTGGATGCTACAGCATCATTCGGAAACTGTAACAGAACTCAAGAGCCACTCTCGAGTGGTGGAGAGCTTGGCAGATGGCCAGGAAAAGGTGGGAGGGTGCCAGACTCCTAATGAAAGGATGGCTTCACAGTCTGGCCTCTTGCTATAACTGTCTCTCCTCCTTTCTCTTTTTAAAGCTATTTTTCCTATTGTAAATAATGCCATCAAATGAAGACCATTGTCTCCACTTCCACACAGAGGCCCATTCAGAATCTTCAGCAGTCATGAAAAGGGAAAAGCACACACAATAAAGACGATACGGGGTGTGGTGTGTTCCATCAGGAGGGAAGTGGGAGGCGGAGGGAGGGGAGGAGCTGGGCCGAGTGAGGAAAAGCCCAGTGTGTCCAACTTGCCCAGGCAGTTGGAAAATCTCTTGTGAAATCTCCTTGCAGTAATGCTAGTTCACAGGGAACAGCAGGAGGCACAGAAAGGTGAGACAGATGCAGGGAACTGTGCTCATGGTTTCTAATGTCTTTGGGAGACAAAAATAATAATAAGTAGTATGATGATCGATGCAAACAGGAGAGAAAATCTGGTGACCAAAAAGACATATTTTCTGTAGCCTTTGGCATAAATATATCACTCCAATTAGCCTTCATTTTCCTGGGCAGCATTTAAATGATTTTTTTTTGCCATTTTGCAAGGTAGACGGGCAATCAGCTGGTGTGTTGTTGTTGTTATTATTATATAAGACTATTGAGAAAGTTTAAAATCCTTCCAAGGATAATTTTTTCACAATTATTAGTTATATACTTATATTCAGGCATCAACACCAGATTTTCACAATTATTAGTTATATATTTACATTCAGGCACCAGTACCAAACATTTCTCTTTAATTCTTAAAACACCGCTGTTACGTTTCAAGGAGAATAAGAATGAGGGAAGGAGATAGCAGGGCTATCTTAATCTGGAACAAGACTACTTGAATTCAACTAAATCCCATTGTTCATTAATGTAAAACATTGGGCAAGTTACTCAATCCTTATGTGCCTCTATTTATAATTTATAATTTAGAAATAATAATGGAAAGTGCCACCGAATATTGTGAAGATTACATGCATTAGTATAAGTGATGTATTTAGAAGAGTACTAGTACCTGGCACATCCTACGTGTTAAAGCATCATTGTCAAATAGATGACCAGCATATTCCCTTATATTGTCACATAAAATAATCTAGGAGCAGATGTAATATGCAATGGTCCTGACCTGAGTTTTCTCCTGTCAATGTACCACACTGTGAATGCTTAAGATTTTATTCAGAAGAGAATGTAAATCATTCCTCTTTCTTCTCTATGCTTGTGAAGCAGTTGAATGTAATTTGTTATACAGGTTGGACACAGAAGTGCCAACCACAAAATCTTTATTGCCCTCTCCTGCAGGCTTGATCACCCCTACCTGCCTTCCTTTGTATGTCTGGTTCCTCCCAAGTGCCCTTCCCTGCTGGCCATCTTGTGGCGGCCATCTTGTGTCCACATGTGGTCAGAATCTTTGACCCCTTAGCCATCTTGGATGTTGGAGTGATGGTAAATATGCATATTACTCTTTATTCACTCTTCCTGTCATTTAGCCAGAGTCATCATAATGATACACTAAATCAGGATGGTCACTACAAGCTCCATCTTTGGAAGCTTTAGTAATATCTGATCAATGACCTCAGAAGAAAGCAAATGAGTTCTAAGAAAGGTCTTTGAATCATATACCATATTCTATGACTTTAATCCCAAATCATTAAGCAAATTAAAAAGATTGTTTCTACCTTGAGATTATGGATTATTCTCTGATAAAAATTTTCCCTTAAAAATTATCTCTTCCTGTATTTTAAATATAACTTTCCTGTGTACAGATGTTCATCAGGCCATAGTGGATCTCATTAGCAATGAGACTGAACACTGCAAGTACCTTTATTGAGGCTGCTTTCCATGACAGCCTCTGTTCACCACTGTGGCCAGGTCCTCATTGTTCAAGCTGTCTCATGATGGTAAAGTTAACATGTTGCACTGCCCATAGAAGTTTAGACTGCCCCGAGTGCACAAAATGTACCAAGTATTTAGACCCATCTACATTATTACACATATAAGATGAAGGCTAAAGAAACCTAAACATATGGGAAATCTATAAAATTGCTTTAAATGTGGAAAAAAAAAATTCTGAATAAGAAAAATGTTTTACATACTACAATATTGATAATTCAAGTTAAATCTGGAGAATAAAGATCGGCATAAAAGCACCATTGAGTCCATGCCATGTAGTGTGGCTCTCCATAAGAGAACTCCAGGCCCTGAGTGTGCTTCAAAAATTTTGAGGGGTAATTTTAGTTGCCCCCATGATTGGATGTGTTATTGGAATATATTGGATGAGGTCCAGGCATGCTGATGTCCTGCATTGTGTGGAGATCCAGACCCAATGAAAAATCCTATATCCCTCACAACTTTGTGTCTTGTATTGGATTGTCTGCATAGGCAAAGATCTGGTCATGTGCTAGGCATGCTATTCCTGCATCAGTAAGGGTTATTTTCCTCTTCCTCTCATAATATGCTAATAAATCTAGTCTGTTATTATGTAGCTTGGTGGTAGTTTTTAGTTTAGGGTTTGCTTCCATCTCTGTTCATTCATTTTCCTGTATAGTTTGATTGAAATGGCTTCTTATCTTTTTATAGCTATAAACCAGAGGTAGTTATTTTAAGCATGCAAAAAAATCTAATTCATCATTACGACTTCCAGTATAGCCATGCCTAAGATTTTCCAAATTCAAATATGTATTACTTTATTATTAAATGTTTTCTTGCTATTTCTCCTTTATAAAATAACCTATTATTAATATTTAAATTATACATGAAATCATTTTTATACTTATGAATTTTCTATTTAAAATAGAAGGGTATATTTATAGCATATTATACATATATTAAATAGATATATTATAAATTGTTATGATGTGTTGCATATGTTTTATGTACTATTTACATATATGAATGTCATGTATAAAACATTTAGTATAGACACATATGTCACATGTTATAGATATGTGCTATATATATTATATAGGTATAGAAATTATATGGGTGGTATTTTATTTATGTTATATGCTTATCTATTCACATCAATGTGCTACATATATGGACATATGTGCATCCCATGGACATAATGCATGGATACATGTATGTTGCACATTACATGCCATATCCATTATACACATATTGTGTGTTTGCATAACAAATGTTGATGCGTGCACACATGTGCTATATGGGTTTGTGATAGATTTCAAATACACATACATATGTGTCTTACATATATACATGTTCATTTGTATATTCATGTTATATGTTTTATATATAATATAAAAGGAAGCTTTCCTATAACAATTTTTAGGATGAGATCCTCCATGAGAGTAAAGTAGTTGGAGAGGCCTTGCTGTGATATTTATTTATTATAATCTCTTTCCTCAAATGGGTAGTGATGGGTTTGTAACTTTTATCTTTTGAGTCATATTTTCATGGTGTGTTTCAAGTGAGATTCAACAAGTCTATAAAGATTTAAAAGATGAGAGTTATTAGAATGAAATGAGGTATTATTATTGATTCATCAGTACTAACTTGACTGAAGCCATGTTGGAAATGAGAGCATTCTAGCCAGTTTGCTTACATCCCCATCTTTTCTCACTTGTAGATCTGAGACAGAGACAAAAAGGCCCATAAATATCTCTGACTCTCATTTGAATTTTCACATATGCATGTAATTCAATTTCATTTATCCAGCAAAGGCTACCATTAGAAGTTCCCAAAGAGACAGAGAAAACAAAAGTGTTAGGGAAATTAGAGATGTAAATTCATCCTTAATATCTGAAATACACTATAGATAGGCCCATGAGCCTCTTGGAAATGTCAGCTCATGAGTCTGTCCTCAGTCTCCTCAGAAATTCTACCAGTTGACTGACACCATGTGGATCTTCCACCTCCTCACCTTGACATATCAGTTATGGCATTATTACAGACACAGACCTAACTCCTGTTCATAAGACTTGATGCTAAGTATGACTCAGATATTAGAACTTCCGGTGGACCAATAACTCCCTGCCATGTGGTTAACCCTGAGATCAGCAATAAATTGTCCTTCCAGGCTTCAAATGGTAAGAGTTTTAAAATGGGATTTCTTAGAAGATCATCAAGGCTGTGGAAGTCCTTGATTGAGTCTAGTTGAAGCCTCGTCAAAGCTATGATCATATTCAGGCCATGCTCTTCTTGCCTGTCCCCTCTCACAGTCTGGGAGCCCTCAGGGGCAGGAAGCGACCTGGCAATCAGGAGAAGGCAAAGCCCCCATCACACCTCCGCTGTTGCCAGTGCTGGCAGCACAAACCTCAGCCGGCCCTGGTTACTTGAATCTCAGGAGGCCGTGGGAAGCTTGGAAGCCACCATCTGAGGCTTGCCTGTGCCTTGGGCCAGCCCTGGGCGGATGGGGGGTTGAGGGCAGGTCTGGCCACACAACACAACTGCCCTCTGACCCCCCACAGGGCTGAAAGGACTAGGGGACTTTGACGGGGCTGGGGGGACCAGGCACCGCCATCTTGTGGCTATGGGCACCGCCATCTTTGTGATGGCATTGTGGTCAATTTTAATATTCCCTCTTTATTAGATAGGATATTTTGTCCTTCATTTGGTTGTGGAGGGTAGCCTTGCCTAGAGGTGACCATAGCAAGGACCCTGAGGGAAAAGACATCATTACAAGATGCTGAAGCCAGATCAATTACTAACCTGAAATAGACCTTAAGAAGATGTCAGACCTTTATATCACCCACATTTAGGCTGCAAGGCAATCAAATAGGTAATTAGAGGCCTATTGGAAAGGGATACATTAAAAGGTATCCATAATTTCTTTGATATGAACTAAGAACCAGAGATCCTACCCTTTTGATGAACACACAATGACAACTTTAAAGTCCTAGAAATGACTTGTGTAGTCCCAATTGATCCACTATTCTGCATTAGTCTAAATGCATTGTAAGGACTACTTTGACCCATTAAGAGTGGAGCCTGGCTGGCTTAGCTCAGTGGTTGAGCATTGGCTTATGAACTAAGAGGTCCTGGTTCAATACCCACTCAGGGCACAAGCCTGAATTGTGGGCTTGATCCCCAATGTGGGGGATGTAAGAAGCAGCCAATCGATGATTCTTTCTCATCATTGATGTTTCTATTTCTCTCCCCCTCCCTTCCTCCCTGAAATCAATTAGATGATAGATAGATAGATAGATAGATAGATAGATAGATAGATGATAGATAGATAGATAGATAGATAGATAGATAGATAGATAGATAGATAATAGACTGATAGATATAGATATAGATATAGATGATATAGATATAGATATATTTTACATAGTGGCTGCCTGCCTTAGCTGGTTTGGCTCAGTGGATAGAGCTTTGGCCTGCCAACTGCAGGATCCCATGATTGATTCCAGTTACAAAAACACATGAGGGAGGCAACCAATGTGTCTCTCTCACATTAATGTCCCTCTCTCTGTCTCACTCCCTCCCTTCCACTCTCTCTGAAAATCAATGGAAAAAAATATCCTCAGGTGAGGATTAACAACAAAGTCGGTGCTTATAACACTGGGCTGAAAGGGTGTGTGTGTGTGTGTGTGTGTGTGTGTGTGTGTGTGTGTTGAGGGGGTGCATAGTGTATGATCCATTAGAAATATTTACATCTATGGAATGGAAAAGTCTGAGTCATAAAATCTGTTTCTCTTTACTCAAAGCATTCCTTAAGATTACACTCTAGTGAAATAATTCATAGAATAACATTGTATCTTCCCTTCCTTTCCTTTCACTCAGAGAGGATGTAAATAAACAAAAAGAAGCACAATTAATCCTCTGTCAAATGCGTTACTGTCAGACTGGATACTTAGTTATGTAGAGCTCTCCTGGTCAATAAAGAAGTGCATGGAAAACCCTCCTGCTGTCTGTGATGGAGAGCCTCATGTGGGAACAGGGAGCTGATGTTCCATGTGGTGATAGCATGAGCTCAGATGAGAGGAAGAGGCTTTCAAGGGCTCCTAATGTTTACGTTTTATAGAAATGGCCTGTTACAGTGTTTTTGCTTAAGAGAGGACAGAAACACAGACTTTATATCTGAGTACTTTTTGTAATATCATGTACTGAATAGACACTCTAGAAATAGTCCTTGATTGAATGAACCTGTAAATAGATGATTGAAGGTCACTGAGCCCCCATCTCTTCCTCACAGTTTCTGTGAGCACTTTGGAAGATAATATACACAATGTACCAAACTCACAGAAGATGCTCAATAAATATTAATGCTCATCCATTGTCCTATTCAACTCCTCACCTAGTTGGAACTAGGGAAAGTGTTGCACTGGACCAGAGACATGGTGTGCATGAAGGATTCAGGCAGAGTGATTCCCATCTATTGAGATCATTAGGCGTATGCAGATTTCAGCATAAAATTAATATTCATCAGCCTCCACTACTGTCTGTTATGACTTTATGTTTGTAAAGACCTGTCCCTCCCCTGTGAAACTGGGACATATGGACTTTAATTAAGTAAGGTCATTGATGTCAGAATAAGTCCATATAAAGCTCTTTTTTTATGCCTATTTACTAGTATATATACATAACTTTTTTGTCTCTATCTTCATCTTCTCCAGTTGTGCTTAAATACTCCAAAATGATGCCCAGTCTACCACATGCATTACATATGTTCCATTGCCAACTCCCATCCACTTCCCACTCCTATCCATTTTACTCTGCTCAAGGACAACATCAATGGGTTGGTGTTTGCAGGTTATATTCAACCACAGAGGTGTGTGTGAGTGTTGCAGTGGGAGGTGGTGGAATGTAATGGCACTGGTGATACATTGAAGGAGAATGGTATTCTGATGTTTGTTCCCAAATTCTTTCCCTGCTGTCACTCCAGGTTGACCATCTGCATGCACCAAAAGCCACAATGGCTGCCAGGTGGCTTTCTATCTAAGCTCTGGTATCTTCTCACTCCCTTGCCCATTCAGTCTAAAATTGGTAATGGCTCCCCTTTTTTAAAAAATTAGCAAAAGACAATAATTCGGTGGACTTGCACAGACATTGCCATTGACTAGTAAGTTAATAATGGACTCGGGAGCCCAGGAAGAATTTCAAGAGATCACCTAGTCCCTTCTTTTTTACAAAGCTGGAGCTAATGAACCATGATCTATATGTAAAAATGTAAGCGCTGTAATTGTTAAGTTATAACATAGATGCTGACATTTTTTCTCTTGATGTTAACATGGCTTGACTTTGCTATAGAATCTGTGTACTTTTAAAAATTTTAATTTTTCAAGTGCAGTCTGCATTTGACATTATTTTCTATTAGTTTCAGGTGTGCAGCATAATGGTTAGACAATCTTATACTTTACAAAGTGCCCGCTCCCTCAACCCCACACTATTTTAGGTATCCACCTGGCTGCAATACACAGTTATTAGTACATTGTTGACTATATTTCCTATGTTTTACTTAGGTCAAATTCGAGGTGCAAATCTCATCTAGTGAAAGAGAATGAGAAGGACAAGGAAGAGAAAGTGAAAGAGGAAGAGGAGGAGGAGGAGGAGGAGGAGGAAGGGGAACAAGAGTTAAGAAAGAATAAGATAGAGTGGGCAAAGTTATGACAAGCCCTCACATACTTAATTTCTCTCTCTAATTTTCAGAGCTTCAAACCTCCTAGATATACCTCCTCGTTGTGGTGCTGGGAAATACATATTTCCCTGAACTTCAGATTTCATTAATTATTCCGGTGCAATGTTATTATAAACTGTCGTTGATTATCTGACTCTTCTGGGTATGTGACTGATGCCAGAATGTCAGTTTTATATTAAAAGGATGTCGTTTGTGAAAACTAAATACAGAAATAAAGTATGTGTTTAATTATGGCTTTAATCTTCCCTGAGATCCGTTTTTAGAAAGGTGGGGGATGGCCTGCTGAATGCCTATGGGGTTAATAATATTTTCCTAAAATGATTCCTATTCCTACACTGAGTATTAGTAAACATCCGTTTGTGTTAGTAATTAACTTTAATGGTTTGATATTATTTTACCTCTCTTGATTATATGTTCCAGTCCAGATACTTATAAACTAATGGTGCCATCTATATATTTCGATGATTTTTTAAAAAGCCAAATGCAACTGCCCACTGAGCAGACAGCTATAAGAAAATAACCAGGCAGGAAAAAAAAACAATGATGGAGAAGTGAAGGAGATGAGGAAGTGAGGGGCGGGGCAAGGAGGAAGAGTGTACTTGAGGAGCTGGGATGACAAAGAGAGAATTTTTAAAAGTGAGAAAAAGACATTAAAAAGACAAAATAAAACAAACACAAGCCCATCACATTCAGGGAGCAGGAAAAGGAGAAGAGGAAAGCCACACGGAGCTGGACCTCAGCCAGGCTGCCTCACACTCTGCCACAGGAGCACAGAAGGCTCCCCAGTCTCCCTGTGACTGACAGTCCTAAGCAGAGCGGTTGGGCCAGGCTAATACTCAAAGCCGGCTCTTCATAGGGAGCTGCGGAAGGTAAAAGGAAATGTCAGAAAATTAAACCCATTGCTAAAGGGTATGTTTGTTTTACTAGTTCCGGGGGAGCTTTGTTTTCACTTAGCAAGTCCCCGTTAATAATGACAATGTTCTCAACATTTCCTTTCTGGCCTTCAACAGCTCAGTGCTGTGCGCTGGGTTCTTTTTCACTCTCTGCGGTCTCTCACCTAGATGGAATGATACCCTGCTAAAGACCGGTCGGCTCCTCAGCCACAGAAGGAAGATCCATCATTGCTGCTGGATGGGGGTCCATTTCCCTCCCTCCCCTCCCCCCAGTTTGTAGAGGAAGGGGGAATTCACAAAACACAGGTGGGTCTTAGTGACTTTAAAAAGCTGATTGTGTCTGGTTTCAGAAAAACACGTTCTTCTATCTTTTTAGAGAATAGTAAGCTAGTATTTTTTTTTTAAAGGGCATCTTTTCCAAAATAGGTCAAATGTTGAAACAACATAAAAATTATATTTTCTTCCTTTTCTGTTTCACCCATGGCTTTGGTAGGCTGGCTGACTTAGCCCCACTTAGGTTTCAGATTCCGGGAGTGCCCTTGAGTTCTAATGATAACTGTAATGACATTGTGTGGGTTCCCCACTGCTTAAACAAAGACAGAATTTATGATGCGCCTCAGAACATCAAGAATGGATGTTAGAAGGCATTAATATTACTATTTTTATCACTATTTAGTGAGCAGTGCTGGAAGACATTAATATTACCATGATCATTATTACGGTGAGATAACGAAGAAGCGGAACTCCATGTGGCAAAGAGATTGTTGAGGGGGGAAAATAGATGAGCTTATTTTTTCTCCAAGTTCTTTAAATCAGGCTTAACTAGAAAAATAATCGCAGTGGCTAACAGAGTCAGGAGTCAGGGTAATTAAATGGGTAAATGAGGCCCATGTCATTTGAATTTATGCATTTTCCTTCATCCCTTTGTTTGCTCTGCCTTTCTCTTCACTGGGTCTCCACCACCACGTTGTTTATTCATGGAGGGCATGCCACAGTTTTTAATACTGGGGGGGAAATCTGAAACCCTTCATCCGACTGGCCAACATGTAGACTGGAGAGAACACAAGGGGATCAAAGTGATATGAAGACAACAGGGGTTTCATTAAAATGTTCCGTTCTCTGCCTGAGGACAGAACAGTGAGAAAAGGGTGAAAAAAAAATCATCTAGCCCAAACAAGTTTAACTTAAAAAAAAAAAAAAGCAACGAACCACCTGTGGTCTCCTTGGAAACAGGCAAGCACACCCTCCAGCCACCTTTTAATGAAACCCCAGAGCCCCTTTATTAATTTATTAAAGAATCTATTTTCTGAAGACTCATAAACCCCATATAACTCATATTCCAACATATCCCTGCTATGCTAATGGCACTCGCTTCTATGAATAATTAATTATTTAATTAGTAATAATTAGAGGTTGTTGTATAGGTCAAACCATTGGACTGACAGCATGCTATTGTCAAAATGTCACTTGAATTAACGGAACAGCATTTAAACCGGGAGTGATTCATCATTTAGGGTGGTGACTCACCTCCCCACTCCCTCCTCCTCCCCCACCAAATATCTTTTACAGCATATGGCATTTTAAGATGTGTATAACATGTAAAATGGAGCATTTAATATTGAGCACTCTACAGAAAGTGTGTAGCCTTCCATACTTTTTTAGACACACCGAACAGGCTGAGTTAAGTAACTGAATTTATGACATTCCATCACGACCGCAAGAGTACATGAGTTTACACCACTTACATATCATTTCTAAGACTCCTTTTATGTCACTGGACCCAAGCACTCATAAAGAACAAATACACACAAAGAGAATAATTGTTCAAATACATTTGTTGAATGGCTCTGGTCAAATAACCCTTAAAGATGATTATTCTCAAACAGTATTATTGTGCCACTGCTCTGTGCTGTCAGCTGTTCACTCCGTCATTTGCATTCAGTCTATACTCTGTATTCCAATCCCGTGGACCGAGAAATGTGATCCACACCATACTGAGAGTGGTCTTGAGCTGGGAGCCAGGCTTGGCACTCCTTGGAAGTGTCACTCCAGCCTTCAATTAAGCTCTTGATGCTGCAGTCTCTTCATTTGTCACTTGGAACCCTGGACAGCAGCAATCTTGTAAGGATTGATGAGATGAGCTGAACACCCAACTCATAATGAGCTTACCATCAATGAGAACTATTGTTACTTTATATTTCACAATATCACTTTTCCATACCCCGAAGAATAGTTTAAGTTAGACAAGATAGACATTTATTTCCTCATTATTCTGATCAGGAAACTAAGCAAGGCACAGTATCTTTGATCCTCTAAGCCAGGGGTCACAGACTTTTTCTGTAGAGGGAGAGCTAATAAATATTTTCAGCTTTGTGGCCCATGTGGTCTCTAATGCAAAAGCAGCCACAGAGAATATGTAAAAGGATGAGCATGATTGTGTTTCAATAAAACTTTACACACAAAAGAAGGCTGCAGACTGGATTTGGCTATGGGCTTTAGTTTGCCAACCCTGGGTCTAAGCCAGGTTAGTAGTAGGTTACACATAGCAAGTGCTCAGTAAGTACTGGTTGGATTAATTAAATAATGAATGAATGAACACATCCAGGACACAACTTCTGGTATTAATCTTAGTGCTTATGGCCCAGATAGTGTTCCATTAATTAAACTTACAGTATCTAAACCAGAATAAATTCACTTTTTTTTTGGTTTCATATACAAAAATGTCACCTGTTAGTATGTTGATGTACATACTCTAAAAGAATCCTATAATGAAAACTTTTAAAGCAAATAGACTTTTTTAAAAAGTCCAAATGAATAGACATTTACAAATATGTACAATGTAGTGTACATAGACTGGCTTTAGCTTAGAGTTGAGCAATAGTAGAAAATAGAAGAATTTACCTTTATCTTAAAAGAGCACAATTTATATTATTTATCCTTCTACTCATCTTTTTGGTTGTAGCAAAAGATTCCAAGGGCACTAGAGGAGAGAGCCTGGACTAGGGGTTGTGTCCCTTTTCCTCTCATCCCAGCTGGAGCCCCAAACTTTCCTTTGTAATTTTCCACACATCCCCACCTCCGCCTTGCTCCATCCTCCATAGTCCTGCCTTCCTCATGATTCTTCACAGCCCCCCAACCCCCTGATGGACAGGCAGTGAGGAACACTTTATGTAGAAAAAGTCAATGAAGTTGTGACCAAAGCCTTTGTATCACAGGTAATCAGTCAAAATGGACCCTGTAAAAACTTTAGAATAATAACAGAATACACAGGCAATGACCCATAATAATTTGGGGCATTTTATAAACAGAAAGATATTCATAGGAGAACATTTCTGATAAAAGAGATAAAAATGAACTGGACAACAGCATCAAGGGGTTAGAATGTACTATGGGAAGATACTGCCAGTGATTTCCATGTGTTTGTCAGCAATCTGAACTAAAAAAATTATATATATATATATATATATATATATATATATATATATATATGATCTCCAATCATCCTTTCTCTCTAATGATTAAATATCAGAGACCAGGGTTATCAGAGATATAGCAACTGAAAAATCAGTGTGTATCTTTTATAAATAACTGGATGCAGAAAATACAGTTGTACATTTGTGGGACCAGCAATGAAGTGTCAGATCAGAGTTAACTGAGCCGTGAAAAGCACTGTGCCCCTAAAGTACATAAACATGCAACTAAATGCAGTTGGAAATTGAAAATCACAAACTTAGAAACACACAGTTGCTACTTCACAGTTTCTGTGGTTCAGGAGTCCAGTCACAGCTTAGCTGTGTCCTCTGCTTAAACTTACAAGGCTGTGTGTAATCAAGGTGTTGGCCAGGGCTGGGTTCTCATCAGAGGCTCAACTGGAGAAGGACCCACTTCCAAATTTCTTGAGGTTGTTGGCAGAATCCACTTCTTAATGCCTGTGGGATACATGGCAATTTACTTCTTCAAAGTCAGAAATGAGGAGAGAGCGATTCTCCAGCAAGTGTGCTAGCAAGACAGAGTCTATGTCGCATAATAATTAAGAGGGGGTGGTGGGTGAGGGGCATCCCATCACTGTTTCCCATTCTGTTGGTTAGAAGTAAGTCACAAGTCCTGCCCACACTCAGGGAGAGGAGTTTATACAAGAGTGTGAACCCCAAGAGTCAGGAATGATGGAGGATACCTTCAAGTCTGTCCTCACAACTGTGTCACATTTTGCAATAGTGATATGCTTTGAAATTGGAGCTTTGGCCGAAACCGGTTTGGCTCAGTGGATAGAGCCTCGGACTGTGGACTGAAAGGTCCAGGGTTCAATTCTGGTCAGGGGCATGTACCTTGGTTGCGGGCACATCCCCAGTAGGGGTGTGCAGGAGGCAGCTGGTCCATGATTCTCTCTCATTGATGTTTCTAACTCTCTATCCCTCTCTCTTCCTCTCTGTAAAAAATCAAAAAAATACATTTAAAAAAAAGAAAATGAAGCTTTGAATCTATTGGCTTTGTGACCCCAAAGTTGTTATTACCTCTCTGGTACTCATTTTTTTCTCTTATGAAAACTATAGACAAAACACTGAGGTAATAATGTTGCATATAATGTATAATAAATGTGCATGTGCTTTGTGAACACTAATTTCAGTCAACATTGATTGTCCCACCAGGCCTCCTCTCTGCTTTGCATTTTCTTCTGCCCTAAATGATTATACCTATGTGCACTTGCATTGAATCTACATCTCTATAATAACTAGTTTCTGAATCTGATATCTAAGAACTTAAAAACCACGGGAGGGTGTCTACAATCCATACTAAAATCCAGTAATTACAAAGAATAGGGCTTTGCTTGCCAGATTGACTCTGGGTAAGTATTATCAGCCCCACTACTCTCTTCCTATGTGGTCAGATGAGGAACCCATAATGTGGCAAAGCCTGATAGCTACTTGCTAAAGATTCATGTTGCCTTCGCTTGTGGTTGAGTTGTTGCTGAGTAGCAGCTGCCGAGACTGGGATTCTGTTTCTCAGCCCTCCCTTGATTCTAGACAGAACTGTGTGGCTGAGTTTTGACCAATGGAATGTGGGAGAAAATGATATACATGACTTCCAGGCCAGGACCAAGGAAAACTCCCAGGGGATCCTCCATACTCTCCCCACTTTGCTGATGCTGATCATTCATTGTAAGGGGTGGTTTTGAAAGCCCAGCTTGAAAAGAGCAGCCTCTCATCTCCAGAGCCTGATTGTGGAGAATACAGCTCCCTGCTGCTGCTGATTAAGATTCAGGTTAAACAAGAAGTCAGTTGGCATTTGATTAAGCCACAGGTTTCTGAATTTATCTGTCACAACAGCCAGGGATGCCCTCATAAATATACATATCTTAAAAAGGGACCAATTGAACTTTAAAAAACATACAAACTTCTCTCTCTAACACAGTGCTTCTTAAACTCTAATGTGCATGATATTAACAAGGGTCTTTTAAAAACGTTTTGTTTTTGTTAGGTCGTAAACAGGGCCTGACTCTGCATTTCTAACAGGCTCGGACATGATGTCAAGATTGGAAAATCCTTTGAGTAATAAGGCTCCCACAAAATGGTTCTCAAACTTCAGTTGGTATCAGAATCTCCCTGGAGGGTTTGTTAATATATGGATTTCTGGGCCTCATCCCCAGAATTCTGGGGTCAGGCCTAAGAATTTGTATTTTTAACAAGTTCCCAGATAGTGAAGATACTTTGATCCAGGGACCACACTTTGAGAAACATTGGTCTGAACAATTCTGATGCAGACCCTTTCCTGGTTTCTCTAGCAACTCATTGGTCCTCAGATCAGTTTATCATTTATCACAAGTGTGTTGGAGAAGAAAAACACACACTCATGGACCAATACCTTAAAGCAGTTGTCATCACCTGCAATACTTTTTATTTTTTTGTGTTCCTTTGATCTGTTTTGATTTGTTTCTTAAAATACTGATTCCCAAGTCCAGATTAATTAAATATGAATCTTGGGGGTAATGTGGGGGGAGGAGACATTAGGCATTAATATTAGGCATTAGGCATTAATATTTTTAAGTGCCTCATGTGAATCTTTTAAGCAACTAGATTTAGGACTATTGCCTTTGAAAAAAAAGTCAAGTGTCAGTAGCCTGAGAGGGAAGACTCTTATTGATCATAAATTGTTTAACTATTAATATGAAGACCAGACTTATCTAATTCTCTTTCTATTAGTGAGAGAGAGCCCACCTTCTCTTCACATGGTTCATATCAATGCTATTCAATTAGGTAACTCTCCTCCTCCAGCATTTGACAGGAGGTTAAGTAAGGCTAAATGAATGCAAAAGAAACTCAAGAGGCCCTCCACTTGGGGAAAAAAATGCTAATAGCAACAGGAAAGAAAGAAAGCAAAGGGGGAAAAGGGAAGAGGAGAAATAGGGAGGGAGAGGGAGGAAGAGAGAGAGACAGAAGGAAAGGAAAGGAAGGGAAGGGAAGGGAAGGGAAGGGAAGGGAAGGGAAGGGAAGGGAAGGGAAGGGAAGGGAAGGGAAGGGAAGGGAGGGGAGGGGAGGGGAGGGGAGAGGAGGGGAGGGAGGGGAGGGGAGGGGAGGGGAGGGGAGGGGAGGGGAGGGGAGGGGAGGGGAGGGAAGAAAAGGGAAAACTAAAAGGAAAGAACAAAAGAAAGCCACAATCTTTTTCCCTGGGGAAATGGAAGTTATTTTGTTCCGAATCAAAAATAATTTCCTGGTTCCACTAGAAATCATTTAGAATTGTGCACACTGTTGACTAGAGTCAGCCCTCATAGTGCTTCACTGTTAACAATGAAACCGGGTCGCCAGAGATGCAGCAGAGATTCCTTGGGAACTGACACTAAGGGAGGTGTTTCCACCAGAGAAAACTACTCAGGTGATTAAAGTGCTTTAACACTATCTTTATTATCAATTGCAGAAGCCCTAATTTCCTGGCACAGACTAGCTACCAAATTTTCAGTTTTATAAAGAAACATCATCTTCATAGAAGTCCATAATTTTTTCCTCACTGAAAGATTAAAGAATAATGCATGTGATTTGTGCCATCATATCCCTGGAGTCACTAGCTGGGCACCCTTCTGAGTAAAGCAGATGTAGTTATCCAATTTCAAACCCTCATCACTGAACCCTAACACTAATAGGACTTAATCTCCCCATGAGTATCTCATGTAGTCAGTACATGTAGCCAATAACAAGTATCTGGTGGCCCTTTCCAATATAGTTTTATGAAATAAAAAGGAGGTGAGACATACAAAATCATGAGCATTGAGTGCATCCCTGCCATTTTTTGAGTTCCAATTAAGTGACTTTTCATCTGTGAGAGCTTTAGGCAGGTTCCTTACCAAACAAACATTCTACCTTTTCCCATGCCTATGTTCCCAGTGGCTAGATATTAAGTTATAAATTATTTGAATTGAAATTAAAAGAGATTATTTATACTCTTACTATGATATGATATGATAATATACTATAATAATGGTATAAAAATTTTTGAGGGAGCATAAACAAGAAGGCTCTAAAAAGACCACAGGGAAAAGTTTGGTTTTTCATAGGTTAAAGACTCATTGCAGTGGTTGTCAAATTGTGATCCTAAGCCTGGTCAGTGTGGCTCACTGGTTGAACATCAACCTATGAACCAGGAAGTCACGGTTCGATTCCCAGTTAGGGCACGTGCCTGGATGGCTAAGTTGTGGGCTCGATCCCCAGTAGGGACTGTGTAGGAGGCAACCTCTCCCTTCCTTTCTGATCTCAATTAAAAATATTTTAAGTGGTTCTGTTTATTTATTTTTTTTTAATTGTGATTCTCAGACCAGAAGCATCAGCATTACCAGGAAATTTGTTAAAATGCAAATTCTCAGGCCTCACCCCAGATTTACTGAGTCTGGAACTCAGGGATGTGGCCTAGCCATCTATTTTAACAATCCTTCTGTGGGATTCTGATGCACCTTAAATATGAGAACCCTTGGATCCGTCAGGATAGGCTAGGTTACACTGTTATAACAAACACCCAAAAATAATTAGCCTAGAACAACAATAAATTTCTTGCTCATCTACAGGGCCTTCATGAGCTGTGACATGTATCACTTCTCACAATCCAAAGCAAGGCACATGGCCACACCTACCCTCAGGGGTACAACTACTAATCTCACTCCATTCTGGAGAGGAGGATTGGAAATATTCAGTGGACAGAACTCATGATTACCACACCACCTCACCCCATACCAACTTTTTCTTCCTGAGGGCCAAACTCCTTTTGAGGCTATTTTTCTATTATTTTGAAGAAGCCACTTGGGCAGTGCTGCCTCTGTGGAGGAGGAAGCTGCAAAGAGGAACACCATGCAGCCCTTGGCAATTGACGGCACTCTGACCCACTCTGACCAACAGGGGCTCGAAAGGGCATCTTCCAGAAGTGTCTGTTTGGGTTGATTTGAGTCAGAGACACTCCAGCAAGCTAACCCAACTTGTCATATAAAAGAGTGATATTTCCTTCTCAGGACTATGAAGTTATATGATTTCATGGTTTCTGAGTCACTTTGGTTGGATGTTCTGAGAAGGGCGTATCACTGTCTTCATTTAACACTTGTTCCAATTAAGACTAAGAGAAGAAGCATCAGCTAGGTTTTTCTAAGTTGGCTCACCTGTCAAATAGAACTAACCATAGCCACACTGTTTATTGTGAAAACAATAGATAATAGCATACGTAAAGTCCCAAGCCTGCTGTGAGTGCTCAGCAAATATTTGTCCCCTTTCCAGTTCTGAGATGCCAATTAGTGATGGTTGGGGATTTGTTTACAAAATCGAAGTGGACACGAACTAATGGCACTGCACTTTGTACAAAACACTGATTTAAAATCAACAATAATAACAACAAAATTAACATATCTCAGCTATTCAAAGGGCACTACTCATTCCGAAATAAAAAGTTTAAAAACTGGTATTACCATGTGTGAGGTTAGGTTCTAAACCCCTTGCAAATATTAACTCATTTAATCCACAGGATGAGTGTATGAGATGAGTGCCATGAATTATCATGATTTATAGACAATAAAACTGGAGCATAGTTCTGACTAGTGTGACTCAGTGGATAGAGCACAGCTCATAGACTGAAGGGTCATGGGTTCAATTCCTGGTCAAAGGCATGTACCTGGATTGCAGGTTCGATCCCTGACCTCAATCAGCATACTTGCAGGAGGCAACCAATTGATGTGTCTCTCACATCCACACTGAACTTTCTCTCTCCCTTCATTCCTTCCTTCCAGTCTCTCTAAAATTCAATGGTGAAAATATCCTCAGATAAGGATTAACAAAATACAAACAAACAAAAACTGGAGCTCAGAGAGGTTAAGCTACTGGCTTAAGATCACACAGGGATGGAACTGGGATTTGAACCAGACCATCTGGATTCAGAATTTATGTTTTAGCCAACAGAGTGCCATTCTGTTTCCCACTGCAGCAAACATTCTATTTGGAATGCTACTCTGCTGGAAGAATCTGTCATTTCTATTCCCCAGAATTGCAGGACATGGCATCCCTTACAAAGCTGGGATGTGGCTCCCTCTTCTTTCTTGCCATTTACTCCTGACAAGGCGTGGCCTGATTAAGTTGTGTTCCTGGTGGCTGGTGAACTGGAAAGCAGCAGTATTGTTTTAAAACCCATATGTCACTCTTCTTTTAACATCTGAGTTTCCGTAAGTTCTTATCTACAGATGGCTATAAAATTCACAGAGATTTTAGCATCTATTAAGTATTTTATGCAAATCTTGAATACCTTGCATCACAATTAGATCAAACATACTGCAATCAAATTTCCTGGTTTAACAGACTAAGTGCACTGCAAGAACTATGCTGGAATTTTAATTCATTTCACTGTGCAGATATGGCCTCAGTCTCCATGTTAACTCTACATAGAGAGACAACTCCTGGACATTATTTCAGTGGACTCCACAGTCAAGTAAATGTAATGTTAAAATAAGTAATACTTACCTACACTTGGGCCAGATAATTTAGTGCCCCACTCTCTGTTTGGTCTTTGTTAAAGGCAAGGAGCCCTTTGTTCAATTCCTGTGCACTTGATTTCACTTCTGAGATCATTCCTAAATGGTTCTCTACAGATATTTTGTGGAGCTATTTGGGGAGAAAAAACATCTAAATAACTTCTCAGGATCCCATAAAAATCAGGGATGTTAACTGAGCTAAATTGCCCAGTTAGAGAGGCCTTCCAATGAGAAATTTCCAGCTAAGGATCTTCACTAAATAAGTAGTCTGTGACATATCTTATTTGCATAAGCACTTAACCCCAATACAGGTGGACTATTCCAAAAGAAAGTTAAACGTGTAAGAAATGTATGGAAAGAGAGCTAGAGGGTATTCACCACCGCATAAAAAGGAAATAAATAAATAAATAAATAAATAAATAAATAAATAAATAAACCAACACAGCCATTCCCTTCAAATGATACAAAACTCAAAAATTCCTCCTTAAATGGCATGCAACTAACCACTTAGTTTTAATTAGATCATAGGCTCCTCCTGTTTACCACCCAGTGGTTGAGGGGTTAATGGAATGAGGGAGGGCTACAGGATAGCTGATGAGTGATTCTTGCATGAATAATAATTCCTAAGTGGGAGTGAGATCTGCCATCTCCCTCCCCATCTCAAGGTACTTCAGGCTCAACTGGATATAAAAATTAGACAGTGTTCTTTCTGCTTCATACATCACCCAGCCGAACACAGCTGGCTGTTTGGCTCGAGGGCAAACACATTTGAATAGACAAAAGTACAGGCTATGTTAGGGTAGCTTGACTGAATTGCCCTTCAACCTGGATTTCGTCTTATTCATTTATTTATTCATTCATTCATTCATTCATTCATTTATTTGAGAAGCCAGGGGGTCTTTGACAATGTTCTCAAATCCAGGAACACCCCTTCTTTTAAGAAGGATCATTTCTCCCCTAGTATTTTTTAAAATATACTTTTATTTATTTCAGAGAGGAATGGAGGGGAGATAGAAACATCAATGATGAGGGAGAGTCATTGATCAGCTGCCTCCTGCAAGCCCCACACCAGGGATCCAGCCCACAACCCTCGAACCATGACCTCTTGGTTCATAGGTCAACACTCAACCACTGAGCCACGCTGGCTTGGCTTCCCTAAAATCTTTTTTTTTTTTAATCATTGATCAGCATTATTTCCACTGCAATGAACCCAAAAGTGATGAGGAAGCTGCTGAGACTCTGAATTTAAGACTGAAATCAAAGCGGAAACAATGTAGGCATATTTAATGTACCTCTTCATACTTCTCTTCCAACATTTGGAAAGCAGCATTGCTCTACAGGTTTACGCCAATCGAGAAGGTTATGTCCCCTGTGGTAGTCTCCTGCACCTCTTGGTGCAGCTTGGTCTGCCACCAATTGAAGATTTTGGTGACTGATCATTGTTCATAAAGTAAACAATGGTCTTTTCAGAGGAAACAACTATGAATACTGGAAGATAAAAAATCAGGAGAATAGAGGCACAGAAAAGAAGAAAGGTGGGCCCCTGGAATTTGACTTTCAATCCTTTTGCCTTTTCTTTTCTGTAATCAGGATGAATAAAGAAACAAATCTCCCACTTTATTGAATTAACAACAACAACACCCAATGGGAAATAAAAGAACCTGTCAACCCTGCTCCCAGGATTCTGCAGGAGAGAACACTAAAGGATTGGCCTTGCAGATTTAGCTAGTCATAGTAAAAGAGATGAAATAAATAGCAAGGAGACAGACTCCACCAAAACAACAACAAAATTATCTTCCCCAACTGTGATCAAATTGCTCTAATCTTACAAAAACATGTATTTGATAACAACACTTGATGCTTCAGAGCATGTGAGAAATTGCTGAAATAAATAAATGAAAGAGAAATTGTGGTTTCCTCAAACAAAAGAATGCTATCGGAGCTACATAATTTGACTTAGATATATGTTAACATTATAATTTTTAACTTAAAAAAGGCCTGAAGTTTTCTTTTTTAAAAATAATCTATACATGGTTTGTACACTCCATGCTTCTGTATTTTGAATATTGCCTTATATTAGGAGAATTTGTGTTTTTTTTTGCTTTAGAGTATGTCTATGTACATGCACATACACACACACACACAGACACACACACACACACACACACTCTTTAATGAATAGTTTCTGTGCACAAAATGACATTATCTTTACATAATAACACATATAATGCACACACACCCACACACACTCTTTAATGAATAGTTTCTGTGCACAAAATGACATTATCTTTACATAATAACACATATAATTTTGATAAAATTACCAGTATAATGAAATCCACTTTTCTTTTCTCCCCTCTCCCCAACTTTTCAGCTTTTACTCTTTTTTTTAATTTATTGATTTTTATGAGAGAGAGAGAGAGAGAGAGAGAGAGAGAGAGAGAGAGAGAGAGAGAGATTTGTTGTTCCATTTATTTATGCATTCATTGGTTGTTTTTTGTATGTGCCCTGGCTGAGGATCAAACCAGCAAGCTTGGTGTATTGGAAAAAGCTTTAACCAACTTAGCTACCTGGTGAGAGCCTAACCTTTACTCCTAAATAAACTAGCTTTGACATCACAAAGAAGAAGAAGAAGAAGAAGAAGAAGAAGAAGAAGAAGAAGAAGAAGAAGAAGAAGAAGAAGAAGAAGAAGAAATACCTTTCATTGGCAACAAGTATTGTGATTGCATAACTATTTAAGTTCTCTGGTCCTGGAAGTTTATTTAAAAGCCTAAAATCTGTATTTGTGGCTATAATTGAGTTTTGTCAAGACACAGGAGCATAGGATTTGAGCCTAGAATGTATGGCAAATAAAAACAAGATTGTAAATCTGCATATGCTCATAAGTAAGCCATTGGGCACTAAAGATTTTTATTTTATTTATTTTATTTTTTTAATATATATTTTATTGATATTTTACAGAGAGGAAGGGAGAGAGATAGAGAGCTAGAAATGTCGATGAGAGAGAAACATCGACCAGCTGCCTCTTGCACACCCCCCACCAGGGATGTGCCCGCAACCAAGGTACATGCCCTTGACCGGAATCGAACCCGGGACCTTTCAGTCCGCAGACCGACGCTCTACCGCTGAGCCAAACCGGTTTCGGCAAGGGCACTAAAGATTTTTAACCAAATGGAAAAAAAGTATGTGCTGATAACAGAGTGAAGGTTATATAAGAAATGGAGGGTGGCCAAGAGAATGGTTCCAGAAAAATGGATGGGAAGTTCATGGACTCCTCAAAAGGAGATGGCTGCTGTATGACTGAAGGACGTGGACCTCCTCAGTGATTGGTATTGAACATAGAGGAGGTGCTAGTTCTGAGTCCTTGGCACTCTATTGAAGTTATTCTTAATGGGAGAAAACAAACACCATACTTTCAAAAATGCACATACTCTGCTCATTCCATTCTAATATTCTGTCCCTAGGAGACATGTACCCAAATAGTAAAATCCCCAAGAACTTTGTCAAATAAAATGAGCATTGCAGAGACTTATGGTTAAGAAGGAGTCAAGAAACTGTGGAGCCCAGGCATTTGGGAGAGTCAATGTCATGATGTTCTAGTAAGGATTCTTTTTTATCAATGTCCACAAGCACTCTACAGAGCTATCTACAAAGCTTCACTCTTCCTTTGCTGCAGATGTGTTCTTTGCATTTGCCTTCTTCTTTGCTTCTCTGATCTCTCCATTTCACTTCACTAACTTCATCTTACTAAATCTACCCCTCCTTTAAGACGAGGCTCACAGATCACCCTTACTTTCCAGGTGGAGTTAAAAGCTTCTCTTGCATGTTATCCCAGCACCCTGGGTTTCTCGCTCTGCATGTCAGCACTTGATTTATTTATTTACTTCCTTATGTTCTCATTATGCTCTGAACTTTATGAGGTCAGAGGGCCTATTTCATTTGCCTTTGAAATCCTCCTCTTAATAGGGTTCAATGCAAAATAAATATCTTCTTAGTATTTGTTGGGGAAAAAAACTAAACTAAGATTCCCAAACAGGTGATTAAAGACAAAAGGAGAGATGTAAGAGAGATAAATTTTAATTATCCAATGATCTGAATAAAAATAATGGCATATAGGAAATATCATAACTATGAGATATCAATTATTTTTAAAGCTATATGTAAACATGGAATATAGTTGATTACCAAATGAAGAATATTCAGGTTAGCATTAAAGTAAGTTTAGATATATATTGCTGAATTAGAAATTTTGCCTTTGGATACAATCAACTGGCATGAAATCCATTGCTTGGACAGGTGCACTTTTTGCTATCCATTGCATCATAGAAGCCACAGCAACCTAAGGCTGGTAAGATATGTGGGTCTCTATGATCCTGGCTATGCTATGTCTGAGTTGCATAGTTTATCCCATCCTGTGAATCTTATTTAGGAAGATGTATTAAGTGAGCCTGAAAGATGTAAAATGAAGAAAATATAAAATAGCTTATATTCACTGATTGCCTGCTATGTGCCAGAAATTTCAAAAGAATTCGACTTACACAAACAAATGTAATTTTTACAACCACCATTCAAGATAAATATTTGCACCATCAGGTGCGGAAACTGAATTTCACTGAGGTGAAGTTGCTCTCCTAAAATTGCATAGGAACTGCAGACAAGAGAAAGAATTAGAATTAAAGATTGTCTGTTCTCACAATCTATGTGTAATCCCCATACCCCACACCCCATATTCCCACCTATGGACTGGTTCATGGAGAGCAAGATCCACTACCAAGGGCTGACACAGAGTTCCCTGCTACTGAGGTGTCACACAATAGAAATGTTTAGCTATATATGCAACAGGGGTTGTATGTCGTAGTGGACATAGTCATTAATCTGGGAAGTTAAACTTGAGAAAATGCACATAAAAATTCATTCATACAACATAATATTTATGTCCTGATCTGCATGCTAGGAGATCAGTGTCAATATTATCTGACTGCCCTTCAAATATGAGGCCAAGACAGTTTGGTTAATCTGCTAATTCAAGTCCTCCTGAGTTGAGGGAAATTTCCTTCTATCCTCTAATTAAGTATCACCCTCCCTCTCTCTGGGACCCCTATTGATTGCATGTTAGTCAGGAACTTGCCCACCCAGCCTCTTGCCTTCCCTTCTTGGTTTCTATATCTTTGCCTTTTACTGGGCAAGCTCTTCCTTCTGTTGACGTTCTACCCACAACTTATGTTTGCAAAAGGGTCTATCTTCTTTTTTTTTAATTTTTATTTTTTTTATTGTTTAAAGTTTTACATATGTCTCCTTTTTCCCTAATTGACTCCCCTTTTCCCCCAGCCATTCCAACCCTGGTCAAGCCCGTGTCTGTGCCATTGATTATGCTAATATGCATGCATACAAGTCCTTTAACTCCCCTCCCCTACCATTCGTCTCTAGATTGATTTATTCTTGTTCATCAAATTATGTTAATCATTATATCCCACATATTAGTGAGATCATGTGATACGTATCTTTCTCATACTGGCTCATTTCACTTATCATAATGCTCTCCAGTTCTATTCATGATGTTGCAAATGGTAAAAGTCCCTTCTTTTTTATAGCAGTGTAGTATTCCATTGTGTAGATGTACCACAGTTTTTTAGTCCACTCATCTGCTGATAGGCACTTAGGGTGTTTCCAAATCTTAGTTATTATAAATTGTGCTGCTATGAACATAGGGGTGCATATATCCTTTCTGATTGGTGTTTCTGTTTTTTGGGGGATATAGTCCTAGGAATGGGATTATTGGGTCAAATGGGAGTTCCTGGTCTATCTTCTTTTTAAAACCATCTACTGGATTTTTATTTTTAGTTACAGTTGACATTCAGTATTTATTTAGTGGTTACACACTTATATAACTGATGAAGTAATTCCCTGGTAAGTCTAGTACCCAGCTGGCACCATACATAGTTATTAAAATACTGGTGCACAAATTCATGCACAGATGGGGTCTGGCTGGCCCCCTTATGGGAGCCGATTGGTTGGGCCAGCAGGGGATACGGGCCATGGGCAGTTGGCCAGCTGGCCCTGCCCCCAATTGGAGTGGGAGGGGCTGATTTGGGACAGAGATAAACAGGGGGAGGGGCTGTGGGTAGTTGGCTAGCTGACCCTGTCCCTGATTGGAGTTGGGGGCGGGAGGTCAATCGAGGGCAAGGTTGGCTGGGGGAGGGGCCACGAGAGGTTGGCCGGCCACAGCGACCAGTCATTCCTATTGTTTCAGCATCCCAGTCACTTGGCTTTTATATATATAGATATAATTGACTATATTTTCTAAGCTGTAATTTACATTAATGTGAAGTTCAAAATACTAATTCAAAAAGATAAATCTATCTCTATGTTTATTAGCAGTGTTATTTACAATAAGGAAGAAACCTAAGTATCCATCAATAGATGATTAGATAAAGAAGATGTGGTACATATATAGAATCTAATATTACTTGGCATAAAAAAGAATAAAATCTTAACATTTGAAACAACATGGCTGGACTTAGCAGGTCTTATACTAAGTGAAATAAGTCAGACAGAGGAAGACGAATCATCTATTGAATTTTTTAAATCATGGACTATGTTTCCTAAATCCAAAACAGAAATTATTTTTTGTGCTCTAATTTTACTTGAGAGCTCTAGTGTTTTCTTGTTTGTTTTTTAAAATATATCTTTATTAATTGCAGAGAGGAAGGAAGAGGGAGAGAGATAGAAATATCAATGATGAGAAAGAATCATTGATCAGCTGCTCCAAACTGGGGAGTAGGCCTGCATCCCAGGCACTTGCCCTGACTGGGAATCAGTGACCTCTTGGTTCATAGATCCACACTCAACCACTGAGCTATGCCAGCCAGACTAGAGCTCTAGTATTTTTTATAAAATAATCTAAAGTTACATTTTCATTGTTTCTACTTCAATGGGGGCTTCCTATTCCAGTCAGTCAGATTGGTCTTCCCCTCTCAGATTGCTAGTGCCCTTGAGTTGTAACTTGTCTTTGCCTCATTATAGAATATAAGCCTTGAACAGTCTAGTTAAACTATAACATCTTTTGAACAATGGAAAACCAGAAAATAAAGAAGAAAAATGCAGTCTCTATCATTATGAACCATCAGAAAACAATTTGGCAAATAGTTTGCCCTCTGCTGAAACTTTCTGCTTCTGGATCTCCTAAGAAAATATTGCAGTCATCTCCTAATCTCAAGGATGGAGCAACTCATAACTGCCCCATTGATACCTCCAGGGTCAACTGGACCAGGCAAGCATTCCCAGAAAAATTGGCTGATGCAACATTTGTTGAAGGGGATCATGTCAACTGACCACTCTGGCAGGTATAAAATTCTGGACTTCTCAGTCCTCAGGGATAAATAAGACCTCATCTTTACAAGTGGTACCTGCATTCCTCCCATGTAATACCATATCTTGGACCTGCTCTTGAAATAAAATATTAGTCCCCTTTTAGTGTCTACCACCAATCTGCCTCCCCTAGTTCATGCTTCATGCAGAGGAAGATGGGAGGAAAGGAGAATCAGAGCCACATGCTCTGGTTGCTCTCTTCCCAGAATTTCCTCAAAACATATGTACTGAGCACCCATTATGAGCTGCCAGTGGGACATCCTAACATAGAACTATTAGGAACATGCATATCTTGATCATGGAACACAATGTTTAATGTTTGTTTACTTGTTTAAAAGAAGCTGTTAAAACTATGATTAAAAGAATGGATGGTCTCTGAAGATTAATAACACAAGATGAGCAAAGCTATAAACATTTTTCTTTTGTGATGCATGAAAACTTTAGTAATTTACAAAACTTAGGATAACTTTTTCTGCTTGGTAGGGTATCAGTGCTAAGAAAGCAAATTAATTAATATCTCATGAGACAACTCATGAGAGTAGTATTATCATTCCCATAACTCTGATGATTCTACTGTCCAGGATATATTAAGGTTTGCCAAGTACAGAATGGAATCTAAATCTTCTTATGCAACATACCATGAAACTTCCTATCATAGGATTGCCAATAACACTAAATAGTGATAGCATTGAGTAATTCTAGCTTTAATCTCCTAAAGCAATGGCTCAATTTCTAATATAAAAACTTGACAAATATACTTTAGCTGAGTATGAATTAATTTTCTAGTTCAGAGGTAGGTTTGTAAGCAGATTTATTTTCCTTTGAATAACTATAGATATAGTTTGACAAGCTAACTGCAGAAAACACACAAGCTTTAATGTCAAATTAAAGTTTCCAATATCCAATAGAGGAAGAATGGGTCAGGGTCACTACCATAGAATGGAATTGAGAATTGCTGTTACTTGTCTTTCTGAGTAGGAAAGTGTGCCTGTACCTGGCAGAGAAAGATGCAGAGGTGCTCTGGAATTCTATATGTCCTAAGGAATTGCATTTTCCTTCTCAAGCAAGGGAGGGACAACGTTGTCATTGGTAAGTGTCAGCCACACAGTATTAGCACATGGACTGGGTAACAACAAGGATCATTGGCATTAGGTAGGTCCTCGTTAAGTATTGGGCTAGCTGGCAGGAGTGCTGACATCTATCAATAGGTGCCAGACATTCAAGAGCAGAGCTGCCCATATATGAAAAATTTTCTCATTTTTTAAAGTATACACTGCTAATCATGTAAGTGTGCATAGCTAATCAATGCATATTTATAGCTAACCTATAAGTGTGCATAGCCAACCAATCTTAAAGATAAAGTCATAATCAAATTCCATACAATCTGTATTATATTTAAGTCCAATAAACTTAACCAATTAAAGGGACAATGCCATTACTCAGGTTATGGTGCTATTTAATTGAGGGTCCCAATTCCCCAAAGGGTTTTGTTTCAAATAGCTCTATCAATGCAAGTATATATAAATACATACATAGGCCTAGGTTTCACATTGCAGGGGTATCTTCTCTATTGCATAGTTATTATTTTTCTTTAACTCTTACTTGCTTTTTACTCCATCAGTCTTCTCATTTCCTAGATACTTGCTTTCTTATTTGAATGCTTCACCTCTAAAAGCATATTATTTTTTACAACTCATTACTCAATTTATACTAATTACTTCTAATTTCTATTCTTTTGTTTTATAAAACTGTGTTCATGTTTTTAATTGCCTTAGATTTGTTAAAGAAAAACTCCTTGCACATATCACATTTTACATGAGTCTCTCACTTCTGAGGGAACTTCTCTAAAATGCTCATAACACACAGGTACAGGACCCCTGAGAGCCAGTAGGTTGAGAATTAGATGAGATGTGTTAAGTTGTTGCCCCTCTACTGGTAATTACATCTAAGGGCACCATTGATTCCACATTTGATAATACACTGACCCTGCAATAAGGAACAGATTACAGTGGGGAAAATGGAAGTGGTTACTCATATTTTCTTGGTGAGGCAATTTTTCTACAGACTTAATAAAAGGGCCTAGAATCTACAGAAAAGGTATTCAATAGATTGGTCAAATTATTTCCCATGTAGACCCACTAATGGAAGTTAACTGGGAAAAGGAAACTTTCCTGAGTTGACTGCTTTAAAACCACAAAAGTAAATGCCTAGTACATGCTGTAGGTTTCAGTTCCGTATTAAAAACATAATTTAATTGTCTAGCTTATTTTTACACGTTACCTTTAGATTTTTTTACATCCTCTTACTTACCCTCTTAAGAAATGTTTTTCTGTTGTTTTTCCTTATCAGTTGGTATTAGTAATTTCTAAAGAAAAGCTATGTGCATATGTATATATGCAGATAGTGCACATCTGTTTAAGATGGAAATGTAAGTACAGTGAGCATGTAACCCTAAGTAAATAATATCAATAGATTTTGAATACTTTTTTTATTCTCTCTATTTTAGCTGATCTAAAATTTTATGCTTTTCTCTTTTGTTAGTTCATATTTTTTTTCCTTTTTGTTGAATGTATTAGGGTGACACTAGTTATCAAAATTATGTAGGTTTCAGGTGCACAATTATACAACACATCACCTGTGCACTGTATCGTGTGTTCATCACACTAAGTCAAATCTCTATCCAAGTCACTTCACACTTTTTGACATTACTATAGTGAAGTAGGGCAGACATTAACCTTAATTCTAAAAGGCTTGGACAGAGTAATCAAACTCAAAGTCCCAAAGTTAGTGATAGAAACAGCACTTGAGCTCTTGTCTCTTGGCCTCAACTTCCTTGTACTAGAAGCACTGAATAAAGAAACACACCTATAGTTCTACATTATTAGAGGCCACCCTGCCCTTACAGACAGAGATGGCCCAGAATAAAACTGAGATAGAAGAAAAGAGGTTCAGTTATTCTTTGCGGATCTTCCTGTTCTAGTCACATTAGTGGTTCATTTATTAATCTATTCCCTTTCTGTTCTTTTACCTTTCAATGGCTAGCCTCCACATCCCCGCCACTATTCTGTTCCTTGGTCTGAAGGCTTTGTTCTATCTCAGCTCCCTCCTCAGTTTCTCCTGCTTCCATAAAGACAGCCTCCAAGTCCTCAGTCACAGACCCTGCCCTGTGCTCAAGCTCTGGACATGAGACTCATGTTTACTTACACACCACTGACCCGCCCTTACTCTCCCAGGTAACATGATGTGCATTTTAGTGAGGAGACAATGCCTCTCTGCCTTTGCAAATTCCCAGAGATGAGAATGCAGGTAGTGTGATAAGGTAATACCAAGACAGACCTGTAGGCGCAATGTCAGGGCCAAATGATTGCCTCCCATTCCCCAGACAGACAGGAGATGTACCTAAAATATACCAGAAACATGACTCAATAAGAATAGGATGCTACCCTCTCTCTGCTAGCACTGCTGGTCTTGCCCCCCAGGTCCTCTAAAGTTATTGGTCTATAGGGCAAGAACAGATCCTACTGCACAACATTGTGGAGGCACCTTTCTCTAAAAGACAACAGAGGTTAACCATGGTCTATTTCTGCACTTTGCCCTAGCTTTGGTATCCTAACAGCTCTCAAGTCTATCCACAGTTCTGAGCTCTGCTCAGGAAATATAAGGAGTTCAGAAAAAAAGCTAGAAAGCTACTCTACATATATCCACAAGCAGAGAGGATAGCTCATCACCTTTATTTTCAAATTCACTAGATATTCTAATCAATTAATTCAAATCATTAAAGACCAATATGACTATTACAGTGTTTTGCTCTTATTTACTTAACACAGATATGCTAACCTATACAGTAAAATAGACTTGACTTTGTCACTCAACAAAGTCATTAATTGGATATAAAACCATGGAAAGATCATTTAATCAGTATAAACCCTATGTACCTATAAATAAAGTGAAGCAAGCTAATAATAAAACTTACCTTATAGACAGAGGATTAAATAAGTATGCCTATTATAGTGTCTGGACAGCTACAACTGTTAGCTATTATGATTATTATTAAATAGTTCAATTATCCAAACTCTACTCAGTTTCTTCATAGCGGTAGGTATTCCATCTTCCTTGGTGGTAGCACTATAATCCTCTTCTTAGATTTGCAAAAGTGAACATTAATGGGTAAGCTCATATTATTTATAGATTTCAACTAGTCTAGTCTTCCTTCCTTTTTACCCAGCCCACTTTTTGCTTCCATATTATATTCCAAAATTCTGTCCTTTGGGGTTGAATTTTTTTATGCATGAGCTCAGCCAAAAGGTGATTTAAAAAAAATAATGTTGAATCAAATTCACTCTGTCTACTTTTGAATTAGAAGCAGATGAAAGTAACATTTTATTTTTCTGCCTGAAAGAAACATAAGGCTGTTTCTGAGCCCAGATAATTCACTAATAGCTGAAAGTATCCAAATATCTCATCTTCATTCAGGAAGTCTCCTGGCTAATTATGAAAATATTAATTAAGTTAGGGGCAATTGAAAAAAGTTACTTTTGAACCTGCTCAATACGAGCTAGTATTAAGTTACTACTGTATTTGTGTGGAGTCAAGTTTCAGAAACATCTGGGAACAGATTCCCATCAAATGTAACTGCAGCTTTATGATCTTCTTTCTCTAAGGAAAGAAGGAGGTATTCTACTGTCAGCCAGCACACTTGACCTTTGAAAATTACTCAAAAATTAAGTTTATCTAAAACCATTCAAAAGTACAGGGTGGGGTGAAAATAGGTTTACAGTTGTATGAGAAACAGAGTTTATTCTTGTATTATGATTTATTAATTATTACACTCTTTTCCATATGAACAACTGTAAACTTACTTCTGCCCCACCCTCTATGCCCAAACTCTTTCATAATGTATTGGTTTTGTGTTCTGGAGTTTGTCCCTTTGCCCTGCCAGATCCACTGTCTACTGTTTCCACCCTGCTCTGTTCCCAGAGAGACTACTTTACAGGCAGCATCCATTGGTTCATTCGCCGGAGGGCTTCTAGCTGGTTTCAGTCAATGGGTGCATATTATAAGCTTAGAACTTGAGAAGAGAATTAATTTGGGGATGTATTCCCTGTCCCCATCCCCACCCACCCATCATGCTATGGGCATCATTCTACCAAATGCTCCTGTTCTGCCCCTTTCTCTGTGTCTCACCTCTATGGATGGGAATGACTTCCTGATATTACTAGCTCTGGGGCACTGCACATCCCTTGTTTGTTTCCCAAAATGCCACCCATGCTGTTAAATTAGTCCCTATATCATATTTCCTGAAAATATCCACTTTGAGTGTGCCATAGCATAGTTAGCATTAAAAGCTTCTAAGTCTACTCAGATTCTATTCCCTTTGCCTAGCATACTGTTCCTTGTCTTACCTGCCTGGAGAATATCCATTCATCCTTAGAGATATACTGTTAAGGACAGCTCTGCACAGTTCTCCACTCTGGCCCTCTAAAGATCGAGTCATGCCCTTCTCTGGGCCTAAAGCTTTGAGCTAGGTTGGCTGGGTTCAAATCTTGGCTGCACCATTTACTGGTAACATTAAATGAATCACTTCACTTTCCTTGACCTCAAATCTTTCATTTGTAAAATAGACACAATAAGAGTAACTCCCTACTAGGGTTATTGGGAGGCTTAAATTAGTTAATGCTTTTAATATTCTCAAACACTGACCAGGACATTTGAATCAGTAAATATTATCATTGTAGTCATTGTTATTATTTTCACTGCTAGTCAACATTTTTGGGTTGTTCATGCTGCTCGTCTTGGTGTTCTTAGCACTAGTATAATGTCAATAATTGTCTGCTGAGTATTGGAATCAGTGAGCCTTGTGAACATTCTCTTCTCTGGGCTACTTTCCATTTCCAAAGAGATAGCAAAAGTTGTGTGAGGTGTAGAATTCCATTTTGACTTTTCCATGGAGTTTTATTTGAGGAGAAATGAAAAGCTCAGATACGGGGATTAAATATACTATGGATACTCTAAGAAACTCAGATTAAAAAGTTACATCGAGCTAAATAACATACTACAATTTTTTTAAATGTGCCTCCAGGATTAATTTTGATACTGTGATTTATAAAAATACATGGAGGAGAGAATCTAGCATGCACACTTAAAAGTAATAGACATATGTGAAAAATAGGAGGATGCTTATCTAATTTAGACTAAAAGTTCTCCAAAAGTCTGAAGTTTAGGAAAATGGCAGGTAGCCTACTTAGTATGGTTGTTTTTCATGATCTCAAAAAGCTGTTGTCTAAAATGACAGAATCTGAGGGTTATATCTACTCCTTAGAGGTTACTGCTGTTCACAAGCTAGTCTTCAACAGATAAAATCTACTTATAGAAAACTGATTTGCTGAACAACATGATAAACTGATTATTAAAGTGAAAATCAAATGTTCGGGTAAGCTAAATACACTCAGAAGTTAGAACCCAGTGAGATTCTCTGATCTAGAGATTGTCTTCCATTTCTGGGACACTTACATCCTCAAACTGATTTCCTAAGGCCTTTTGTTTCATGTCTAGACACTTCCATTACAGCAGCCCTGACTGTCCAGAAATCGAGCCCAGCCTTTCTTATAAAAGGAAATTTTAAAATTAGGAAAAGAAAGAAGCAAGAGAAGTTAATAATTATATACTGTTGGCCTACTCTTCATGAGGGGAGTTACTAAGAACTTTATATGCATTATTACATCCATTCATTATAATTATAATTATGTTAACAATAACCTTATGAGGTTTCTTCTTATTATTATATTCATTACATAAATGAAGAAACTGAGGCTGAGGGATAAGTAATTTGCTCTAGACCATGCAACTAATATAAATTCTACTTCCTTTTATCACCATTTATATTATTTTTATCTGATCAGAAAATGTCAACCACAGGCAATACCTCTTCTCCTACCCACAAGGAGCATCAGGAAATCTGTGGAGCATTTTTGTTTGCCACATTTTTGCTTAAATCCTTCTGGTTTTAATTGTGTGGCCAAGATTGAGCCTGACAAGCCTGGTAAGTTAATATGTTTTCTAATTCTATTAACAAAACTTTTACATTTAAATACAAATAATTGGTAAATTATTTTGTATAGTGACTATAGTTTTAGATTTCAACAAATATAGCAGATCCAGAACAAATACATCAGAAAATGCTACCTTCCGCCAAAACCGGTTTGGCTCAGTGGATAGAGTGTCAGTCTGCGGAGTGAAAGGTCCCAGGTTTGATTCTGGTCAAGGGCATGTACCTTGGTTGCGGGCATATCCCCAGTGCGGGGTGAGCAAGAGGCAGCTGATCCATGATCTCTCTCATTGATGTTTTTAACTCTATACCTCTCTCTTCCTCTCTGTGAAAAATCAATAAAATATATTTTTTTTAAAAAGAAAAAGAAAATGCTACCTTCCAAAGTCATCACTCGGAAGTTGGTATGTGTCCCCTTTATTTCAAATATATTTGTCATTTCTCTCTGTGTACATTATTTTCCATATCCTCAAATTTATCCTCTATGAGGAGCTGTCTGAGTTAACTCTTAGTCAATTACATTTAATTTGTTTGAATTATAAAAAAATAAGTTATTCACATCATGTGACAGGATAAACATGAGCAATAGTTCCGACATGGGATTAATGTTCAAAACATAAATAACTCAAGCAATTCAACCCCAAACAACCCAATTAAAAAATGGGGCAGAGGACTTGAATAGATATTTCTCTCAAGAAAACCTACAAATGGCCAATAGATACATTAAAAGATGCTCAACTCACTAGCTACTAAGGAAATGCAGATCAAAACTACAATTAGATATCACCTCATACCTGTTAGAATGGCTGTTATCAACAAAACAAGTAATAACAAGTGTTGGAGAGCTTGTGGAGAAAAAAGAAGCTTCATTCGCTGCTGGTGGGAATGTAGCCTCATTCACTACTGGTACAACCACTATGGACAACAATGTGGAGGTTCCTAAAAAACTAAGAATATAGTTATCATATGACCTAGTAACATTTCTTTTGGCCAAATTGAAAACATCTGTGTGCAAAGATATATGCACCTCTGTGTTGCTTGCAGGATTGTTCATGGTGGCTAAGACATAGAGACAACCGAAGTGTCCTGAGATAAATAATTAGATTTAAAAAAAGATGTGGCCAAAACCAGTTTGGCTCAGTGGATAGAGCATTGGCCTGCAGACTGAAAGGTCCCAGGTTTGATTCTGGTCAAGGGCATGTACCTTGGTTGTGGGCACGTCCCTGGTGGGAGGTGTGCAGGAGGTGGCTGATCGATGTTTCTCTCTCATCGATGTTTCTAACTCTCTATCCCTCTCTCTTTCTCTCTATAAAAAACCAATAAAATATATATTTTTTTAAAAAGATGTGGTATATAAGTACAATGGAATACTACTCAGCCAGAAGAAAAGATGAAATACTGCCATTTTTTACAACATGGATAGATCTTGCGACTATCATGCTAAGTGAAATAAGTCAGACAGAAAAAGTCAAGAACCATATGATTTCACTCCTATGTGGGATATAAAACTGAAAGCAACAAATGAACAGACAAAGAAAAACAAAACAAAACCCAAGATACTGACAACAGTATGGTGGTTACCAAAGGGAAGGGGGGGAGAGGGAGTGATAAAGGATAAATGGGAGGGGGATCAAATATATAGTGATGGAAGGAGATTTGACTTTAGTGGTGGCACACAATGCAACATACAGACGATGTATCATAGAATTGTACATTTGAAAACTATATAATTTTATTCAGCAATGTCACCCAATAAGTTTAATTAAAACAATTTAGGTATGATTATAATTCTCAAATCAACAGCCCATGCACCTCACAAAAACTGAAACTGAGGACGCTTCTAAATTGAAGCTCCAAAAATGTGCCGAGCCTTCTTAGAATGATACACAGAGTAATGATCACTTTGACATTCACCTTCTGTTATAGCTTTTAGAAATCAATTTTGTTATGTTATAATACACTTAGTATCTGTTACACAATTTGCTTCACAGACTTATTTCCTTCTTATGTGGAGTTCACATTTTATTCTCTAAGGCACCTTGCAGAGCAAAGCGGTCCCTTTACCCTGAGATTAAACTTAGTGATGTGAGCTGGCAGAGGCATCAAGATGCTGGCAGTCTAGAGACTGATTCTGAGCCATCAAGTAGAACTCTGCTAGGGAGTTTCTTGTTCCAACCTAGAACAAGAAACATGGAGGGAGCAATGACTTCTCTTCTTTTTGAACAACTTTCCATGACTCCTTGTATAAGCTTAGACTATCAAATGCCTGGGGAAAAATACCTCTTACAGGTAGCAAATGAGACCACAGGAAAATAGCAGTAAACAAGCACAGAACAAGGAGTCAAGAAGCCTATATTCTGGGCTGCTCTGCAAATTCCAAGTTGGGGAACTTTGGGCAAATTCTTTGACATTTCTGAGCCTAAGTACCCTCATGTGTAAAACAAAGACATTCAGCTAGTTAATGCCGATCATGCATTTAAATTAAATATTGTATTGTTTTAAGAAATCAGAAAGAAAATGAGTTCATAAAAAGATACAAACGCTAAGAAATTCAGCAGTCTGATTGACAAAAGGCTGGATTCGAGATGTCTTTCATCTTTAGAAATCTAGATTCAAAACAGGAATTGATTGGTGACATCATAACCTCTTCCCTTGAGTACCTTATTGCTACTTCACTGCTCGCCTTCTAAAGATCATCCATTGCAACCTGGGTCAGAACCACTATCAAATCAACCTATTTATACATTTCCTTCAAAGTTTCCACTTAGGGGGATTCCTTGACCTAAATTAGAAAAAAATTCCCAGGTTCCCCAAACATTAAAGAAGCAGGCATTCCTTTTGTCTAATGTGGATAACTTGTACCATGATTTTAAGCCTGTTTCCTAACTCAGTGTAAATAGAAACACAATCAACATCTCAGCCATCCTTTCAAAGAGAGTTTCTGATTCATTCTGTAGATAAGATGTCCTTGGGAGGAAACCAAAGGTCATTCTTGCTGTCAAACAAAATTGTTCTCAATATTGAAATAAGAACTAATTTGCCTTAATCTAAGTTGACAGCGATAAAAAGAGCTCAGTACTGGAATAAATTCAATAATGATATCGGAATTGGGAATCCACAACAACTAAAATACATCCACATTCTAAGTGTAGTTTTAAAGCATTTGATAACTATATAGAGTACTATAAAAAAAGTAACAGAAATAAGAAACCCATGCAAATTTTTTTCTATCTATAACTGGAGAGAATGCCATTTCTTCAAATGCCTACATTATGCAGGGTGGAGCAAAAGGAGGTTTACAGTGGTAATATGGGAACTAATACAATAATTGCTAAATAATAATGCAAAAATAAACTGTGTTTTGTGTACTCACAATTACAAAACTACTTTTGCCCCATACTATATAATCAATTTCTGTTCTGGTGGAAAGGAAGTTTTCTGTTTGGGGATTAATAGAAGTGCACTTAAAAGACCTAACAATTAAAAAATGCACACACACAAATTATTGTGTCAGTTTATAAATAATTCTATAAAGTTTGTTTTGATGTGGTCCTTTTTCAGAACAAAGACAGCATCCCTGCACTGCATCGTGGGTGGTATACTATATTGTTGGCTTGGTTCCCATGCTGTAAGTAAGGAAATGTTATTTGATGATAATTGATATTGTTATGGCAAATGTTTTGATTAGTATCATAATCAAGATCTTGGTTACACAATTAACATTATTATTCCTCTTTCATCTTGATAACAAGATGGGTCACTTAGTGATTGATCCCAGAAACCTGTTGACTTAACCATTGATGGCCTGGTAGTAAATCATAATGGTGACAGTAGGTGTCAGAACTTGGGCAACTTGCTGATGGGTTGACCAGCTTACTCTGTTTGCCTGTGAATTTCAGTTTTACACTGAAAGTTTCATGGTGGGAAATTTGTCAGACTCAGGCACTCTGGGACAGTGGGTCACCCTATGTGATGAAGTGGAACTGGGGTCTAGGCATGAGAAAACTCAGATTTGATCTTCCCCTGTTGCTCTCTATCAGATGGCACCTATCTGAACTTAGTTTTTCACTTATAATAATTTATCATTAAGAACATCTCCATATAGTAACCACTTGGGTGTATTTTGAAAACTATAAATTTATACACGTTATAGTTTTAGATCTTTTTATTTTTTATCTTACAAGCCAGCAGCCTGAAGAGATATGCCCATTCTATAGAAAACCATGGATTGTCATAGCTTCTGTTTTATGTCATTAGATGTTATGGTTGATGTGATGCTTGGGGTGAATTTTTGGCTGCACAGTTGTGAAGCTTACTTTATGCCAATAAAAAGCTACTTTCTCTATTTAAATCTGAGCAATTGTATGTTTTGGGGGAAAGAGGAGCAAATTAAGTTTCATCTCTGGTATGTATTAGCAGTGTGGCTTGGGGTGAATTATCTAACTTTCTTAGCCTCAATGTCTTCATTTGAAAAATGACAACAATTCTGGAACAAAACATTTTAAAGGTTGTTTTGATTATGAAATAATGCGTAGGGTGGTGCAAAAGTAGGTTTATAGTTGTTAGTTTGGAAAATAACAAAATAATAAATAATAACACAAGAATAAACTACTTTATGTACTCACAACTGCAAACCTACTTTGCCCCACCCTGTGTGTAAAAACAGTAAATTCATATATAACTATAATAAAAAGAAAAGTATATCATTATTTATTATAATACATGTTATAATAAATATATATAAAATCATAGATATAAATTCCATGATGCATACTAGGGATTTGCCCTTTAATCAAAATATCATGATATTCAAAACCAAGGACAAATCATGAACTTAAATTGACAAAGAATAATAATGGTAGAAATAATCTTAGACACCTTCTGGTCCAACTCCTGAATTATACACATGACCCTCTGATGCCATGAAATGCAAAGTGAATTGGGTCTATTTCCACAGCTAATTAGTGGGGGAATCATGCTCAACTTCAAGTGTCTTGATGTTGATAGAAGTCTCTTTTACTATACCTCTTGGTTCCAATTCCCAACACCCCCTCCCCCACCAAGGCCTTAACAATCTTTGATTTTGTACCTATAGCTAATTATTTCAAACATAGTTTATTTAATTCTCCCAGAAAGATTAAAAACTCCAAGGCTAAGAAACCACCAAGACAATTGTGAAAGACTTAATATACAATAAGATTCAACATAAATCTTTAATGCTTTAGTCAATAAATGCTCCTTAATACAGAAAAGATGGCATGCAAGTTTGAGATGATCAGCATCCAGCTACCCTTTGCATATCTGTAATCATGACTTAGGTTAGACTATGAGGAGGGGATGAGGAAGGAGTGAAAGAGAGGAGGTGGAGACGGTGAGTGATTGAGAGGTTAGATGTAGGTGTGGTCTAATTTGGATGCTTAATGTGGAGAGACAAGACAGAATATCTAAATATTTGAAATCTCACTCAGACTAGCCTGGAGTTGAGGATGGGTAAATTCTCAAGGGAAACTGCATGGGTCTGGAAAAAGTTGTGGTGAGAAGCTTCAGGGGAGAAACTCTGGGGTTTCAAGGAAACCTCTAGTAAACAGAGTCCTGAGCAGACTGGAGCTAAGTCAACATAGGAAGGGTTTGCATACTCTCATGTGTATACAAATCACCCTAGCGAACCTTTCAAAGAGAGACACTGGAGTCTTCTCCCCAGAGTTTCTTATTGGGTAGGTGGAGGAGGTTGATCCATGACTCTGCATTTCAACAAGTGATGTGGAAGTAGGCACCATGGCCTACACTTTAAGCATTAGGCACTTTGAAAAACTTGTGTGTCATTAGGTGTCTTCTTCACCTGGGCACCTCCAGACTCCCTCCCAAGTCTCAACACCATTCACAGGGCCAACACTCTAGGCATGTTTCATTTGGAACCATGAAAGGGGAAGGAGCAACTGCATGCTGTTCTGAAGAGTTAGGATGAAGCCAGGACTTGGATCATAATGATGGTAATGATGATGATGGTGGTGGCCATCGCATTTCTGCTCACAACATACCAGGCACTATGCTAAAGGCTTTCCATGAGATGTATCAGGTGAGCCTCACAGCAACACCATCAGCAAGAGCAGCAGCATTAGCTTCATTTTATGTCAGAGGAAACCTTGTCTTTAAAGGGTAAAGCCAGTTACACATCTATAAAGCAATAGAAATATGAGTTGAACCCAGCTCTCCTTGACTGCAAACCCATGTTCTTAATGCCTGCATGTATGGCTTCTCACCAGTTATCTTTCAGACAAGGTTCCTTTTCAAATGCAAGTGTCTCTTCAATATTGCAGCTTTTATGGATTCCTCCCTCTCAGGAGCAATTTCTCCATAACTGTGTTGCCACCCATAACATTCTATCCCACTTGATTGTATTTGCATCATAGGTGTCAGTTTATATGCTGTCTCTGTGGCTCAAATGAGAGCTCCAGGAAGACAGGAGCTATATTTTATTCTACTTTGCACCTCCTTGCCTGGACGCCAGTATCAACCTATAAGTGATGGTTGCAGTGAGCATTTATATGACGTTACCTTTTTTGCAAAGTTTTTATAGAATACTATTGTTATTGTTGTTCTCAATGGGATGCTGACTTTGAAGATTATAAAGCCTCAGTTTGAAAGTGATAGAAATTAAAGGGTGGATAATGATCTGAGACATCTTTTCCCCCCCTATCTCATGGGAGCAACCTGAAACATTCTTGAAGTTTGAAAGCAAATTCTTAACTGCGAACAAAGAAACATGTGGAATTTATTATGCTACTTATTTATATGAGCTGAAATCAAAAATAGGCACAGGAAGGGTTTAGATACATTTGAAGATGAGAGCTACATAACAAATTGTTAATAGCAAATAAGTCTGGTTCAGGGCATGTCCATCATTTCATCCAGAGGGAAAACCATCCTCTTGCCCCTAAAAGGCCCTCTGGTCCCAATTGTGAGAGCTGAGTGAGGGGTTAATAGGATTTAGTCAGAGTTAATTTGGTGCTTACATTTATATATAGTTTTTTTTCTTTTTTACTTTTGTACTTGTATTTGATCTTCTCATATGCTAAGTGTGACTTGGCAACTAGGCTAAGACTTTAGATTAGTGCCACTGAATCAAGCTGCACCTAGCACACCATTGACACTAAAAAAAAAAAAAAAAAAAAAAAGAAAAAGAAAGAAAAAGTTACAGAAAAATAAACTGGGTGACAGAAAGCTTGATTACTTCCTCTTGGGCCATAGAGGTCGCTTCCAAAATCCTATTGGCACTCACATGATTCCATAGTAGTGCTAAAAATCAATAGAGTGTGTTTTTTTAAAAATCTCTTGATAACTATGATATCCAAGGCGATAATAAAAGAAAATACTGATCTTAATAATCATGGGATCATTCCCTGAGAATTTCCTGGTATTGATATGATTGAATCTAAGTCACAATAAAGACTCTAAGTTTTAAAGGGTCTACAAAAGTGTTTTGAATGTCCTTCCTCCCTCCCGCATTCCAGCCTCTATGAATCCTTCCACCAGAGGCACGCTCAAGGAAAACACACCATTTCAATTCAGAAAAAAATGCACTCAACACATTCTCCCTGGATGATCCTTCCCAGTTACTTTGCTATTGACTATTGAACAAATTATTCTTAATGAAAATCTTATTTATTAGACTTCCATATATGTCCTTAGTATTAGCTATTTCATTAAGGAAGGCTCTCGAGTTATCTATCATATCCATTTCTCCAAAAATCTTATTATTACATGTAATTTCACTTCCCTCCAGAACTAGGAGTAAAGCTGGCTAAGTTGCAATCACCAACATAACTGCAGTATAAAATGAGATGTGTATTTCCACAGGCCCTTCTCATTTTGCCCAACTCTCTGTAGGCACGGAGGGTGCAAAGTTAAAATGCTTACAATCAAGGTAACCAGTTCACCACTCAGTAAAATGTAGTTGCCCATGCGAGGTAATGGGCTCCACCTGAGAAGAATGAAGGAACTGTAAGCAGTGCCGTCCCCACTGAGTTATTAGTGACAAAAGGAAGAACCCTTGCCCTTGGCACATAAGCTATCACACTTGAAATAGATTTTTCCAAAAGTGCAATCTGATCTTCCTTGCCGAATGTCTGTAAACTCAGAATTATTGCTGGAGTACCAAGGTGGACTGGGGTTTCTAGAAATAAAAGGCCCATGAGAATGAGTATACACACACACACACACACACACACACACACACACACTATTTAGGGACTTTCAGTGCACCCAGAGAAAGGGGTAGATTGCTTGAATCAGTAACTGGCTATAAAGTCTGGAGCCTGGGGTATAACCTGCTCTGAACCTGGCACTGTGGGAGGAGGCTGAGAATAGAAAGCTGGGCAGTATCACCTCTAACCTGAAGGTGCATAGAATGTATAAGAGAAACAAGAAAAGGGTCATTTACTAAGCCAGGAAATTTGTAACGAATGCTGCATTATGAGTCATATTTCTACAAATTTGATTTAGCAAATCTTGATTGAGTACTTCCTAAATACAAGGCCTTCTGCCAGGTGTCCGAGGGGATGAAGAGTAAAGTCCAGGTGTTATTATAAAGAAGGAGAACTTAAGGGAAATAATCTCTCTGTGGACCTGTGACGAGGCCCTCTGCTCAGTGCTCAACCCACTAACTGAGTGAACAGGCAAATGGTTCCCACGGCAAATAGCATCTCCATTTTGCAGAGGCAGACCCTGAGATCAGAGTAACTTATCTCAGATGTCACCTGCCGGTCAGGGCTCTGTCTAGGAAGGTCTATGAGGACTTGTTCCACACACTGGACCGCCTCCTTGGAGATCACTGGACCTTGTCTTTCAGGCCAAGGTTTCCACGGCCTGGTTCAGAGCTGGTCTGTGGTGACCCATCGCTGGTTCCTTGGCAATTGAAAAGCACCAAGCAGTGCTGTGAGAGACTCCACTTACTATATGAAGTTGTTTCCTCACCCCTTTTGTGATAATAAACCTTCATTTAGGACATGGAGGTGCAGCTGTTGTTATTTTTAAAACTTTTTTCCCACTAGAAAATGTAACTCAAAATTGATACTCTGTGTCAGTTTGTCATGCATTGTTTTTATTTTTTTTTCCTTTTAAATGGTGCTTGAAATCCAAAATCTAGGAAACCCTAATTGAATAGGCAATTTTGAGGTCAGTCTGTGTATAGAGTTGGGTGATATGAAAAATTCTAGAATCTTTCAGTGGCTCTTTTAAAATGTATATCTTTAAAACCAGGGCTTCCCACATTTTCCAACACTCTTTCACCCACGGTTTTTATGAGTTGTTCAAGCACAGGAAAATACCCCATTGTGTGTCCTCCCTGGACCCTTCCCATGCATAAATATGTTGCATGATGTGAGGGTTGAGAGCCACTTGTATGAAAACGGGGAAGAGCTGTTGGCAAAGTGCACCAAAAGGACAGGACAGTTTCTCCAGTTTGTTTGCTTTTCTACCTTAAAGGATAAACTCAGCATCACCTTCCTCAGTCTGCCTTTCCTAATGAAAGGAGGCTACAGGGAAGCTGGCAGCTGCCTCCCACCTCAGTGTCAACAACTTGCTCACTGGTCACTTCTTCCAGAACGTGTATCAGGCAGATAGAGAGAGGAACCAGGGATGTCAATAACTGAAAAGGAAACTAATCTCATTTTAGCAGCATCCACTCTGTGGTCCTGGCTCATGCTAGAGACAGCACAGTGAGGGGAATGGCGGTGGTGAGTTGCAGATGGAAAAGCTTATTGCTCAGCCAGAGAGACAAGAGCCTGGACTTTTCTATCTTACCTAGAGGCCCAGTGCACGACATTCATGCACTTGGAGGGCGGGTCCCTCAGTCTGGCCTGCACCCTTGGGAGATGTCCAACTGCAGCGGAGGTGGGCCGCTGGGCTCACCAGCCATCAGCTTAGCTTGTGGCTGAGTGGTGCTCCCCTTGTAGGAGTGCACAGACCACCAGAGGGCAGCTCCTGCATTGAGCATCTGCCCCCTGGTGGTCAGTGCTTGTCATAGTGATCGGTCCTTCCGCCATTCTGTTGAATTGCATATTAGACTTTATAGGATGTCCTTTATGCCAATGGCATGTTTCCCTCTCCCAAACCCAAAGCTCTGGAAATGTCCTAACAAGAGGGACAAAGAGGCACAACATATCATGTGACTTTTGTGTGCTGTCTCGGTAATGCCAGTCAAGTGGCTGAACTGGTGCTCCCAGGTCCCAGCCCTCCCAGAGATGAAGCAAGGCCAGCACCTGAATCCAACATGTGGCAACACTGGCCCAGCGAGGTGAGGCTCTGAGCTCCGTAAGGGAAGAAATCTTGTTTATTTATCTTAGTATGCCCCAGTCCTAGCACGGTTAGTGACAACTGGTAAGTCTGTAATAGATTCTTGAGGACTAAATAAATGAACAGGGGCAATTACTGACTAGGTGTTTAATAAATATGCATGAACTTAAAAAAATAAAAACACAACAACTGAAGGTACTGAGTCCATAGCATTATGTGAGGGAAAAGATTGAGTCAATAGAAGTGGTTCTCTCTTCAGGAAACATCATAGTAATGCTATGATTACCCAAGGTTAATTTTTGTCCAAATGTCTGTCTCTGTCCATGTCTCTCTGTTGCTCTTCATCTCTTCATGTATGTGTGCATGCTTGTTGTGTACATATCTCTCTCTCTCTCTCTCTCTCTCTCTCTCTCTCTCTCTCTCTCTCTCTTTCTCTCTCTCCCCCCTCGCCCCTCATATCTTTCTTGCTTACTCTTACTTTATCAGTGGCTTGAAGGACTCACATAAGAAAAGTTTCAAAGGAAAAAATTCCCCAACTCAGAGCTTCCTTTATCAAACAAAGGATTTGACCCATTCCTCTAACCTTCCTTAGCATTCTGCTCCTTCCATTTCTTTCCTAGCTGCCAACCCAGCCCTCTCAGTCCTCTGGCAGTGGACCATGCATGGTCTATGACCTCTGAGAATGCTCTGTGGTCCCTGTCACTTATTCTGTCCCTGAGACTCTCTGGGAGACAACCAGAAACAGAATACATGGAAGGTGGTAAGGGTTTCCTCTGGAGGGCTTGCAAAATTGTCAGGCATAAAAGGAAAACTCTAGGCAAAAATCACCCACGTCCTCTACTAAATGAGGCTTGTCATCACGTGCAAAGGACAAAGAGAGCCCTGTTCCATTTGCTGCAGTGTCTTCAATTTGATTTTGTTTCATGCTGTTTTTAAGGCTGTTGGTCAAGGTTGGTGAAGGAAGGAGGAGGTGCCACAGTTCAGCAACCTCTAATGTGAAAGTGAATGATTTTCTGAGGTTCCCTTTTTATGTGATACTCCTTACTGACTCCCAGTAGCACACCCTGCCATAGCCTGCTCATGCTTCCCACAGCAGCCTCCCATTGACCTTTAACCACATCCATAAGCAGCAGAAGCCAGGCCTCATAACCAGCAGCCGCACTGTGCACACAGCCAGGTCCTGCTGCCCGCTGCCAGCATAGGCTGGGGCAGGGCCCTCGCCCACAGGCCCTGTACTCACTACACAGTGGAGGTGCCCTGGACTCGCCCTGGCTTTACCACTTGCTCCTAACAGACTTCCTTCATATACACATTCTTCACCAGCTATAGTTCCTTTCCCGTCACCTATGTTTGTCTCTCTCTTGGGAGCCTGTCACTCCCAAGGGAGCTCCACACTTAGCTTACATCATGAGCTCAGCTCCCCTCAAACACCTGCATCCTTTAGCCTATCTTTCAAGCCCTACCTCAAGCACCATCACCTTCACAGAGCCTTGCTTAATTTGCACCAGCTGCAAATTCTCTCTCATTTCCCATAGTGTTTTTTGCTGTGGGCATCTGACAAGTGCCTTATGAGTGCCCAATCTCACTTGTGTTGTTTGTAAAACAGGCCAAATAACACAAGCCAAAAAGATGAAGCAATAATACATAAACCCCCAGAAAACAGACACCATGTTATTCATCTTTGTAAATTGCCTAACATAGTACTTTGCCTAGAGCTTCTATAGAGTATATACACTGAGTGGCCAGATTATTATAATCTCAGAATGCATAATAATCTGGCCACTTAGGATATATATATATTAGAGGCCCAGTGCATGAATTTGTGCATGGGTTTGGTCCAGCAAGGCTAGCCAGGGGGAGGGAACATGGCCAGTTGGCTGGCCTGCCTGCTGGTCCAACTCCTGGTTGAGGAGACAATTTGCATATTGGCCTTTTATTATATAGGGTATACACTGAGTGGCCAGATCATTATGTGTTCAGAGATCATAGTAATCTGGCTACTCAGTGTATATTGAATGACTAAACCTAACTCTTTGCCTCAGTTTTTCATCTGTAAAATGGGAATAAAAATAGCGTAGTAGTTCTTTCAAAGCATATTATCAGGATAAATTAAGTTACTGCATGTAAAAACATTTTTGAAAACTAAAAAGATCAAATGCTAGACAACTATGAGCTATTATTTGATAAATTATCACACAATGTGGACATGAGTGAAACAACATTACCTGATTTATCCAGTAGAGGGCACTGACACACGCATGAATATTCAGATTCTTTGTAAGACTCTAAAACCATAAATTAAAAAAGTGAGAAACACTTTGGTATTACATAAACAAAATAACAATGTTTCTGAATTCGGCTGTTTTTTTTTTTTTATCTCTTTCACTGTGTTGTCTATGCAATTTGTATGTGTAGAAGGGACCTTCGACTCCATTGGTTGTTTCCAGTGGGGTTCAATGACCTGATGTTCTCATTTCTCTATTCAAATTTCCACTTGCCCCTGAGCCCAGGGTGAAGAATGAGTCCAGCCTAGCCAATGGAGAAATAATGCTCTTTCCACTGGTTTTATTACCTCAATCTACAGTATTTCTTCCCAATCTGGAAAGTGGCCTGGAAGGGTTTCCATGCTGGGGGAGGGACCGGAGAGACTTGAAAAAACAACGCCAACCATTGTTTGCTCTGCCTGCTTTGGCTCCCCTTAGTCTGCTCTGTTAAGACACTGGAGCCATTGAGTAGGCATTGACATTTTGTGCGGACTGGCCCAGTGTCTCAGAGATAAGGGGGTGACACGGGTGGTGGATGAATGAGTGCAGGCAGCAGAGTGGACTCACTGCACACTTCTGCCCCCCACTCAATTCTGAACTCACTATGTTTCAAACAACAACAAAAAATGGCTTGACGAATACAAGTGTCCGATATGATATCTGCCCCCGAAGAATTCAATATTTAATATGAGACCATCAAATATAACTTAAATTAACAAAATTTGAATAATACATTGAGTACTCCTTTGTGTCAGGCACTGGGCTAGGGAGGAACAGCGGATACAAAGATGAGATGCCACTCTGACCTTCAAGGAATTCACTGTTTAGACCAGACAGTGGAGGAACCCATGAAAGCAGCCCAAAATAACTAGATACAAATATGACCATAATAGAAATAACTGCAGTCTGTCATGCTACAACACTTGTTTTCAGAAACAAGGATTTGTTCCAAAGGTTGTTATATTAGGGAACATTTTGGCATAACATAAATTTTGCATATGACTATGGACAATTTCAGCTGCAAGAAACTTTAGGTGAATGCGGAAAACTACACCAAGATTAACTGAGCAGTAAGGGAATATTCAACACACACGTAGATATGCATCCACTCCCTTGACTCACGGAGTGGGTTCTGAGCCTCACACACCATGCTCAAGTCTGGACAATTTCCCCTTAGATCTTATATAACCCTCCTTCCCACTTCACCAGAACCCACAAGCTGAACCCTTGTGATGCCCACTTTAAGCAAACTGTGGGTCTTTTTGAAGGTCAACTGCCCTATTTGTTGTCGTATTTATGATTTTTTAAACCATTTTATGTGTGTAAAATTGAGCTCCTGTTTTCATTTGATTTCTCTTTTATGTTAGTGTGTCACTTAATAATGTCCTTTGCCTGTTGTATCCTTAAGTCTATTTTCCCCATAAGTCTTATTTTCATTGCTTGATTTTGCACAGCACAGTGATTTTTAGGAGCACATTCACGGTACTATTGCAGAACGTACAGTAAGCCCCTGAGTGTACAAAACAAGGAGCTCTTGCCCTGGAGGAGGGGAGAAGAGGTCTGGGAATGGCCTCCCCAGAGAGGAACATGGAGAACCATCGGAATGTGGCTGAGTATAAGTATCTTTTTGTTTTTTATTTTTTAACTTGCCTCATTATAAGACCAACAAATAAACAAACAAACAAACAAACAAACAAACAAAAAAAGACTTAAAATGGCTTTTAAAAATGCAGTTTATACAGCAAGTCAAAAAACATGAAAATTGACTTTATTTATTTTTTAAACATATTTTATTATTATTATTATTTTTTACAGAGAGGAAGAGAGAGGGATAGAGAGAAACATCGATGAGAGAGAATCTTCGATCAGCTGCCTCTTGCACACCCCCTACTGGGGATGTGCCCGCAACCAAGGTACATGCCCTTGACTGGAATCGAACCCGGGACCTTCCAGTCTGCAGGCCGACGCTCTATCCACTGAGCCAAACCGGTTTCGGCATGAAAATTAACTTTAAAAATTAGGCTGAGGTTAAATAAAAAGAGGCAAATAAGGTAAGCGTAACCAAGGCATGCCTTAAGTTCCATACAAAAATCTGCTAGAGACAAACCACACATTTCTCTCTAAGCTACCCACCTATCAATGTCTGGCTTCCTACTGGTCTGATCTGAGCCAAAGAGGATTTTACAAAATCTGTGCCGGACCTTACAACATTGTAGTCATAGTCACATGCAACTATGACACTTAAGATGCAGGTAGTTCAGAGTGTGAAGCGCTAAGTATTAAATACACACAGTAAAGTTCAAAGACACACAAATGATAATGGAAAAATCTGATTAAATTTTTTTATAATTATGAGATGGTAAAATGATAATATTTTGTAAGTGATTAAACACATTACAACATTTATTTTATTCATTTCCTTTTGATTTTTTTCAACATGGCTACTAAAAATTTTTAAATTACATCTCACATATATGGCTCCTATGATATATTTTTGCCATCCCTGATCCAGGGGGATGCATTGGCTATACATGATAATAGATCATTATCTATATAGGCTTATTTCTGAAAAATGGTGACTTTAAATGAAGATTCTGAACAAATATCTGTGATGAGAACCTTGATGTGCTTGGTGGGGGAAACAGCCAGTCATTTTAGTAATCAGCTAAAATGAGAGTAGCATTAATGTGCTCTTGAGAAAAACAAGAAGCCTCATTAGTTCATGAATCAAATAAAAGACTATACTGCCCTTGCTGGAAGTGAGACTCAGGAAAGAACAAGTAATAATCAGCATGAGATGGAGTGTGGTGTGTGTGTGTCTTTGAGTATATGCCCATGTCTGCATGTGAGTGTATACATGTCTTTCTATATAGTTTATGTATCCACTCATGTGTGTTCTTATATATGCACCCATGTGTGAATACATGTCCATGTGTGTGTGTTTGTCTATGTGAATTTCTGGTGTGCATTTGTGTTCAAAGCCCTTCTATGTGCCTGTGGAACCTCATGTGTTTCCATATGTACCATATGTTTTTCCATGTATATACATATGTCTTGTGTATATGAATGTGCACAGACTATGTGCCTTTGTGTGGGGTCTGTGCCATGTGCTTGTGCATGTGCCTTTGTATGTGTGTGTATATTGCTTGTACATAGTGTAGGTGAATAAATTGGGTGGGAGGGAGAAGTGGGGAAAGATACACTCAGAGTCTAACCCAGAGGTTAAATGGTTGTATACATTGAGTTTTGAACTCATCCTATAGATACTGGCAGGTTTCAAATCAGAAAATGCTATGGATAGATTTGCATTTTTTGACAGATTGTATTGGTTATAGTAATGAGCTGACAACTGGACAGGAACAATTCTATAGAGAAAAAAGGATATCTATACATTTTTATAACTTGCTCAAAATTAGATAAAAATATTTAAAGCTAACACTCTTATATACTCTACAGAATGCATATTCTTTTTCTGTAGGTGTCTAAAACCCTGAAATAAAAACTGAAACCATCAGTTCCAGAGGAGGGTGGTTTAACATGTCATGTGCTTAAGCACTAGGTTTAAGTTCAGTATATTCGAAGGCATCTCATCAGCTTCCTTATCTCGTTTTGTGAGAAGGACCTCACAGTTCTCCTTGCTCTTGGACTGAAGAGTAAATAAGACCCTCATGTGGCTGTGAGCCTTGTCCTCAGTTTGCTGGAGTCGGAGCTAAAAATTGAACTCAGAACTCAGAGCAGAAATTTACTGGCTAAAAATTGAACTCAGAACTCAGAGCAGAAATTTACTGGCTTCTCTGCTTATAAGATGCCTTCAAATATACTGAAGGGAAAAACAATGCTCCCTAAACTTAGTGCTTAAGCACATGACATGTTAAACCACCCTTCTCTGGAACTGATGGTTCCAGTTTTTATTTCAGGGTTTTAGACACCGAAAGAAAATGCATGTGTTGACTGCTTCCAGAGGATGGGAGGGATTTTCTGCCCCCCTCCACTGCCAGTCACTTTTACCTCTGACGCACTCCCTCTTAATCTCCTTAATCTGGTCCATTTACACAAATACAAAGGGGTGATGTCACCATATGTGTAGTTAGAATATCTGTGCCTTTGAGGAAGGTTAACATCAAAGGACATACTTTTCCTATCCAGTCTTAGAGAGTGACTAATTTTAACTGCTCAGACTCTTCCATATCAATAGGTTGTGCTACATCATTGGTTGAAAAAAATAATAACGACAGAAGCTAAGAAAATGTTCAGGAATTCTAATCAATCCTCGACTAGTCATGTCTTTACCTGCCTCTACCTTGGAATATTATTCAGGGTTTACAGAATATGAGTGACAAAAAGTCCCCGTCTTCAGAAACTTAGACTTCAGTAAAGCCATTTAAATGATAAGCATGATCCTGAACATTTTAACTGTTAAGATGAAAATAATCAGTTTGAAGCATTTGACAAAAATATATGTGGAATATTGAGTAGACAAGGCCTGAGGAATGCATACAACATGGAGCTGCAGGGCACTGGACCTCATCACATACATGTGCACACAAGCCAAAATAGAGAAGTGCCACAGTAGGTGAGTGTCCAGGCAGCACATGGATGCCCAAGTTTAAAGTGGACGGTGGAAATGGTGCATGAGGGCATCATTGGAGGCTGTCAATGGGTCTTAAGTGACTCTGTCAATTTCGCTTCAGTTGTGTTGTTCTTACTCCAGCAGCTGTGATCAGCAGAGTGACATTGGGGGTGAAGCAGGGAGCTATTAAGATATTCTAGACAGAAGACAGTCAGGTCTTCAAGGTCAATTGTGCGGGTCATGGTGCAGAAAAAAAAATTAGAGCTAAGGAAAGATTTGTTTCAGTGATTGGATGAGGGAGAGAAAATAGAAAGAATGATTGACTCAATTTCCAAGCTTAGACAACTGGGTAGATGGTAGGGCTACTTTAAATAGAAAATGCAGAGATAGTAGGACTACAGTCCACAAGATGAGGAAGAGTTCAATTTTAAATATGTTTTGTTTGGTTTTTTTGCAGTGGTTTGGAATACCCACTGAAGATATGTCCAGCAAGTTGAATGTGTGGTGCTGAAGCTTGAGACATGGGTCAGAACCACATGTACAGACTAATGAGTCAGTGGGACACTGAAATAGAAGGACCATGAATGTGGCTGAGATGATCCAGGGGAGCATATCAATTAGGAGTAATGGCTGAGACCCAGCCCGAGTCTGGGAATCTCAATGTTCCAGGCACTAGTGGGGGAAAAGGGAGTCCATAAAAGAGACAAAAGGAAGAATCAAGACAAAAAAAAGGAAGAACAATGATTGAAGAGCCAGTGTCATGGAAGCCTATGGAGTAGAAGAAAAAGAGTGGACTTTGTGCAGCCTTGAAGTCCACACTTCTGAGCTGAGTACTGAGCTCCAAAGAGGAATTATCCTGGATAAGAAGATGGGGGAGGGCAAATCTATAAGGGACACCAACCCTGTGAGATGTGAGCACCCATGGATACTCACCACAAGTCTACAGATTTCTGTTTTGAGAGCATCAGTGCATAGCATGATGCATTGTGCTGAACAAGGGCTTAAATATAACTTAATCAGAGCAGAGTGACTTCTGTAACAAAACAAATCAAGTGACCAAACTGAGTGCTGTTCAACTGAAAACCATAATAAACAGGTAATATTTATGCTCAACTTCCCCTAAGGCTCTTTTACACACATCATCTCATTTGAACCTCAAAATAACCCATGTCTCAGATAGCATTGTCCTCCTCACTTTAATATGAAGACTTGAGGTTGATGACTTGCCTGAGGTAGCACATGCCAGATGAGGGACTCGAACTTGGGTCTTCTGAATCCAAGCCCATGCTTTCACAGTTGTATCACACCGAGTCCCATTTTCTTTCACGAGTTCTTTGTATCTGGCACAGCATGAAAGAGAAACACGGGGCATTACAATATGCAGGTCCCAGGCAGGCTTTACCCTGGGGTTAATGAATGGCTAGTGTGATGTGGCTAATGTGACAACATTGACTTGCAGCTACAGAATGGGAATGTCCACTGAAATGCCTTGAGGCTGCTTTCCTCTGCAAAGTGCTGCTGTTTCCATTTTTGTCTGTCTGCCAGTTATACTCCTCTTCTTCCTCATCAACAGATGCGTTTTGTTTGGAATGGTGATATGTTCAGCACCAAAACTCACTTCCTCTGTTTCCCCAGCAAGGAGTGGCTGTGCAACTAGGCCCAGGATCAGACCTGGCTAGGCAGCCCTCTGTGCTCTATTTGCTCTGGGTCCTTCCTTCTTAGAAGATAAACACAATGGCTGGAGGTGTAGCCATCATTGTCTGAACACAGGTACCAAAACCATAGGCTAAGGATGGTGAAACAGGAAGATAGAAGAAGACTGGTATGATGGCACATTTGAGCTCTCCTATCAACCGTGAATTGCCCACTGATCCACTTCTTAAGTGTGAAAATCAAAGTCCTTACTTATTTAAGATGCAGTCTTGTAGCCATTCTGTTAATTGTTCAATGTCATCCCAGCTGACACAAACAACATCTATGCGGGTGTATCACAGTTTCACGGCCCAGCCCACTTCATTCATTGACTTTGCCTGTTACCTCCCTTTCTGTATCTGGGTTTGTAAATCACGGTTTAGAGGTATAAGAGTGGGAAGTCATTTTTTTTTTCACTCAAGGGAACACATGGGCAGCTTGTGTCAGGAAATATCATTTTTGAACCAAAGAGTTGCAATTCTTTCCAAATAAACTGTAGATAAGCAAAATGGTAAGATGCTTTACAGTCTAAGAGATAATAACTTAATGCTACAGGATAGCAATCAAGAGCTTCGGATTTTGAAGTTAACAGACCAACTCTGTTACTTGCTAGTTTTACTTTGAACAAGTTACTTAACTTCTGAGCCCTAATTTACTTATTGGCAAACTGATAATTATACCAATTTTATAGGATTGTTATAGGTATTAAATGGAAAATGTACTTTGTATAGTGTTTGGCACAATCAACATAGCCTTTGCTAGTGATAGACAAGAATATTAAGGGAGATTATCCTTGCTACTTCCCACATACACCACTTTGTACAACATATGCCCCTCCTGTCCTGCTCTTAGTGGGTCTCCAGGGTAGGAGTGTGGTGTGCTGAACCATTCTCAGTCCCACCCTTGGGGACCAATGGGGGAGGACAGACACAAGTGTCACAGGGTAAACTTGGAGACAGGACTTAGAGAAAAGTTCAAGCCACTGGCTTCCTCAGCAATTCTTGGAGAGGGCTCTGATGGAAGTGGGAGTGATTTTGAGAACCCAGGTCGCCTTCAGGTGAAAATTATAGCCTCTGTGGGATGATTTGCCCCAGAGCCTCAGACAGAGCCATGCAGCTCCTATTCTCAGCACAGCAAAAGCAAACAGAACTCCTCAGTGGAGGCCAGAGACCCAGGACCTGGGGCACCTCTCACTCCCTCACTTCCTGTTGGCTAACAAGAAAGTGAAAATCAACATCTTTCTTGCAAGATGCCAAGTTGTTGTACGGTACCTTTGGAACTTCCTTGTGCAACATGAGGATAAAAAGATAACGATCCTTATTTATAAACCTAAGTGTACTGTTCTCTAATCCAGGGTTCTTAACCCTTTTGAAGTCTCAAATTTCTTTGAGCATCAGATGAAAGCTGTTCTCCCTTTTTACAAAAATGCATATATATATACCAATTAAAGTTTGCTTATAATCGTACAGTTTTCAGAGATCCCTGAAGTCAATCCATGGGCCGGGAATGAATTCACAGACTAAGGTGAATAATTCCAATTCTAACCATTTTTCTTCTTTCTGTATATCCATCAGAGTCTCAGCATTCCCTATTTTATTTTTAGTGGGTTTGCAGTATAAGATAACAGTGAACTCTCCTTTCATAGTCTTCCATGAAAGCCTGGCTTCCCGGACTTACAGGCAATGGAGAAACAAATCTTGTTTTAGGTTTGTTTATCAGGGAGGGAGAGTTGTTTTCATTTTGTTTGTGTAGATGGTTGGTTTTCTTGTTTGAATTTTTTTCCCGATTTGTAGTTGTTGGCAATAGGCTTCCTGGCAGTACAAGGTAGAGATGCTTGGGCTTGTTTCCTCATGATGGTGGCAGGCCAGGCCAGAGGCTTACGGTTGAGCCAGTTTTTCAACAGGAAAAGGGTCACCACTGCCTTCTGCCCCTGGTTCCTATCAGTATGACCCACGTCACCAGCTGCCTCAGTGAAATGGGCTTCTCATTCATTGCTGCTTTTCATACTGCATTGTTGCTGAAGGTAATCTTAAGACCAAATTCCTATACTGGAAGACAAAGGTTAAAATAAGGAGCATGAAGAACTTGAAACTCTCATGCCCCAGAATTCAGTGTTTACCAGGGATGGGGAATCTTTTTCTGGATATTTATAACATCATTCAAGACCCATTTAAAATTATCAACTTAAAAAATTAGCCTGCTATATTTGGTCAAATATTTAATTAACTCACCTCTAATGGCAAGGCATGGGCAGACCAAATGATTTCACTGGCCTTATATGGCCTGAGGGCCAGACAGTCCCCATCCCTGGTTTAGACAATCAAATAGCTTCAATGTTGGCCCCTGATAAAATTGATCATTGATTACTGTTTACTACATGCAATGCACCTTCCTAAGCAACTAAAATGAATTACTTCATTTAATTTTCACAACAACCCTGTCCATAGGTGCTATTATTACCCACATGTTACAGCTGAGAAAACTGAACAGTTACAGACTTTATCAGAGAAAGAGAGAGAGAGAAAGAGAGAGAGAGAGAGAGAGAAAGAGAGAGAGAGAGAGAGAGAGAGAGAGGGAGACTTAAGGACTGACTACTTCCCTTACAGTTGAAAATTCAGTCCTCACAATAAAAAACATCTATTGTGAGGAAAACTAAAGCTCCCTGGATAGACTGTCATGGATAGAATATTAGAATATTCTGGAGTTCATAATGCAGTGCCAATAGCATCCTGGACGCTCCTTTCAGTAACAAACCATAGGTCACGTACTGCACTCGGCCTGGAACTCGGGTGTGCTGGCCCTGTCCACTGCACCATTTCTGACCCTCTAATGTAGCCAGGTGTCCTAGACCATATGCAATTATTGGCATCAGTATTATTCAGGACAGTGAATCTAAACTATGGAAAAGTCAAAAGATGATGCTACTTCTACTTGTGTCAAATTAGACACACACACACACACACACACACACACACACACACATCACTTCACTTCACTTAAATTTTATTGTTACATCTTTGTTTTCTTCTCCCCTTCTCTGTTTTTGGTTACTGGAACTCTTGGTTCAACCTTCCTCAAACTATCAGATCTACTGCACACACAAGTGGAAAACACAGTCAAGATATAAAGTTTGTTTTTGGATCCCTAACTTGCAGCTTCTCTAGTATTCCCCATGTCTTTATCCTCTCCAAAATAACTGGATCCCTCAGGACTGGATCAATTAGAAGTCCTTTACATTTAATGGGGATCTTGAAGCCTAGCTACCCCTCTCAGGGACATTTTGTATTTAAACTCTAGGTCTCATCATGGCATGAATGGGTGTCTTCCTGAGAAAGGTATCTGACATCCTAACTCTCCTGAGTGTGGGGGCAATACTTCGGGGTCACGTGACTCCATCCAGGGTTTCTGAAATGAGAGTGTAGGCATCCAACTGCTGCAGTTTCAGGTAAGAACTTCCTGAAAGGAGTTTTCACAGAGTCCTTGGTGCTCCTGGAAATGTGATTGTCACCCTCCTCCCAGAAATACTGAATTCTTCTAGGGCACGCTGAAATTTTCTGCCCGGAAGAAGCGGTGAAATGGATTCGCTCACCAACCGTTACGCTTAAGTAGAGAGTCTGGAAGTGACAGGTACTTCTGACAACTATTTAGAAATTGTGTCTGCCTGGATTTATTTTCATTTATCAAACATTATTTTGCTACCGTACCTAAGGAAGTGTAACTAATGTCTCCGATTGCACTTCCCCACACCCTGGCCCCATGCCCGCCAGCCCTGTGGGAGAAGGGCGTCAAGTGACATTGGCAAGACTGCTCTTTAATAGCCCACATTATTTTATTAAGGGAAATTTGTATTGCCCTTTTTCCCCTCTCAGAGGTGCCAAATGGGCAGATTTGGATTTTTTCTTGGCCGAGCGAATGAAAGACCAGCGAAGTGGCTTTGCTTGCTCTCCTCCTCCTCCCCCGCCCCCAGGCGCTTCCACCGCAAGTTCAGGAGGCGCCTGCAGAATCCAATCACTTTGAGCAGCTAAAATTTCAGGTTTGAGTTTCATCTCAGACATGCACAAAGCCGAGGCGCTGGTGACAGTATCAGAGTGGGGGTTGTTGTCGGTTGCCTGCCATTCTGCTGGGACTCCCAGCTGGCCCAGGTGTGTTCCCCGCAGGTAAGGCGGGAGGCCCTGCCGAATGCCACGTCTCTTTGTTGCATGTTATCTTGTTAGTTAAGCTGTCAAGAAAGTTGCCAGTGAAGAGGCTGGGAGTGGAGGGACACACAGAGTTTAATCCAATTAAAACTTCACCGGCTTTTCCACATTCCTGGCTTCCTGGCTCCAGCAAGGAAGAATCTTCTGAGCAGGAGGATGGCAAGGGGGGTACAAAAATGCATCTTAACTGTTTGTATGGCAGCAAGGCACCCTATCCAACATAAGACCACAGAGACAGGATCTGGGAGACAGAAAGAGCTCACTTTTAGCTGGTTTCTCATCCGCCTTTAACCTAGCGCTGTTTGGGGTGTAACAAGACTCACGGAGCTAGCCAAGCAAGGAAGCTCTGCCGCGTTCTGCCCACCAGAGGTTTTCTGCAGCAGATGTTCTGATCTGACTTCTAAGAGGGGATTTGGTGATCCCACGAAGGGCTTTCCTCTGAGGGCTGGTGGAGACGGCTGCAGCACTGGATGCCTTGGAATGAAAACTAACAAATGCGCTCACATTTAAGTCTCACCATCACATTTTGACACGTATTGACACAGATGGTACATTTTAGTGCTAAATCTATTTTTCTTTGCTCACAATGGGAAACAGGCCGCTCGAGCTCCCTTGACAGAACGGTTTCCGAATGAAACCTGCACTCACTCACAGCAAACCTGTGCGTGAGGCAGCCGCAGGGCCTTGCACACATCCTTCTGAAACGATGGCCCCGCGTGAGCAAGGGCAGGGCTGCCTCCTCGGGCTGAGGGCACGAAGGTGGAGGCTGAGGACTGGGGAGGAGGTGCAGGGGAAGGAAACAGGAGAGAAGGCCTGCTGGGATGGACGCAGCTGACTTTGACAGTCAAAGGCTGCCTTTCCATTTCGGTTTCACAGAAAGGATGCTCAGGACCCTGATGCTTCCAGAGAAATAACACCATGTGCACTCTTTCTAAAGCCCATTTGTCACCTGGGAAGATGTCCAGGATATATTGTTAAGTGAAAAAAGAAAATGGAATTATATGGTCCCATGAGTTAAAAAATCACACACACACACACACACACACACACACACACACACACACACACAGTGTATGTCTTGTGTACATGCAATACTATGGTAGTCCCTCCTTATCTGAAGATTTCGCTTTCTTTGGTTTTAGTTAATTGTGGTCAACTGTGGTCAGAAATGTTAAATGGAAAATTCCAGAAATAAACAATCCATGTTTTAAATTGCATGCCATTCTGAGTAGTGTGATGAAATCTCATGCCGTCCTGCTCTGTCCTGCCCAGTGTGACTCATCCTTTTGTGCATTCACAATGTATATACTCCCGCCCCTTAGTCACTTAGTAGAACCCTAGGTTATCAGATCAGTTATCGGAGTTAAAGAGACCATATCCATCTAACTTCTATTACATTATATTGTTACAATTCTATTTATTATTAGGTGTTGTTGTGAATCTATTACTGTGCCTAATTTAATAATTAAACCTTGCTATAGAATGCATGCATAGGGAAATACAGTGTATTTAGGGGTTGGTGCTATCCACAGTTCCAGGCATATCCTGGGAGTCTTGGAAAGTATCCTTCTCATATAAGAGAGGAACGGTTGTATTCATATTGGCCATCTCTAGCGGAGTAGGGCCAGTAAAAAATTATTTTACAGTTTTTTTTTATAATCAAGAAAACTTGAGTTCTAATAAAACAATGAGGTAATCAGGGCCAGTTTAAAATACACTTAGTTTTCTTACAGTACTGATTGCCTCCTAAGGACCAAGACAGCACTGACTTCTTATGTACCATAGAAGAATATGTGACTAATAGTTGGTATCATTTAATATTTAGTGAATAAAGTGAAGTAATAATTTTTAAAGAAAGAGTGAATTTCAAGTTTCATCAGAAAGTCTTGTTAACAGAAGAAATGTTTTACCTTTTTTATGTGAAAAGTTAAAAAAATACCTTCTGGTAGGGCTTATATAATTATATTAAGGTGATTTCTAAATAGAAAAAAAATTACAGGCCTATTTAATAATCTGTTTTTTTAATAATCTGTTTCTACACACAGACAAAAGTCACAAGCTTAAAGTTTGCTTATCATTTGCAGGGAGGGAGTGGTCCTTGGAATTCTCGAAATCCGCCCATGTCCCAAGTTACTAATGGATGTTTATGCCAGATATGCTTATTAGAGTTAGCTGTGAAACTTACATGAGTTTAAAGCAATAGATCTTGGATATAGAGGAATGGGAAGACAGTCTTTTTAAAAATCTTACACATGAACTGACTCTCACATGATCATGTCTGATCATTGGGGTCCCCAAGTCTTTGGCTCAGAACGTCCCCTTGTGATTTTCACAGGTTTCTGCTTTTTGTTACTGTCGAAATGAGTAGGAGCTCCGGGGGAAGGCAGTTGAAATCCAGGGGGAGTGATTTCAGACAAGCTGTAAAGGAAAGGAGCCCCAGGAGTGATTCCCTGTGATTAGCTGAGAAGCACCCTGGGGATCTTGCAAGGATCGAATGTTCGTGTGAGTCCACTGTGGTGTGGTGCAATCTGAGGATAAGCTCCAAATCTTCCCAGAAGATGTAGCTGTCAGCTTCTCTCTACACCCCGTCTACTCTTTCTATTGATACGAACTAGTCCAACTCCTCCACAACCTGTGAGTTGGCATAGACTTTGTTTGGTAATTCCTTCAGGCAGCACTTCTCAAGTCTGACTGCACAATAGAATCACTTGGGGAAATTTTAAAAACCCCGGTGCCCTGGCCATATCCCAGCCCAGTAGATCAGCCTCTCTCTCAGGTGAGGCCCAAGCACTTTGGTTGCATAAAGTTCCCAGGTGATTCGATGTGCAGCCACTGCTTTACAGCCCTTGGTGAAGCTTTCCTCACAGCAGGCCTGGAACTACAAGGATACTAGTAGCTTCACTTGAGTTTCACCTCTGGATTCGGAGCATATACATTTCCCATGAATAAGCCTTTCAGTGAGTGACTGAATAGTAAACATCCTCACAGTTTATGGAATGAGATCACAATAAGGAATTCTTTTCAAGATGTCAGTCACTTCATTTCATTCTGCTGCAGTCCTTTCTGTCCTCATATCTCTCTAATTTATTAGTAGCACAGAAACATCACTCCTGCGGCCAGAGAAGCACAGCTAAAACTTTGTGAAGGTCAGTTGTTCATGAAGTAATGACCTTAGACCTTAGGACCCTCATTAGCACAAGTAATTATGAGCTAATTCTATTATTCTAAATTGTTGATCAGAAGACCAGAGCACATTAAAAAAATTCATAATTTTAGACAGTCAACGCTGGAAATATTTTAAACCATATTTATAAATTAACCAGGATGTTTTCCATTGTAAATACTAGGAACTAAACTCCAAGCAGATCAAATAACAACATAAAACAAAAAACAACTAAACTTTATTGGCTCATCCAGGGATTGAAGTACCGTTTGACCCAAGTGCTCAAAAAATGTCACACTTCTTTTCCAACAGCATTCAACTCTGTTCTTTGTCATGCACTGAAGTTTCAAGCCTTTTCTTTCCAAGTGGCAGGAAAATGGCCATTAGGTGTTCAGTCTTCCATGGTCTTCAAATCATTATCCTTAACACATAGAAATAAGTCTTTACTTTCAGAACATGTAACTGATAGACTAGTTGTGCTCTGGGATTTATCATTTTGGACAGAAAATTAGAGTTCCATGTTTGGCCAGGCCTGGATCACATGACCACCTTGTGAAGGGTAGGCTGGTACTATGAATGGCAGTCCCAGTGGACACCTGGGAGGAAGCACAGCTCATCCACAGAAGAAAAGCATTACAGGAAGTATTCTATGTCTACCATAGCATGTCAATTGTGCCCCATGGTTTTCACTAACAATATCATTGTACAGGAGAAAAAAACTTTCTCAAATATTACTATCAGACACTATCAATCAATAACTATTACCTAGTAAAATGTTATAAATAAGTCTTTCTAATCCATTAAATATGCTTTCTTAATGCTATACCATGAGACACTAGACTGAATTTCTATTTGTTTTAGAAATAATTTTTTGTAGAAAACAAAATAATTCCTATCAGAGTATTTCTTCAGTAATTAACAAAAAAATACACCAATATTACTATAATATAGATATGGTAGAATTAAGTTTTATTATTTTCTTATAGTTTAAAAAATTTTTAAAGTACATAAAATATACAATAAGTGAATATATATATATATATATATATATATATATATATATATATATACTGAGTGGCCAGATTATTATGATCTCTGAATGCATAATAATCTGGCCACTCAGTGTACATCCTATGTAATAAAAGGCTAATATTCAAATTGTCCCCTGGACCAGGAGTTCAACCAGCAGGCTGGCTGACCAATCACCCATGTCCCCTCCCCTTAGGCAGCCTGGCCAGACCCCATCCATGCATGAATTCATGAACTGGGCCTCTAATACACACTCACACACACACACACACACACACACACACACACACACTGACTGGCCAGATTGTTATGTGTTCAGAGATCATAATAATCTGGCTATTCAGTGTATACCAATATAACCACCACTCATATCAAATCATATCACACTGCCAGCTCTCCAGATCCCTCATGTGTGCCCCCGTCCCATCATTGTACATTACAACACCTCCCCTCAGCTTGAGGTTATCCTCATCCTGACTTTGATGGTTTCCACTGTCTTTCTAATTTGACCACTGATGTAGCCATCCCTAATGGTGTGATAATTAATTTTGAACTTTATATAAGTAGAACAGTATGTATGTATTCTTTTATGTTTTGCTTCTTATGTTCAGTTTGTTTAAAAATATTCATCCATATTTTTGTAGATAACTGTTCTTGCTTATTTTTATGATTGTGTAGTATTGTATAAATATATCATAATTTATTTAATCAATTTTTGATAAGTGTTTTGGATTTTTTTTCCAGCAGGAGCTTTTATGAACAATGCTGTTATGAGTATTCCCACATGTATATATCCTTATATACTTTAACATGTATCAGGGTCACATGGAAGGTATGTTAAAACACCAATTTCTGGGACCCACCTCAGAGTTTCTGATTCAGTAGGCCTAGGGTAGAACCCAAGTATTTATCTTTTTTGCAATGTAAGTTCCAAGATGCTGCCAAAACCACCAGTCTGGGAAAGACACCGTGAGAACCATTGCTCTGCCGCCATTTATTCAAACTTGCTCCTTGGACCAGCTTAACATGTCTCACCCAGGAGTCAGTTAGAACCTCAGAATTTCAGATTCCATCCAGACCTATTAAATCAGAATTTTAATTTTAATAAGATCCCCCAGGTAATTTGGATGCATATTAAAGTTTGAGAAAAACGCTATTGGTTAAATATATCTTGAAGTGGATGTCTTTTGCTGGGTCATAGTAATATAGACATTCTTTAAAACATTTCTGGATAATGTCAAACTGTTTTTATAGCAGACTTACAATTTATACACCAACCACCAGTCTTATGTATATTTTCAGATATTTTTCAATTGGCTAAAAAAAAGACAGAATAAATTTTAACTTAAATAAAGCTTCTTAAAATGTTTCTAACTTATTATCTAAAAATCATTCTATTATCTTAAGTGGATTAAAATGGTAAATAATATGAGCCCCTTAGTTATTCCATATAGTCCCCCTTTGCAATTTAGAGAAAATTATGACTTCTTAAAGATTAAAAAAAATATAAAGTAATAAAGGGCTCAAATACTATTAAGTAATTTCTTTTGGACAGGTGGCATTAATCAGTGGCCATAACCTGATTTTTAAAATATTTGAAGTTATAAGTCAACTTTTAATCATAAAAAATATAAAGCTGCCGAAACCGGTTTGGCTCAGTGGATAGAACATCGGCCTGCGGACTGAAAGTTCCAAGGTTCGATTCCGGTCAAGGGCATGTACATTGGTTGCGGGCACATCCCCAGTAGGAGGTGTGCAAAAGGGGGCTGATCGATGATTCTCTTTCATTGATGTTCCTAACTCTCTATCCCTCTCTCTTCCTGTCTGTAAAAAATCAATAAAGTATATTTTTAAAAATATAAAGCTTTGGAGATGCTTTCAATTTTAATATGGAAACTTTCAAATGGAAGTGATGCAATCTTAACTTGTTCTATTTTCATAAACTCTGTAGGATGAGTGTTCAGTGACTTTCAAGTTCCATGCTGTATGTTCAATTGCCTTCATACAAAAATTTGTGTTTATTTAAAATTTCCTTCATACAAAAATATAATTTTTATGATGGTATTAAAAGCTTGGTGGAGCATTCACTTCTTTCTTTTATTCTTTTATTTTAGTTTAGATGTACAATTCAGATCTAATGTATGCCATAGGCCTTTGCCATCCTCTGTAAAAATGTTATTAGGATAACACACACAATGGTGGGGAAAACACTTCTACAAAGAAAACATGAAAAGTAAGGAAATATAAACATGAACAACTTCTAATATTGTTCTCCATATTTTTAGGTATGTCCCCAAATACACTTTATACCAAAAAAAAAGCAATATGAAAAGCGCATTCAAAATATTTCATGTATTTAAATGTGGATTCATTTAATGCTTTTTTAATTGCACTAATAATATTACAGTGGTTTCCAGTCTAATTAAAGGATAATTAAGTGCAGAACAATACTTTTTTAAAAAGTATCTCTCTTTTACAATATAATCACTTATGCTAATGCACTATAAATTGAAATGGTAATAATATTGGAGACAAAATGAAGCTTGCAATGGAACTCTATAATAGTTTAGTATATTAGTACCATTCTATATATAGATGTGAAAGGAAAACTTTGCTAATAAGAGTTTCATTTCGCCGAAACCGGTTTGGCTCAGTGGATAGAGCATCGGCCTGCGGACTGAGGGGTCCTGGGTTTGTTTCCAGTCAAGGGCATGTACCTTGGTTTAGGGCATTTCCTCAGGAGGGGGTGTGCAAGAGGCAGCTGAGTGATGTTTCTCTTTCATCGATGTTTCTAACTATCCCTCTCTCTTCCACTCTGTAAAAAAAATCAATAAAAAAAAAATATATATATATATATATATATATATATATATTTTTTTTTTTTTAAAAGAGTTTCATTTCATTTATTTGCTAATTCAAGTGGCACTTCATCACTACCACCTCTCTGTGGTAAAAATTTTAGTCCATAAAATAAGTTAATAGATTTTGTAGATTAATTTGGTAGATTTTTTTTGTATGTACACCAGCTTTTCAGAGATTATATTTCATTCTGACCAAGGGCAGTGCAGTAACCACCCAGTTGATGATTATCATGGCAATTGTGTGCTAAGAACTCTTGTTCTGGCCATCCCAAAGGTGTATTTGACATTACAGTACGACTTTACTCACTCAATAGATTCACCAATCTCCCCATCACACTTTCAGAAAAACAAGTCATCTTACAGTCCTTTCATGATTATTCAGCTTGACCTAAACTCAAGACACTTACTCAACTGTGTTCTCCTCTTTCTGACTTGCACTACCCAGATTACCACCCATAACCACTACCCACCTGACTCTAGTTCTCCCAGATTACCACCCATAACCACTACCCACCTGACTCTAGTTCTTGCCAAAGTTCTGGGTCTTACTGATTAATATTATAAGCATAGTTACAACTTTAGGTTGTTTAACTCTTGCTGTGCACAATTACTGTCATCTACAAGAATGTGGGTGTCCCATCTATGCCTCTGTAAGCGGTGTGTATTGCAAATGGCACTCATCTGGGAGAGAGAAATGACTTTCCCAGGCCCCCTCCCAAACTCAGGTGCCCTGTTCCTACATGGAGGGATATGAGGGGCAGCATAAGGCTCTGACTCCTGAAATATATCTCTTTCACCAGGCTCCTATGTTCATGAAATATCTACCATGGGAGGCACCTATTGCAGTTGAGGCATTGCCTCCAGAAAGTCCTTATAAAAATGTCATCACCAGGAAACAGAACACCAGAATGTAGCCCTCAAACATCTCTCTGTACACATGTACTATTTTATGTTAAGATATAATGAAACACAAGATAGAAGTTGTGATCACAATAGCAAAGTATAAATTTGAGAACAAGCAGCACTCTTCCCATAACTTGCCCTGATTAAATTCCTAACAAGGGCCATCTCATAATCAATCCTCTTAAAAGTATTGCCAAACCTCACCTTATTACTATGTCATTTTGTCCTCGATTTTAAGTGCAGTGACAATTTCAGCCCAATCAACCTTAGTTAAAAACAATTATCATGAGAAGTGATTAAGAAGTACCAATTGGTAGTTATAAAATAATCATGAGGATGTAAAGTACGGCATACCATCGTCAATAATATTATGACAATTATGTATGGTGCCAGGTAGAAACCAATATAATAATATTGAAAGTAAACTGTAATTAAAAAATAAAAATTAAAACACAGAGACAAAAAAATGAAAACAAATACCACAATCTAAAAAGAAGTTCATGCCCCACTTATGCCTTACCTGTTCACTCTGTAGGTACTTGCTGTTCCTAATGGCACTCATTTAGAACTAAATCATAACTTTTCCCAAGCTGGTTACTAAACTGTGGTGTTCTATTCCCACATGGAATGTCATGAGGCTATGCACTTATTAATGGGTATCTTTGACCAGTCAACAGTTACAAGGACTTTCTACTATTGCCCCCATAAGGTCGTCTTTAACATACACCTTATCAGGAAGAGAAGAAGGAGGAGCAGAACATAGACTTTCTTAATACCTCTTTGGATGTGACTATGAATTTAGCTAAAGGTAAACTATGAGATACAAAGCTAACATTTTGATGGAAATAAAATATAGGAAGTCTAGAGCCAAAGGCACTGTTCAGACTGGCCTAGAGAGGTTCTCGATAATCCTGGGACAGTACAGATATATATGAGGCTCTTGGAAGATTGGTTAGATAAGGAGCCTCTTTAAGAGAAACTAGAATCTTATATAATCTTATATAATAAAAGCACAGTATGAAAATTGACCCAGTGGCAGAACAACTGGCCGATATGATGCACATTGACCACCAGGGAGCAGACACTCAATGCAGGTGGTCAGTGACATCTGGAGTGTTCTATTCATAAAGTATATTGACCTGGTTTGCCATTGATAAAAGAGGATCATAGAATATACTGTATATGAAGATGGACAGTCCAATAAACTGGTGCACCTGTTTTGTTTCTTCACCTAGTCCAGATGCATCAGGTAGGACTGTCACTGCCAAGTTGTTCAGTCACCAAACAGGCACAAAACAGTGCAGTTCTTGTGGTAGGACATGGTTGGTGATATTTTACTTTTTAACTAGAGGCCCAGTGCACAAATTCATGCACCAATGGGGTCCCTCAACCTGGCCTGCAGGCTTGGGCCAAAACCAGCTTTCTGACATCCCCCGAGGGGTCCTGGATTGTGAGAGGCCACAGGCCAGGCTGAGGGAACCCACCAGTGCACAATGGGGACTGGGGAGGTTGGCCAGATAGGAAGGGACCAAGGGAGGGCTCTAGGACATGTCTGACCTGTCTCTCTCAGTCCCAATTGTCTGGACCCCAGCAGCAAGCTAACCTACCAGTCAGAGCATCTACCTCCTGGTGGTCAGTGCACATTGTAGCAACTGGTCAACCAGTCTACTGTCTGCCCCCTGGTGTTCAGTGCACATCATAATGAGCTGTTGAGTGGTATTAGCATATTATTAGCACTTTACGCTTTGATTGGTTGAATGGTTGACCAGATGACCAGGCACTTAGCAAATTAGGCTCTTATTATATAGGAGTAGGAGTTCAGTGAATGAATTTGTACACCTTGAAAGGAACTGTGGGCTGTGAGGCTACAGTAGACACAAGGGCAGGTCTGGGCCCATCCTCCTCAACCCCACCTGGCCCCTCCTGCTGTGGCCCCCCAGGCCCCTAACTGCTGGCAGCCCTGCTCCCATCGCCACTGCTCCCACACCTTGATGGTGACGGCCCCACTTGCACTCACTGATGGCATGGAGTGATTAGGGCTGGCATCAGCAGTGGGTGCGATTGGGGCCAGTGCTGTCAGCGGGTATGGGCAGCGGCCGCTGCCCCAATAGCCCCTCAGGAACAGGGAGAGGTGGAGAAGCCCTCAGGGGTAATCAGGGTCAGCAGCTGCCTCTTGCACCCGCTGATGGTATCGAGTGATTGAGACTGGCACTGGACACCAGCAGCAGGTGCAAGTGGGGCTGGCACCGGCAGCAGATGTGTGCACCCTGCGGGACCGCGATGCACGGGAGCAAAGAATTTTCAGTAACCACCAGAGGCTCACCCCAATGACAGTGACTGGCACCTGGCCTTGGTCTGGCGCCCCCTCTCACCTGCTTCACCATCCCTCCACAGCCAGCACCAGCCATGTTCTGCACACGTCCCCTAGTGGTCAGTGGACATCATAGCGACTGATTGTTTGGTTGTTCGGTTGTTCTGCCTTTCCGTCTATTGGCATATTAGCCTTTTATTATACAAGATTAATGAGAATACACAAGTATGAGAGTTAGAAACCAGAAAGAAACCTTGTATATAACATATTTGGGGCAGTGGTTATACTTTATAAATCTGAGAAAAAAATAGCTTATTAAGTGGGTAATCAATATCTTGGGAATACAAATTTTATTACCTAAGTTTGGGGTGCATTAGTAATGCCTGACACAGTCAGGATGGTAGTTGCCAGCCCTTACCTGGTGCTTTTGTCTCAGGGACAATTTAGGCAAATTCAGACCAGACTGTACAGGAAGAAGTGCTCGCTCGGCATACACCCAACCCAACCTTCTCTGTGCCATGTGATCACAGGCTAGAAGTGCTTTCTTTAGCGTATCATTGCCTAACCTGTCTTTTGGTAGTCAGTGTACCTTATCAGCCAGTAATTGCAGGTACCTAAAACCTTCTATGCTTCACTACCTAGGCATAATGAGGTGGATTAAGGAAAGGAGACCTGGCTCCTTACAAAGGCCCTTAAATGGATTAGAACGTGTTATTTTTCTGTGCAAACAGCTTAGGCCACTTTGAACACATTGTACCTATAATGCCATGGACTTACCAGCTCTTTCATGCCTGACCTCAAAGCACGCTGCAAACCAAGTGCGTTCTTCGTTTTATAAAGATGATGGAAAGGATGGAGTGAGACATAATAAAATGGAAACTTGAGTTTACAGTTCTTTTAGAGGGACCATATAATGAGAATAGTTGCTTGCATAATGCAAGTTACCAACAAATAAACAAACAAATCAATAAAAGCTGTGCTGAGGGAAATGAGTTTTACCAAAAAAGGAATCATCTATATTAGCTGTCTAGTTGAATCAAATTCATATTGTAACTCCTTAATATGCCATTGTCTTGATCTATGTATGTATAAGCCAGTTATTTTATTAAGTTTATCTTATTCTCTGTACAATCACTTAAGCTTATATAAAGATAATTGCTGAGTCATCCAATCCAGGGAACAATCATTAAATTCCAATATATGAGAAAGTCATAAGTAGATAAGAGTCCAGAGACAGTTCCAAGGAAAATGTGTAGGGCACAAGAGAGGGTCATTACTCACAATCACTTTTTCTAAGAAGTCTTATCACATATATTAGTATAGCCACTTCACAAATATTTATATTACTATGTGCCAAGTACTGTTTTAAGCTTTGAGAACAGAGCAGAGAAGGAAAATAGAAAGTTCCTGAAGAACCTGGGAAAAAATAAAGGATCTGGTTATAACCTGAAAGTCTCCAGTATTTAGGTCAGTATCAGAGAAAGCAGCTAAAGAGATGAAAAAGGAGTAGCCAGTGATGCAGGAGCAAAACCAGGTCAGTGTAATATCAGAGAATCAAAGAAAATGAAGGGCATGGAAAAGGGAGGATGTTAACTGATTAGAAAGTCTTTAAGGCCTGGCCAGTGTGGCTCAGTTGGTTGGGTGTCATCCTGGGCACCAAGGTGTTGCAGACTTATTCTTCCAGGTATAAGTTCCAGGTCAGCCACATGCTTTGGTTGAGGGTTTGATCCCCAGTAGGCAGCCAATATTCTTCTCTCACATAGGTTTTCTCTCTCTCTCTCTCCCTCTCCCTTCTTTTCTCTCTAAAAATTCAACAAAAACATATTTAAAAGAAATAAAGGAAGGAAGGAAGGAAGGAAGGAAGGAAGGAAGGAAGGAAGGAAGGAAGGAAGCCAAGCCTTTGAGAGGGAGTACAATACAAAGAGAAGAGGCTATTTGATATGGCAACATAGAAACAAACATCCTCCATGACCAGCCCCGACTCAATGGAGATGTAAATATAGAAGCCTACTTTGCAGGGCTTGAGAATAAAATATGAGGTAAGGAAGTGGGTAGGGTGACTACAGACACTTTATTACAGTAAATTTTGTAGTGAATAAGGAGTAAAGAAATGAGAGACAGTTGGAGGGAGATGTAGGGATGGAGAAAATTTTTAGAGATAAAATAGCAAGCTACTTGTTGATGGATAAGATACAGTAGAGTGGGAGAAATTGATGATGGTTGCCAGAAGGAAGGCCTTAAAAATGAAAGATGGGGTAGGACCATAAGCACAGGAACGGGGTAAGCCTTTTATGGTTGCAGACACACCTTATTCATAGTAATAAAGAGGCAATATTTGAGAACTGACATGGGCAGATTGTAATTTCAAAAGTAGAAAGATGTGGGACCTATTGGTTTCTTTAACAAATATATATATATGTAATAAGCAACCCCCTAACCACTCCCCTGACATCCTGGTCACCCCAACTACCCTCCTCCTCTGGAGGCTTGGTCCCTCCCAACTGCCCCTCCTCTGCTGGCCTGGTTATACAGGACTGGCCTCCCTTGATGGCCATCTTGTGGCAGCTATCCTGGTCCACATGGCCATCTTGTGTGTTGGAGTGATGGTCAATTTGCTTATTATCCATATATATATATATATATATATATATATATATATATATATATATACCAGGATTGGGCCTAAATGGGCAGTCAGACAACCCTGAGGGGTCCCAGATTGGAGAGGGTGAAGGGTGGGCTGAGGGACACATACACCCTTGTATGAATTTTGTGTACTGGACCTCTTATATATATATTAAGAAATGTTTTCATCTAAAAATTGTGGTATAGTATTTAGGAGGACCAAAGGGAGAAAAGAATGGTATGAAAAGTATAAATGAGCTCAGTTCTGTAGTCTTTTGCTTTTCTCCAGCAATATCCAGCTTTAGAAGCTTAGGATTAGGGGTTGGGCTTCATCAGGATTTCAGCTTTGTCAAACAAAAGTACTTATAAAAAGGAGAGGTTTTTAAGATGCATGTAGTATTTTAGCAAGGTAAGGGAATAAGTGAGAATCAGAAAACACATGTAAAGGGAGAAAATGCAAATGCCAATAGATCAGATAGCTAAGTGCAAAGAATCGCTCTAGGTTATAGAATAGGGTCCTGAAGATCAGACCTTGAAGGCAATGTAGTTAACAGTGTTGAGAAGAATAAGGTGGGTGACTAAGGAACCTAAGATATAGTCAGGAAAACACTGATGGTAGCAAAAAGGCAAAAGAACAGACTGCCAATGTATAAACCTGAGTAGAATGTACAAATGGAACTTATAGAATATATGGATATTAATTATAGAATAATTTAAGCTGCTATAATAAAGAGACCACAAACACAGTGGCCTCAATAAGATAAAAGTTTCTCTCTCTCTCTCTCTCTCTCTCTCTCTCTCTCTCTCTCTCTCTCTCTCTCTCTCTCTCTCTCTTATGATAAACTGGATATAGGCAAGAAGACAAAAGAAGTAGGCTGCTGTGCTGCCTGAGGTCATCCAGGGACCCAAGGACTCTGCCTTGTTTTCCCAGCACCTGGATGTAGGTCTCATTTCTGTGGTGAAAGCTGGCTCATCTCCATCATATCCAGGGGAAAGTTAAGGGCAAACTGCTTCCTCTTTTTTCTTCTTTTTTTTTTATTAAGGTATTATATGTGTACATATTTTTCCATTGCCCCTCCCCCAGCTCCCAAACATGCCCTCCCTCCCCAGAGTTTTTCATCCATTGGTTTTGCTTATATGCATCATACAAGTCCTTCGGCTGATCTCTTTTCTCCCTCATATCTCCCTATTCTCCCTGCTGTAATTTGACAGTCTGTTTGTTCCCTTACTGTCTCTGTATCTATATTTTTGTTCATTAGTTTATAATGTTCTTTATTATCCATAAATGAGTGAGGTCATGTGGTGTTTCTCTTTCAATGACTGGCTTATTTCATTCAGCATGATGTTCACCAATTCCATCCAGGTTGCTGCAAATGATAAGAATTCCTTCTTTTCTTTTCTTTTTAATATATTTTATTGATTTTTTACAGAGAAGAAGAGAGAGGGATAGAGAGCAAGAAACATTGATGAGAGAGAAACATTGATCAGCCGCCTCCCACACTCCTCCCACTGGGGACTTGCCTGCAACCAGCGCACATGCCCTTGACCGGAATCAAACCCGGGACTGCTCAGTCCACAAGCCGACGCTCTATCCACTGAATAAACCGGCTTCGGCAAGAATTCCTTCTTTTTTATGGCAGAGTAGTATTCCATTGTTTAGATGTACCATAGTTTTTTGATCCAATCATCTGCTGATGGGCACCTAGCTATTATAAATTGTGCTGCTATGAACATAGGGGTGCATATTTCCTTTCTGATTGGTGTTTCTGGTTTCTTAGGATATATTCCTAGGAGTGGGATTACTGGGTCGAATGGGAGTTCCATTTTCAATTTTTTGAGGAAACTCTATACTGTTCTCCACAGTGGTTGCACCAGTCTGCATTCCCACCAGCAATGCATGAGGGTTCCTTTTTCTCCACAACCTCGCCAACACTTGTCATTTGTTGTTTTGTTGATGTTGGCCATTCTGACAGATGTGAGATGGTACCGCATTGTTGTTTTGATTTGCATCTCTCGGATAATTAGTGACATTGAGCATGTTTTCATGTGCCTCTTCGCCTTCCTTCTGTCTTCTTTTGAAAATATTCTATTTAAGTCCATTGAACATTTTTTAACTGGATCATTTATCTTCCTTTTATTTAGTTGTATAAGCTGTCTGTAGATGTTGGAGATTAAACCTTTATCAGTGATAACATTTGCAAATATGTTCTCCCATACAGTGGGCTTTCTTGTTGTTTTGTTGATGGTTTCTTTTGCTGTAAAAAAGCTTTTTATTTTGATGTAGTCCCATTTATTTATTTTCTCTTTAGCTTCCATTGCTCTAGGGGCAATATCAGTGAAGAAGTTCTTTAGGCATATATCAGAGATTTTGCTGCTTGTGGATGCCTCTAGTATTTTTATGATTTCCTGTCTTATGTTTAAGTCCTGTATCCATTTTGAGTTTATTTTTGTGTATGGTGTAAGTTGCTTCCTCTTAAGGAAGTGAGCATATTACTTCTGCTTACACATAACTGACTATATCTTAGCATTATGATCACACCTCAATAGTCTGTGGTTGAATGGCCACTTGTCTAGCCAAACCTCAAAGGTTTATATTAGTAAAGGAAGAAGGGGGAGAGAGGACAATGGATAACAATTAACATCTCTCCCACAAATACTAGTCACCACGAATAATGGCAACGTGATAATGGATATATTTCCATGAAACTGGAATTTTTATTTCATAAAAATTATGACTTAATTGATTCCTATATTTATTTATAAAACTCAGTCATTGAGTTTTTGCTCTGTACTATTGGCATTAAAAATAAAACAGCTAGCTATTTTTACCAGCAAAAGTGAGTTTGTTTGGAAATAGCAGACAACTGCAGTTCAGGATAAGGATATTACAGCAAAAATGTAGATAGATAAGTTCAGTAAACTAAGGAGAGGAAAATTATAGAGAAAAATTAAGAAGTTGAGAGGGGTTGTATTGAAGCATTGAACAAAAGTCCATTGGAGGGAAGAGAGACTCCTGAGTGGCAATGGCTTCTCAATGGCTGAGCTGCGATGGTTCCCCTTGGCTGGGCAAAAGGAAAATCTTTCTTCTTCCTTCTGGGGTAGTAGAGAAATGCCACTTCTTGTTGGGAGTGCAAGGTAGGCCTCTTCCTCATGGGGTGTTTAATTGATGGTATCAGTGCATAAGTTTCTTGTTATTTATCTTCACAATATCAATATATAAGCAGGGTGTACTTATAAGGTTCTAGCTCAAACTCTTTGTCAGAGGATCTAAACAAACAAACAATATAGCTAATGCTATAACAGATTATAGACACTATGTCAGAATAATGTCCATAATAAAGAATCTCTCTGGGTCAGATGATCACAAGCAGGGGTGAGGAAAAACTTTCTGGAGAAGGTGTGGCAGGAAGAGTATCAGTGTAGTGATCTGTTATGTGTCGTGTGGCTTTATAGGGCTCTGCAGTGACACAGTGCTCTCACATTCACTCTTCTCATATGCTCCTCCAACCATTCTTTGTGGGGAGTTTGCCCAGTGGTATGATTTACATTTTACAGAAAGTAAACTGAGGTTCAGTCACTTGCCTGAAGTCTCAGTTAGTAAACAGCAAAGCTGCTTCTTTTTATTTTTTAAAACATATTTTTTATTGATTTTTTTACAGAGATAGTTAGCAACATCGATGTGAGAGATACACTGATCAGCTGCCTCCTGCACACTCCCTACCCTCAACCAAGGTACATGCCCTTGACCAGAATTGAACCTGGGACCCTTGAGTCTGCAGGCCAATGCTCTATCCACTGAGCTAAACTGGCTAGGGCCAAAGCTGCTTCTAAATTTCAACCTCATGATTTATAAGAGCAAGAGTCTTCCCAAGATGTTATGCTTGGGGTTATGAAGAGTAGACTTAGAAGAATAAAATGTGGAGAGGTGAGGGTTTTTGTGTGTGTGTGTGTGTGTGTGTGTGTGTGTGTGTGTAGATTCTAATTATAAAAAAATAATTTGAAAAGCAATTGTTTATTAACTGGAGAAATAGGTCAATGCACAGCAGACCACACAAGGTGGAATTCTGAAGAAGAGTGGAAGCAAGCCAGCTATTGCATTATTCTCATTATTCTCCCAATGGAGGCAATTTACAATTATATAAGGCACCATGCTCCTGAGGCATAGTATACCAAAATAACTTAAAGTGACATTACATGGCTTAAGCATTCACTTCTTCCACCAACTTTGGCTCCCAAAAAGATATAGCTATTTTCAGAAATCTAATTCAATCTCAAAAAATAAAGATTTGCCATGTGGAAGATATTACAAAAGGACTGGAAAAGCAATTTTGAAAAGAAGTTCCAAAAGTGTTGTTTTGAGCAGCAGCAGCAGCTTTAACTTGGCAAGGTATCTATGTGGAAGCAGACAAAGGCTGAAGATCCCAACATAGGTGAGAGTGCAACCATGTTAACTTACTGCCAGATCTTGGAAATAGTATCACTTATCTCTCTGTCACCTTTTGAAGGTTGTGCCACTCCTATTTACTAAGGCAAAGAAAAATAAGGAACAAATAGCATCTAGATTAAAAAGTGTATTGGATCTCTAATGCGTACGAGTTGAGGCTGAATTCCACTTACTTCATTCAATAAGTTTTATTGCCTCCTCCCATGTGTTAAACACTCTAGCTCTAGGTAGAGAACACAGACTTTTCTCTGTCTCTGTCTTGCTTTTTCTATGTCTTCTTAGAAAATAGTTTGCTGCTCTCATCAAGTTCACAGAATCAAATGGGGAGGGCTAATACGTCAGACACATAAACAAACTTGACTGATGCATCTCAAAGGGAAGAGCAGAGGGAAAGAGATTAAACAAAGAATGTGCATGCCTGTATGCTTAACCCAGGAACACAGAGAGTAGTGTCGTGAAGGCCTGGGGAAAGGTGGGAGTTGATGGAGGGGGTCAATGGGAGAAGAAAAGAGGACATCTGTAATACTTTCAATAATAAAAATAGATTTTTTTGAAAGAAAGCATGCCAAAAATTCCATACTGTTAGCATGTGCAGAGGAAAACTTATTCTTGGGATAAATCAAGAAAAGAAGCTTAGGTGAAAACTTGGAAAGTGAATAATGTTCATCAAGCTTGTGGGAATTATTGGTTGGAGGGAGAAAGAAAATTGGGGCACAGTATTAGTAAAATGTTAAATTTGCTGATTACCAATGGCAGGAATTTATCAAACTCACCCTCTAAATTATACTGCCTTAAGGACAGATAGTATCCAAACACAATAATTTTTATTTAAAGGCCTAAAAGCATTTGTGAATATCATCAAAATTCTATCATAAATTACAGCATTCACTGGAAATGGTCGAATATTGATTCAGTTTTCACAAAGAGGCAAAAGTCATTCTGGAAAGTGAAATTAGTTAACTTCACCTCCATCTTTGGCACAATTTTGGAGCAACGAACACAACCAGCATGAATAAACTGAGCTTATAGAGCACAGATCCTCCCCAGCCACCTTCAATGCCCTTGGTCAGTTCCGGCCCCAGAGTCTCTAGGCTAGGTGAGCACTATCACACAAGAAAAACACGTGGCACATTTTCAGATACCTGGCTAAAATAAATTAAAAAAAAAAAAACTACATGATTCTTATTTTCCTGAGGAGAGGGTAGAAAAGCCTCAAAGCAAAGGCTTCAAATAGGTAGATTACAAGTAGATTAAATATTCTTTCCAGGGATTGTTAGTAATAGGAGAAGCCTTTCCATGGTGAAACAATGCAGTTCAGGACCCTTTCTGTTTGCGATGTGTGGCATATGAAATGGTAGTTAGAACACTCAAACTTCCTTTGTACTAAATAAACCACCAAACTTTTATTGCTCTAAGCAAGGGGGAAAAATATCCCCAAACTGAACATTACACAGAGCACACAAAAGCATCACAGATGACTCTCAGGAAGGAAAAATGCCCTAGGCTGGGCGCTGCTAACTTTCCTCTTTTCAGCTGATCTATTACCTGTTGGTTAATGCATAGCATTCACAGTTGTTGTGACTGTAAAAGAGATAAGAGGGCATATGTATAAAAATACGATTCTCCACACAATTTAGAAATATCAGTGTTCTCACGCTTTCCTAAACTTCTCGATGGAAATCACTAAATGCTGATTCTTATCTAATGAAACCTGCAAAACTTGGTTTCCCAATATTACTCATGCTATCCCTTGAGTAGTATCTCATCAGGGAATTGTAGAGAGTAATGCACTTGAATTAATATGTTCTTTTTGGATTTAAAGTTCAACTTGGAAACAAAGGAACAAAATAGAGAGCCCCCAAATAAACCCATGCTTATTTGTTCAATTAATTTATGACAAAGGAGACAACATATACGATGAGGAAAGCATTCTTTTTAATAAATGATGTTGGAGGAGAAAAAAATGAAACCAGGCTACTTTCTTACACCATATATAAAAATTAAATTATGGATTAAAGACTTAAACATATAACCTTAAATCATAAAACTCTTAGAAGAAAACATACACAATAAACTTTTTTGGGCATTAGTCTTAGCAATATTTTTTATTATATCTCCTCAGGCAAGGGCAACAGTAAACACATATGACTATATCAAACAAATAAGCTTTTTGTCAAAAAATTGAAAGGTAATCTATTAAATGAGAGATGTTTGCCAATTACAATCTGATGAGTTAATTTCCAAAATATGTATAAAGAACTCATACAACTCAATATCAAAAATGGAAGAAAATATAAATAGCCATTTCTCCAAAGAAATATTCAATGGCCAACAACACATGAATCACTAATCATTAGGAAATGCAAATCAAAACCAAAATGAGATATCACCTCACAACTGTCAGAATGGCTATTATGAAAAGACAGCAAAAAACAAGTGTTCACAAGGAATCCTCCAGCCCTTATGGGAAACAGTATGAAGGTTTCTACAAAATTTTAAAATATAACTACCATACAGAATAGAAATTTCACTTCTGGGTATTTTTTCAAAGAAATTAAAAATATTAATTTAAAAAGATATGCACCACTATGTTCATTGCAGCATTATATACAATAGTCAAGATATGGAAGCAACCTAGGTGTCCATCAACATGAATAATAGAATATAAAGAAGAATATAATCTTACTATCTACAACAAAATAAATTGACCTAGAGAGTATTATGCTAAGTGAAATAAATCAGACAGAGAAAGGCAAATGTATGGTTATACTTATATTTATAATCTGAGAGATAAAACAAACAGATAAGCAAAACAAAACAGAAACAGATTCATAGATAGAATAAACTGATGGTTGCCAGAAGGAAGAGGCATGGGTGAAAAAGGTGAAGGGAATTAAAGGACACACATTTCCAGTTCTAAAACAAATAAGTCATTGGGACATAATGTACTAGTATAATATAGGTAATATAGTCAATAACACCATAATGACTTGGTATGCTACAGAAGGTTACTTAGACTAACCTTAAAAGTGATAGTCACTTTTAAGGCCTACAGATGTCAAATTGTAATACACCTGAGACTAATATAATATTGCATTTCAACTACACTTTAATAAATAAATAAACAAACACATAAAAGCACAGTCAATTTATAGGAAAAAATTATATAATAGAAAAGTGAAATTAAATAAGACAGAGATGCAGAGTGCTGCCTATCAGTACAAAAGCCAAAAATACCAATTTAGGAATCTACTCACTTCCAATGGAATGCCGCCTCCTATGGCTTTGAGTCTAGATACAGTGACACAGAGACCTAGGGACAATCCAGAAGCCAGTCTGATTGTGACAGGTCAGCAGAGACAGAAACAGTGGCAGATCTACCTGGGAAGGCATGGGCATGGGCAGTGTTACCCATGGGCTAGTAGTACTGAAGCAGCAATATCACCAGTGGTGATATTTGGGCCCACCAATCAGTGCAGTGCAGGCAGTGGCACTTCTACCAGCTCTTTCATACCATGGTTTTAGCAATAATTCTCATCACCTGCCTTTCCTCGGCTGTGTTCACTCTCTGTCTCTCAGTCATTCTTCCCTTCTAGTCTAAGAGCTATGCATTGTCCTCCCACTAAATACCCTTTCTGCTTACATTAGAGAAGAAAGGTTAGGGATTTAAAAAATAAATACAGTTCTGAATGACCCTCATCCTGATTAGCAGACCAATCAACTCTATTTTATACTTCACAGGTGAATAGCCAACCAGGTGAAAGAGTCAAAGTAGGCTGAAAAAACATGTTTGTAGCCAGATGTGAAAGTGGCCAGATAAGAAACGTCAATGAAATCAGTGTTGCCTCACTCATTTGAATATGAAACAAAGGGACTGTGCTCTCAAGCCATCCTTCACCAAGGCAGAATCCCAGAAAATATATATTGAAAGCAATGTAATAGGAACAAAGGCACTACTTCCTTTGAGGCTTCCTTTGGGGAAATTGAGGATCACAAAGTTGACTAGTTTAATATCTTTTGCACTGAAAAAGGAAGAAACTCACACATACACACACACACACACACACACACACACACACACACACACAGGACCAGCCAAGCAGGCAGGATGTCTCATGTTTTCAGAGTTCTTTGGTTCATGTTTATTCTCCAACAGGTGAAGATTTTAATGGGCATTTAATCACTTGCTGTGAACTTCAAATAATTTAACTGATGTGGAAGAACAACAGAAATCCTAGTGACATCTCCATAGATAGATGACAGATAAATTTAGATAGATAGATAGATAGATAGATAGATAGATAGATAGATAGATGATAGATAGATAGATAGATGATAGATAGATAGATAGATAGATAGATAGATAGATAGATAGATAATGGATAGATCCACTTGGCTAACTTTTTATCATGAATGCCCTCTGAGAATCTGAGTATGGTTTCAACCTGGAAACTGAAAATTCACTTTAGAATTTTATTCTACTCTGTTCTGTAGGGTGCCAGAGTCATTTTCTGATGGGTGCCTGTATATTGGTTTATCATTACAATTCCAAAATGCCTTAGAGATCCTTTATCTCATCTGAAAATCAGAGAGATGGAGTTTTTCCAAGAGCATGTAGCCAGTGACTGGTGGAGTCAGAATATTTTTCTTTGCCCACATAAAACTTATTTTGAACAAAATTAAACTACCCTTTATTTAGGAACTATACTGAGCCAAAGTACCAGGCACACAGGGTTTGGGAAGACCCCATTGTAATGTTGACTTCTCTTGATGGCCTCTCTGCTCCAACTACTTTCCACGTTAGTATTTGGTAGACCTTTACTTGGCTCTTTGACTCTGATAATCCCACTGTAATGTGAGTCCTTGCATGCAGATATCACATCTTCACTTTCACACTTACTGTGCCAAATGCATCCTAGGCACTGAATAAAGGAGCAGGAATGAACACCAAATGCTCCACGAATTGATGCAAACTTAATGCACATTACTTTTCATGCCCCATTTGTTAATAATATTATAAATTAATATCTATTTATATAACATTGGTGAAACCAAAGAATACGTTTAGCACTACGCTGTGAACATCTTGAGGGCAGAGGCCACACCTTTGTTAGTCTTTGTGTCTTCTCCAGTACCTAATACAATGCCCGGCACCCAATATGTGTTTGTTCAATGAATGAGTAAATAAAGAGCTACTTCTCAAGTAAGTTCCTGGCACTCTAGTGGCCCCAGTTCATCTCTTACATTAGAGGAGTACCAGGGGTGTCTCACGTTGGTCCTACCTTACATCCTTGGCAAGAAAATGGTAGCATTTTTTGGGAGGCCACATACCCTGTTCTTCTAGCACTATGGGCTTCAGTTTCTGCGCCTCTTTATGTGCTCAAGGGTTTGGGAATAACCTGTTAATGCTTAGAAGAGAGGATCTTGTTTAGTGATAATATTACTGCTATAAATCAATGGAGTAGAAGATTAACATTAAAAAGGAATGTTACTTCCACAATGATGTGTGCTGTTGTGTTCCTGAGAGTTCAAAGGGGAAGGTGAAATCATCTAAATTTCATTTATCCACTCACACATCTATTGAACACCCACGATGTGCCAGGTGAGTGAAGAAGATACAGAGATGAGTAATAAATTGGTTTTGCTGTCAAGGAGCTCATAGTCAGATAGGGAAGAGAGGCATAAATAGGTAATGTGATATAATGCTAAAATTTCTTACATAGACTTACAAACAAAGCACTTTTTGTCAATTTCACCAGTTCAATCTTCCTCCAAAAATCCTCTCAGCATTTCCTACAGAGGGAATCACTCAGCAGGGCTCTGAATTTCTAAATATTCTGAATTCTAATTGGCCTTCAGCAATTCAAAGTTAACATTATGTGGGTGCTCAGGAAAGAAACTTCTCCAAATTGATCTATGCTTCAGAAAGAAAAAAAATAACAATAACTATTTTCCAGAATCCTATATCTCTTCTTGGAGGAGAAACAGCAAGCAAGCACACAAATCCCTTTAAAACAAATGTGTCAGAAGCAGGACTCAAAAAAGCATGGATGTAAGATGAAACAAGTCACATAATGGAGCTGATTGTGTTGGTGGGCACAGGTTTTGAAATCCTTCTTCCAGCTCGTGCTGTGGCCCCAGGTTAAAAATCTGCAATGTGTTAAGCAATAGTAACCTTTAAGGTAAGAGGGTCAGCTTACTCAATATGGTTTTACTCGGGAGCAGAAACTGGGACCAACCAAATGTCAAGTGCCTGCTACCAAACACAAACCACTCTCCCATACATGGAGTCATAGAAATGTTGCTTTTCCCCTTAGAAATAAATAAACCTTATTTCAATACCTAAATTCCCATGAATCTAAGTAATGTTATTGGCTTCACATTTTTTTAATGTGTATGGCCGAGCATTAAAGCCTTTATAACATTATTTTCACTCTATTTAAGAATGTCTAAGCATTTAAGTGTATTTACTAAATTTCTCAGGCTGCCTTGAAATGAGACATGTTCAAGATAATTTTTTTCAGAATGTGTAATAATCTCTACAGAATGTACAATGGGGGAGTAGGCCCCCCAATTTCTTTTAGAAATTGAAACAACCTTGAAAAATTGAAATATCAGATGGTTTATTTACTGATTACAAGGTCATGATTTTGGGGCTCATTTCTTTACTTGCTACCAATATTGACTCCACATCACTTTAAATTGTTGGAATGCATTGCTTCCAGTTGAAGACTGACACAAAGCAATACTTTTTTTTTCAAGTTAGACATTGTATTTGGATCTTTGCTAAGTCTTCATTTTTGAATAAAAAAAGGACTAAATAAGCTTGCACTTGAATATTGGATAAAAATAAGGTCTTTACCTTTTAAAATTTATTATGGATTGGTTTCTGTACAATTTCATGATTAGAGGATCATATACTTTAGATAGTGCCCTTGGTATTTCCAACACCCCATCTGAACCAAAGTGAAGAAGAAATATTATTGGCTATATTTCCTATACTTTAGTTACTTCCCTGTGACTATTTTGTAACTACCAATTTGTGCTTCTTAGTCCTCTACCTCTTTAACCCTGTGCTCTAACTCCTTCCTCTGGCAGCCACCAGTTCTCTTTTTGTATCTATGAGTCTGTTTAAAACAAGATATTTTTACTTGATGACAACTCATTATCTCAGTCTCACTCTCCGCATTTTTGCCAGATAAGGCAAGAGAATCCAGCATTGGGACTCTCAGACACTTGCACTTTTATTTTTTATTTTATTTTTTACCCTAGTGGGTATCATGCCCTATGTCTTGAAGAAAGAGCAATCAAAAGAAATTGGTTCTGAAAGATATTCAATTCCCCTAGATATTTCGCAGCTATTCAGCCAGTGCATTTGGGGGGATGAAAATGCCATGTTCCTTATTGTTTCTTTAGTCCTTACATTTCTCCATCTCTGGTTAATCTGTACATTTCCTCTAGCCTGTTTTTAAAGTATCATGTTAAAACAGAGAAAAAAATTGCAAAAGCTGAAGGTAATGATCTTGGGAATTTTTTGACAAGTTATATCATGGGAGATGGGCCAAAATGTCAGTTTGGGGAAACTGTAAGACATTGAAATCTTATCTTTCTCTCTCAGCCTTGAGAAAAGAAAAATTGTGGCCAGCCATACAATTGTAAGGTTCATGCGGTACTCTAGACTGAGTAGAAAAAGGCTTTGAACTTGGTCAAAGCTCAAGTAGAAAGTTGCATGCAAGAGGCTTTACCATGGTGCCCATTATAATAATGGAGATGGATGGATAGATGGATAGATGATAGATAGATAGATAGATAGATAGATAGATAGATAGATAGATATAGCAGGGTAGCTTAAAATGTGTCTGATACTGTTTTAAATCCATACTAGCACTTTTTAATTTAACACAGTACTCACAATAAGATTATGAGGCAAGCCGAAACCAGTTTGGCTCAGTGGATAGAGCATTGGTCTGCAGATTGAAGGGTCCTGGGTTCGATTCCAGTCAAGGGCATGTGCCTTGGTTGCAGACACATCCCTGGTGGGGGGGGGTGCGGAGGTCAGCTGGTCGATGTTTCTCTCATTGACATTTCTGGCTCTCTAGCCCTCTTCCCTCCTCTCTGTAAAAAATCAATAAAATATATATTTTTTAAAAAGATTATGAGGCAAGTAATATTTAAGATCACACATAGAGATTATAAAGATTAGCTGTAGAAGTGAGAGAAAAACCAAAGATTGAATCAAGTAGAATGTGGTTGTGATGTCTAACATAATTTTTGAATCCTTTTTAAGGAAAGTGGGGATTGCTCAGTTAGAAAAATATACTCTATGAATCACCTTTTTTTGGTCATATCACATAATAAAACCTTATCAATTTGTCCTAATTAAGTGTAAATTATGTGTTGTGAGGCAATTCTCAATTAAAGAGAAACCTCTATAAAGAAGGGCACTTTGAAGAAAATATAATTGAATTAATCCAAGTTCATAAAGTAAAACAACTGAATACCTCTTTATTACTAGAATGAAGTACTGTCTGTATTAAGGATTTTGTAAAATTACTGATGAATATACATCGTAAAATCCTGCTCGGCTCAGTGGTTGAGCATCAACCTATGAACCAGGAGGTTATGGTTTGACTCCCATTCAGGGCACATCCTGAATTAGTGTGGGCCATGCAGGAGGCAGCTGATCAATGATTCTCATCATTGATCTCTCTCTCTCTCTCTCTCTCTCTCTCTCTCTCTCTCTCTCTCCTCTCTCTCTCTCTCTCTCTCTCTCTCTCTCTCTCTCTCTTCTGAAATCAATAAAAAATATATTTTTAAAAAATCAGTGCATTCACAGTTTAAATGCAAATATGGCCATTAAGTAATTTTCTATTAAGTTAGCTTAATTTTTGTTTTCTTTATTCTATTGTTTTCTTAATAGAAAATACTGCTGGCAGGTCCATAAGAGTCTTACAAAATTTTCTCAGAACAAAATAATATCCAAGTCTTTAGAAGATGACCCATAGAGAAATTCTATTTTTGTTTGATTAGAGTATAGTCTCTATATTAATATTTCTATAAACTGAGTAAAAGTCTTCTTCACCCCTTTTCTATATAAGAATTACTTTACATAAAGAGCTCTTGATTTTATGCCCAGTGCAAGTGGAATGCAAGAGTAGAATTGAAATATTTCAAATCTATTCGGTTACTTTTGTCATTTTAAAGTATAAAATTTTATTTAAAGCTCTCTTTGTTATTTCCCAACTCATTAATGCCTCATTCATTTTCCACCACTTGGCCTACATTCCTGCACTTACATTGTTCTAATTACCAAGTAGTAAATGGATAATGCTTTACATGGAAATCTCAATCTGCATAGTAATCTTATGAGATGGTAAATTTGTTATATCCATCTTAAAGAAGGAAAATGGAAGCATAGAGAGGATAGAAAATTTGCTAAAGTTGTGCAGGTAATACAGTCAGGTATTAAATCCTATGACCTTAACCACTTTGCTATAGAACTTTCTGATCTAACTGTGTAGCCATGGAACACACACTGGAGTTGACTTAATAGTAACTATCAAGATTAGATTGTGCACATCTCGTGTCAAATTTTCATTAGGGTATATCATGCTGGTTGCTTGAAACTGGCTATGGTGAAAGTATTTACAATATGGAAATTGGCTACACTATAAACCAAGGCTTTATTTTTCCGTGGGGAGCTGGTTGGTAAGTATTTATCAACATGATAGAAAGCACCATATTTCTGAATCCATCGAAGCTCTGGAACTAAGAAATTCCAGTCCTGTGCTGATGGACAAAAAACATCCTAGCAAACTATGATATGCTATTAAATTAATCCTTTACTGCTTATTAGGTTGAATAGAAGTAAGCTAGCCCAGTGTGTATCACACAGATGTGAGAACCAGTTAACTCACAGGCTGTATGTGGTTTAACCTCTATGTTGACATGACACTCGTCTAGATGAACGGAGTGACTAATGTCATCAGGCAAGATTTTTGCACCACTCACATCCTCTCAGACTCATCTTTGCATTCAGTCCTAACAAGTCCATGGTTTTGTTCAAACTTCTAGATGCACTCCGACAGTGAGTGCCTGAATCTCACATAAACAATGGTGACACTCGCTACTGTCCCAGTGTTCCTGGGACACCACCAGGGCACTTCTTGGTATTTGCACAGACACAGCTCTACACTATAGGGTATTTAAACTTGGGCTAGCTGTCCACCAACAGAGCATGGCAGGTAATGAATGCTTTTCCCTATTGAACCGAACCTGGCTGATAAATGTGAAATGCTGTCTATATTACTTCTAAGAAGGTCCCAGGACAATGAGCACAAGATAGCCACAGCATTGGTCAACTCATCAATGCATCCTTATACTAGTTTTCCTTCCTTGCCTCATTACTCCCTTCCTCTATTTCAGCCCTATTCTGTGTTATAAACCTACACATTAGCCTTTGCCTCTGACTTCACTTTAGGGGCTAGAACTTCCCTCTTCAAGAACCTCGCATAGCCCAGGCAAGGAGGCCTACATTTTCACACACAAAAAAAGTAGAATATTTTTCTTTCCAAGAATTTGGAAATATATGGCATTGTTAACAAGTGTTGGCTCTCTCAAGGAACTTACAAATTCTAGCAGGAAAAATCATCATTAAGCAAATATTTATTTATTTATGTGTTTATTTGTTTTAGGCAGGGAAGAGAGAAGAATAGAAAAATAAAAACATAAATGAGAGAGGAACATCACTGATCAGATGCCCCATGCATGCCCCACACTGGGGATCAAACCCACAACCCAAGCATGTACCCTAAGCAGGAATCAAACTGGTAACCTCTTGGTTCCTGGGTCAACAACATTCAACTGCTGAGCCACACTGACAGGACTAAGTATTTATTTTTTTCTCTAATAAGTATTACAAAGGAGACCAGTTAATTTATCTTAGTTAATTGGAGATTACATAATAGCCAACACTTCACTTTCTTAGTGGTCCCTGAAATGCTCCTTTGTAGAAGGAGGGCTCCTGGCCTCCCTTGCCCAAGGCAATGAATTATCAGCATTAAAAATCATAATCACCATACTGGGGTGGCACAGGTCATCCCTTAAAAAATCCAATCAGAAATCACAACAGCCAATCCAAGGGGGGGAAAAAAGCAATCCTTTCATAAAAGAGAAACAAACCTTACTACTCAGATAAATTTCCCCGTGGAAAATACAAATCCCCAATTACTGCCCAACATGTGCAAGATATAAAGCCTCACTTGGAGCTGAGGATCTGCACGATATTTAACAAATTACCAGAATCACAGCATGTTGGATGGAGACTCAGGACCAGACCAGGCAGGGGAAAAAAGAAAAAAAAAAGCCCCATAGTGGTTGCTTTCAAAATCCTGCATGAAGCCAAGTAACTTTTTTTTTAAATCTCCATTTTCTTTCCAGATTTTCCCCATTGACAGCCTCCAAGTACCCAGCTGATGATGGAGTTGAAATAGAATGAATCTAATTATCTTGGATCTCTGGTTTTAAGTTTTAACCTTCCTTGATTCTTTTCTAGAGCTTTTTTTTCTTCAATGATAAAGGCATTTAGAAGACCAGAATAAGAAAAAAATGAAAAATATTGATCTTCTAAACTCTCATATTGGTTTCAGTCACCACTATTTGGGGTAACAGAGAACAATGATGCTACAATTTGAGTATATCTTGGTGTTGCAATGTAGAAAGTGTTCTATTCCACACATAAATTTAGTCCCTGCCTTAATAAATTACTTCAACAAACATTATTGAGTACCTAAAATTACCAGGCACGGTGTGAGGCTTCTGGAATGTAACTGTCAGCACTCATTTATCCCAGTGCCCACCACTTTCAGGTCACAATAAATGGTACATCAATAATGACTGTGAAATTTGGTCTTGAATCTGACCTATTTTTCACAGGCACATGAGCTTGAACATGTATTTGCAACCAGTGTCTCAGAAAGAAATCACAGCTCCACAGGCTGTTAGAATTGTACTGGGCCTCAGAACATAATCTAATTCAATTGCCTATTTCACAAGTGAGGGAAAAGATTCCTAGAGAGATGAAGCGACGTGCTCAAGTATATGTAACAATTAACTGGGAGGTTAACATTGATACATTCTGGTTCTTCTAAAATCATCCATAGCTATTCTTTCCCCAGCCTCCTATTTAATTCATTCACCAAATGCTGGGGGATAAAATGATGAACAAAACAGAAAAGGTTGCTGTTTACCTTTGAGACTTTATAACCCAGTTCTTGAAACATATATAAATAAAATAGTCTCCCAAATAAACATAAATAAATAAATACATACATATATTCATATTCCTTTGCAATTTTTCTTCATTAATTATATGAAAGCTGGGGAGGGGCAGTGGTAAGATATGTACACAGATAATAATTTAATAAAAAATAAACAATTTAAAAATTTTAAAAAATCATATGAAAGCTATGTCTGATTTATGTGGGAAACCTGAAAATGCTTCTCTAAAAAAGTAAGCAGAGGGGGCATGGCCAGGTAGCTCACTTGGTTAGAGTGCCATCCCAAAACAAGATTAAGGGTTTCAATTTTGGTGTATTGAAAGTCACAACCAAGGAATGCACAAATAAGTGGAACAACAAATTGAACTCTGTCTCTCTCTCAAATCAATAAGTTAAAAAATTAAATAAAGAAGTGAGCAGAAAATTGAAGGACGTGGAACATTAAGAAAAGGGGGGAAAGGCAGATAGAAAAATAGGAGAGGCTTGGAGAATATATTTTTTCTTAAAGCTGCTATAAAAAAATTACTACAAACATGGTGGCTTGAAACAACATAAATTTATTCTCAGAGTTCTGGAGGCCAGAAGTCCAAAATCAAGGTGTCAGCATAATAGAGTCCTTCTTGGAGGCTCAGAGGATGAACCATTTCTATGCCTGTATGAGTCAGCTTGAGCTGCCATAACAAAATACACAGACTGGGTGTCTTTATCAACAATGGCCTTTTTACAGTCAGGAGGCTGGACGTCCAAGATCAATTTGCCAGCCGGGCTGATTTCTATTAAGGCTGCTCTTCCTGGTTTGTAGACAGCCACCTTCTAGCTGTATCATTACATGACCTCTTTGTGAAAATGTTGAGAGAGAGCCTCATCAAATTAGAGCCCCATCCCAATGATCTCATTTAGCCTTAATTGCCTTCTTAAAGCTCTTTCCAAATACAGTCACATTAGGGATTCAGACTACAATGTATTGATTGGTGGACACATTTAGTTCATAGCAATACCTCTCTAATGGTTTCTGGTAGTTGCCCATGATCTTTGGCATCCCTTAGTTTGTGGCAGCATAACTCCAATATCTGCTTCTGTCATCTCCTGCCATTCTCCCTGTTTCTCTTGTTTAAACTTCCCTCTTCTTGTAAGGACACTAGGCATTGCCCATCCTAATTTGTTATGACCTCATCCTCACTTGATTACATCTTCAAAAACCCTATTTCTAGATAAAGTCTCATTCACGTGTTTTGGTCTCACTCTGAGAGAAATGGGCAGACCCTGAAGTAGATTAACACTGGGAATAACATGGCTGAATTGAGTGTGTTAAATGGGGCATTCTGGCTTCCTGTAGAAGCAAAAGGATATGCCAGAAGGACTGTAGGAGGCTAATGCAGTGTCCTTGAAGATTAAGGATGGTAGAGTGAGAGACAAAGGTTCTGGGGAAAGAGCTACTTGTGGGGATGGAATTGACCTTATGATGGAGAAGAAATGGGATAGCCAGAAGCTCCAAACTTGCAACTCACAGGAGCTTGTTGTGTTCTTTGTGTGAAATTTTTTCTGGGGGGGACCTACAGTCCTTGATGTGAAAATTCAGGTTCAAAAAACATGCAATTGTTCTCACTATCAATACTAGGCTTCTGCTGACTTTCATGGAGAGTTTATTTCAAGTTATCTCAAGGTGGTATGGACTAACAAAAATTGAATATATGTCATTTTTAGAAAATAAATGTTTTTAAGAGGCTATAGTTATGGGATTTGATGATTAATACTCGGAGCATGGGTTGCATTTCCCCAGAAGTCTAAAATAACTATATAAATTATCTATTTGATTGCCTTTTATCTGTCTGATTGCCCCAATAACCAATCACTGAGTTACTTCATTACAAATTACCTTGACCTATTAATTAATGTGGCTAAATAAAAGTAATTAGAAATGGCTAATCTTTTTATTTCAACAATTAATAGCATTCTGTATACTCCATGATAAAAGAGTACCTTTGTTCAGTTTTTCTGTAGCATACAGTGGAGAGAATGAGTCAGGTAGGCATATCAGACTATCCAAAACCCATTCAGGTTTACAGTATGAAAGATATATTGCAGCATCCCAGAAATACAAGCATTTCACTGTGTAATATTCTCATTTATCCTCATGTCTCTCCTTTTCCCATTTTAACTAGTTAGGTAAATGAAATTCTATAAATGTAGACTAGAAAGGGAAAAATCTATTAAATAAAAGAAGTACATAAGTTAATGGTAATGTATTGGACATGCAATTTAAATTGGAAAACCAACTTAAATGCAAAGCAATTACTGACACTTTTAATATTATCCAGACTAATAAAGCAGCAATTAGATCTCATTATATAGCTATAAAATTGGTTTGTAATAGATTGATTGCACCAAATGTCCCCAGTGATTTTTGATGGCCTTATGGACAAGAGTACTTTTATTTTGTTTTAGGGAAAAATTCTAACAGCTATAATCTATTTGAGTTCTTTTTTTTAATATGTGCATCAAAGAAAAGGCAAACAAACACAAAGGAAACAGAAAAAGGAAGGAAAGATACAAATACTCCATATACCCAAGTATATTTATCTTTCCCAAGAGGTCATCAGTTGTTTCAGAATCTTGCCAGAAGCAGTTTCTAGAACTCTTATAGCAGACTGTTCATTTGTTTATAGTCAAAGTATGAAAATGTTATACTAAAGATATTTTTTGTCTAAATTATACTAGCATAGTCAAATAACTTACTAAGTTAGTGATCTCAAATTCCTATTATCATAATTATATACATATAGTAATAAAAGGGTAATAGACAAAGACAAGGTGGTGGGGCTGAGGCAGAGGCAGTTAGGGGTGATCAGGCCAGGAGAAAAAAGCAGTTGGGGTTGGGCAGGGCGTAAGAAAACTGGTGGAGGGGCGGGGAGTTGGGAGCGAGCAGGCTGGCAGGTAGAGTGGTTAGGAGCGATCAGGCAGGCAGGCAAGTGAGTGGCTAGGAGCCAGCAGTCCCAGATTGCGAGAGGGATGTCCGACTGCCAATTTAGGTCTGATCCCTGTGCAACATCTCCCAACGGACCCCAGATTGGAGAGGATGGAGGCCGGGCTGAAGGAAACTTCCCCCTTGTACAAATTTCATGCACTGAGCCACTAGTCTATATGCTAATTAGACTGGCCAGCCAAATAACCTTCTAGACAACTTTCTGGATGAAGTCGGTCAGCAATGGGCTGAGGCAGTTGGGTCTGTGAAGGCTGAGCCCCTTGCACAAATTTCGTGCATGGGCCTCTAATAATTATCTATAATTATAATGAACAAAATACCCCACCTGTCTACACTCTCCTCTTCCAATCTTCCTGACTTTGCTTCCCTCCCTACAGAACCACCAAATGTGGGAAATCTAATCAATTAGTTATAAATAAGAGAAAGAAAAAATGTGGCCCATGACTACTAAATGACTACAATAGAATTCTACAGGCCCCTTTGCTTGTCTTAGGTGGGACAGATTTGTGATCAACTTTTGCTGGAGAACCGCCTATGTCATCAGGCTAAATCACATTCTTCAATAGCTTCATTCCCTTACCTGTTCTGTTCATTGCTGATATGTTTCTTACCCATTCACTTTGCTATATCATATGTTCATGGACAACTAGGTTGCCCCAGTGTCTTTCCCCGCCCCCTTCCCCCAGTACCTGAGACTTTTATCTGAGTACATGACCTTCTAGAATAATGAGTTACATTTTCCCAGACTCCCTTGCAGCTTCATGAGGCTTTGGGACTAAGTTTTATTTAATGGGAAATAGACAGAGGTGTCTTTGGTAGCTTCAGGGAATAAACTTTCTTTTCAAAGGTAATCTGTATTCATTGTTTTCCACTTGTTTTTCATTCTTGTTTTCTAGAATAAAGATGCCACAATCTTGGGCCAGCAGGATGAAAACCACACGTTAGTGATATGGGACAGAGCTCAAGTCTGAATTTCACATGAGAAAAAATTACATCCTGTCTTGCTTAAGCCACTGTAATTTGTGGTTTTATAATGCTGTAGTACCTAACGCTAACAAATATATGGAATGTCAGGAATTGTCACATGCAAAATTTTGTTAGCCATTATGGGTCCAAAAGAGCTAACATAATTGAAACAAGTAGGCAAAAAAGAGGAAGCCACAGGAGAATAAAAAACAAATGTTGTAGATAATTCAGAATTCAAGATGGTAGTGTTCAGTATTCATAGCTAAAATAGGTTACAATATAGTAGTTTTTCAATCTTGATACAAGGAATGTATTTTCTAAATTGGCCAACTTTCATTGGGTGGCTTGTTCTTACATCATGGAACACTGAAGAGAGTTTTGTAATGGGTTATACATGTTTGTGTATTTACACATTGTACAAGTAATTTTTAAAGAATATCTTAAATGTAATATTAGTATATACCAATGTTATAATAGAGAAACTTTATTTTGTACTTTAAAAATCATTTATTTCTTCTTAATCTTAATGGCTAAATCAACCCTTAAATTTTAATTTAGAAAAATTCTAGACAACTAAGATAGGGAGTTAGCTGAGCCCCACAACATATGGGTAAATATAATTTACTTTACAATGATCTGATATTTGAGGGTAGGTGTCCTCTCTAAAATGAAAATGGTTGATATTTAATGATGATTAGTAAATTCATTATATTACATAAGAAAATATTTCTGTAATTAATTAATCCTGTAGATTAGCAGAAAGTTATGTAATCCAAAACTAGTACCATAAAAGGAAGATTATTGACATATTTTGAGACCTTGGAGGGAAGCGGCTAATACCAACCCCCAAAATATTCCCCCAAATCAAACCATGTCCCCCTGATCCACTTTGTGTTTGTCCAGAGATGCAGTCTACTATTTGTTATGTGTGGAAGAAAAGAGACCTCAATACTCATGTGAGAGGAATTGAGAGAAGTGTATGTGACTTAAGTAATAGAAATACATATCTTTAATTTAGTGGAAATTTTTAGTGATACTTGTGTCTCAAGTATATTCTAGTCAATTGTCTATTGAACTCTACTTTCTTACAAAATTCGTCAATTGGAAATACTGACTACCAATTGTATTTGTATAGTCCATTACACAGAAATCTTCCAATTAACACTAGTGGCCTGTTGCATGGATTCCTGCACATTGTAAATATAACCAAATATTTTAAGTGCATATCTTTATTACATTTATTTTTAGTGCATTTTTATTCTGGTCTTACAATTCTTATTTTCTTCTCATTTCCTTTAATTGAATATATATATGTATATATATATATATATATATATATATATATATATAATGATGGGAATATATATGAATGAGTATGTCTTCAAAGAGTCTATCAAAGGCTTATTTTTAAAATTTCTTTTAGGCTACTTTCTATGAGAGGATTATTATTTTTTAAAAAGTCAGTAAAATGATCCATGGCTTGTACATTTTTTTGAATTACATCACATAACTGTTTTTAGTTAAAATAAATAAATATTTACCAATTTTTATTATGAAACTAATATCATACTTCTTCCTACAAGTTATTTATCTAATTTGCTTAATTTATTTTTCTAAATTATATGTTATACTAGTGAAAAAGTAAGGACAAATTTTATTGTCACAGCTCAAATGAAGACAAACAAATATAAAAATATTGTATGAAAGGAAAGCAGTATTCCTACATTCAGTAAAATGAGTCATCATAGAACAGATCATAAAGGCAAACATCTACTTCAGTTCAGTCAAAAAGTTAGCACACATTTGCAGGTTTTGAGGATAAGAAAACTAAATTTTTAGAAATGCGTGTTTCAAAAAAACTTACGTGAACCCGATTATATAAAAAGATGCATAGAAAAATGACCAGAAGGAAATAATTCAAAATTGTAGTGGTTATATTAAAATGTATTCACTAGAGTGTATTTTAATTTTCCAAAGTTTCCAATTTTTCTACAATATGCACATCAAATTTGTTCCTCTCTGTGTTTTTTGCATACAAAAAAAAAAAAAAAAAAAAAAAAAACCAGACATAGAAAGGAAATTAACAAAAAGGAGGTGTTGGAGTGGAGGGTTTATCTGCATCTGTTTAAGTGCTTAAAGAAGAGAGGCTCAGAGACCTGGGCATCAGAGGGAGGGAGGAAGGGGTCCCAGGCTGCAGAACACTTCCTGCAGAGACAGACCCTCAGGCAGACCCTGCATGTCCCAGGAACAAGGTCAGCCTGAAGGAGGAAAGGATGGTGTCCACAAAAACTTAAAAGAGAATGAATACCTTTCCAGCCGCCACTCAGCCCACCTGGCACCAATGTGCTCCTGTGTGTCACCACGTCCTTTTCCTCTGTCACCTGCAGAGCCTCAGCTTTGGAGAGGAAAGATTCTTATTAAAACTCTTCAAAAGGCAGAAAATGCCTGGAACAAAGTAACTGTAACTGTAAAATGTCCTGAAAGGCCAATTAGAAATTGCAATACTGGGAGTTTTATTACAACTAACTCCTCCTTAATTATCAATCAATGGATTCTGTTAGGAAAAAAAATCCCTCATATTCTCTGCTGGGGAAATGATGCTAATTATTTTCTGTTAATTAAGGCTGTTCTGGGATTCAGACGTGCCATCCTTGAACTGAAAGATTGACACATCAATGCTAACATAATGTTCAGTGCACCCTTCTAAAGTCTTTACAACCAGTGATAATAAATTAGTGCATGTTATTTTAAACCTCCTGAATAATCATGGCTTTGTCGGGGAATGAAATATGTATACATAAGCAATAATGCATGTACTTTAATATGCTATTTAATACAGCCCTGCAAATATTTAAAGAGAACCTCTCTGAGATACTGTTGCTCACTTGCATATTTTTTTTATTAAGCCAAAATTAAATACAGTATTTATAAAGGTATCTACTCATACCTCAGACAGCAGAGGACAGGTTTCAAATAATTTAATTTACTAGGTTCTCTGTTAGCAAACGTAGTACATACCAGGAAATCTCCAAGTCTAAGCCGCTACATACTTGTCAATTATTTAACCAAATGATTGTCAAAGTGGGATGCTGCACTCAGCTATGTTAAAATTTAAAATATAAAAAAATATATAAATCTGGGTTCCCAAGGGCTTTCTCTTATTCTTTCCCTGAGTGAACAAGTTTGAACATAAAGTGGCCCTCAAGAGCGGTCGGCCAGTTTAGCTTCAGCCTACATTGTCCAGAATGTAAAAGTACCAGAAGCTGTGTGACCCAGGTGATGAGCAGAGCAAAACATTTGCTGTTAAGGTCTTAGGACCTTCCTATATCCTCCTTGTGGTCTGGCTACTGTCAGTTATGCCTGCACACTTGTGTGCACACACACAAAATGCACAGTTCCCATTGGTTCTTCTATCAGGAATATGAAAACCACCACTGAGATCCTATCAAAAACATTTAAAGAATTTGGTCAATAAAATAAGATCTCTCTCTCTCCTTTGCCTTAACATGATCTGTACTCTCCCACACATGGAGAAAAAATGAAGGAAGTAAAGGGATGAATTGTGGTAATTACTTCTCACTATTACTGCTCTTCTGCCTCTTTTAGTGGCTCTTCCAGTTATGAGTTGAATGGAGAGTTCTGATAAATACTTACAGGTGAACTGATGGAGACACAGTGGTAGGAAGAGACTTACCCACATAAGCCTACCAGCAGTGAAACTAACCAAATGTTATTCCATTACACAATGACCTGAACACTAAACCATTTCAAGAAAATCACCACTGCCGAAACCAGTTTAGCTCAGTTGATAGAGCGTCGGTCTGTAGACTGAAAGGTCCCAGGTTCGATTCCAGTCAAGAGCATGTACATTGGTTGCGGGCACATCCCCGTTAGGAGGTGTGCAGGAGGCAGCTGGTGGATGTTTCTCTCTCATCGATGTTTCTAGCTCTCTATCCCTCTACCTTCCTCTCTGTAAAAATCAATAAAATATATTTTTTTAAAAAGAAAATCACCACTTCACAATGTCCAACTGTCTATATTTTTAGTTCAACATGTAATTTATCTCATGACCACCAATAAACTGACAAATACTCATTTAGAGAAAAAAAGACAACACTAAGCACATAAAATCTGGTTAATTATTGTTTGTTAATTCTCAAAATAAAACTGTAGGATACATCACATTTATAGAAAAGAAACCAATGTTTAGAAAGGTTTAACAAAGGTTTAACATGACCTCAAGGTCATAGGCCAGTAAATAACAAGATAGATAATTCAAGTCTAAGCAATTTAACTTACGTCATATTCCAGTCTTTCTTACTCCCGTGATAACATCCTATTGAGTAACTATCCAGCTGTAGCAAGCTTTCTGGTAGGTATTTGAGATGTTATAAAGGTGTAGAAGATATGGTTGATGATTATTTGGGGTAATAGAACAAACTTTCTATACCTTCAGATGAATAAATATGTTGGTAACTAATAATACAAGGCCAAATACTATCAGTGTTCAGTTAATACATGATATAGATGCCTAACTGGTCACTCCTTCTTACTAACTTTCTATCTGGCCCCTGCCACTGTTTTATATAGTCACGGTTAGACTACATTGTGATTATTCACTTGGTTAAGCTCCCAACTAAAATGAGTGCCCCTCTAGGACAAGGTGTGTGATTCACTTAAATCGAAGTGACTACACCAACGCCTGCACATGGGATCAACAAAATACTGTTTGTGGAGTAAATGAAATGTCTTAACCCATAAGGAGTGAGTGCATTTCTTTATCTGATTAATTTTTGTTTACAGAGCATCCACCAGGTGCCAGGCTACAAAGCCAAATAAGACAGATGCGGTTTCTCTCCTCAGGTAGCTTACAATCTAGAGGAAGGATGCATTTGGTCAACAGGCTGTGGAGGCACAGTGCATCCAAGTACAGGTACAAGGTTTGGGGAATTAGAAGCTGTTATGGGGGACCTACGCCAGGAACAGAAGAGGAGAATCTGCAACCCACACAGCCTAATTCATTACCCCCCAGATTGGGCTAAGGCACTTCAGGAGGAAGAGAAATGAAAGCAAACTTCCCGTACCTACAGGTGAATAGCCCCCGGGAAGAGGCCCTGGAATAGCCACTGTCTTATGCTCAGCTGAGGAAGAAGGAATGGATGTAGCAATCAAAAGGCAAGACAGGGCATGCCGCTGAGAATACAGCCTGAGCAGCTCTGGGTTGTTTAACGCTCTGTGACTATCTGCAGTGCTCCCCTGGCCACTTTACTATCTGCAGGCGCCCAGACAGCCTCATTCTTCTGGGAACGTAAGTCATCGCTTTCCTGTCCACTGAGCATATATTTAGATGAAGGAAAGGTCAAGAATAAAAATTAGCTTCTTTGCGCATATGGCAGTGCCCGTTGAGTTCGTAGAACATTGCCCAGCATTCAGTACCTCCAGCCTTGTTGGTCAAATCCCAAACTGGCAGAAATGCCCTGGCTGGGTTTTGCCATCTTTCTCTCCTACAAATAAACAGAATATTTTTATTTATTTTTTTAATTTATTTTACCTACGATAGGTAATTACGTGGCTCTCCTTCAGCTCTTGTAATTCATTCGTACCTTCCCGCATTCATGAGTCATGGGTCTTTTACACTTGTCACAGAAACCTAATCCCTACCCTTCATGGGCCAACTATCCTAAAGATGGCTGAACATGTAATTGTCATGAAATGTAACATATTTCCCACATTATTTACTATAGCTGTGCCTGCTAGCACCTCTATGGTAGAGGTTGTGTCAGCATTTTTACTTTAGCCCCCTATTTCCTGCAGTAAAAGTGTGCTCCAGGGCTCAAACTCAGCACATGGAACATAGTTCAGAAAGGAATTTTCTACTACTTAAAAAAAATTTAATTAATTGGTAGGGGCATTTTTTAAATTATCTGACTGAAAAGGGAGAAATATCATAAAGTGAACTTGTAACAGTCTCCCATTTGTTCTCTTAAATCTAAAATTAAGACGAGGGCATGGTGATAAGGCTCCTCACCACTGACTCAGCGGGGCAGCTCCATCCCTCTTTTCTGTCCTTGAGAAGCCAAAGGAAGGAAATGGAGCCATGTCCAATCCAAATTTTAAAATCCACTGAAGAAATAAGAAAATGGATTAAAGTCAGAAAATATGAAATGGCCTCAAATTTGAGAGTAGGCCATCCCCTAGGAAGAGGACAAATACAGGCAGATTAATGGCACTCTCCGAGCTGCTGATGGGTTAGAATTAGATGCAGTAAAATGGAAAAGGGATGGAATCTGGTATCGATGCACCCACATCCCAGTTCTGCCATTTATTAGACATGATTTTATGAAAGCCTTTCCTCAAATGGCTGCATTGCCTCTGTAAAGATATAAAATAATACTGTTTTAGAGGAAGGGGCAAGGCTTTAATGTTTTTGAAGCGATGATAGTCATGGCTGTGTTCAAAACTAGAGCTTGAATGATGAATCATTCCTGGTCATTTTAACCAACACCCTGATGTCAAAGATTATTCACTTCATAGGCAAAGCATCATAATTGTAAAAGCCTGAAACTTCTAAAATGTATTAAAATTTAAATAAATGCTTATATTTCCTTGATCCTGGAATTATTCAGTTACCACCCACATTCTCCAGAGGATCAACACCTTAAAGTGATTCAGCCAAACAGAACCAAAAAAATTGTGATAGATAAAGCCCAATTTCTTTTTTAAAAAATTAAAAATTTTAATTCAATTGACTAGAAACTCTTTTCTGTTTTAACCCTTAGTGATGGCACTTTTTGAAAGCACTTTAGCTCTGTTTTATCCTTATTAAGTGCCGATAGTTAGGTGAAGGGCTCATTAACCTGCCTGTTGCAACATGGAGGTTGGTCCCCAAGGAAGATGCATGATCACTTACCAAGAGGCCCTGAGGAGCCTGGTTATTGTCACCACCTATTACCTCTGCACAGTGAGAAGTTTCCTCTTTAAAGACCAGTTCACAAGCCTGTTTATGAGGTTGAGGCATGAAATCAGAACACTCTCCTTTATTTATTTTTACAAATTAACTCTCAGGTATAGGACTAAGATTCTAGGGTAGTTGCAAGCAGAAAATTCTCTTCATTTTGGAAAATTTGTTAAAACTGTATATCCTTCTAAAGAACTTATCAAATTTATAAGTAAATACGTCATTGCTAAACATCTTATTCCTCTGATAGAATGCAAGCTCCACAGAGGAAGAGTGCCTCTCTGTTCTGCTCTACCTTCAGCAAAGCACATATAAACACAAGCAAATGTACATACATAAATGTACTTACAGATATGATAAACAAATTTATACTGGAATTAACAATAGATGATCCTATCTAATAAAAGAGAACTATGCAAATTGACCATCACTCCAACACACAAGATGGCTGCCCCCATGTGGTCAAAGATGGCTGTCCCCATGTGAACAAAAGATGGTCTCCACAATATGGCCAGCAAGGGGGGGGGGCCTTTGGGAGGGACCAGGTCGGCAGAGGAGGGAAGTTTAGGGGGACCAGGCCTGCAGGAGAGGGCAGTTAGGGGCAATCAGGCTAGCAGTTAGGCATCAATCACACTGGCAGGGGAGTAGTTAGGGGGTGATCAGGCTGGTAGGCAGAAGTGGTTAGGGATAATCGGGAAGCCAGGCAGGCGAGCAGTTGGGAGCCAGCAGTCCTGGATTGTGAGAGGGATGTCCCAGATTGGAGAGGGTGCAGGCTGGGCTGAGGAACACACTTACACCCATGCATGAATTTTGTGCACCGGGCCTCTAGTTGATGCATAAAGCTCAATTGCTCTTTAATAATAAAAAAAAGAACCACAGAAAAGTGGGGTTTGAAGAACATGCAATTAAAGAGGAATTCCCAATTCCTGCCTTAATATTTGGGAAATTGCACAGGAATAAGAATCCTTCACCTTCCTACATGATGAACACCTAGGTTATCCTCCTGTGTTCAAGATCCCAGAGTCTTAGGAAAGCTGTTTCCTTGCTCTGCATTTAGATATTCTGATAGACTGATAACTAACTACCCAAATAAGAAAATTGATTTCTATATCTGTCCCTTGGTTAGGCCGGGACAGAGGTTGAAGACTCTTCTCCTTGGGGGAAAGGTCCAGGTTTGAGCAGAGGAAGTTGAAAACTGTTAAGATATTACTAGTTTGCCAGTGCAAAGTGTTACCTTTGCTTAAATAACCAGGGGTTAAATGGTTTATGTGTTGCTTCAAATCACAGAATTGTAAATTTTTTAAAGACTTGAAAAACTGTGAGATCTTTTTCATAATTTTCTCCCATAAAACCTGCCTATCCTTATTTCACCCTCTTCCCCAACATGCTTGCAGTCTAGGCTGGTCTCTGATGCTCTCAAAGAATCACCCCCAGCTCTTTTTATCTCTGTGTTTTGTCTCTTTGACTGGCATTCCCTTTCCTTGGCCAAATTATGCCTATAATTTACTTCTTTGACCATTTTATATTTCATTTATTTCCCTTCTTCCAAACCCTATCAATACTTTCCATCACATAATTTAGCAAAACAAACATATTCTAACAAGTATCACTTTTATTGAATCATGTATGTTAGTTCTATATAAGATAAAAATATAACTGTCTTGAGAACAGGATAAGTATCTCTTCATTTTCTCTGCCTCCATTTCCACTCAGAATAGGGTGAAATGACTAGTAGTGTTCCATAAACATCTAAAATAATGGCTTTATATCTATTAGATTGAAATGCAGTTCATATCTCCTCCTCAAATGAAAGGAGCTACAATACAATCCATAGTAAAATGAGTCTTCACTAACACAAATCTAAAAGCAGTTTTCCATACCTCCATGAGATCAAGTGTAAATGCTTAATCCATTTACTCATTTATCTCTCAAACATAAAGAAGTATTTGCTTTTGGTCTGCTTTTCCTCAACTTTATAAAGTAATAACTTTATTTCACAAATGTCAGTGCCCTACACCAGGATTTCACAATCTCTCTGCTTCTAATGTGTAGCTAAGGTTGAAAAACTCTTCCTTAGAAAAATACACTTGAGCAATTGGACAAACTTCTAGAAGAAAACCCTGCCCTGTTTAAGTTTACCTGGGCATAGTGGTGGTTACTGTGATTATATAAAAGTAAATATATAAAGTTTTTGCCGTTAAAAAACTCACAGTCCCAGGAGAAAAGTATTATGCTTAATCATAGATGCACAACAAAACCCCCAAAATATAGTTGCTTAAAACAATAACCATTTTCTTATATTGCACAATTTTGGTGGTTATGAATTCAGAGAGGTCTCATCTAGGCAATTCTTTGTTCTGTTGGTGTTGATAGGGGTCTTGCAGTAGTATTTAGCTGGTGGATGGGCCAGAGTGTCTACATATCTGGAGTTTGTGCAGGGATAGCTGGAAAGCAGAGCTTAGCTAAGGTTGTCACACGAGAGTCTATGTACTCTCTTCTGCATTGTGGCCACAAGATACGACCTCCTGCATGGAGTCTGTTTTTCCAGAACAAGTGTTTCAGAGATAAGAATCTACCAGCACCCAAATCTAAAACCTGTCACTTCCAACAGATCACTTTCAACATAGTCTGTGGCTCAGGCAGTCACTGAGCCTACTGGTTTCAAAGAAAGGAAATGCAAGCCTCTCTGGTGTTTCAATGGGAAGAGTGACAAGGAACTTGTGATCATTTTTAATGTCCAAAAAAAAGGTCATAACAAGAACTTAACTATAATGCTAGGTAGAAAACAATTATTTCCATAAAAGAGATTCAAAAAAATATTGGTAACATTTTTTTAAAAAAAGATCACTTTCATGTGAAAGAGTAAAAACATTTTTCCCAAATGAGTTGATATTTGGATTGAGCCTTGAATGATGGATAGAAAATACTTTGAGATGTGAACTGAGGGGAAGTCAGAAATTAGTAATAATAAGAATAAAAAGAACAATAATAACTAGTTTTTTATTGAGTGTTTACTCTTTATCAGACTCTATGCTAAGATTTGACATGTATTGGCTAGCTAATTCTCCCAACAACCCTATGCTATTAGGTTTATAAATACACTATTAGAATAGTATCTGAGACAGATGCTATTATTTTTTTACCACTTGTACACATGAGGAAACTGAGACATAGAAACATGAAGCAACATACCTATGATCATAGCTGTGTTGAGCCCACACACATAAATTATTTGTCTAAGATCATACAATTGATTGGGAAAAATATTAGGACAAGAAGCCAAATCTTCCAATTTCAATTCCACTTCTTTTCCGGCCACTCAAAAAGTACTAAGGAACAAAGGAATGTTCCTCCTTTACTCTGTTTTCTAACTTCAGACTTTTTTGACCCGTCTTTCAAGTTTTCCTGTCTTCTTGGTAAAATGTGTCATTGAAGAATGTGTGATCTTTGTCACCATCTCTACCCTTCTCCAATCTGTGCTCTACAATTCTCTTAATAACCTTCCCAGATATTCATTCCAAGGAGTGGATTCTAGTTATCATCAAAGAAAAAAGCTTCAGACAGATTATTTCTAAGCAACATTCAAATAAATAAGAAACACATATGCACATGTACACACATAAGAAGTTCTGATTTCTCCCTGAAAATATAAAGTGTGGGAGGAACCTAATGGGATAAGAGACTCATTGCAGCTGACCTTGTAGATGCTTCCCTAAATGCTATTTATCAGGTGTACTGACAGGACTGACTGACAGGAGCATGGATCAGCCCAAAAGGGATCAAAGGAATGGCTGTAGGTGAAGTCTGCATGCCTGGTTTACCATAACAACCCCCTCTCAGAAACAATGTGCTGAAGCTACATGTCTTTTAGGCTAAATCAATACATAAATTCTGTCTGTAGAGCACCTAGGTCATGGACTCTAGATCGATAATTGAATAGAAAACAAGTGGGGAAATCAAAGAAAATAACATTTCCATAGCCCGAAATTTAATCTTGGGAAACAACACAAAAATCCAATTTCCTTGATCTTCCCAATCCTTCCTGGGAAGAGTGGGGAGTGATCAGGAGGATGAGAGTTCATAACCAACATCTAAGTGTCTTATTTCTTTACATATATTATGTCTAATTTATTTCTATTAAGCAGATTTAGGGTGGGGAAGGGAGAATAAATAAGATACAGTCTGTTTGAAAGCCAAAGAATAGTTAAGAGTACGGCAATTGTAGTATTTACTGGCTGTGTAGACTTAACTGTGTATCCTTTACTAAATGAACTTCTGTCATATCATTAAAATTTGGATAATAGTAGCAAACATTCATAGAATAATTTATTTAACTACAAGTGTTAAATAAGTTAATATCTAGAAAATTATTCAAGTAGTGCTTGGAATACAGTAATTGCCATATAAATTTAATCTATTATTTTTAAATCCCTAATATTTTCTTCCCACCCCATTGCTTTCTGGCATCATCCCCCTCCTGTCTCCACACTGCTCACTTCTCTCCAGGTCTAACGCACTCCTCCCAATTTATCTATACAGATAGTCCTTGAATAACATCATTTCTTTCAACATTGTTTCCTTATAACTTCAATGAGAGAGAGAAAAATGTTGTCTGGCCAGTGTCTGTGTGAGTTTGAACTTTCTCTCCATGTCTGCGTGGGTTTTCTTCAGAGACTCCAGTTTCTTCCCACATCCCAAAGATGCGCTGGTGAGATGAAATCCGGTGTCTATATTGTCTCAGTCTGAGTGAGTGTGGTGAGTGTGTGTGTGTGTGTGTGTGTGTGTGTGTGTGTGTGCGTGTGGTCCTGCCATGGAAGGGTGTCCTGTCCATGGTAGGGTCTCTCCTGGCACCCTTAGCTGCAGAACAAGCTCTGGTCACCTATGTCCCTAAACTGGAATAAGCAGGTGGGGAAATACTGAACCTAGTTGTTTTTTGTGTTTTTTTAAACAAGTTTATTTAATTTTTAAAAATATATTTTATTGATATTTTACAGAGAGGAAGTGGGAGAGATAGAGAGCTAGAAACAATGTACATGCCCTTGACCGGAATTGAACCTGGTTGCAGGCACATCCCCAGTAGGGATGTGCAGGAGGCAGCTGATCGAAGTTTCTCTTTCATCGATGTTTCTAACTCTCTATCTCTTTCCTTCCTCTATGTAAAAAAATCAATAAAATATATATATATATATCTTTTAAAAGGTGAAGTTGCATTAGCTACCATTGTCTCAACTAAACAGTGAGCGCTTGGCTCTGGCCTTTCAGAGCTTCAAGGCTGACCAGCCTTCCAGGTTCCTTGTCCACACCTCTCTGCTAGTGAAGGCAATGGGCTGCTTCCAACAAGTGCATTGTATATTTGGTTATTTATTTATTGTCTATCTCACCCAGTAGAATGTAAGCCCCAACAGAATGAGTACTTTGTCTCTTTAGTTCATTTCAAGTAATTTTCCTCCTTTATCCCTTTGTAGCCCTAATGCCTAGAAATATGCCTGGAACAAACTAGTTGCTCCACAAAAATGTGCCGAGTGAATGAAAACTGAAGAGAGCACAGAGCATTGCAAATTTTCTCCAAGATGATGTGGGCTAATAATAATAATGCTTTTCTCTACCTGAATAAACACACACAAACAATAGGAAAAGGGCTGTGCATGATTGAATACTAGCCTAAGGCAGTTGGTCCATGTAGTAGTTGCATCTGGATAATGTGGAAAAACACATTTCCAAACATGGCATTTTTTCTCTCTGAAGCAGATTCAGGGATTGACTCACTGGCAAAATGGTTTCAGCCTCTGATGTTGAAGGTCTCCTGTTCTGGTTCATTCTGAGAATGGCCCCCACATAATTCGTATGAAGATTTTCACATAGAATATGTAAAGTTGTCAGGAAGCAACATAGTTCTTATGACACTGAATTTATAAGGAACCAATGACAGAGATATGCTAAAAAAACAAACCTCTATTACAGACAAATTAATATGATGAATATACTTTAATTTTAAAATGACATAATCATTGCCCTATAAGATAAAAACATAAATAAGGCACAATTGATGGCTACAAGAAATATGTAATTCTTGGGTAAACAAAACATAAAATATGAATTAATTAGCAGGAAAAAAACCTTATGACATGAAGTCATGTATTTATACTGGGTTTCCTAACCGTGGGGAATAAGTATCTGGTTTTCTTTGATAAAATACAGATTTCCATGTCTAGTCACAGAATATTCCAATTCAATTATATTGAGGTGTATCATTGGAATCTATATTTTTATAAGTGTCCAGTGAATCTTATCATTGGGAAAACTTTGAAATGCTTTTCTAAAATATTAAATATGGCTTCCCTATGTGCAAAAGGATTTAGAGAAAGTCAAGTTCAATGGAGGGGGACAGCATCAATAAAGGCTTAGTAAAATATGTCATTCTTTTTCTCATCTTATCCACACTGCCTAGCTTTTCTAATGGATGCAGTTGTCTACAATCCCACCATCTCTGCTGTTTTCTTACCTTCCAGCAATTTGGCTTTGTCCTCCCCACCCTTCAGCCTCAAATTCCCTACCCTTTAATCCCAGAAGGGTCTTATCTCATTGTCCTTAGCTTGTGATGAGAAAATTCTCTGCTTTTTTTAAAAAAAATATTTTTATTGGTTTTTTACAAAGAGGATGAAAGAGGGATAGAGAGCTAGCAACATCGATGAGAGAGAATCAATGACCAGCTGCCTCCTGCACACCCCCCACCGGGGATGTGCCCACAACCAAGGCACATGCCCTTGACTAGAATCGAACCCAGGACCTTTCAATCCGCAGGCTAACGCTCTATCCACTGAGCCAAACCAGTCTCAGCTCTACTCTTGTTTTTCCTCTGACCTTACCCTTCCCGGATTTCCTCACCTCTCTTCTTTTTCATATTATTCCCGACTACTGTGCTCTTTTTCTAGACTCTTGAAAGATATTAATTTATCTCTTCTTCACAAATGTGTATAGCATGTTCTATACTAATCCTTGTAGGCTCTATACTGTATTGCATTGTGTTTTTTAAAGATTCTGGTTTTCCAAGCTAGATTGGACATTTATGGAGAAAACGTCTATCTTGAATTAAACAAATCATTAGCTTCAGGCAATAGAAGTTCAAATAAGATGAATGTTAGAATGTCTGTTGCTCTCCTGCTATAGACACATTGCTGTAGTTAGTTCAACACTGGTGAAATATTCACATACTGGACCTAAATAAAACATAGACACACTAAACATATCTTATTATGCAAACCATGCGCATATTCAAGATTAATATTGATATGGTTATTTTTATGGAATGTTATCTAGGGCCCACTGTGTCATTGCTCTGTTTGTCCTGATAAATCATCTGAGTTTTGAAACTTGAATTCTTGAATAATTATTGCTGACACTTCAACGTCATGGATTTTATTTTTTATATACACTGCAAGGCTAATTAGTAACTTATTAAGTAAGCTATTAAGGGCCATTAAAATGTGCTATTCAAAACCTTTAAGTAACATATAACCAGAGTTCATGAAATCCTGTATAAAGCCTCCTGCTTAAACCATCTGACTACCAACGATTGCTTGGCTAATTGCTTGACTACTCTGTTAATGGCAAGGACACACACAAAGTTTGGGAGAAGAACAGTTTGTTACCAGTAAATCATCAATGAAATCTAGAACAGACATAGAGATCAACTGCAATAGTCCTTAATATAATTTAAAAATCATACTTATTGTTAGATTTTAGCTTTGTTATTTTGTTTCTGGATAATTGCTATGTTGCTGTCATTTTCTTTATTTTAATCAGTTCCCCCAAGTCTATTTATTAGTCACTGGCAAGTGGAGTAAGTGGGTCATAGTCAAATACATTTGGAATCTTGTGCCTGAGCGGACAGGGAGGAGGAGTCTTAGCTCAGAGAATAGTGCCTGCAACTTCCAGGACTGGGCCAGTGTTCATGTTCTCAGTCCCTGGACAGTTTTAGAAACTCACACAAATATGTAGGTACCAGAAGAGCACTGGGATTTGTGATGAAGAGTAGAGGTCTCAGCTCTTTTCTGAATCATGCCATGAAAGGTGCTTATAGTTTCATGAAGTGCTTCTCTCTATGGAAAACAACCCTTGGGGAAACAAAAACATTGTGGTTTCTTGTTCAGTGTTTGTTTGGGTTGTTTTCTTTCTTTCTTTCTTTCTTTTTTTTTTAACTTCTTTCATCTTTCAAGAGGAATGATAAAAAAGAATTTTAAAATAAAGTATTTCTGAGTTTTCCTAGCACTGCCTTTCTGTGTCTGCTTGAATTGAAGAACTCTAATGCCCTATAGCACTGACCTGTGCTTGGGCTATGGCACTCAAAGGAGTTTCCAGTGAACACCTCCCTGCCCAATAAGAACGTTCAGAAAGAGTTAAGACTAAGCAGAGAGAGGTCAATGGGGGAAAAAATAAACATATATAATACTAGAGGCCCAATGCACGAAGATTCATGCAAGAATGGGTCTTCTTTCCCCTGACTGCGGGCACCACCTTTGCTATGGCCAGAGCTTCCTTTCTGCCTTCCCATGCTGCTCAGAGGCCCAGAGCAGCTAGGGTGGTGTGGAATGCCTGAGTCGTCGCCATGATGATGCAATCATCCTGCCCCACCCCCGGAGGCTTAGTCCCTGCATATGCAAATTAACCCACCAGCTTTGTTGGGTTAATTTGCATACTAACTCTTGATTGGCTTCTAGGCATTGCAAAGGTACCATCAATTAGCATGTTACTCATTTATAATGTGAATTTTTAACAATAAAGAATATATATGGCTAATATACTAAGTGTACCTCCAACCTTCTAACCAGTCACTATGACATGCAGTGACCATCAGTGGGCAGATGCTCAATACAGGAGCTGCTGTGACGCACACTGGCCATTTACAAAGAAACAGCACCACGAACCTGGCACCCACAAAGCAACATTCGACTTCCTCCAAGTGTGACACAGGCCCCTCCACCACCCTCAAACAATAGCCTACCAAATCGCTGCTAATGCTACTGAGACCCCCATGGTGCAAAATGTGGCCCACAGCACAGCCCAGCCTAGTAATGGACACTGTGTCAGGTAATGATGTCACGTAGCAATGCCTGGCTTCCTCTCCCTAGCAACTAGCTTCCTTAGAGTTTCTTCAGCCCAGAAACACAACTTGCTTTATAGCCACGTGCAAACATTTTACACTTTAACCAAATGTTTGTGAAGTGTTTTTCTGTGCCTCATCTCATTTGATACTCACAGAAGTTAAGAAATGGTGGACCTTGAAAATGACTTCAGGTTTTCTCACTGCTCAGAATATAGTCAAATACTGTTACAGTTAAATATTTACCCTTTGTTCTCCCTGCATGATCTTTAATAATAATCTGTTTTGTGTTGATATGTAGTGATGTATTGCTGACAATTACCTGAAAGTGAAGTTGGGGTGCTTCACTGGGCTGGAAAAAGTTTAGCTACATCAGAAAGCAGGTCTAATTAAGCAAGGTTATATATGGCTAAGTTGATTGTGCATGTGCAATACATATAGAGCTCTCACTGGCGCCAATCACATGTGTGTGTGTTTTGATCTGTCATTGTCGATAGTGAATTTAGTTGACATTTCTATCACGAAGGGTGACTAGTGATATTAAAATATTTTTTCTAATTAATTTGCTTTCAATGTGCACAAATCTATGTATTGGGCCACTAGTTTAAGAATAAAATTAAATTTCATTAAGCTCGGCTGGTGTTGCTCAGTGGTTGAGTATTGACCAATGAGCCAGCAGGTCATGGTTCAGTTCTGGTCAGGGCACATGCCTGGGTTGCAGGGGGTGTGAAGGAGGCAGCCGATCAATGATTCTCTCTCAGCATAGATGTTTCTATCTCTCTCACCCTTCCTCTCTAAAATCAATTTAAAAAAACTTATATTAAAAAAAAATTAAAACTAAAACATAAATGTTGAGGGGGAGAGGTAATATGTTCCACCAAAGAATATGGTTGATGCTATTTTTAAAAATACGTCTATGCATTAACCACTTCTTATGCTCACTCTTCAAAATAGAAAGCCTTTATTGGGTGTTGGGAAATAGCTCTTCGTACTTGAATACTCTGTAGTCTGTGACTAAAGGAATCTTTCTACCTTAATATCTCTCCACTTGCCTGCTTAAAAGCAGAATCCTAAAGTATAATCAGTCCCACACCCCAGCTGGGTGATACTGGATAAGTAAGAGAATTATCATTTATTGAATGCCTGCTATGTTATCTGATACTTTGCTTTCTTTATCTCATTTTAACCTATATAGTAGGGATCTTTATTCCATATTTTACAAATAAAAAAATAGTAAAATCCAA